>JAYDZK010000113.1:72097356-72189689 GCA_034509185.1 Euphonia xanthogaster
AGCCCTGCGAGGGCTCGGCCCGCGCCCCCGCCGCCCGCTCCGCCAGCGGCACCGCCGGCCCCGCTCCTGCCGCGCCCCGCGCTCAGCCCGGCCGCAGGAACACAGCCCGCTCTGCTGTTCACCGGCCTGTCTGCGGCGAAACCCACGCGGGAATTCACAGCAAAGTTGCTGGAAGACACAATGGAGCTTTAGCTACCCACATCCCTTCGAAGTTAATGGGGGGGAAACAGCAAAAATTGCTTTGAAAAGACGCAAGAGTGTGAACCCCTCACAAGACGGGATGAAGTAGTTGTTAGTGACCCAAACATACCAATTTTGCTTCTGTCAAAGAACGAGCAAGCGCCTCTCATGAAACACAAATTGGAGGCTCTTTGTGTAACCCAGGAGAAAATATTAAGCACCGTGGGACAGGTGTTTGCACCTCTGTGTACTCCGCACCTTCTCATGGAAGGGATATTTACTGCTCATAAACAAAGCCCTGCACCGCATTGTGTGCCCCTGCAAGCTGCCTGCAAAGCATCCCCATCCCGCGCTCCTGGGAAGGGCCTTGGCAGAGCACGATTACACCACCCAAACCACACCATTTCCAGCAAGATCAGAACTTCCCCGTCTCTGGTAGGGCTTAAAGAGGCATGGCTGTGTGGTTTAGGACCCTTGTTTCCAACCAGCACACACATACTAGCACACATGTCATTCAGAAATCCAACGCTGAGTTCTTTTTGTTGGGTTTTTTTCCCCCTGACACATATCACACAGTGAACTCACTTTTCATTTAAAAACACCTTACATTCTCGATGTCACTTAACTCCAGGTTTGTTTTTGGAACTCTCCATTTTATCAGCCAGCAAAGAAGAGCCTCTACTACTGCCGGGGTTTATTTAGTGCTACTGAAGAGCACAGAAACTCCGTGTTAGAATCAGCCTGGGACTTTCTCCACACCCCTCAGCAAACTTGGCAGCTCCCGGCCGTGGGGGAGGACAGTGGTGCCTCACGTTATAGTGACAAAATAAACTGCACCGTTGCCGTGCAGCCCCCCCGGCTGCTCCCTGCCACCCCAGCAGTGCGGGTACAAGCTGTGTGTCTAACAAGGGCCCGCCAGCAGGTTCAGGAACGGACACAAAACAGAAAATAGAGAAATGTGATCCCATTGTGTCCGCACAGTGCAGCAGCATGTGGAGTTTAGACCTGCAGAAGCATTTCATACTCTTTAGATATGCACCGACGGGACGCAGTGGATTCTCTGCGAGTCCATGAAGAGCTCTATGAATGAGAGCTGAGGAGCCGCCTCCACAATCCCATGTAATGCCACCTAAAAGCTTTGCCTCGCATGACTTATTACAGGCTGGAGCAGATTAGAGGCATCGATCGCTGCCTGGAGAAGGTTCTGGCTGTGAGGAGGGAAGGCAGAGGAGACAGCCAGCCCGGCCATTGATGGGCTGCGGCAGGGGCCGCGCAGGACGAAGGGCAGAGCTGCCAGCGCCTCAGCCCCCCTCGGGTCTGGGCACCCCTGGCCAAGGGCAGTGAGAGGGACCTGCTGCTCCCCACAGACACTGGCCACTGACAGGCACTCGTGCCAGCCAGGGCCGGCCGCTCGGCAGCGAACCGTCAGGTGCCATGTCACATAAATTGTCTCAGCTCCTGTGACACATGCTTTAGAATTTCATCGCCATTTCTATCAGCATCGATATAGCTGGAGGGCACCACTTCTTGGGATGAAATAAAGGGGACAAACTGTGAACCCTCTCTGAAAGGAATAACAGGCTTTCCATCTCATTTCCCCGGCAGGATCAAACACTGCCTTGTACCCACAGCAGAGCTCCAAATGCCAGTGCCACAAAACACACACTGAGAGGGACACAAAACGTGTCTGACACCACACGAGCCTCCAGAACATCTGACAGCCATTCACACAATGAAGTCCATCATAGCAAATACCTTTCTTTCACAGATAAAGCAGGTAAGCAGATTGGGCACTCTCTATTAGGTTAATCAGAAATTGGCTTAAGCCAAGAAAGGGATTTAATTCAGAATTTGAAGCTGATGTTCTTGGCTTAATCTTCTTGGTTCCAGATATTAACACATCTAGGATATATTAGTATGTCAATATCTGGATGAGTTGTAACGAATTAAAGTTATGGATGTCTTTTTTGTTATGTGTTTAAACAGAGTTCTGGCTTTACCCCAGTGAGCTGCTGGCTGGCACAGGTCAGCAGGCACACCACTGCCATTACAGTGGAGAAAACAAGGAGAGAGTTACTCATGTATCAAATTACTTCACCTGGGTAAGGGCTGTGTTTTCCTCAAGTCCACAAAAAGGAGTGCAAACTGTGAGCTGGGAAACGGTGACATCCAGTGCTCAGATATTACAGAAGGAGCTCTCATCCCCACCGTGCTCGTTTGTGCTTGTCCTGAGGCACAGGCACCTCCAGCGCCCGATGTCACGGCAAAGTAGAGTGCAGGAGTCAACAGGCAGCAGGAGATCAAACCCCTCTGCTGCCCATAGGAACAAACAACTCATCCCAAAAGTGAGATTGTGCACAGAGGTAATTTCATAATCAGTGCCTTGATAAACCCCAACAACAACTAGCTCCCTATTTACCCTTTCACAGGAAGTACATGTAGCAGCTTGAATTTCTAAGAACATAACTTGGAGACTACCAGAAGTCACTGAAAAACACAGGGAAGAAGCCCACTGGTGCTGGCACACAGGACACATTCCACTCCCCCCAAGGCAGATTACAAAGAGCTCCTCAAAGCTGAGGTAACGTTTCAGACATGTTGGGGTATTTCCTACTTTTCTCTAAATTCACTTAGCATCCCAGTCAAGAAGGACTGAGACTACAAGAGTTTTTTGAAATGGTGGAGGAAATAAAAACCCAAAGTGGTAAGATACTCAAAATAACACTGAAACAATTTTTAAATTAAACCAATTCAATCCAAGGAGAAAAGAAATGGCTCCATTGGGAAAGATAACCTGGGCAGTGAGAATTGCATTTCTCTGGGCATTCTAAGAGGAGCTTTTTGCTCAGACATCACTATCTCCAAATCTCAGTGTCTTTTTGGAGACCGGGATTGAATTATGGGCCAACCAAAAGGCCTGATACCTGCCAAACTAGCTACATTTTCATGTCTGAAGGATGACTAGCACCTGAGCTTAGGAACTGTCAGCTTAGGCTGCAGTTGCCAATCAGACCTGCAATACTTCAATCCAAACCCTGTTTTCCCCCAGCATTTATTCTCAGACAAGAGCAGCTCCCAGAGAGGAGCTCTGCTGCAGCTTAGTGCCATGGCACTCCAGATCACACAAGATCTGTTCAGAAATCCTTCCCAGCACACAGCTTGTTTCACACAAGCTGGAAGAGCGTTCAGAGATGCACTTTTACAGCCCCACTCCCACCAGTTTGTGAAAAATTCAGCATTGCTGGAAACAGAACAGACCCTTTCTTAGTTATGATATGTAATTAATTGTTTGAGAGAGAGGTTGTTCTTTCCTTTCCCCAGCACATACAAAAGAGGCTCGGGTGCACTCAAAAACCTGCATAAATATATTCCTTTCAATACAACAATTGTAGTAAGCCTAAATATTATTTTTTGTTATTGTAAATTTTAAGTCATCTTATTACTTATGATTTCTCTAAGTCCCAGTCACATTACAAGTCAGACACTGCCTGAAAAAGCTGCCTGGAGAGGCTGCTGGAGGCACATTGCCTCATGCTCAGCAGTTACTCAAGGATGGCAAGAGTCCCAATTAGCAGGGGCTGCAGCCACTCAGCCTCTCTGCTCCATGGCACCAAGGAGGAATAAAATGGGAATTTGGAACATAAACTGATGCACAATCATCCCCACCCTTGGAAGCACTGCGGCAGCGGCAGAGACAGCACTGTTCCAAAGACAACTGAGCTGTGCATGCAGCACCCTGGGAGTGCCATCATGTGCCCTTCGATGGACACAAAGAACCTGTAGCCAGAACGGCTCTAAACTGAAGTTTAGATATACTTAATTGCTTTTTAACAAATCTCTTGCCCTAATGAATTCCTTAAAACCAAAAGCGTTGCATAAATGTAAAAAAAGAGATTAAAAAAAAAACCTGGTATGGCCTGCCGTAGTTACCTTCCTAATTTTCAAAGAGATTTCCAACAGAAATCTGTATTTGGGCACGGCAGTGGAATTTGTGTCATCATGACCAAGCGGCTGCGGGCAGCGAGATGCTCCCGCGGCTCTGCGGTCCCGGTCCCCATGGAAACCAGACTCAGATATTGTCCTCCGCTCGATGGAGCACCAAGTCGGGAGCCTTTTGTGCCTGATGAGATTTCTTCCACAACCTTCCAGCAACAGACCCTACAGCTTCCTCCTGACTCTTTCCTAATTGAGATGCAAATTAATCTCTGTGGCTGATTACACTTCCCTTACAGCCCCTGACAAGTGCAGCTGTAGCCGGAGTTTACAGACTTTCCAACAAGTGACTTCAGCTGTCACTGCTGGCAAGACGCTGCCCCGGCTTCCCAGCACCACCAGGGCAGAACAGGGATGAGTCCCTGCAGGTACTTCACACCCTGCCACTGCTCCAGCACTGCAGCGCCTCATCCCCATGGAACCCACATGGACACCATATGAAGTGTTTGATCCGTTTGTAACCACATCCGAGTCCAAACTTCTTCAGCTACTGACCCTTAGCAGGGATGTTGCCTTTTAACATGACCCTTGTGCCAAAGAGAAGCTGCAGACCCTCCTCAGCTCTGCCTCACTCCAGCCTGCAGCCCTCATCCAACTACAGTTATGACTGGTGTATGCCAAATACCATCCCTCACTTTGCCAGGAACATTGCTTTCTATTTCCCCCTCTCACTGACATTTTTTGAGTTATTTCCATCTCCAGTCTGATAATGGCACTTCCTTTTACTGCTTGCACTGCTGGGTCTGTTTGCCTCCTGTCCTGCTCACAGCAGCTGGCACAGCAAACACTGGACCTGAGTCACTCACCCTCTGGGAGCTGCATTGGACAGGCCCAGCCATCACCTTTACACATCTACACACTCACATTCCAGCTGCTGGCTGTAGTGTATCTCAGAGCCTGCATTATCTAGGGAACGAATTACAGACAGCTTTCTCTCCTGCTCCAGTACGGCCCCGAAGGGATCTGCCCACCACACCCCCTTTGTGCCACTTCAGGAGTTTCTCAATCCACTTTCATTTATCAGACAGACAAGTGGCAGTTGATTCACTATGGACAGCACAGGTGCAAAAGCAGACACAAAAAAAGGCGGAAAAGAATGTGGGGACAGATGCTGCCTCAGACCTGTGCAGAGCAGTGCCCTGTGCTGAAGTGTCTGTGCAGCTCTGTCACCCCAGGGATGCACAGGGACCCTCAGGGACACCCCCTTGGACAGCAGGAGCACAGCCAGCTGGTGAGTGCTGCTCTCTCACAAAATGCTCAATGCCAAAACATGGGAGGACTCCAGCTGGGAGTGAGGGGATGGGATAGCTTCATTCTTAGAACTGCTGCTACTTATGTCCGTTTTAATACACCGTTATTTTAGTATTGAACACTGAGAAACAGACAGATAAAACTAAATTCTGCACAGCAGTTTCAGGAATTTGTTAGATTTCTCTCAAAAAACAGAGGAAAACACAGCGAGCCTTGACTCACCTGTCAGGCATTGCCACAGTTTGCACAACAACCACCATTTGTTTTACAACAAGTAAACAATTAGTTATTAACAAAAATCTATTTAACAGCAATGATACTTTTAATTTCTGATGACTTTTGCAAGGCATACAGGATAAAATTTGTTTGTTTTAGTTTAGTTTTTTAAAACAAAACCCCAACGAGTACTTTGAGGATATTCCATGTTTTAAAAATGTGCATCTTAAACTAATTCCTCAATGTTCTTTCAAAGGTCAAAACATTTCACAAACTCTTTCTCAAAGTCATGCGATTAGAAAAATACTCAAGTCAAATGCTCCCCAGAGAAAGCAAAGTTCAGTGAGTGTTTGTCCTGAGGTAAGTGATGTGATTAGCAAAACAAGCTATGAAATCTATGATGGCATTATGAGAAGATCCCACCATGGGTGCAAACCAGTGCTAACACTGTGGGTCTGTGTAGCACCCAAGAACCACAGTCTGTGTCACGACTCCTGTCCCAGAGAAGCACATCCTCCAGCTACCTTCCACCCACTGGAAAACAGGTTCTGAAAATACCCAAACACAGGCGTGACTGGAAAGAAACTGGAATTTGGGACCTGAAACATCTGTATCTGAGGACAGAAATCCCATCTGCCTTATTAACGTAATCAGTCCAAGTAAAGTTAATTGGCTAGGATAAGAGCATGGTTGAGCTCTGGCTGCCAGCCTGACATACACACTCCACAACTTCTATCAGTGTGAAAGCAAGCTGGGAGTTACCATTTCTCACAGATCAAAGCCCAAGCCCACCAGCAGCGAGGTGGAAGCTGCTGGTGAGAGACTCCTGCGGCGTTACCATTCCAATTTGGAAAACCCTGGATGGCAGCTGGGTGTGAACCACTGAGAACTGCATGCAGAAAAAGCACTGACTTTTCCCAATAAAATCAAACAGGGAGGATTTTCATCCCAGCCTACCTCTCTGCAGGACGATGCTCCAAGTGAGAACCCTACCAAGGGGAGCCTTGCCCCGTGGAGAAAGGATACAAGCTCTGGTAGAGTGGGATGAGGGACTTGACGGCTCTGCTGGCGTTGATGCACGTGGCACAGATCAGGCTGGGCAGCAGCTTCGCCGTCACGATGGCGCCGTCGAAGAGGGGACCGAAAAACGGCACCTGGGTGCCCCAAAACAGAAAAGCAGGCTTCAGAACCACTGCAGGAGACTGGTACAGCATTTTGCCATGAAAACAGTGTGACCACATTTGTTTTCCACACTGAGACTTGCAGTGTGACATTGATCTCCCAAGCTGGTGAGTGTTTAACTCCCCCATGGCTGCCCTCAGCACACCACACAGACACACACGTCTCAGAACATTCTGCTGGCTAAGCACGAGCTTGGTACACATAGAAACTGAGGCCATCTATGAATCTGCAATCAATATGCCTTTGGCAGTGAATATTAGGAGCTGTTTTCCATCTGGGATCCCAACAGGAGACCCTGATTCACTGGCTGACTCCAACATTAGCAGGAGGCTTTGCAAAGACTTATTTACTTCAGATAATCCTCTATAAACTCCTTCCATAGACTTCATAGAAGAGAAGAAAACCTTGAGCTGGTGCAAGATAAGGAGTGTGGGTCAAGGTGCCCAAATGCTGCTCCTTCAGGGCCACCTCCACAGGAAACCCCTGTGTGACGTCCTCTGGTGACCTAAGGCTCTGCAGATAAAGACCACACTACGAACAAGAGATGCTTTCTAAAAATAAACCATGTCCAGAACTGCAGACACAAAACAGACCTGAGCCTGCCAAACCCAGAAAATTTTGATGTTTAAATGCACAACTTTCAGTACTTGCAAGTACTCAAATTCATTTCCCTCTCAGAGACTCAAAATGAAAAATCCAACCCCCCAACTAAAGCCCTAGACAGAAGCCAGCAACAATTATCAATATTTAAGCTACGGATTTTTTCCATCTGTACAGAGGCTTATCACATAAATAAATACCCTCTATTATTCTTCTCCAACTGCTTGCGGGTGACTGTGACAGTCATTCAATAAATGGACAAAGGGAATAATATAAATCCCCTGCATCTGGGGAATTCCTCTAATTAGAAGTGGCAATGAATTACAGAAAAAATTTTGGTTTAATGTAACATCTGGAAATGACAGCTGTCTCTGCACACACTTATTCTATCATTCCTTTACTTAAATAATTACCCACCCCTCAATAAAAGAGAAAAGTGTAAAATGTTTCCATAGTGGTTTTGCCTTCTTTTCAATTTTTTTTTTTAATTTACTGCTAGCATTACTATCCAGGCAGCTGGAAGGGAAGGGGACAGAGGAAAATCAATGCCACCAAAATTGTAACATTATGGAGTACCAAGTTTTGCCTCTCTAGGCAATAATGTTTTTAAGTGAAATTTTTATCTCATGCACTGCCTAGAAGCATTGACAGCAAGCAAAAAGAATGCAAAAGTACAGATAAGGAGGTTAAGTACATACTACTATTGAAGTGATACCACCACACAAATACCAGATATGTAAAGTCAGATCAGCAGATGCTACCGGGGCAGGGAAATTCCCTGCTGGGCTTTTTGGACAAGTACGTTTTGCTTACAGCACTTGCATTCACGGTTTCACACTCACCAGGAGCTTGGGAGTGGGGCAGACTTTCTCACCACTGAACCACAGAATTTACAGATGTAACCCAGGGACAGGGTGAGCATATCCTGGCCAGGGAGAGCAGCAGCAGAGCCGAGGGTTTCGGAGCCCGCCGCGATCCGAGCTGGATGCTCGCAGGGCTCAGAATTATTCATTCCCCAGCACACACAGTGGCCTCGCCAAGGGTCATTAAAGTCACTGGAGCTGCATCTCCTCAGCTTCCATCTGCACGGGGGCCCTGCCCTAACAAATGTTGGGGGGAGGCCAGCAGAACGAGCAGGGCGCGCTCCCCGCTCGGCTCCGCTCGGAGTCCAGCACCCAACACCCCGGCTGGGAAAGCACGGCTTCGGTGGCCACCACAAACAAACAGCCTGCTTTGACAGGAATCAATTGAAAAAAATAGAGGGAAAGATCCCCTTCTGTGAGTACTCCAAATGTCACTGCAAGTTATCCGTGAAGCAAAAATTAATATTCAGCCCACTGCAAACACCTGCTTCGTTCCAATTTCCAACAGCAAAATCATTATTTCTGCTGCCCGCAGTAAAAGTAGGCAAGGTTAAATAAACCTTCTGAGCACAAAGACTTCCCCTCTACAGCAAGCAGCACTAGTTAAAAGAGTGGGGAATGGGTAAATTATTGTACCAAATGGCTGAGAATTAATCTCTGATGACGAGCTGCAATCTAACGAGGCATCTGTGTCCCAGGGAACCCGCAGCATGTCCCTGGCGGTATGTGCAGTGCGGAGCTTGCCTGGCATGCTTTGTCCCCTCTCGCAGGCAGCTTTTCCTCTCATTGTTCCCAATATCCTCGTGCATCTGTGACGCGTGGAATGCATTCACACTAACAGACTTACTATTGTCTTCCCTCCCAAGCTTTGTCGGGCAAAGACTGCAGCACAGTTCCTGATAATTATATTGCTTAATTAATCAAGACAAAAAAATTTGCAAATCATTGCCGGGTTGCCAAGCAGGGAGATCAAAAATGAAAACAATACAAGCTGAAGCAATATAACAAAAGTAACAGCTATCTGATCAGAAATTCTTCTATAATGAAGCTATTAATGCTAAAGCGGTTAATGTTAACATTGCTCCAGGTGTCTCTACTTGGCTGCAAACAAAAAGGCTAACATTATGGATATAAAAGGCCAAATGTTGCCATGGATTCTGTAACCTGATAGAGAGGACAGCCTTTTCATTCGATTAGGGAATGCAATTTAAATGCCAGGGACTGAAGCCAAACAACAGACATTTCTCTCTGCAAGGCTCGTTCATTCACCCTGGGGTCAGTAGCTGGTGAACAAAAGGTCAGCCACACTTGCCCTGGAAATGTCTGGATTAATTTTATTACATTGTAATGGTTTGTACTTTAAATGTAGGGATAACACTAAATTTCCAGTTAGCTCTTATTCTGGCTGCCCGTCGGGTGGTTTTGACTAATATGTAAGATGACACAGCTTTTCTCCATCGCTCCAGAGAAGTCTCAAGCGTGCTCCTAACGCTAAATTCTCATTTCCCTGACGGAACATTAAAAAAAGCCAAAAGCTAAAACGCTCAAAAACTAAACTGCACAGCTCAACACCGAGCGTAAAAAAAACCCCAACAACTCGCTATCAGACAATTTTCAAGTTTGAAATGCCTACTGACAAAGCACTGGTTGTCCAACAACTCCATCACGCACAACTCAAAAAACAGTGTCTACACCTGGTCAATATGGGATATGATGGAGGCATTTACCACAGTTGGCTACTCCTTTGGACAAAGAGTGTCCCTCCTATAAGGAAAAGGGTATTTATCAAAAGGACTACTTCCACAAAGTATATTTTACGCATATTTTTGCATCCATAATGTACCAGACGAGCATCTACTGCAGTGGCTTTCTCACACACATGCACAGATGTACAGACACACACCTCTGACATTTTGCAAAAAAATGCATTTTTTTTCCAAAAAATGTCTCAGCTGTGAACCCCCCATACTTTGTTTGATGACAGGATGCCCAATGTCTGCATCATCCCACCCAGTCAGGTGACAATGACAGTCCCACAGACGTGTGAGGTTCTGCTTGGTGCCGTGTGTACAGCAGTGACCCAGCACCACACGAGGAACTCAAATCATGAATGGTTTGCTTTCACTGCCTCAGAGGACATTCACAATGGCTTAAATACTGTTCTTTGCCCAGTAACTTCTGTGGGTTGAGTATTCTGGAGTGCTGCACTCAGCACTAAGTATGGCTATAAAACGAATGAGCAATCACTCCCATCACCATGAGTAAATCCACTTTTAAAGTCAGCTCATTGCTCAGCTTATCCTTCACCTGACACGGACAGACTGATCTGGGAAAAAAAACAACGCCCAAACTCCAAACCGCTGAGCCCCGCTGAAAGCAGCGGAACTGCTGCTCAGTGGCACAGCACAGCAGAGCCAGCGAGGCACCCAGAACGTACCTCGGGCTTCTTCATGATCTCAATGAAGAACATGTGGTTCTTCATGGGGTAGATGACGATGAGGACGTCGCCGAAGTCGGTGGGGATGATGCCCCTGCGGTAGTTGCGGGTGTGCTCGGACCACACGATGTGCACCTCGTCATTCCCCAAGTGACGGAGCTGCAACAGCAAATTGGCTCTTTATTAATCCCAGTGATAACCACGCTGCACCAGGGGTCACGGCTCACAAATTGAATTACAATGCTCGATAGCAGGAATATTTCATTACGGAAAAGTTAAAATATTGTTTTTCTCCAGTTGCTCATGAAAGCATCGGCTCAATAATTTGCTTCATTTAGAACTCATTGTTGTCTGATGGCTTAATTAAGTCATTATCAAACTAGCCATTAGCATGATATGTAAATGTACATTACCTACAGTGATTTAAGATGGAAAACTGAATTACTGGAAGAAAGCATTAACCAACGGAGCATTGTATTCCAGCTAAAATAAGGCAGCTGTCACAGAAATATGAAATGCCTTGACTCAGAATATCAAGAAACTGCCTGTCATGAACCAGTATAACTGAATTTATTACCCACAAACATCTCTTCACTGACTATGTCTGGAGGTGTCTCCTGCCTGAAACGTCAGCAAAATATCTGGGCAGTGTGAAGTACAGAAAAATGGGAAATACTGTGGGAGTTACACCCTTATCATTTGGAGCAGAGCTGCAAGAAATACAGACAAAATTTAAACATGACATACACAGAAAGCATCTGAGAGCCTCTGTGTGTGTGTGTGTTTGCTCTGCTGCTGGAGGAGCTGGAGGTGATCTAACAGATGGCAAAAACTATTTGGCAATCACGTACAAGCCTCACACAATGGTTTCAACTGTAAGCTTTAAAGTTAAAATGTAATCCACACACACAATGCCAGCTCCAAGCATAAAGAGACTTTAAGTCCCACTTAAAGCTTAAAAGACGCCCCCCCTCCTCCAATTTGGTGCTACCCCTGGAACAATGTGCACAACAGACCGAACAAAGAAGCCAAAACGAAGCTCTGCTACTTCACTCCGTGTAGGGGGAGAGAAAAAAGGGAAAAGAAGGTGGTGATTTCCACTGGTAAATAACAACTAACCCCAACATGCTTTGGATCAGCCTACACTGTGCTGATGAGGCTTCCCTATTCAGAGCCAGGCAGTGCCTTTAGAAGGAAAAACTTTCACTCCTACGTATTGGTGGCAAACTGGACCCCTCAGTCACAAGAGAAACGTGGCAAAACCAACACACTGTGAAAAATTTTAAAAAGTTACAACTGTGAACTTGGCTTACATTTCATGTTCCAGCAGAATGAAGTAAAGCTCAGTTCCCAGAAGGACTGAGATTCTCAGTTTATTTTAAATTAAACAGAAGATAATAATTCTGTTTTATTTACACCCATGAATAAAGTTAATTTTAGCTCTGAAGAAAACATGAACCATTTTTATCTTGGAAAAACACAGGAACATGAACAATACTATTACTAGAGCTTCTTACGTGTACAAAGCAAGTAGAAATTGCTGTTCTTGTGGTCACCTTGATATCTGTGCAGAAGCTTAGTAAAAACAAAGCAACACACCAGAAAACACTCATGTTGGGAATGCCACAAACTGACATGTACCAAAGGCAGCAGGAATTCACACACAGGACAAAACCCTGATCTCACTCTCCGTGACCAGGTGCAGCCAGGTCATCTCCAAAGTGATCAGAAGTGAGATGTCAGATTTAGTCAGATACACCCCTAAAATCCATCTGGGTGAGCAGACCTTGTGCACAGCAGGTCCCAGATGCTGAGGATGCCTGGCCAGGCTGTCCCACACTCCAGGACAGGCCCAGCTCAGCCCAGCTGAGCTCAGGGAGCCCCCAACAGGGATTTGGAAGTGCCCACATTTGCCGGGCTGAGCCCAAGCCAGCTCTGGCACTGGCTTCCCTGCACAGAGAGCCTACAATGGTGGCACCCAGCAAACCTTCCTCTGCTGAAGGAAGCCCAAGAAATAAACACTAACACAAAATTCCCTAAGGCAATTCCATTGCCCAGGTGCAGAGGGCAATTCACAAACCCAGCTCAGCTCTTCTGAAGAAAAGGCTCTGTGCTGCTGTGCCTCCTATGGCTTCTGGGGTGAGAAATAGCACATACTGCTACAAAAACAGTCATCAAAATACGTCCAAGTACTGCTTGAGGGATCCTTTTTAAAATCCCAAGGAACTGTTCTGATAATAATCAAACACTTTGAACTGAAATTGCACCCTTCAGACAAAACTCAGTGAAGAAGGGAACTCAGCTCTACCAACACTTGCTGTGCTCATGAGTCTGCCACAATCCCCAGCGTGTGCCAGCAACGTGTTTTAGAGCTTGAGTTACTGCCCTTGTTTTGAAGTCACACATCCTTAAGCACCACAGCTACAAGGTATAATGTTACAAGGAAAAAATTGGCATCAATCAAAAATATTTGTTACTGAGAGGTAACGCCATTGATACAAAGCCGTTACAATAATCTCATCAGTGACAATAAGCCAGCTGCTATTTTCCTGTGTTGTTTATTCAAAACAGCAGCTGTGGGGCAAACTCAGTGCCCTGAAGGACTTCAGCAAGTTGTGCTGAAATATCCAAAGCCCCACGGCTGATGCGTGTGGAGCCAGAGCTCCAGGCTGTGCTCCCCACCCAGTTTAGGGGTGGGGGAATAAAGAGAAAAGCTACATTAAAAAAAATCCCAGAGTAGATGTGAAATCAATTGGTTTTAGAAGCAAACCCCACCAACAGTCTGGAGCAATGGCTCTGTGCACACTGAGGGAAGGCAGCTCCAGCACTGGCAGCGTGTCCTCCCCGGTGCACAGGAATTTTCGGTGGGCACAGGAATTGGCCCTGGCTTGGCTAACAGGGTGCTGGGACACAGCCCCAGCCCCGGGCATGGGTCAGCCCTGCTGTCCCTGCCCAGGGCTGCACTCTCCAGCCCTGGGAGGACAGTTCCAGCTCCAGTTCCAGCCCTGGGAGGGCAGCTCCAGCCCCAGCTCGGGCCCTGGGCTCCGCGGGTGACGCTGGTCACGGTGTACACCTCCGGCATGACCTCCTTTCCCTTCTAATTGCATTACACAGCCAGCTGGCTCCAGAGAGGAGTCGTCTGTTTGACTGAAGAATTCCTGCTTTTGGGGAGGCATGGCTGCTACTTTTGCTAAGTAACAGTGGGGCCTGACATCCCCATTGTCTGGCTGACTGTGTGCCCATCCTAAAATCTAAGTTTTATTTGTAAATTAAGCAAGATACTTCCTGCCAGAGCAGGGCTGCCTGGAGACTGATAATGTGTGCCTTTCATTCCCTTTCACTCTCACTGTATCACTGCCAATTTGTTTTTCTGCTGCTCGCCAGCCCGAGGCCATAAAAGCCTTGTAAGACATAAGTGCAATTATAGTCCTGGAGTCAAATGAATTGGACAAATCCAATAGCACAGCTCTGTCCCCACTCTGCAAACCCCTACAGCAGTCAGATTAGCTGCTAAAAATCTAATCTAGCCCCAGCTAACAAATTTCTGCAGCAAAGGAGCAAGAGTTCAGTATGGGGTTGCAACCAGATTTCTGAATTGAAAAAGTTCTGCTCTGACAATGGAGAAGATGAAATAAATCACTGAGAAATTCGGCAGCACATCTTTAAACCGTTAAGCACAATTTGAGCAGAACGAGACAGGGACTGTAGGATGCCATTCCTGGGATTGATTTGCACTCTTGCCACAAGACAGGCAGATAAAGTTTGCAACCAATGATGCTGAACCCTACAGCAGCAAAAGAGATCAGCTGAATTTTGTTCACTAGGAAAGATTTCTGTCGGGGCCAAGACTTATTTGGAGAGGGGTTTTTCTTTCTTCTTTTTTTTTTTTCCTTTTTTTTTTTTTTTCTTCCCTCCTGAATTAGCAATATAATGCCTGCACATACCTCAAATCAAAAATTGCAGACTGCAAATCACAGCTCTACTGCACAAAAACAAGGGGCAAGCTCATCCCCAGTGGAAATGCACTTATTCTGAGAAATTCATACCAGAACTCAATTTATCGCTGCGTGCAGTAAAAACAAAGAACCACAATAACATATTTAAGTAAAATTACTACATCTGCTGAATTCCCCAGCCCCCAGAATTTATGGCCTTGCTATGGCTCCCCAGGGCAGCAGGTGGTCAGTCCTTCTGTTCAGCTGGGAGTGTGCTGACAGGGATGAAGCCTCTCTTGGTCTGAGGCAAAACAAGCAGAGAAGAAAAACCCCAGCAATCACAAAGATTTCAGAGATTAGGGAGACCTTAGATCCCAGAGGGAGGGCAAGAAAAAAGAAGCTGTGGCCCCCATTGCATCCTGATGAACTCCTCTCCTTCCAGCACCACTATCCTGTATCACCAGGTACAGTCCAGCTATAGGAGCGGGAACTGAATGAATGCCATGGGCTTCCATCTTTCTCTCCCACACTCCCATAAAACAAAAGCATTGATGGCAAGAAGTAATAAAAATGAAGAAATTATCTTTTTAACCCAGACATTCTGCCCCAAAAATGTGAGGCAAGAACCTAAGCCCAGAGAGTTGTCCACCTTCCAGAAAGTGCTTCTGAAATGCACCTTTTCTCCACTCTCAGCTGCAGGTCTGAAAAATCTGTCAACAATCCTTGCTGATCTGCACACAACTGCATGTCTGCTCACAACAGAGGCTGTGACAAACTGAATGAAACTGTTGTGAGTGGAACCATGGATGAGTACACACTGAAAAGCCCTCTGGAAGTCATCTGGTCTGAACCACTGCTTGCAGCTCCTCGGGTCCATGAGCCTGCTCAGAGATTTGTCCTTCACTGGAATTCCCAGTTCGATGCCTGCAGGGTTCCATTCCTAGAGCAGATCTCAGGTTTTCTGAAAAGGTCCCAGAGCAATTCCTTTGCAGTTATTTTCTGCAGACAGCATGTGCTGGAGCTGGCCTGGTTTCCTGGCACTACAAAACTTGGAGACTGACAGCTACTAAATGCTTTTGGTTTCTGTTTCTCACAGAGAAGGAATTCTCTTAGAGCAAACACAGGGAAGACAAATAGAATAACAAGACCCTCAGTGTCTGTGATAACCCATAACATAGATGAAAATAAGGAGAATAAGTGGACTGTTTGCAGCTAAATCCCATTCTTCCCCTTGTGGGGAAGAGGAGAGCCACACTGTGCTCTCCTCTCCCAGGTGATGAATAACTCAACAGCCAGACCATATCCCAGTGTCTTTGCCAGGCTTCCACAAAACCCAGGACTTGCAAGGGAAGGTTGGACTAAACAAATGGCCACAGTTTGTGCAGGAAAACTAAGTCTGGCAAAGATATGGCAGCAGCTCTCAGACATGCATAAGTGTGCTGCAAAATAATCTGCCCTTCATATCCATGTGAAATAGGATAAGAATCAATGGGTTTAAATTGAAGCAAAGTAGGCACTACCAGACAATTTTTTTTTTGTGGTACAAGAAGTGGAGCATAGGAATATGGAATATGTTGCCTAGGGCAACTGTAAATCATTCATCACTGGAGTTTTGGTCTAGCAGCTGGACAAATACTGGTCAGGAACAATAAAAACACGAACAGTCCTACACTGGTATGGTCACAGAGACTCTACAGCCCTGACCTACACACCACTACTCCACTGCTCCATCCTGAAGCACTCAGAGCACTTTTCTTCCTAGCCTTGCATCCATGAAGGTAGCAAGTTACATACAGGAAGAGAAACATGTGATTTTGCTGAGTTTCCTTTTTCTTTAATGACATATCACAATAAAAAAGACAAGGTCTGAGTTTAATATGAAACACCAGGCCATTTTTCAGAACCAGTAATCAGAGATTCCACCTTTATATTTTAAATAAAAGCATACATCATTCTGAAACCAACTGGATGGCTGCTGCAGCATTACTGATGCATGCTAACAACCTCTGCAGGACAAGTTACCCATCCTAATTAAAAGGACAGAGATTTTTGTATGCCCCAAAAATCTTTGTGTCTAAGCAGCAGCTGGCAAACAGCATAACCTGAAATCGCTCCTTGCTAGGAAAGACAAACAATTGAGTACCAATACCAACAGAATTTTAGGCTGGGTTCTGGCTATCTGAAGCAGAGGCTGCTTGTCAGACTTGTGCCTAACTGGCTGCTGTCTCGAACTCTGAGCTGGCTGCTTGGGCTCCTGAGCCTGTCAGCCCTCTTTTGCTTTGCTGTTCCACACAGGACGGTTTGATGATGCTGCATTTGGTTGCTTTGTTCTACCAACCTACAGCAGTTTTGGCAGGCAGACAATGTACAAATGAAATTATTGCTAATATTATTACCCACGGTGGCATTTGAGGCTACCATGGAAATGTTAATTGTGTTTCAGAACCCAGAATTTAGATGCCATTTAATTCAGCTAACCCAGCTGCAGAAGCACCACGTGGCATCGCAGGGACAGCCTGCCAGGGCCAGTCAGCAAAGGCTGCTTCCAGCTCAGACTCGGATGGACACACTTGGTGACTGCAGTGCTGTGAAACACACTGCAAAGCCTTTACCTTTTTGGTCAGCGAGTCGTCGGAGTCGGAGGGCATCCTGGTGGACACGTGGAAGATGATCTCCACGGTGGAGGTGGCGTAGTAGGGCGCGGTCTGCCCCGTGCTGCCGTTGCGCTGCAGGCCGCCCATGAACCCGCCGTGCGTGGACAGGTCGACCTGAGGGAGCCAAAGGCACAAACAGCAGCCACCTGAAAGCACTGACACATCACCAGGACTTCCTTCTAATGAAATCACCACCCTAGCTTTCCACAGCCATCCCAGACAAACAGAAGTCTTCCCCTACAGCTCTGCGATCTTTCCGTTAGATTTGTCTTTCCCGTGCCTGTATTTGACATTTACTAAAAGTAAATCTCTCTGAACTAGGTTCTGAGTCATTATCTATCCAGCTATTTTACCTTCTTCCAGCAAACAGCAGCAAGGAAACAACAGATTCTGCCACAGACTGCTGGCTAAGGGCTCTGTGGGGCTCGGAGCTCCCACTGCCAGGAGCATCACAAAAGGTAGAGGAGAAAACCAGAAAAACCACAGAAGAAACTGAAGATTTTTACAGAAAAAAACACCCTTAAATAAATTATTCCAGAAGTTCATTCAGAAGAAACACCTCTCTGAAGTCAAGCCTGAGTCCAAAGGCTTGTTTGTTTTCCCAACAGCACCAGCCTGAGGATGCCGCATCTTGCTGTGGCACTTGGATTCTTAAATGTGACATGCAGCTACTCTGGATTTCCCAAACACCAAAATGTCCATGGCATTTAGATTATGACACATCAGTTTGACAAAGCAAATTAAACCCACACATGTCATAAAGAACTCCTGTGCTGAGTGTGCTTTGACCATGGCAAATTTTTTTTTTTTTAATTAAAATCTGTGCAGTGCCACCAGCAACAAGGCAGCTTGTCTAAATTATGGCTGTTACCTCCCAGCCCAGTCCAGCCACAAAATCTTCATAGGCCTGGCTTCCCCTGGCGTTGGCCAGGATGGAACACTTGTCCTCCTGTCCCTCAGCGATGTAGAACACAGCGATCTTGTGAGTCTCACGACTGCCACGGGTAGGAAAAAGAAATCAAAATGAAACAAGCTTCAACTCAAAATTATTTTTCAGATCCTCCAGCACTCCAAACATATGACCAGGTGCCCACATTTAGCTCCATGTGTCCATTTCTTTTTTGCACACAAATTCATCACTCACTTTCAGATTCCCCCCCCCAGTTTTTTGCCACCAAAACCTCACTGCAGAGACACCCCAGTTCTGAGAGCAGAGTCAAACCTGCTCCTCCTGTACATCAGCCACAGAACTGCTGCCCAAATTCTAATTACAGGGTTAATGACTCAGATCTGTGCAGCACTACAGAGACAGCGAGGTGGCACAGGTGTTAATGGGAGCATAATTTGACCTACAGAATTTTAATTACAGGGTGATGACATACAAGGCAGAAGAGGCATTATTGACTTTCAGACCCTGGGCAAAGTTTTACAAGGCTGACAGGGACAGTTGGCTTATCTGAAAACATGCAAAGTGCATTTGATGTGGAAACTGTTGGGATGGAAGAAACTCAGAACTCTGCAATGCTGCAGATGTTTTTCAAACAGCTCTATGTCAAATAATGGAAAAACCCCATAAAATTCAGAACTTCATTCTGCCACTTCCTGGCTGGGGAGCACACCTGGGTGGATCACCCCTCAAAGTACTGCTCCTGACACAGGGATCACTCCGTACAAAATACTGTTTTGTATCAGCTGCACCCAGGTCACAATCAATTTGATTCCCTCCCCTCTCAGCTAAAGCAAACTTGAAAAAAAATCTCTTATTCTTTGCCACTGATTTGGAGCTCTCTGTACACAGAGAATGTGCCAGCAGAGGTGGATTTTCCATTCAGGCTACAGAACTCTGGAGAAACAAACAGTCCAATTTTCATACCAATATTTGGATTCAACAGGAATGAAGTTTTGATTCTGGTGACTCATTCTTCCTTGGGAAACACGAACCTTATCACTGGTGTGCTCAGTACACATCACCTACCATTGGCGGGAATCCAGATTTTTCAGTTCTCGCAGCAACTTTGAATTTTTCTTCAGCAGATGAAAGCTTTTTCTAAAAAATAAATAGGAAAGGTTTGAAGGCAAATGCAACTCAGCGGAGACACAGTATTTCATCATCCAAACAGCTAAGAGAATTAACATGATACGATTTCTTAGAATTATTGTTATACACGATCTATTGGTGTGTATTTCAAACAACCACTGAAGTTCAAAACTCTGCTCTTATCCCCAGCTATATGATCCTCGTTTTCTTAAGTGTGTTGGGGGTAAAAAGTGGGGAGAGTACCCTAAGCACGTTCTGGATCCTCTCTTCCTACCTTCTATCCCAGGAGTTCATTCCCAAGTCATTCAGCAGCAGCCGACAGAAATAAAAGGAGGCTTGGGGCTGGGCAGGAGGCGGTGGCTCCTGGCGGGCCACGCTCATGCTGCAGTCCGAGCTGCACTTGAGGATGAACTCCCTTTCCTGGGCGCTCTGCTGCAGCAGGGCCTCGGTGATGGCACGCTCCTGCTCGGGGCTCATCCCGCAGGGCGGCGGCGCCAGCTCGTTCAGCTTGCGCTGCGGGTGCGGCAGGCACTCGGGGCTGCTGCTCCCGATCCTCTCCAGCAGCTGGTCCAGGGCGTCCTCTCCCTCCTCCGCCTGGGAGCCATCACTCTGGGAAAGGCCGTGCTGTTGCTGCGGGTCGCTGGAGATGGCGAAGGCAGCGGCCGTGCTGCGCTGCGGCAGGCAGCCCTCCAGAGGCCCGTACAGGACGCGGCCATCCCAGGAGTACTTCCCTGAGATATCCCGCACGATCACCCGCACGTCCGAGGGTGCCGCCGCCGGCTCGGCGCCCGCCTTCTTCTCTGCAGGGATCTGGAGGTAGGAGATGAGGGTGCTGTCGTTGAACACGAACAGCTGCAGGTTGGGGCTGCGGAACACTTCCGAGCACAGCTCGGAGGAATCCACGTAGGAATTGTCGTGGTTCTCGCTCAGGAGGCTGTGGAGGATGGCGGGGCCCCCGCTGAGCGGGTAGTGGCTCAGGTGATTCACCAGGTGAGTCATGACCATCCTCGCTGTGAGAGGAATCAGCTCCAGATTCCTCCTCCTCTTCTCTGAAACCATCAGGGAAAACACAATGGATCAGTAAGAGCAGCAAGAGGCAATACAGAAGGAGCACCTGCAGATTTCTGCCATGTTGCAGCAGCTTGCCCTATGTGACCTGCTGATCCTTCCTGTTCAAGGAAATATTTCCAACAGCTTTCCAAGAAATCCTACCTAGTCCACAGTTTTATTTTACTTCACCACGTCCCCACAGCCATCAGAACAGGAGAGTGACATGGCAGAAAAGCCAGGGCAAACCAGAGATGTCACTGCAAAGCAATGCTCCTCCATCCCTGGAGGAGGGAAAGTGAGGCAGGGAGAGTCTTCCTGGATGCTCAGATGGTCCCCTCAGCACAGGCACATCCATCAATTATTTCATAAAGTGACTGTGCTCTGATCTACTGCTGTGCCTCCACCTCTCCCATGGGAATGTTACTCCTTTTATGGCCAGAAACCTCCTCATTTCTACGTTTTTTCATATTCAGTGTAAAACTATTTCTCTGTGGTTTAAGTTTAGAAGATGTAAAGGGAAGAAGTTTCTCTTTCCCTTTATATCTTCTAAACACAAATTTGTTCTAAGGAGCAGCGTTGGCAATGAACTCAAACATCCTATCACAGAGGCAACTGGAATTCATCCAGAGAGAGTCGTGCCCAATTCTGAAGGAACAGCTGCTACTTGCAGGAAGAAGAAGCACATTTCCAAGGCAGAGATGGAGCCCGGAACACTGTTTCCCACTGCTGGACACACATGCTGGCCCAGCCCACACTCTGGGAACACCCTTACCTTCAGCCACGGTGAGCAGGTTGCCCAAATCGGTGGGGGAGGGGCACTGGGCTGGCTCTGAGGAGCTCCTGACATTCCCCAGGGGCAAAAAGGGGTCGTAGTCAGAGGAGGAGAGGTCGGCCAGGCTCAGCACGTAGTGGCTTTGCTGCGTGTAGGTGCTGGAGCCGTTGATGCAGCAGTGCAGGACCTGCGGGGACACGGAGCCAGTGACAACCTGGGACAGTTCCCAACACACCCAGCGAGCAGGACCCCCAGTTCTGACACACTACACAACCCATCCATGTCCAAATTCAGCATTCCTAAATTAACAGTCTCCATCTGCACTGATTCTGTGCTTTTAGCAGCTCGCTTCAGGGCTTGTTCTGTTTTTAACAGCCCACTTCAAATAATCCAAATATTTCCGCAAAGATTATTTTCCCTGGCTCGTTGTTTTAAGCATTTTACCTCTGTCTTCATCATCCCCTGTCTGTTCTACATCTCTAATCTTATCTTCTTAACATTTTGGATTTGTAACATCTCACCTGGATGACATGATTTTCTAGTGCTCGTCAAAGCTGCTTCTGTGCTTTCTGGATGTGTGCAAGGCATCTTTAAACAGCCAGGCAGAGTAAATCACCTTCCTTCCCCCTACTCACTCTGTAAATATAATCCAGCAAAGGAGCTCTGGATGCATGTTGATCCTCCACAGCACCAGCAGACACGGGCTCCAGCAGCATTTTCATGGGCAGTGCCATGCACCAGTCCAGCAAGCAAAGCAGCAGTGAAACTATGAACTGAACAAGAACACGGACGACAGGGTTTGAGTACACTCTATTAAATCCACCCAGACTTTAGGGTGTGAATTGCAAAGTTTAAAATTCAGCTCTGGTTCAGAACAACCTCATTTTAAACGCCCCTTAAACAGCACAAAGAATGGAGACAGCTCTTTTCAGTGACACACCTTCTTATCCGCTTCCATGGAGGAGTGTTCGGCACTGGGCAGGAGAAACATGATGGTGGCCACCAGGATCTGCAGCCAAACAAACCAAGTGTCAGAAAGGCACGCAGCTTCTTCCTCTGCAGAGAAAGACCTTCCACAGGGTGTGGAAGACAGTTCCACAGGGCATGGAACAGGTTAAGTTCTCCTAGGAGCACCCAACTGCCCATGCCAATCAATGAGAACATTTTACTGAGCATTTTGCACACAAGTCACTACAAACGAGGGACCTACACTGGTCCAGGGAGTGTAGCAAGTACCTCCCTAACAATAAAAAAAAAGGAGGAGGTAAAAAAAATCACAGCAGCCCAAGGAAGAGATCAAGACAGCTTTGCATATGATTTCCATACAATCATTTTAAAGAATCTGACGTACTTCTGTAATTTTCCGGCACAGGGAGGATTCGTATTCCTGAAGCTTCTGCCAGTAAGACACCAGCAGCTGAAGGACATCACAGGCTACCTGTGCTACCAGCTTGTTGGAAAACTGGAAGAAAAAAGGTGATTAGAAGCCAAATGAAATATTCAAGTACAACACACTGCATTCAGTTTTTTCTACATTTCTTTGCATCTTTGAAAAGAATAAAAAATGTTAATATTGTGAGATCACATGGTCAGCATTAGGAACCAGCAGGTTTGACACTGTCTGTGAGATCTTTTATGTGAGTTTGCTGGGGAAGGAGTCTATAGGCACACAGGCTATTTTTGCAAATGTTCTGCATGCTTGCACAGGACACCACAGCAGCAGCCTGTGCCTCACATTATCAGTGATTATTTGCAAAGTGGCAATGCCTTTTTTTCCCCAAAGCACGGCGATCAGAGCCCACCACAGCAATACCTTCAGTGTCACACCTATGACATTGATGGCTTTCTTTACATGGAGGTGGCTCATGCACTGAATTATTTCAGTGCCTCACATTATCAGTGATTATTTGCAAAGTGGCAATGCCTTTTTTTCCCCAAAGCACGGCGATCAGAGCCCGCCACAGCAATACCTTCAGTGTCACACCTATGACATTGATGGCTTTCTTCACGTGGGGGTGGCTCGTGCACTGCGTGAGCTCCTCACAGATCCACACGCCGAGGCCACAGATGGCTATGCATCTTTGTGAAAAGGGAAAAGGGAGCTGGTCAGGAGATTTACAGCAACATTTAGAGAGGGGGGGAAAGGAAAAAAATGCACAAAGATGAGATCTCTTTCCCCTCCAGCACGACAGGCCAGCATCCTCATGGTGCAGAGTAAGGCTCAACTTCATAGGACCAAACCACAAGGCAGCAGCAGAAGATAAGCAGCAAGAAAGACTTTTCCAAGCCATAAATGGTTGGACTTGATAATGTTAAAGGTCTTTTCCAACGTAACCAATTCTATGGTATTTTCCCCTTTCTTTTACTTGCTATTTTACCTTGCAGCTTCACATGGCTCCTCTGTGGCATTCTTCAATAAAATATTTATGAGGCAACACTAAAATAACAAAATAAATTAGAATAAGCATCTTCTTCATACATCTACCTTAAAGTTGTTTAATTCTGACATAGTTACAAGTGAAGTCACTTTAATTCCCCATCTGTTGTTAAAGCATCTTTACCTCATGCCAGTTGTATTTTGTCAAGGGAGAAACATTGATTACAACTCAAACATACAGGCCCTTGAGGACAAATCAAATCAGCTTACAGCTAATGTACAGGCAGCAACAGGAAATCAATTCATTTACAGTGTCAAGGGGCAGTTACAAACAACAAGTGGTGGTCTCTCCATACAAACTGTAGTGTTCAGGTTCTGACCTAAACATGTTATGAAAAATTGTGTGTGTTATTTAGTAGAAAAAAGACAAAACTGTCTTAATTTTAGAAGTAAGATACCTCCAGTGACTCTCCAAGGGCTGATGAAGAAGCAAGAACAGGAGCCAAGCATGTGCAGGGATTTCTGCATCCCCTTTGGTTCTGCCTGCTCAGGCCACACATGAGGAACTCCAAGATTCCTCCCCAGCCATCCCTAATTTTGAGCAGTGGATCACTGTGTTGCCTCATGTTTATCAAAAGCAAAGAGGCTTGTGTGAGGGCAACCACTTGGGCAGGAATGAAGTCACTGCATAGGGAAATCAGGTTAGGCTACCTAAGGATTTACAATAAACGTGGCTTTACCTTCAAATCTGCAGTTCCTGTGATGCTCTCACCAGCTTCTGAGATGGGTCCCAGCTGTGGGATTCCTTGGTAGGTGTTTGGAAAGCACACAAGAGCACCAAGGATGGTGTGAGCTTCGGAGCGGGGAGCCTGGTAAAGGGCAAGCAGGCAGAAATAGTCACTAACAAAATATTCACTAAAATAGTCACTGAAAACCCTCCACCACACGTGGAGATGCCTCCAGCTCTGAGGCCAGTGGGCACTGCCATACTCAGCCTGCTAGATTCACAATGCAGCATTCAGCTATCCCAGGGAACACAAGCCAGGAGCTTTTCCTCTGCAACTCCAGCAAGAGCTGGGTGTGAGCAGTACCTAACACACCCCTTCCTGCCCCTGCTTTCCCTGCTGTGCTGCTCTGCTCTCCTGGTGAGGCTGAGCTGGCCCCACTCCTGAGCACATCCTACATCTTTAATGCTTGCTCTCATTACCCAAGCTGACAATCAGCCATTTGATGCCAACAGGAAGCACAGAATGCCCTGAAGAACAGCTGAGAGAAGAGCTGAAGCACTAATCCAGCACTGCTATGAGGTGATCCTGCAGCACAGAGAGGACTGGGTGCAGAACCCACTCACACTCGCTGCACAGGTGATACCAATGTGCAGAGAGATCCCTGCTCCAACAGAGCCATCAAAAGCACCACAGCACGAGCTATAAACACATTAACTACTGTGTAATGTTGAAAATGCAATGTACACCCAGTTTTATGCACACAGGACAAATGGAAAAGGGTGTTTTGGTTTATGGCTTTTCCCTGGAAAATTGAGCATCCATTTCTTATTAGCATTTAAGCTTTGGATCAACAGTGAGGCTGCCCAAGCTCTTTGAGGGCTGATGGAAGAAGTGTGGCTGGATAACCATTCCAGCTCTGCTGAAACAGGAGAGGGCTGTGGCCCTGCACAGGGCCACCTGCTCAGCCACACAAATATCAAGAGCAGCAGCAAAAGCCCTGAGCCAGAACAGACCAAAAGGTCTCCCATGAGCTGGTGCTTCACATGCAACAGAGCTCTCCTGTTTCTCCCAGGACTGCCAGACCTCTACCTTTATTCTGGCAGCCCCTCACTGACTCGCTATTTTACTTATCCTTCAATAATTTAATGGTTTAGAGTCACATTTCTGTTAGTGCTGACATTTAGCCTGAGATGCTGCCTCACCCAGAGAGTTCCCCGCTCTCTCTCGCTGTCTGCTCGCTGCAGTGGCGCTCACGGCGCTCTACAGGCGAGCGGGACACGCTTTCCTCACGCCTCAGCCTTTGGATCAAACACCTCTGCAGCACCAGCGTGTTGCCTTCTCCCAGGATTTCCCACCCCAGTATCCCCCCAAAAGCCCAGCCAGCGTGGCTGTGCCGAGCCAGCCGCGCTCACCTCCGGCGTGTCCGTGCTCAGCACGCGCGCTGCCGCGCCGAGGAAGTCCCCGATCAGCATTGTGAAGCCAGGCAGCCCCAGGAAGAAGAACCATGGCAGGCAGTGCTTTATGACGGTGTTCAGGATGTCCTGCAAGAGAAGGCACCTGTGAGAAAAGCCAGGAAGCCCAAAAGCAGAAGGGAGAATGTCAGAAGATTTAACTTTGAGGTTCGAGAAGATTTAACTTTTGAGGTTCCCTGGCCCCACACTGATTGAGGTGCAAATTCCCAGAGCACTGTGTGCAAACTGACCTCCACATAATCACCACCTTCCACTTCAAGGGTGTGGAGTAACCAAAGTGCATTTGGTATTTTGGAAACATTTGTACCCCTAAATTCCTGTTCAAGGCCCACACTGCCATTCATGTCTCTTCCTGCCTAAACACAACCATTCTGTTAAACAAGACTTCGGATTCAACCATCCAATGGACTTAAGATGAAGCACTGCAGCAGTCCAGAGGAGTGAGCTCCTCAAATCTCTCAGAATTCCATGCCACAAGAACATGAGCTTATCCCGCAGGTCTGTTCCCTGCTTCAGGTGCCCTGAAGGAACAGAGCAGCATCCTCAGCTTTGCTTGCCATCACCCTGTGGTACAGAACACATTCCACATAAGCGTTTCATCTCTAATCCTTTCACATTTTAAGTCTTCACAGTCTCTCCAAACCAGAGCAAAGTTCCTGTATTTGAGTTAAGATTTCTTCCCTGCAAGCTTTCAGCAGGTTTAAAATTAGGCATAAAATCTATATAATCCTTTACCTGTGACACTGCATTTGCTGAAGAGTTACATCAAGCTATTTCTATCCTGAGTAGATAATTATTTTCCATTCAATAAAATTTTGAGAAGTTGCAAAGGAAAACCCTTTTCCATGTCCATCCTTACTGGTTTCATGATGTGTCAGACAGCCTGAGCCAGAGACCCCCATAACGTCCTCTCAATCTCATGCAGAAGCTAAGGCTGACAAACACGAGCTCAATCTCTACAGCAGAAGCTAAAGCTGACAAATCCAAATTTCTCTTCACAAAGAGATGCTTGAACATCTCCACTATTTTCTCAAAGCCCTCTAAACACCTGCACAGCTCCTTCTTAGTGTTCCACTAAGTGTTTGCAACTCCAGTATCCTATGAAGAAACTGCTATATATTCAAATAAACAGTATTAGTTTTTAACATAGTAGCAGATAATGCTTTCACTTTCCTGAATAAGATAAAATGCCACTCAAGTTAATGTTTAAACTACTTTTAATCACTTCCTTTGATACATTTCAAGTCAATATGGGTCAATGCAAACATTGAGAAGCAGAGCAGATGGATGCAGCCGCTCATAAAGCGGGTGGTAAACTCTCCGTCGGCGCAGAACAAAGGACATACCTTGTTATAATTAAGGGTTGATTAACGCTCTGAGCTGGTCCAGCACAGCACACCTGTACAGCAGGGCCAGGTAAGGCTGGGCTGGCCCTGAGCAGGGCAGCAGATGGGAGCAGGCTGCTGCTGACATGTGCCACAATAAAAGAGCCCGGGCTAACCTGGCCGGGGAGGCGGCGGCACAGGGAGCTGCTCCAAACAACTGCATTAACTCCTGTCCTCACCCCAGAGCTCCCATCTGTCACACACCAGGGCACGGATCCCTGCACACAGCACTTCCCATAGGGGGGCAAGGAGAACCACAAAACATTACTGTCACACACGAATGCTGTAACAGCACACACGGTCCAAAAGGCTGCGGGGATTTACTCGGCAGTTACGAGATGTAGTGCTACTAAAAATAAATCATTTTCCATTGAGAGAAACCTTTCAAAAATCCCATTTGAAAAGCTCTTGAAGCAGTCCTCGGCTTCCCTTCAAATTCCCAGTGCGGGCTGCTGGCTGCAGTGACACACACCCGGGAGGGAGGGCACGACAGAAACCTGCTCAGCCGGGCTCACCCCAGGCTCTGAGCACATCACCCTGGGCACTTTGGGTCACTGCACTTCAGCTGGGGCTGGGCAGGCTGTCCCCTGCCTGGGGAGGGTCAGCACCAGCCCAGGACAGCGCTCACAGCTAGCCTGCCAGGTTTGTCCCCTTTCCCAGTCAGCAGAGTGCCCAGCTCACAGCACCACAGGATTTGGGGCAGCAATCTGGGGGCTCAGGGAGCTTATCAGCAGAGAGAGGTTTGTGAGAGGGCGAGGGAGCCAGGACATCTGTGCTATCAGTGATAGGGCAAAATCAGGTAATTCAAACAGAGCCGGGCTTCCTTCCCTCCCTACAAACGTAAACTCCGGGTAGCAGCTCCCAGCCTGGTCAATGAATCACTTTAATTGAATGCTATGTACACAGCAACTGGAAAACACAAGACATAAGAAAAACATATGGTGATGGCTGTGGAAATTGGTTTACTCATTCTGCACAGTGTTGTTGCTTTACTTCTTTCATAATTGACCTTTAGAACGATAAATGTGTAAAATAATTTTGGTTTATTATGGCTCCAAACCTTTCAGCAATTACACAAAATGAAAATTTAAAAGGAAGTATTCATTCTGGAAGCATTTCCATTGTTGACATAATTGCACAGCTATAATTTAGTGTTCATGTTGTTAAAGAAAAGTGAAAAAAAGGACCATTATGGACTATTTCAATTCAGAATGATGCTCTGTGGTGTTAAAGCTGGGGAAGAGGGGAGAGGAGGGGGCAATTGCCTGCATGTTCTTCTCAAATGCATTAACCCTATAAATGGCATCATATTTCAGTGTAGGTTAATCTAGTAATTCAAATTATAAGGTCGTAAACATCCACTGAGTAAGCAAAATAAATTTATGCAAGTTCACTGAAAGGTCAATTGCAAAAATATTCTTCACCTAATTTTTGTTCAAGATTTTGCAGATTACAGGTGTAACCAAATAGCCTGGCAGCTGCCTTCCTCATGTTTCCAATTGTCCCTCCACAGGAACAACATGGATTTTTCACTGAAAGTTCACTCTGTTCCTCACCAAGAGACACCTCACTGGCAGCTGAGATCTATGGCACGGGAAAGATTATTAATTTACAGAAGGCTTAAGACTTCCCTTTTCTGCTTTAAAGCAACAAATGCTTCCATTTACTTATGCCAAGTCTTCCTACCTACCACGAAGTTTTAGCTAAGAGTTAACTTGACAAAAATTAAGTTGCAACACAAATTTATGAAGTTTTTTGACAACTCTGGGAGATTCAGAAATAATTTATCAGAAAGCTCCATTTTAAGGTGCCAAGTAAAACCTAACCCCAAAACAGTTACATTTTATAGCCCAATTCCCTCAAGGCTGGAATACAACAGAGGGAGTTTTTAAAATTTCTGCCATTTTGGAGCATGTCTGATACTTTCACAAATGGGGAGAGCAATAGGATAAAGGACTAGAATAAATATCTTGGTTCGTGCACAGTGGATACAGGTACAAGGGTGTGGGTGCCAAGGCCGTGGCACTGCCTGGAAGGAGGAGGTGGCTTTGGGTCCCCACATAGATCTCTCCCAAGTGCCTGTGGCAGTGCTGCTCCAAGCTCTGACAGACAGAACACAAGAGCAGAATTTGGGTGGGATGGATGCAACTTAGGAAGGGCAAATGAATTACAACAGAATAAACAGAAAAGAAGAAAACTATTAAAATCACTCCCGAATGCACAGCTCCTGCAGTTGGCAGGACCTGGCTCCCCCTTGCTTCCAGTCAATCTTCCAGCTCTTTTATCCAGCACTTCCCACTTAGCCTGGTCTGGGCAAGCAGAGGGGGATGTGAGAGTTCCTATGAGACCCTGGCATTTGGAGTTTTGTTTGTCCCTACTGGAAACATGCTGTCTGTTAACACTTTTTCAAAGCACTCAAAGCACATAATGGGAGCACACAGGCAAATTTTCCACAGGAAATGAGATAAGGGGTGGATTAAAAGAGGGAGAATATCATGGCAGCCATTGGAAAGAAGTCTTGAGAAACTAAAATAGGGGAATCTAAGCCTTAATAGACTACATTAAGGTTATATCATTTTAAATGGCAGCTTAAAGAATCTAAACAGCACGATGGTTTCTGTACGACCAAGGGCCCTCGTGTGCAACAAACACCATCAGGCAGAAAGCCAGGCAAGAAGCACCCATTCCACAGGGGACAAAAGCAAAGCTACTCACTTATTGCACCTTTAGGGGCTGCTGCTGCTCCTGGCTGCTGAGTGACAACTGGGCAGATGCAGGCACTCAGTTTGTGGTGATTGGGAGTGGGGCTGCAGCCCAGCCCCATCCCCAGTGGGTACGGCTGTGAAAAGAGGTGAACAGCACTGACAGCCACGAGCCATGGAGTGCCCAGGTGTGCTGAGCAACCACCAAAGGGAACAGAGGGCACACAGGTGCAGTGCATGTAAGATGAAGGGTATGAAAGGTTCTACTGGAGAACAAGAAAGTGCTGATGCTTGAAGCCTTCTTTGCTGTCAGTTGTACGTCCACCGTCAGGCAGAAAGATACAAAAGCCCACAAATGCTGGGGTGTTTTGTTTTTTTTTAGTGTCAGACCAATGTTAACACAAAGAGGTAATGAATGACTTCTCTAGTAGCAGCTCTGCTGAGAAATGCTTCCTATTACAAATTATCCATTTTCCACACAGAGAGCTCCAGTGGGTGCTTCTACAGAAGCTTAGAGCTGGTGTAACTTTGTTTCTACCATCACCTATAGTGCCTCTGGAACAAATAAAGAGGCTTTGGGACGACAACTTTGGGACAATGGGCACAGGTACCTCAGCATCTCTACTGACAGAGCTTCTCATCCATGGCATCCTTGCATTGCTAAAAGGACCTGAACTAAAGCAAGGCTGCTGAGTGCCCTGGCTGCAGCCAGGCTGTGCTCCACAGGCAGGCCTGCTGCTTGTGCTGACATTTAATCACCCAGGACATCTGCCAGCTTGGCTGGACTGTGGCGATTTCCCTCTTATTCCATATTTAAAGTTTGTTCTGCTCTTCATATCACTGAACTGAAAAAGCCACCAGCAGAGTCTCCTCCCTTGGCCATCCATTGTCCTTTCCACAGAGAACCTCTGAAGCCTCTACCTTCAAATATGTTCCCAAAAAAGACAAGTGTCCTCCTCCAGAGGTCCTCTGGCAAATAAGCATGACTATACTTGAAATTTATTTAACTCACTCCCAAAGTCAGGAATACAAGTGACCCCCTTGCTCACTTTGCAGGTAACCTCTGAGTGCCAGGTGACACCTCAGCATTGGTGACAGGTGGCACCAGGCACAGTAACTGATGCTCACCATGGTAATAGGTTGAGATTGGCTAAAAAAATGACACTGAGCAGCAGAGGGTTGAAACCTGAAAAAGGATTGAAAACCTGGCTCTTTTTTCAGTGTCCCTACAAGGTAAGCACCTCACCTGCACTTTCTTCTCATCTCAAACTATGAGCAGAAATTTAAACAGAAATTTACACAGAAATAAGAAATGGCAACACAAAAATCCACAGAATTCTTAGGAGACAACCATCAGCAACCTCAAAGGATTGTTTAAGTGCCAGAAAGACTCAAGCTGAAGAATCCCAATTATGCCATTTTCTGAGAGGTGTTGGTAGCTTTTGGGATGTGTTTTGGTCCTTTTGTTATTCAGCAAAAAGGAGGAAGCTGTGGAGCAAGGAGACTCTTACCGACTTTTTCAGGTGAATGAAGCAAAAAGTACTGTTACAGTAAGCAGCCAACAACAGTAATAAAACAGCAATAGTAAAATACATTTCTTTTCCTGGTTCAGGTATCTGCAAAACCTGTGCACTGCAGTGTCAAATTTTGGGTTGATTAACAAAGCTGCATTTATTACCCAAACCAAAATACACACCTGGTTGCAGTTGCTCCAACAGGAGTTTTCTGACCATCAGGCTCACCTGGCAGCAGAAGGCAGCTATGCCCACCCAAACTGCAGCAGGCTGCCCCACAGCATCCCTACCAACCACTCCCCAGGAACATTTCCTGATTTTCAACCCCCTAACCATAGGCAAAGCACCTTCCCTAACCCCCAGTGTGGTAGCGAACATCCCAGTTCTCTTGCCTTCACGCTGGAGGCCAGGGAGGGAAGGCTGTGAGCCTAAATGAATGTCATCCATGAAAAAAAAAAAAGGAAAGAAGCCCAGACTAGGCCAGCAGCAGAGCAGTGCCACAGGCTGGAGCAGTTCAGGAGGGAGGCACCCCACAGATGGTCACTTGGCCCTTGACCCTGGGCCCCTCCTGTGCTCCCTGCAGCCTGCTTCTCCCACCTGGAGAGGTGATGCAATTCTTGCACAGAATTGTTCACTTCTCCAGGGATGTTTGTTGTTAGACACTTCCACATGGACAAATTAGCTGCAGCTCATTACCCTGCTGTCTCCTCTGCTGAGCTAATTGCTACATCCCGGGCTCAGAGAGCCAAGGGAGCCTCCTATAGAATACACCTTCCTCACACTGCTCTTTTATGCACCCCCCAAGAGCAGGCTGCAAAGCTGGGCTGCACTTGCTGGGAATAACACTGTACTCATTTACAGCATATTCAAAATTGGATTATTTTGTTTTTCTAGCAGCACCAAAAGCTACACAAGACAGCAGCAATTTCCTATTTTCACATCCTTAAGTGAGTGAGGAGTGAAAAGAGAAATACAGTTCAAAAAAACATTTGTCACGCAAACCAAAATACTGAAAAGCATTCAGGTCGAAGAGGTTCCTGATTGTAATACTTTTAATTATGTAACCACCTAAAAAAGCTCTTCTGAAGTAGCCAAGGTGATTGCCTGGAGCTGGGGTGTTTTTCTGTGGCTTTCCCACATAAGTGCTAAAAGTTGCACTAGTGAACCATAGAGAAGGAAAATTCCTCCATGAGACACCTCCTACCCTTCCTTCTGTGAACATTCCTTACAAGGGAGAAATTTATGCCAGTGCTTAGCAGACAAACCCACTCTGTGTTAAAAAGGTCACCCCACGCCCGTTTATTTCTGAAATCCTGGAAAGCATGCTAGGATCCCTGTTCCAGCGACCCCACACTCTCTCTGATAAAGAGGCTGCCACTCTCTGAGCACCCAATTGCCCTGGAAATACAGGAGCAGGAATAAGGATCCTGCTTCCCATCAACACCTTGCTCCAAGGCACTGCCAGTTAACACCTCATCCAGTTCCACAGCTAAGGAAAGCAGGCAGGAAGGACACACACACAGCAGCCAACCTGTGGTCAAGTGTGCCACCAAGAGGCAAATGCAGCCACAAGAGTGGGGAGCAAGAACAAAGAGCAGCAGCCTGCAAAATATCCAGGGAAACCATGGAGGGATTGCAGTGTGGGGGATACAAAATACCTGGGGAACCCTGGAGTGATGGGCAGCTGCAGCAGGACTTACAGGATTTTCCAGGAGAAAACCCCTGCCTCTCTGTTCTTATCTATTTAAAAGGAGTGTTTTCCAAATGCTCTAACTTTTCAGGAGGGAAACCAAGGGGCAAGAATCTGGTAACAATTCCTTCTTTCCTTCTATCATCTCAGAAACAATCAAAGCTGTCTGGTTTCCTAAAGGCACAATCAGTAACTCCCAGAATTTCCTGAGTGGTCCCTGTGCCCTTTGTTGCCAACCCCAGCAGAGCTGCAAGCCCGTGCTCTCGTTCCTACAGCTACAAAAACATGCAAGTGCTCTTAGACAGTCTTTATTTTGTCCAAAGAATGTTTCTTAGAGTTTCCACGAGCACTGAGCTGTTCCTGTGAAACAACCATCATTCAACAGCCTGATTAAGTCTCTTCCTCACCTCACACCGAATGCTTTATCCCTGAGGACAGGGAGACCCGGAACAACTGCTGTGCCCACAGCAGCAGCAGCTTTTGGCAGCACCTCCTGCTGCCCTGGCATGGCTCAGCAGTGGGACAGGAAGCAGAGCTCATACCTGGTCCTGGCTGGTGAGCCCCAGGCGCATGACGAAGTAGAAGTGCACCAGGAAGTCGGAGTTGGGCAGCAGGTCCTGGCGCCGGCTCATCATGGCGCAGAGCAGCCGGAACGCCTGCAGCTTGCCCTCCTTGTACTCGCTGGGCAGCATGGCTGCCTGCAACAACAACAAAGCCTGCATCACTCCTTGCCTCCCCCAGCAGCCAGCCCATGCAATGCGTGCCCTGCAGCTCTCCCACAAAGCATTACCTCAGCCCCAAAGAGCCTTTGGAGAGCACATGCTGTCTTGGCCAACAGTGATGGTACAAGTTAAAAATAAAGCAACTAAAGGCACACCCGTTCAGCTCTGATATAGAGGAAAATACTCCTGTGTGAGAACTTCAGAACTGACCTTGAACAGCCATGATGCAAATATCCTGAGAGGAGGGATCAGGACGGGAGGAGAGGGAGTTGACTGATTGTCAACGCTGATAGCGAGGTTGTCCCGGATCTGATGGTTTTTAAAGAAGAGTGTTAGTAAAACCAGTATCTTTTTTCAATGCTCTTTTTTTTTGCATTATTATGTTTTACTTCTACTTTATTTACATTCAGGTACTACACCTGGGGCTATACAGAGCTCCCACTTCAGCCAAAGCCACCAGGAAAGCTTGGTCTATGCTGCGGCTCCCTGGCCAAAGCAAACATTGCCAGTTTGAGTCACACTGTGGGCCTTTACACAAATACCAAGGTCTGTACTTCTTTCTTCTTTGCTACTGTTTCCTCACCCCATTTAAATTCTCTTGTCATTGGACAGGATTCTCTGTTGGGAGTTTGCTGCTGGAAACCAAACAAGGCAAAGCTTCCTTTACAACAGAGCCCTCCCATGCCATGTTCATGCTCCAGGTGCTAACACTAAATCCCATTTAATAATCATTTTCACAACAAAAGAAATGTGTTGTTATCATTAGCTGTAAGTACCACATACCTTTGCAAGTTTAAACCACAGCTCATAAAGGTAGCCAAAAACTTTTGCATGGATTTTCGGTGACTGTATGTTGTTCACATCTCCAAGAATTCCCAGGATTCTCCTCCACAGCACAGCAGCAGAATCAGGGTGCCAACCAATAAGGCTTCCACCAGCAATTATACTGCAGTCATCAGCCAGGAACTCACTGCTGTCTGTAAATTTCAAGTGTTCAATTTCCACAAGTTAGAAATGCAGCCTAAGCATGAACTTGGGCAACAAAATTTGGTCATTACTCCTCCTAACCATCTTCCATTGCACAAGAATTCTCTCCCCCAAATCTCTCTTTCATTGCTGGAGCTGCTTTTGAGTCAAAGAAAAACACGGCAGCAGACGTAGGCAAAGGGGCTCGCAGGTGACAGCACCACAGGGCACAGCACTGCCACACCACCCTGTCCCCAGCACAGAGGGCTTTTCAGCAAGGAGGCAAATGCAGCTAAACCCAACATTCAGGTACCTGAGGGATGTATTCAGTCAATAACTCACTCTTACAGGTAATATTTCTCTATTTATAAAAGTCCTTTCCTTTTTTTCTTTTTTTTTTTTTTGAGATCACACAGTGTAGCAAGACCTGGCAATGCATCTGGACAAAGGAATAAAAAACCATGGCTGAAGAGTCTTGAGGAATGTGCTGAGGCATCACCACTCATGCAGAGCAGCTCCTAAGAGAGCAGAGCTTGGAGAAGGCTGTCAGGGTAATGGGATTTATGCTGTTAAACAGTACAAATCCACGCTGAAGTGCACATTTTAATGACAAGAGCTGGTAGCTGCTCTCCTGTCGCAGGCAGCAGCACAGCCATGCTGCTCCAGGCATACCTGCAGCAGCCAAGGCATGGAAGGAAGTTGCAGGAAACCTCTACACAGGCACAAGGAAATAACTCATGTCCTCTGAGGACTCAAGGAAGGTTAGTAAAATAAAAGGCATTTTAGATGCTTTTACGTTCAAATATATTTAAAAAAAAAACTTTGGGGATTTTTCCTCCTTTTTGTTTTGTAGCATTACAAAGTCCCAAAGTGCTAAACCACATGTTATTTATTAAGCACATCAGAATGACCTGCTACAGATCTGTGCTCAGGGAAGTGGCATCTCTGCTGCTCAGTGGCAGTGTCAGTGCTGTTCTGCCTTACCCTATCAGGTTTCCACAGCAGAGCAAGCTGTGACTTGGCTGAGGCAGGAATGCAGTCAAGGGCACTTTGGCTCTGCTGGGCAATGACACATCTGCTACCCACTTCTCCTTTCACTCCACACTACCTGCCAGGTTGCTACATGTGGTTCTTTCTCTTTGTACCCCCAAAGGAGCAATTCTTGCACCACACCAACAAACAATGAATTTCTCATACACGATCGTTCTTACCACGGGCAATATTGCCTTTTTGTACAGCAGCAGTCCCAGCAGCTGGGACTAGGTGTGCTGGTCCGTTAAAGCACAGATATTTCAAAGGAAAAGTCAGCAGGAAAAAGGACTCTTGAAATTGTGTATCCATTAGGAAGGCAGCCTCCCTACATTACTGCATTAAGTCCCTGACCTAATACCTGACTCACACTACCAGATGAAGGGTACCTTTATAAATGGTAAAGAATGAACCACTTATTTCCTATCAGTCAGAAAATACAGTAAGACATTTCCCCAGACCACACTGCTGTGAAATAAAACCTGTTCACTTGAAGCACACATTAGTGTGCCAATGGGCAGACCCACGAGTGCCCAGCTACCACAGCCTGGCTGGGCACTGTAAGAAGCCCAGTTATTTCAACTGGGTGGGCAGTAGCTTTCTGGATCATCATTTTCTGGCAAATCAATGGATGATCCAAACCCCTTCCACTCTGAGTGAGCATGATGAAAGGTCCTTGGTTGTGGCAGACACAGGGCTTGGCTTGTTGCTTTACACTTGGTGCCCTGTGCCACATAAGCCAAGAGAGGAGCACAAGCTCCTCTTTAGAGGACACAGTTTCAAGCAACATCAGGGACGGTATAGGCTGGATATTAGGAAGAAAATTTTCACCAAAAGAATAACAAAGTACTGGAATGCTCCCTCTTCCCAGGGAGGTGGTAGAACCACCATCTCTGGATGTGTTTAAAAAAGACTGCACATGGCACTTGGTGCTAGAGTCTAGCTGAGATGTTAGGGCACAGGTTGGACTCGATCCTAGAGGTCTCTTCCAACCTCATCATTATTCTGTGATTGTGTGGGGCACAGGTGTGAGCTCACGCACCGTGTGGGGCCCGTGGTACCTGTGAGGTTGGCAGGCTCCTGCGAGGGGCTGAGCTGGAGCCAGCGCGGTGCCGCAGGATCCCCGCCCGCTCCCGCGGCCGGCCCCGCCTCGGGCTCATCCTCGGCCGCCTGCCAGGCCACCAGGGCGATGTCCACGTCAGCTCCACAGCCCAGGGACGTGTCACTGCTCACGCTCTCACCTGCAAACAGCACAGGGCTGCTCACACCTGCAGCAGCAGAGTGCCCCAGAGAAGCGTCTCGGCTGTCTGCACCAAAATCACAGCAGATTTCAGGTGCTGCACTTGGCAAAAGCACTCTCAGGCACTCACTTTTCTCCCTCTCTCTGTAATACCCGTGAGATTGCTGGAAGTCTGCTTTCAGATCCAACTCAGCTGTACTGCTGCTCCTCTGCATCAGCACCTGCAGGGAATTAATCCATCTCAGCTTATACGGCTCTGAGCACTACACCACACTCTAGCAAATTTCACACCCACACAGTCATTAGAAATTAACCACAACCCGGTCAAGACATTCTCATGAATATTCAGAGTAGCCAAGTGCTTGTCAGTGTCCTTAGGAAAACATCAGGCTTTCCATTTCATTCTTTATCCTCCCTTTCACGACCTCAGTTTTCACACCAACAAGCAGGACTTTTTACCTATGTTTTTCAAACACATCTGAAATAATTTGTTAAGGTATAAAAAAAAGTCTTTCAGCCTTCATATTTCACAGAGATGATCAGGCTAAGTCATTTATTGTTTCAACTGTTCAGTCAAAAGTTGCCATTAAAAATGTATGAAGTTTGCCTGTGCTGATGTCAACTCACACTAACATCTGCCATGCACGGCTGGTGATAGGAGATGTGCTGAACAGAAGCATTTTCATCAGTGCTTTAAACCATCAAACATTTATTCCAGTGTACTGTAGCTCTGTAATAGCCATGAATTATTTATCTTTTAAAAGTTACAAACTTCTTGTTGATATTTCAAAAAAAGACCAAAGCCTTGTGTAAGACTAGAGCAGAGATGCAACTGCAGAAGCAGCTGATGAGATCAGGAGGCACAAACTATCACACCCAGCAGGACAATAACCTGCTACAGGGCTCATTTCCAGATGCCACAGAAATGGGATTAATCACTTTTCACACTTTCACCTCCTACAGTTTCTGAATGCTAAAAGGCTTCTGATTAGAAAGAAAACACTGCTAGGATCTTCACAGACATTACTTTTGGGTTCGCCTTACTTGCTCGGCTTCATGCTCCTTTACATAGCCCTTATTTTCCTGAACTGATTTGGAGTCTGAAGTTGAATTTCCAGCCCTTTTACCTAGAAGTTTCAGAAAGGAAACAGTAACTGTAAACATTTGCAGGACCAAAACACACAAGAAGTCTCATGTAAATTTCAGCTATGTTTACACATCTCATATTTATAGTCAAGGGCCACACAACACTTAAATGGGATACAAGAAGCTTTGAACAATCCTTCAGAGGCATAACATACTTACAGGAGAGGAAATAAACTCCAACTGCAGCTCCAATACACAAAATTCAAATGCAAGTCAGGTGAAAAGTCTAAAGTGCACATACATTCCAGGTTTCATTTTGGGCCTCCCTGCTTTACAAAAGGTCACATCCTGCATTGACAGTCTCTAACTTTTTTAAAAAAGTTCTTTTAACAACTTACCAACTATGCAGCGACTAAGAAAATGAGCTAAAAACACATTTTAGAGGAGAGCCGGAAACCAAAGTAATTAAGAGCAGCATTTGTGAGGCTGAACTAGTCTCAAAATGTTTTCCTTGAAAAACATAGTATCGCTGCACTTTATTAGAATTACCTTGAAAAAAATCAGATGGAATCTGATCTGCAATATCTGAAGTGCTGCTGCTTCGAGTTAGCTGCTGCTCTTGGTCTGCAAATGGGCCTGCAGCTTCTGTTCCTTCTGAATTTTCCAGCTGTTGAGATTCTTCAACTTCTGTTGATTTAATTACAAGACAAAATATTTGCAGGAGCTCATATGTACATCTGTGAACTCCTCACCTAAGCTCTATGAAAAAGCCACCCTTGCAAATATTTGAAATTCCCAAGATAAAATTTACAAATTATAACTTAAGTTCTCTAAAATATCTTTAGAAAAACTGTAAAGTTTAGAGATGCGTGAGCAGCATAAAAGGTCTAGAAAAGGAGAGATGTGATTTTGGGAGTTAACAAAGAGGAGCAGGTCCCATGAACAAAGCTAGGTTTTCAGTGCTGGAGACCCCATCTGGTCCCTGTTCATTCTTGAGACAGAAAGAGCAGAGGCAACAGAACTCCCTTAAATGCAGTGTGGGGAGAAGCTGGCTGTGCTCCCTGAGTGCCTCCAGAAAGAGGGGAAGGGAGGAGGAATAAAAAAAGGCAAAAACTTTAGAGTAAAAAAAGCTCTGAGCTACATGTAACTTGGGTTTAGCTTGTGAGGACAAACCCAACCAGGCAACTTTTGGTTTGGCTGCAACTGCAAATGAGAAACAAAAGGAGGGGAGAGAGGCATGAAAATTTCCAAGAGAAAATAAACTGACATGCTGGGGAAGGAGCAACAGGAACTCTTGAGATTGCAGAGCAACACAGCACTTTGACAAATTAATTTCTCTTAGCATTTGGGGAAAAAAACCCCAAAAAAAGCTAGTAACACTCCAGTGTTTCCATCCCACAGTGTGCAAGTTTTAATATTGCTTTACTACTTAATAAAAACACTGTAGGTATTTCAGAAAGTTATCTCAGGAGGCACGTGCACAAAAGCGAACATTTCTGGTATGGACTGACTTCAGCTGACTTTCAATGTTTTACAGAAAGCAATAAAATAAAACATCCATTGCAATTCACCAACTGGAACAATTGCAGCGTTCCCACCAAAGTAACTTGAGATGAAAACACACCAAAGCTGTTTCACTGAGCAGGAATCCCCAGAGGGCCATAAAGCACCATGTACAGAACTCTCCTTTCTCTTGCTACTGCAGGTAATGAGTCTGGGCAGGACTCAGGAGTCACAAATCCCTCCCAGGAAGCAAAACATGGGAATTTTTACTTTAGTTACTAAGAAATATAGATCTAATTGCAATTGATGGCAGTCTTTAATATCAACATGAGCAAAAATTGCTTTGCATGCAGTGCTGCAAACATCCTGAGAAGAATTAATTGGACAGAAAGGAAACAGACAGAGAGCAGTTTAAAAATATAAAGAACATTGATATCAAAGATGACTTTAAAGTACAGTACCTGACAGTCTGTGAGAGCAAGAAGTGTAAGAGATACCAGGGAAGAGAGAGCTCACAGTGTGAAGCAGAAGAGGTACACTTTTAGTGGCTGGCAAAGCCTCATAAAGATGGACACAGTTGCTGATAGACTGGCTTCGCTTAGCTTACAGGAAAAAATAGAGCAATAATTATATCAGGAACACAGTGAAATATTGCAGTTCTGAGTGTCACAACACAACAAAACCCAGAGTTTTGGGATAAAGCTTTTCAACAGTAAGCCCAGGGGCTTCTCCCCTAAGATGTAAGTTAATACTGTGCAACACTCTCTCACACTGAAAGGGTAATAATCAGGAATTTTTGATCCACAGCAAGTGTGGAAGTGCCTTTTATTTGAACACACACTAACAAGAAAAGCCGTGGATCCAACACTTCCAGGTTCTCCCTACTGCTCTGACAGGGTGTCAAAGGGGAAAATGCTGCAGCAGTAGAGAGAACCCTTCACTGGAGCACAAACAGGGACTCACTGAATTTAGAAATAAAACTCAAGACTGAACTGGCTCTACTGCCAAAGCACTCTGTGATCCAGGCTGGAGGCCCTGGCTCAGCCATGGAGCCACAAACCACCCCGAGTGCCCTCCCTCATTACAGCTCTCCTGGTAAGGAACCTGGGGAGGGAGCTGTGCAGCCCAGCAGCTCCTGCTCAAAGCAGGGGGGCTTCCACAGGAGTCTGCCCCAGCAAACCAGCACATGGAAACATGCTAACATGATAAAAGAAAAGCCAGATTCACGCTGCTGAAAAACTTGAAAAAAATCAAGATCTGTTCCATGTCTGGGGTCTCAGTCATTACACCAACATTCCTCACCCAAGTCTCCCTCCCGCTTTTCTCTTTACAGAAGTAAACATGAGAGGAAAACCTCATCATGCCAAGAAAAAGAGAGCACATAAAGCAACTATCAAAGGATAATATTATTTATTAATTACCTGGTTTACCTTGTGCTCCCAGGAAATAGTTGTATGCTATCTGCTATCTGCCTAACAGTAATAAATGCTCTCTTAGGAGCTGATAAAAATAGCCATGTACCTCTAGAAAAACCCCTAACATGAACAGGTTTAACTCACAATTCAATGTCCTGTAACTAAAAGCTTACCTAGAGAATTTCCTGAAATACTTTGTGATTCACACTGGCCAAGACATCCCGACACGGACATGCAACCTCTCTCTCTGTCAGGGCAGTTAATTACTGAGTTGCTTTTGGCAGCAGCCACCCCTCAGAGGCAGATTTAAAACCTGAGTGTTACTGAGTGCCTGGGTAGCAAAGCACTCAGCTGGGGTCTAACCTGTGGCTCTCTGACGGACAATGTTTCTTGCTTTCTCCACTCCCGGGGCCCCAGAGGTTGTGGCACTTCTGAATCTCATTGGCTCCACAACTTCAGGGTGACTTTTCCAGCTTAAGGAAAAAGATCTTCCTACTACAGCTGTCTTCTGAGGCTCTAAAACACCACCTTAGGACAAAGAACACAAAATTTTCTGGCACTGGATGCTTTGGCATGTATTTTTGCTGAAGTACAAATGGACTCAAACATGGCAAATATTAATACTTCAAACAACACTGGTTAACTTTTACTGTTAATGAAAACCAACTAGTAGTTCAAGCTATGTGCATTGATCTCAAGGTGGCATGCAAATGCAGCTAAAATACTGTCAATTAGAAGCTTCACTAAAGATACACAGAAAGGAATTTTTACAGAGTTGCCAGTGCCAGCCAACAGCACAAGAAATCACATTTAATCTCCACCATCCAAAAAACCCTGACTGCAGGTGCAGACCCCATCCTGCCCCCCAACTACCTCTCATCCCCAGTGAAGGATGGCAACACACAAATCCCAAGTGCTTCACATTTAATTAAACAGGTTCTTACACCGGATTAAGTAGTGTTTAAAATTAATTTTTAAGATTAAGCTTCAATACTTAACCAGTTTGATACAAAAAAGCACTGAAGCACAAAGACGAACCTTTGCCTCTCTGCTTTTTTTCCTTCTGCTCACTGAGCTTGTCCAGGGGCAGGTTTGTCATCTCCACGCCATACACAGTCCTGGCCAGCACTGCTGTCAGGGAGTCCATGATGTTGGCCCACTCATTGATGAGCTCCTCCCAGTCCGTCAGGGAGGACAGGACACTGAGCAGCTCATCCCACAGCTCCCGGGAGATGTAAACGCTCAGGTTGGCTCTGATCCAAGCCACAATGAGGGTCTGAGGGAAGAGACACCAGTGGCACCTCAGGCAGGGCTGATGAGTTCAGCACACCAAGCCCAACCCACAGCTCTGACCTGCACATCAGCACGGGCTCTTGGTGAGGCACAAGTGATGGGCAGTGCTTTTTTCCCTCAAAACCCACTCCCAGAAATAATGGGGAAAGTTACTAATGAAGGAGATTAAAAAAAAATAAATAATCAGGCTAAATGTTGTCTAGCAAACTGAAATAAGACACTCCATAATAACAGCAGAACAAATTACTGTCCTACACCCACGGAATGACTGGGGCAGCACTTCACACCCAGTTACACTATCCAGGCTGAAAGTATAGCAGGAAGCACAAATGTCTCTTTCACTCAGTGTGCCTCAGTTTTGACTTGCCAGCTGGACTTTTAGGAAAACAGTTACTTGATTCTTACACTTTAGAGACACTCACTGAAAATATCCCATCTGTGCTACCACAGTTTGCAACAGAGCCCTGAAGAAGAGAGCAAACCCAACTCTCCCTCCATTAGTAACAGTTTACAAAATAATTACTAGCAAAACATGAGAAACCCCTCCTTCACAGTAATACAAGTAGGTTTCACAGTACTCAACTAAAACTGCGGGCAGCTGTGACAGAGCAAACCAAGCAGCCCCACTCACTCACTCGGAAGAGCAGCCCCGCCATGCTCTGAGCAAACGTGTCCTTTGTCTGGCTCTCCTTTGGCTTCTGCATCACAGCTTCTGTTATTCTGAGGAGTATCTGCAGCATCTGTTCCCTGATTCCAAAACAAAAGGTGTTACATTAGTTGTACCTGCTCATTAATACTGCAGCAAAGCCTTACATATTGAGAATGCAGTCACACTTGGGAATTCACAGATCATTCATAAAATAGCTTTGGTTGGTTGTGGACTCTAACAACTTTTTCTCTTAAATGATGGTATGTTAACCTTACCATGTCTTTCTGTTCATGGACAGCTCCATTATCATGCGCCTGAAGATGCTGAGAACAGCTTTGCAGGCATCCACCTGCTCCTTCAGCAGCAAAGGGACCTCAGTGCACGGCTCCAGCAGGAAAACGTTCGCCGAGTTTGTCAGGAACACCTGGCATTGACAGTCCATTTGAACAGTGTTGGGAATGAAAACAGGCAAGACTTAGAACAAAACACCTGTGCTCCTTCGGTTAAACCTTCCCCTTTCCTTAGAGGAAGTTTAATGTTTTACCCATCACTTTATTTTTCTGCTATTCCAGCAAGGAGCCGGGTGGCTCCCATCAGACACCCACCAAGGCTCAGTATGTGGTTTGTGGGGGTCTCCTCTGCTTGGGCAGGCAAGAGGACATTCCTTCAGCCACTCATTTCCTGCCATCATATGCTTAAACAGCCACCAGTATCTTCAATAAATGAAGTTCAGAAAAAGTAAATGCATGGTTCTGATTAATTCCTAGTACCCACAGGAGGAAAAAAATTACCCTTCTGTGTTAAAATACAGATCTCTGGCCTTAAGACATGGTCAAGTGGTTTAATACACGTTTCAGAGTGACACATGAAGTCCAAACTGCGTCTTACAGAACCAATCAAGCCCTGGTAGCTCTTTTCTTCCACCTCAGAGATTCTAATGGAATCTGCAGTGCAAGTTCTGCGGCCAGGCAGGTCACAGCCCCATGTGTCCCCCCCCCTCCAGCTCCCACCAGCTCACCTGCAGTGCAGCCTGAGCTCCTGCCTTCACATCCCTGTCCTCATCCTCCAGCACGCAGCCCCTGCTGACGGCGCTGGTGAAGGAGTAGGTCCTGCCCCAGCTGCTGGAGCGTTTGTGCCCGCAGGGCTCCGAGGAGAGCTGCCAAACACAGCCTGGTTAGAGGCAGGGCACAAAGGAACACACCAAACTGAAACAAAACCATCCCTGAGGTCAGCAGCAAAAGCAGGGGAAGTGGCGTGGCATGCACTCATTTCCACTGGGAATTCCTGGCTATTATTTCTTCATTTCCACACGTGGAATTTGAAGGCTCATAAAAGTTTTAGAAGGTATGGTACTCAAAATATTTTTCACCATTTTTCATAGTCACTGATTGTAGTAACACGTGAATTTAAGTCTGGCAAAACTATAAATTCTCTACAAAACAAAGAAACGCCCTGTAATTCTCACTGTTTTACAAATCCAACCTCTTATGCAGTACTAGCAAACTTCCCTTTAAACAGTGTCGCAGCATCAACAGTGCCAAAGAACTTCTACTGATGGTTCAGAACAGGATATTAAAAGACTATGCACAGGAACTGTATCTACAGGTAAACGTTCTAGATTAAGGTGTCCAGTTACAACACACAGAAATTAATACATATTGTCAAGTTTTTAAGCACCACCAAAATGAAACAGTTCTCCATGCCTTAGGCCAGCAGACAGTCAATTTTAGCACTGCAAAACCCATCAGTGTTTCCTTCATTAAGTTCCTGCTGTCATATTTACACATGCAGGGAATAACCACAGATGATGTTTCTCAAACCAGCTGCAACCCTCTCCCCCACCCCAAAGTGCTACTCAGTAACTATTTCAACTGTGAGTCCTTAAATAAATGCATTTTTAATGCCTATTTCCCCCACACTTTAGGCTGTTCTCCTCTACGGAGTGAGGTGAAAAGCCCCATATTGCAGCGGACAAAGTAAGGAACAGGGATACCATACATGTTTACCGTCTGTTTGCACTGAGGAGTCTTCCAAGGGAGCAACAGCATCCTGGCTGTCCTCCTTCTTGTCTGGCTCCTCCATGAACACAGGCTTCTCCTGCAGTATCCACTTCTGGTACACTTTCACCACCTTCCGTGTTGCGGAGATATCAGAAGGCGGCAACAAAAAAGCCTGAGAAGGAAAGTTCACAGATTTCACTCCACACAGGACACAGATGTGGTACATACAAACACACACACCACCACCCACACTGCCATTTTAAACAGCAAGCTTCAGTTCCCTCAACAATTCCATAATCTGGTCGTTAAACTAGACCTAGGAAGGACCCTGACCTCAAAGGCTGCTGCTGTGACCAGTGTGGTATCTGCTGGGGACCCAGGACGAGTGAGGAATTAATGAATCTGACTCCAAGTTCTTAGAAGGCTACTATATTATATATTGTACTAAAACTATACTAAAGAATAGAAAAAGGATACAGACAGAAGGCTACAAAGCTACACAGAATGATAATGAAAACCCGTGACTCTCGCCAGAGTCCTGACACAGCTGGACCATGATTGGTCATTAAATTAAAACAATTCCCATGAAACCAATCAAACAATGACCAGTTGGTAAACAATCTCCAGACCACATTCCAAAGCAGCAAACACAGGAGAAGCAAACAGATAATTATTGTTTTCATTCTTTTCTGAGGCTTCTCAGCTTCCCAGGAGAAATCCTGTCGAAGGGATTTTTCAGAAAATATGACAGTGACACCTGTTCACTTTGAGGGATAATATATTCATTCTTGCATTTATTTGACAATACTGTAACTAAGATGCATTTTCTTCTTACTAACTTGTTCACAATCTTCTTCTGCTGGCAGACAGCCTGTATTTTCCAAGCTTTCCTATTTCTGTACAGGATGGCTTAAAATAATTCACATTTGACCTGAAGGATACGCAGTGGCTTATTCCTTCCAAAAGGAGTTAGAATGCCAAATCAAAGAATAGTTACTTGACTTTCCCAGCTAAACAGGTTTCTTTTCAGGGTATTAGTCTTATCCCTTAAGGCAGAGATAATAATCTGTCATTCAGACAACTAACCTGTTTCCTCAGGTTGCTTCCTTTTCTGCTTTGTACCAGAACATCTTTGAGATATTTTATGTAACAAATACTGTTAGATTCTTTTCAGGCCAAGCCTAAAATTTTATCAGCTGTGGTCATATGCCTTGAAGTGTAGGAGGCCTTCCAACAGTGTCGCAGTCACTTTATCATGAACATATGATTATCAAATCAATGTCTGTGTGGGAATATTTACTTAGTAGGGAACAAAAAAAGGTGTCAATTCCAGAATGCAGCATTTTTTTTTTTATTAGAACCTACAAAATGCAGGTGCCACATTCATGCCCAGACACATTCATCCTTCCCTTTAGATATTTATCTAAATTATTTAAAATATTATTGTAGATTGTGATGCTAAATCACCTGTCTCTTGTGCCAAGAGTACATATTGGGGGGTTTTAAATGTCATGTGACATTTAGGAAGACAGATTGATACAATATCAGATCTTCTGTAAGGTTTGTCTCCCAAGGCTTGTTCATTATCTAATAACTCCTTAATGCAGAAACTGAGCAGTCAGTACAGAACAGCAAAAATTTTTCTGTCTTTCTAAAATACTAAATAGGTTTAAATATGTGAAATTACTTCAGCTCTCTTCTGATTAACCAATTATTTATCAAAATATTTAGAAGTATGTAGTTTGCTTTGTTACATCCTTGCATGCAAAGAAGTATTCCACAATGACTACCTATATTCCATAATGGCTACAATAAAATGAAAATAGTTGACTGGAATTGATTAATAGAAGAAATCTAGTGCATTGTTATAACTCCTATAATATTCCTACAGCAGTAAATTATGTTCTCAGCTATGTAACTATCTATCCAAAGTAATTTAGGCAACCATATACAGCTACACTATGGACGAACATCTTTGTCAGTGTGTTTAAATATGTTCCGATACACAAATAAGAGCCATTTCTTCTAAGCACAAAACTTTTATAAACCAATAAAACTCCCTCCAGATCCTGCTGTTTTACCCAAAGATTTTTCTTTAATTATGCTAGCCCCAGTAGAGTCCCAGATTTGCAGATAGCTAGCTCAATTAATATGAACTATTAGCAATTTCTTAGAGGGAAAAGGGGGAGGGGAATAATCAGTATTTAGAACCCTCATATTGTTTCATAAGCAGAAAACAACCTACGAAAGGTGTTTCATTACAACCACCCTCTTAATTACTTTAATTAAAAAAAAAAAGTTCAACAGTACTGCTTCAGATTAAACCATTAAAAAAACCTGAACAGCTTGGCTTTTACCAAATTATCCACCCTGTTACATGACACTTTAGGTGACACTTTACATCTTGCCAAGCATCCTCCATGAGATTTCCCCAAAGGCTTGAAACCTTAAAGGGTTCTGTGACAGCAAAAGCAATCAGTAGTGAATCACAGTTGGGTTGGCACCTTCCAACACCCTGGAAGTGTGACAAGTCCATAAGTTCCCCATGTTGCCTTGGAAAGCTGCCAGTGACATGATTGCTACGTATTGTCAGGAGATTCATAATGAAGCTCCAATCTTTCCACAAGTTTAGAGAGCCAACAGGGAGTCAGAAATCACTCCACAAGATCTTTCAGAACCTCAATAATATTGTTTTGACTGACCTAATTAAGCCATCATCAGCAATACTGTTGATACAGCTGATGCAGAAATATAGTGTCACAACACAAACATTTTTATAGCGTCTTCCTTTAAAAAAAAAAGGGATTGTGTTTTAATATAAGAAGAAAAATGGCCATTAAAGGAATCTATGGCTTCCTCTGAAAAGCCAAACACAAAAAAAAAAAATCAACATATGTGTTCTTGCTTTGCTTCAGTATTATAGCCAGGCAATATATTATATTCTAACTTGGCATTTGCACAAATTCTCTTGGCTATAAAATACTTCTCCATCCTAGACAGATGCTGATACCTGAACTATAGCAATTCCCTAGGGTCTCAACTTTTTAAATTGTCCCACTTTTAATTTAGCATTTTTGAGCAGGAAATAAAATAAATTCAATCTAATGGTAAAGGTTTCAAAGTCCTAAAGGAACGTCAACAGATAACTCATGTTGGGTTAAGGTACGAAATAACTGAGAGTCAGTAAAGGACATAAAAGTGAAATAGAAGATATTGCAAACTTTTTTTTTTTTTCTGAACTAAATATTTGAACTTATTTACTGTAAACTTTGCTGCAAGTATTATTTATCAGATCACTTAGAGAAGTTCTTCAACATTTGAAGTCAGAGTTCAAATGGATCTTTCAACAAAAGGAAAACAAAAAAAAAAGCTTGAACAGTTTTTCTTGTGGTGCTTTTTATTTTTTTAATTGCCAAATATATAACACTTAAGCCTCATCTGTTTAACTTCTACTTCAGATTCAAACCATTGCAGCTGTCTTTACTTATGCTAAAATACTGGCATTCCATACAATGTTAGGTCAAAAAAATGTAGTCAAAGCCTTAACACTCACCACATCTTAGAATATTTTTCTTTTAGATTTGCTTGATTGTAGAACTAGTATAGTTGGGGAATTTGATGCAGATTGCTTACTGAGTTTCTCTTGGTGTTGTTCCCTTGCTATATTAGATGTCATATCAGAAGGGTTGTAATCTGTTTTCCTTAGAACATGCTTTGAAACATTTTAACACTGTGCTGCAACTCCTCAAATACATTTGTGTCTTCAGTAAACCAAAAGACTTACAGACTTTCATTTTCTTGTGATATAATTTTCCTAGAATGCCTTTTTGCCCTTGTTTCCCTGTGCAAACCATAGAAGTAGTAAATTATTCCATTATATCAAGGATTTAAAATATTTGAGGTATGTTGAAGAAAAAATCTGACCTATAACTGCATTTGACAGATTTTGACTAACTTCACCAAATTTTAAAAAAAAGCTCTGTCAGTTAAAAAAAAAAAAAAAAAAAAGATTTTTCTATAAAAACACTTTATATCAGTGGTTGCTGTTTGAATTTTTGTAAGGATAAAAGGAGACACAGAAAAAAAACCCCAAAATATATCTCTACAAATCCTTGTAATTTTACAGTTCATCTAACAGACTCAACGCTCTTTCTTAAGCACATGAAGGAAAAATTTGATATCACTGGAACTGAATTATCATTATGACTAAACCCCATTTCCCTTATGTCCTCATGCCCAAGTCAGTGAACAACACAATACTAAATCTTCTTTGACAATGTTCAGTTAGTGATATATTATTATTGCAAATCACTTGCAACAGTAAAAGCAGGATCACCAAATCTGAATTCTGAAAATGCATTAAAGAATAAGTTAAGCTGTTCTAATTGGGAAATATAATAAATTGGCCAAATATATGCTTTACATAGGTGTCTCATTTTAATTTACTCTTTAAAAATAATAATAAAAAAGTATGGTACACTTCTACATTAGCATCTTTTTTGGGGCCCACGTAAGGTTCTGCTAATTTCTTATGCTTTTATATAGCTATCATAAGGCCTACAAGTAGAAATACTTTATCTATTCCATAGTAAAATGGTTTCTTTCTCTAGGCACATTATTTAAGACAATAGAGTGAATGATTCACAGAGCCATAACCACCTGTTTATTTGGCTTCTTTTTACTTTTAATCATGGACACCTGAATATCACGGCAGTTACTATGACAATTTTCATCCTCTTGCATATGAAATGCTTCTTACAGCTGGGCCTGACTATTACATGGGATAGCTTTATCTTTTTATTGTAACAAAAGGGTAACAAGACCATAAATTAGAAACTGGCAGCAAATCCTGTTTAACTAGCTATATGAATAAATCATTCCTGTTCCACAGAGCATAGAACCTAGACAAGAAATCTTTGCTCATTCATAAGAGAATGGAGGTGGTCACTGGAGGAAAAGTTCATGGATGGTGACATGTGAACATCAAAATAATAAGTCTTATGGATCTGTTTTGTATTTGGGAAAAAAAACTTGTCCCTATTTTTGAAGTTCAGTAATTCTGAGTCTTACGGATATTTACAAAAGGTAATTGTTTAACAAGGCGGAGCTCCGGGGTGTCAAACTGAACTGAGCATTAAAACTGGTAAAATCTGGAATACGTGGTCTGTGCCATGGTATCACAATATTAAATCTTACTGTTACTAGTGTCTGAATTGACCTTTGTCTAATACTCAGAAATGGACTGCCAACTTCATTCAAAGTTGGGAACAATATTCCTTTTTATCTTCCTTTTGGAAACAAACCACCCATCTCCTTATGTAGAGTTAATAATTTAGATTTTCCATGTTTTATAATATATTTCTAAAGCATGGAGATTTTCTAGCTTAGGTTGCAGTACAATGCTGGCTTGACTGCATTTGGGAAAAGAGCATGCTTAGATTTAGAGCCAAACTGCATTTCAGGGACCAACCAAACATAGATAATCTTGTGGTATATATCTCATTGTCAAGAAAGTAGGAGAGCTAACAGTCCAGAATTGGTTTAAAAAATAAATATTCCTGCATATTCACAGCTATATAAATATATTTTTAATGTCAGTAATAATATTTGTGAAATTGCTCGCAATCATGTTTTATATTTAAGCAAACTGGCTAATAAATATTAGATTTTCTGCAGCTTTCCAAATGGTTAAAATACAAGAAAGACGTCACAATTATATGCTCTTAAGTATATATAAAAGGTTAGCCTAAGAAAAATGAATAAAAACCTTATAATTAGATTTTCACAATTACTTTTCCCATGTATTTTATGTGTTCTGTATATCAATACACAACAGATCCAGGAAGGAATGTTGCAACTCTTCACTGTAAAGTTAGATCTTATAAGCTGAGCTAGGTGAAGAGTTTAGATAAATCCAAAGAAACAGAAGTTTTAAACATCATGTAATTTTAATTTGATTAACAGAATTCAGCTTGAAACCAACTGCAGGATCAAGACACTCTTAACTTAGGTAATTTTCAGAAGGGTTTTTACATCTTGCCCTTGGCTTACTATTTTAAACATTCTTGTGTTATTCTTTGGCAAAATGAAGACATAAGTTCTTTAATATGCCTGTTTGTTTAATATAAATACTTCACATAAGCATGTATATAAATTTATCAGAGGCTAAATATTAATGGAGTACCAATAGTTGTCCAGTATGAGTTGTCCTGCCCTTTCGTATTAAGCTTCTGGTAATAAAATATAGGAGAATACGTTTGATGGATATTAACAAACAAATCAACATATCAGAGTCACTGCAATGATGTTTTTACTAACTTATCCACTATAAATGTACTTGGATCTTGTAAACAATTCAGGTAGAGAGAAGGATGTATTTTTAAGCTTAACATGTGTTCACAATGCCTTTCTACTAGTTTTACCAGTAACTGTTTTTGAAAACTTCAAGAAACATTATTCTTGTTTTTTTTTTTATTTATTGAAAATTGTTAATTTATTGCGACAAGTAAACATAAAGTCAAAAAGTCATTGGAATATATGTGATTTCTAATAAACAGAAATATGTTCAACAAGAATTATTTTGCAATTGGCTGATTTTTCAGTCTTTACTTTTTCCCATATTAAAAAGAAAATAGTGTATGAAAATTCCTTTATTGTATTCATTAGCTCACAAAAATAAAATCTGATTGTATCACTCTGGCAATTAAAAACGTGAGGTAGCAAAATTTAGTAAAATATAATGTATTTGCATTTCTATACACTTGAGATTAGGCCGATATACCACAAGATGGCAGATGAAGGCAGCTAAAGTGGCAACATGCAGAAAAAGCAAGTTTGTAGAAAAAACAAATGGTTTTGAAGTTTCCTTAACCTTTATTACAGAAAAGAAGTTTCAGAAGATAACTTACAGAAACCAGATATTCATGTTCTCCTCTTACTATTCTTGAATAATATTTAGACCCTAGAACTACAGCTCGTCGGATTCAACATTTAGATTTAGACACAGTATTTAATGAAACAAACTCTTTGGAATCAGGAAGTTTTCTCCATTCATCCTCCTAGCTGTAATTCCAGAAAAGATGATGAGCTCTATGTGACCATCACACCTTGTAATGCACTGGACTCAGACCCTGGAAGGCTGGCATTTTCCCTATTTGATGAGAATTTAAACTCTACCTCACCTTCCACAGAAGCATGCTCAACAACTGGGTAATGATTATACGAAAAAAATGAAGTTTCTCTGATTTCCAGTGATGAACTTGTTTCAACCTGCATGAAATACATATTAAATCAGAGTATGAGTTTGATAGCCTGTGGTTTCCCCAAGTGCATATCAAGTGTATAAAAAGTGAGAATAGATAGACAAGGGTTTCTACTTGTTGATTTAATAATTACTTCAGCTTAATAATTCACTTTAGCTGCACTACTGTTTGCAGCTCTGGTCAAAGCTTTGAGTCAGTGCTTGAAAAATATTTTGTGCAAGCACAGAAAATATTCTATAGATTAATATCCAGTTTTTAAGCTTCACTGGGCTGCTTGTCTGTTCTGGCATGGGAGAAATTCTGAGCAGGGATCAAATTAGAAATTAGGGTTCAAGTGAAGACATTTTGCATGAAATCATAGCAGTATCAATATTTTAAGAATATTCAACAGAATATAATATCTGAGGTGGCAGTTTTCAGGACTCCTTATTGTGGGTGTAGATTTATGTAACATAAATCACATACAGATCCTTCAGCTTTCAAGTGCAGGCTTGACCTGGAACCAAATTCATTGTTTCTCCTCAGTCTTTTCGGCATGACACTTGGTGGCTACCTCAATACCTTACTTGATCTATTTTCAGGATCTTTCATGTATAAAAGTAACATTCTGTGGCATCTTAACCATTCAATCTGAACATTTAAGAAAGCCCAAAAGACATAGTTTACTTGAGAGGCAGTACCAAGGAGGTAATCTCTTATGTTTAGAAACTCACGCCTGGAATTTCTAGAAGAAGAAAAAATAGAACTGAAAATTGAATGAGACTGGTAAAAACTGAATCCTGTCTCTGAAAATCATATCACAGCTCACACTCATTCATCACCTAACCCTGTGGTGGACACACACATAAGAGTTTGTTGCTACAAGCACCGTAAGCTAGGTATCTTCATGGGTTTTTCTGCCATTTCACTAATCATCCATGGAGAATTTATAGCTTTCATTAGACAACTGTTCACTTAAATTGGGGAAAAAAAAGAAAAAAGTTTCTGTAAATTAAAAGACTGAAGCACTGCAATAAACCCTTAAAATGAACATGAATATCAGTAAAACTTACACAAAATCTCTTGCTTCAGGGATGCTTCAGGGGCAAGGAGGTCTCCTGTTTTCTCTATGGATAACCATATGTTTATATAATCAGTAGTTCTTTTCAGAGAGTTATCAAACAGTACTTTAACAAAGCTAAAGCTGCCATTTGGGGCGGTGAGTCAACTCAAAAGCCAGAAGAATAGACCAGCTGTCTGAGCTTTAAGTAGCTGATAAGTTTTGCAGGTCAAAAGGGAGATATCTGGAAAAGAGTTTACCTGCATTCAATTTATTTTAGAGTGACAGGCAGGAAGATAAGTCCAGTTTAGTCATCACAGGACATATGCAATCCCATGTTTTTCAGTCAAATAGATGTTGTGGAAAATAAATGCATGCAGATTGGGTAATATGAAAGATAAGAATAAACTTGATCTGAATGCAAAACATTGACAACATTCACAAAAATGTAGGTGGGTAGCTGAGGTTAAGCATAACAGGGTTACTGCCATCAAACTGTTTTCAGTCATTTGACAATTACTGAGAATTGATCTGCAGGATCTCAGCAGGATCTGAGTATATAGTCCATCACCAATAACATGTGCAGGGTAAGCACGATGAAATATCAAAGCTTATGCAACATAAAGTTGGTTCCTCATTGGCTGGCAACAATGATGCCATTCAATGTGCAGAAGGGTAGGGATAAAGAGTCACCACAGAAGATCTATGTAAACATGCTGTTAACTGATTAAGAAAAATTCTGGGATGAGCTGATTATTACCTGATGTAACAGCTGAATGCAGGAACGTGACAGATTAAACCTGCTCTGATTTGAACATTAATTTAGGGTAATATGAATGGCTTCTGGAAACGTAACATCAAAAACAGCCTCTTGTAAAACTCTTTGCAACTAATGGGTAAGAATGGGAGGTTTGGTGTCTGTAGAGCAAAAACAGTGGTGGGACACTGCTTGCTAATTACACCAGATGACTACTGGGAAAGATATACAAAATTATCAAGTACACATGGCATAAATTGCTTTTTTGCCCCAAGTCACTGCATAAACTATTGTTAAAGTGGGAGCATAACAATGTCGTAACAGAAAACATAATTTTTTACTTAGGAAAATCTTTCATGCACAAGCTCAGAAATTTTAGTTAAACTTCAAATTTCTGCAGTATCCTTGCACCATTCTACCCCTATAGAAAGATCCTCAAAGTTCTTTCCTATTGACAGGGAAGGAAAACCTTGGGTCAACAACTTGGGTTTGAAAGCCGGAATTAATTTTTCATTTACTACTAGCAGATGCCATTATTTTATTTTTTTTTTATTAAATATTGATTTATTTTTTAAAATCAAGGATCATAACTTTTATAGCATTCTAAAGGCAAAAATGCAACTATGCTGAAATAAATACAAGCAAGACTCCAGGAGCAGACGATGCTGAACAAAAGAAAGCATTGTCAACAGAGCACAATAGAGACAACAGGGGAAAAAATTGATCAAAACCATTACTTTGCCTCGCAGCTTTGTTTTCTTCTGTTATTTGCATTAATAAACTAATACTGAAAGAAGATTCATTTCCTCTAGATCTCTAGATTAATTTAAATGTAGAAGCAAGAGTTTGTTTTACTTTTCAACATCTAGAATGAAGAGGAAGCATCTGATTTTGCAGTTGTTCCAAGTAATTTTAAATGCAGTGGATTGTGTTTTATTAAAAAAAAAAAATTCTGTAATGAGAGATTTCCCTTAATTTTCTGCAATAGTCCCAAAATCTTAGAGCAAATAAACAGAAATGAAGGCAAAATAAAAAGCTTTTACACTCAAAAGACTCCTATCAGAAGACAAACAGAAAATATTTATTGATACTGCTATTAGCGGCTAAAGTATTTTAGTAACTTCATCATAAAAACAGACTACTTTCAAGGATACCTTATAAGCTGATAAATTAGTGCCTGAAATTTTAGGGAATTTTTAGTAAGAACTGAATTTTCTACTCCTGTTTCCAAAGCCAAAACAGTATTTGTTTAAAAAATATCCTCCCCTACCATAGCCAATATACAAATATACTACCTAAAAAGTATATTTAGGAAGTCTTAAATGTTTGTTAAAGGATGGAACACAAAGCCTTCACTCATTAAGCACTTCATTTTCTATAATTATATGACATGTAGATGTTTCAAGTACTGACCAGTAAGGCAATTCTTAGGATGCGTAAAATGTTACCAGTTTGTATATGAATTAAAAATAAAGTAAATTAGCAACACATTCGAGAGCAGCGGATGCAAAAGGCAAAAAAAGCAAAGGAGTGGGAGAAGAGATAAAAAGAAACCAATTTTTTTTCTTTAAAAATGACAAGAAATCACGTCATGAGGCTTTTCACCCCAAGCTCAGACAAAATGGGATGGGCGAGGAGGAAAAAGACATTAAGAAAGAAGAATGAGGAAAAAGTAATATCAACCCAATAATGTTGAAAGAAAAAAACACAAATGAAAAATAAGCTAAAATGTCAGATTTTGCCAAGAAGTCTTATCTGTCATAACCTAAATTTTCAATGTATTCATGTGTTGCTCATAAGTTAGCACTCAGTGTTAGAAGCCGGTATCAAAAAAAGTCTACAAAAAAAAACATTTTCTCAATCACTTTTATCTCCAGAAAAGTTTTGAATAAAAAGGAATATAGTCACAACAGCTATCTAACGATGTGAAATGCAGCACACAACCTGCTTTTTCCCACCCATGTAATACTAATTAGTTCATTAAAAAAGCGTAATTGCGCCTATAAAGTTTTAGGAGAGGAAAATTTATTGCTTGTAGCACTTAAACGATGACAACAGATGTATTTCTCATTATGAATGCAGTTATAGGAACAATCATACTGTTATTGTTGAATAGCTTTTCTCAATGACTCTAACTATAACATATCCCTTCATTTAATGTATTTCTATGTCTTGGACAAAATGTCATTAATTGAACCAAATTTTCACATAGAATTTTATCCCTCACTAAAAAAGAAGAAATTGAAGACATCAGGAGCAACAAGAAGAGCTTCTACCACTACACCAGTGTTCAAAGGCTGAACAAGGAAAGTGTGGGTCTCTAGCTAAATGTAGCAGGTGTTTTCAGGACGGTGGACACAAGGAGGAATATTATAACCTGAATATGTGGCCAACATAATTGATAAAAATGTAGTTGGGACAATCAGGTTCAGAGGATAGTGGTTAATGGCTTGTACTGCACCCAGAGATCAGCAAGAAGTGGAATGCCACAGAGGTCTGTCCTGGGAAGAGGCCATGGGGTGCACTGTTGGCACATTTGCAATTTATATGTTCATGGAGGAAGAGGCACGTGCTTAAAAAAGGAATATTGCACAGAGTGACAAACACAGGCTGGAAGAAAAAGCCGACAGGTTTTTGAAATATACCCATGGAAGGAATGAGAAATAAGGTGATAGTAGACTGAAGCTGCTTGGGCAGCTGCAGTGTATTTACAGGACAGTGAGAGACCCCGGAGGGGGCAATTTCAGGACATCAGGACCTAAAATCTCTGATGCCTGGGCACAGTAATTAACAGACCTCAGGTGTCACAGGTCACCTGTGAAGATATCCTTTTGATCAAGGAGATTTATAACTGCCAGAGTGGAGGGAGAACAGTGCAAGATTAGCTGAATGGCCTATGATAACACACCTGAAACTGTCTGGTCTGGAGCTGAAATGGCATCATCTACCAAACTTTACAGCAGCAAGCTCCTGTGGAACCCTTATGCCATACTGGGCATGTACTGATTAGAGGATCAGCACCAAAGTACTAAATAAAATATGCTAGGTAATCAGTAGGTTCTTCAGTGGTAGATTTATTATTAAATACTCTAAATTAAGAAGGCCCACTCAAGAAACACAGGGCATGTACTAAGATGGACAGGGACATGTATTAGTTGTAGTTCCAGACCAGGTGATCGTATCAATCAGTGCCCAACAGATTGACAATATGAGGAAGACTAGACTAGGTTACTGAAACCTCAACAGGCAATGATCTGAATTCTAAAAATAAATGAAGCTTGCCTACTAACAGAACCCGTAAAACAAAACCAAGATGACAAGATGCTGCTTGGAATCCCTCCAGAAGGGGAGCTGACACCTGCAAAAGGCCTAAATACTCTGATTTGTAGAAGCAATGAAAATATCCTTTAAAGAAGCTCAGGAGCATCAGTTGCCCTGACCACATCTGTACTGACTTCTGGGTGTTGGTTAATACAGGACGAAAATGGCTCAAAGATTGGAATTGTGGTAATAGACAGCAGAACTATTAAAATAATATAATGGCTGCTCAGAAGAGATGTACTTTAATAAGCAATTTAAGGCATGCATCACAAACACAAAGGAGCTAGAGAAGAGAGGCACACCGATAAGGCGGGTAAGTTAGCCTGACTTGGGATGGGAGCATAAAGGAAAGCTATTTTTAGCCAGATAGGCCCAGGAGACTGTTGGGCATTCTGGCTTTTTACTGTGCCAGAAAATGCAGCTAGAACTTTTTTCAGGGAGCCACAGCACAGGCAGTCTGACAGTGCAATACCTATGGAATGACACATGACACTCAGAAGCCAGGAGCTGAGGGTGATAATGCAGCCAGAAGGGCTACCTGGGCAAGGCAGGCAATGCAGAAACAGAGGTGGCAGCCAGGTTCAACCAAGAGCCTAGATGGCCACTCAATTTCATAGCAATGTGGTCAGAAGTCAGTCTGAGGAGCACATTCAGGACCAGGTCTGGTGAGGATAACTGAGGATCACTCACAGCTCAGTCATCACTCAACGAGTCCATGTAATGAGACAGGTCTGAAGCCAACTTGGGAAGCTAGTACGCAGGTCAGGGTCACAGTTAGCAGCATCTCTGGCTGACAATAAGTATGGCTATGGCTGAGATGGAAACAGATCCACCCTCCAGCTGAGCTAAAATGAGAATCTGGCCCATAGGCAGGGCATGTGTCTGGCAGGCCTCAGGTAAGGCTGATCAGGGCTATAAGGTCCATTAGCACCCCAGGGCCCTGACTGAGAGGGAAAGAAGTACCTTATAATTGCTTTCAATTACACCTTTTGCAGGGGCAATGTTAAAAATATTTAATGACTCTGTGTTGATGGACGGTGAGAGTGCCTGTAACTTGGTTCCCAGGGTGAGGCTGGTGAACACTGCCACTGTATCAGTAGATGTGCACAGAGTTGTAGTGAGAGATCCCTGATCTTCTTCCTTGAAAGAAGAACGGGATTTATAATGCATTTTTAATATGATGATGATGACGATGTGAAAAGTAAGGTTTATAATAGATGTATGTTCAAAGACATCTTAAATATGTTTTGTTTGAGGGAATACACTAGGCATGACTGGCAGCACATATCAACAGGGCTGGGAGTTGCCCTTTGCCAGTCACAGCCCATTCCAGCTCTCTGGCACTGCTGTGAGCAGCCCAATGCCAGCTAAACCTGTGGCACTTTGCACCTCTGACAGGCGTGTTTAAAAGAGAGCAGCATTTGGGAGTGGGGGAAGGTACAGGAGATGTGGAAGGGAGAACAGAATGCATGAAAGAGGACATTTTTGAGGACATGGCTGGAGACACACTTGTGGAAGAAGGCATTCCATGACAAAGGAGATGCAGCCCACAGGTGACCCACACCAGGCCTGAATGTCGCTTTTGGAATGGCCAGGACACTGGGAAGGACTACAGACCATGCCACAGCAGAGGCAAATGAAGCAAATGAAGCAGCAGTAAGGACTGGAAGACAAAAACGAGATATCTGGGAGTGGCAGACAGTATCACACTCATGACCCAGCCTGTCATTGGGCTGAAGGCACTGGGAAAAAATGACTGCAATGCATGGTAAAACAAAGGGAAACTGAGGCTAGGAAGTTAGGAGTAGAGGTATTCGAATGAGCCTTGGGAAGGAGGAGGAAATTTTATAATTGTTTTTTTTTTCTCTTGTGAGTTGGTACGACCACACTTGGAATCTTTTGCAATAGCTCTGCTTGACTACATCTAGGCTGCTCTTCATCAGAAGAAGGAAGTGCATATTAAGCTCACTGCCTTCTTCTCCCTAAATCAAAGGGAGAAGCTATTTCCAGCTATTAGATAAGAAAAAAGTTTTTAGCAGCTCACTAAGATTTTGTTTACAGTCTTATGAAGTGCATAAGCATCCATATCAAAATTGGTGTTCATAGGCTGAATAAAATCTTCATTTAATATATGCTTAGTGAGGTCAGTGAAAGTATTGTTATACAGCAAAGAAACATAAATTTACCCAACAGTTTATCTGCAAACACTAAAAAATATCACAGATATTTATGGGCCTCTTTTGCCAGTAATGTGTGACAAAGTGGTGAGAAGCCTTATGTGGAATGGATCACAGGAGGGTAAAATCAGGAGCTCGAATGATTCAGATAATTTATAAAAATGTTGCATGAAAAACATAAATGGAATTTAATTTCAAAGAACATCATCTTATTCCTGTTCTCCATAATAAGGTATAAAAATGATAAAAAGAACCCTAAAAGCAGTAAATTATGTAAATAGTAGTGCCATTTTCCTTCACTGACATTTTTAAAAATCAGATTGTAATTAGATTTGCCACTTTCACATCTTAAATCCTAGCTACCACATATTTCAACTGTCTTGTTTACAAAAAGTCCCAAACAACTCGGATCAATCCTTTTGAAAAAACTATACTCCAAGCCCTATCTTTACTCATCCTGGTTATGTTTTCTTTAATGAAGAACAGAAACAAAAGCCAAAATACCATTCTTCAAAATATTATGCTAAGTTTAATTAATAAAATTGTTATTTATATTTTACATATAATAATCATACAGAAAATAAAAAATAATTTAAAAATTTTTATAGTTTTCAAATCCACAGAATTTTGTGGACAATCTGATATATGAAATAGCCTTCAATATTAATTAATGTAACAACATTAGCTTTAATAAAGTTTCCTATGCACCTGTTGCATATGTTGGTTTTGCCTTAAAAAGGAAAAAAAAACCTAACCAAAAAACAACAACAACAACAAAACCCAACCAAACCCAAAAAAACCCAAACCAACAAAAAACCAACAAAAAAGCAATGAAATAATAATGGATTATAAACCCATGTGTGTGTGCTGCAATCAATAAAAACCTATTGAAAGGAAGGGATAGACTTCTTTGACCCACTACATAAAGATAATCATATGCCTCAGCTTTTATAAAAACTCATCCAGCCATAACCTTTTTTTAGCAAGGAAGCCTGGAGAACCTAAATACAGACCACTGGCATACCTTTTACAAACGATGGTTTTCAATGTTTTCATAGATATTTTTGAAAAATGCCATTAGAAAAAGGTCCCCAAATACACAGTTTTATTTGACTGTTTTCTTCTCAGCTGTCAGCAGTCTAGGAAATACACACTTTAAGCAGTCACAAAGCCTTTTTTCCTCCCTGTAACATTATTCTTACATTCACAGCTGTCAAATTCTAACCATGTCTTATCCTTTCTCCCCTCTGACAAAGGACCATCTTCTAACCAACATAATTTCCAATGAATATTGGCCTGTCTCAAAGAAAATGGTTTATGGTGATGGATGTTCTAAAACCTCCAAACTGCAATTGTCAGTATATCTATGTCATTGCCATTAGAAAATTCACTTTGTTTATCTCTAATGTGAACCTTCCTTGATGGTGTTAATTTCACTAGTCCTTGTAGATGGGTATCGATGACTTCTTTTATATTCTTTCTCTGCCTGCTGCTGGCAGTTTTAGATGCCTCCAAAAACTAAATTAAGCCACCAATTCTTAATGTTGCCTTCTTTTCCTCTCTCATCCTCCATGCCTGGGCTTCTCTATTTAGTCCTGTTTTATTTCATATTTTTTTATGATGCCATATTTTTAAGAATACTGATTATTCTCTTTGATCTCCCTTTATTCATACCTTCCTCAAAGTCCAGTGCTTAAAACCAACAGAGTATACCATTCAAGGCTTTAAACTTTCTTAGCAGTGTGGAAGAACTACTTCACATATCCTGCCAACTTTTGCAAAATGATTCCAAACAGATTTTTCACAAACTCATAATTCCCATGCATGCATCCTGCAGTAGTAATTCCAAGCATAATGTATGTCCATTCCTTTAAAATTGTTTAAAAAGAGAGATATTAACTTAGTCAAATTAATTTCAAAGATTTATTTAAATAAGAAAAATATTAATAATATCTAAATTAAAAAAAAATGTCATTTCTAAATTAGAATGAGCCAAGGTTTTTACAAGCATATTTCTGTTATTCTGTCAAGCAAATTTTTTCTCACAAACAAAAAACTCAGCCTATTTTCCTCAGGCTTTTAAGAAGTTTACATGAGAAAAGACAAAGTATGATGAGTTTCAGTGTACACACATGCATATTTTTCAGGCTGTAAACAGTTAAACAGGCTATGATGAAGATCTTTTTACAAATTAACACCAGAGGCTCTTATGCTTCAGATTTCTTTCCAAACTGCAGCTTCACAGTTTTGCTTGACATTTCTTTTAACTCTGCATTGTACTCTCTGCCACTGTTAAATTTCAAAAGTAGTGCTTTTTCCTCCCTTTCTGAATCTCAGTTTTTTCTTGACATTTTGTACTTCTCTTGATCTGATACATTGCCACTGTTTTTTTGACACTTCGGGTATACAATACCCCCTGAAACAGTGGAGCTTCTGTGCTCCTGCAGTAATAATTTGCCTTTATGGCAATGGATTATATTGGCACTGCAATGCCTGATACAGTGTGTGATCCATTAGTGTTTTATGCACTGTTGTTAAGGCATCACATTTACGTTTATAAGTGTTAACTCAAATGACCTTACATTTCAAGAGTTACTGACTTTGCAAAATTGTAGTGCCCATTAGGTGCATCAAAGCACCTTCCTTAACAGAGGTAAATGAGTAGTAAATGCAATTGCTACAATTCCTTTTTTCTGATTTTTTAATTAAAAGTGAGGAGGAAGGAAAAAATAAAGAGAAGCAGCCCTCTGCTTCATTTCTGCTCCATTGCCCATGACAACGTCCTCTGCTTAAAAAACAGCTTCATGTTACAGAAAGCAAAGCTCTCACTACACTAACCTACTTCTTTGTCAAGCAAATATTAGCCTTTTAGCAGATTGGATAAGATGTAATGGGCTTAGTCTAAAAGAGAGTAGATTCAGACTAAATATAAAGACGAAAATTTTTGTGATGAGGGTGGTGAAACAGTGGAAGAGGTTCCCAGAGTGGTGGTAGATGTTCCATCCCTAGAAACACTCAAAGTCAGACAGGATAAGACTCTTAGCACCCTGGCTGAGTTGAAGATGTCCCTTCTCATTGCAAGAGGGGGTTGGACTGAATGACTTTTAAAAGTCTGTATCAACCCAAACTGTTCCATACTTCTATGATTATAGACTTTAAAATGGGGGGGGAGGGGAATCTATTACATAACCCTGATTGTTACCCTGACAAGCATTAATGTAACTAGCTGAAAAGACATGGTACTAATTCACCTTTGATTTTAAAACCCTGTTTAAGTAGAAGTCATAGAACTATAAAATCACTGTTCATTCAGGAAAAAAAAAAAAAAGAAAAATAAGAGAAAGGAAAGAAAAGAAAAGTTCTCACACACTAGCATGTTTGAGCAGGGTCAGTCAAACACTGTTAACTCATGTAGTAGAAAAAGCAAGCATGGTCTGTTCAAAATCAAGAGCACTACTGAGTACAAATGATGCAGTCAGTCTTTTGCAGATTATCTTCATTCAAAGTCAATGATTCCAAGTATTTTGCCCTGAAGGAACGTTTTCAATCCTGAAAATTTTTGCAGATTGCTCTGCATCAAAAGTTATTGAAAAAACTGTGTAGTGTTGCTCTGATGTACCATCAACCTCAGCATGGAATTGCACCAGTTAATTGGTGAAAAATAAAAAATATTTTTCAGTAATGATATTGTTGGCAAACATTTGAATTTCCTTTCTTAACCAGTTATCCATAGTAACATTAATATTCAGTAGCAATGCATATGTTCTTTTCTTTAAATAGTCACAACTTATTTCAGTTAATTATTCTAAGTATTATGACAGCTTTGATCCCTCAGCTCATAGAAAAGACAGAAGAGAAAATTTTATCAAGTTGTGTATTCATACTTTTTTTATGCCACTGCCCGTGGTTAAAGAAACGGCACTGCTCTATTGAGAGTTTCCTTTCCAATTTTAGTCACTACACATATTTTCTATCAGAATGCAGTACTCACAGACACTGGAGAGGCTATTCAAACACAATAAAAATGAAAAAAGCACAAATGTTGTTGTGGAAGCACTTGACACTATCTCCCAATGTAACATTTTATTGTAATGTACAGAAACCCTCCAGTACTATGTCAATTACTGTCATTTCCAATATGCTACCTAGCATCAGTGCTGTCAATTCTAGTGACTTTGTCAAGTGTTTCATAGTAATTGGTGTGTTTCCATAAGCGTCACATCCTGGAGCAAAGGTATGGAGGAAAAAGAAAATGTGTGATCCAAGCAATTCTTAAAGTTCCAAAACTGAAAGGAAAGAAATGAGGGATGGAGGAAGGAATAGTGAGCCCCTTCAAAATATAAAATTTTAAATGAAAGAAGGAGGAAAATTTAAAATACATTCAGTATTTCATGAATATTTTTAGACTATCCATACAAATACCATTTTTGGTTTTTAAACAATTGGTTTCTAATACAGCTCATACAAATCTTGCAATTTTTTTTTAAATGGAAATAAGAATAAAATGTATTTCAGGGAACTACATCCTTCTAAATGTCTCTTTTTTTTTTTTTCCCTTCAGAAATATTACCAAGCTAACAAACAAGCCACATATTTCTAATGACTTTTTAGAAGTCCTCTTCATTCAAGCCCTCACTTCACTGATTGTAATACACAGCTTAGACAAAAGGTATTAAAGGCTGACAAGAACTAAGGATTAGTTCTACCATAAAAGTGGTAGATGAGCATCAGATTTTTACATCTATCATTTAAAGTTCCTGGTCCCTCAGAGCTTACAATTTGCTGCATACACATTACAAACTAATTTAAACCATTTTTAATGGTAGGTGAGATTTTCTGCACGGTTATCTTGAAAAGTAAAACACATACTGTGGGGATCCACTGATGTCTTATCTCTCTTTTTTTTTTTTTTTTCATTTTTTTTTAAATAAACTATTCTCTGCTAACAATCACTATGCTACTTTTATTGTGACTGGTTCAATAGTATGCAGCTGGCTTCAAATTGTATCATGTTCTTTTAATATATTTTTCTAACTCATGTAATAATCATCTTCGGTTCGCAATTTATCAAGTTGCATTTTAAAATATCATTTTCAATGAACGTAACACACATTCATTGAAGAGACAGTCTTGCCTCTTTCTTGCTCCTTTACCACCACGGTAAAAGTATTACACCTTTCTATTCTTCCTTGTAAGCATATGAAATATTTATCCATACATTCTCTGATTTTTTAGTCTTCCAACTACCTCTGAACCACTCTCTCCCAGAACTAAATAGCTTCATTCATCTATCAACCATATATAATATTTCCCATTCCCTCATCTTTCACCCAGTGCTCTTACTCCCCAAGTTCATTGCATATTCCTGCCCAGTAACTGCTGGCCTGCACCATTTTTATCTGAGCTCCACACAGAAAAGGAGGAGATTAAGCCACTTACATTAATGACAGTCATCTTGATATCATCAGAAATAAATTCAATTTATATGTATACTGCATATGATACAGACAAAAAGTCTAAATTATTACAGAAAGAACCAGTCAAGTGGTTTTGGAATATTTGAAGGGCAACAGAAAATGAATAACAAAAGAAATTTCTTTCACTCTGAACACATAAAATATTTCTGTAACAAAAGCTTTACAAAGAAAAGATTCTTACAGCCAAAACTACTTACAGAAATTAGTACAGATGCAGCAATTAATGTTTTATTGAATCTTGAATGGTCATGCCTTCAAGAAGGCTTGCCTTGTTTAAAGATTGTAATGGTTTTGGTTGGCTAATTTGAGATTTTCTGGCTAATGTACTAATGAGTGTGGTGGGTTTAGTGCTGGCCAATTACTAGTGCACTCACTAGAATGTACTTACTCATTTCCTGTGAGGCAGGATTAGGAGAAAGGCAAAGCAGGCTCAAAACTTTAAAAGGGTATAAAGAAAAAATTATTAACAGTAACTAAAAGAAACAGTAATAAGAATCAGAAAAAAAACCATCAGGACACTTCTCTCCTCGCAACCTTTTCTTTCCCACTGACAATGTAAAGAAACAAACTTAAAATTTCAGTCAGTTTACCACCTCTAAAATTGTCTTCCTTCAGTTCACTTAGGGAGAGAAGCGTCCCTCTTGTTAATCCTATGGAGACTTCTTCACAAGAAAACCGTTTTCTCATGGTCTCTTAAGAACAGCAGCTGCCCAGAGAAATCTGCAGTCATGAAGTTCCTCCCATTTTCTACAAGCTTTTCCCACACCTATGTTTATGAGCCATGTTGACTTAATGGGATATTGTTTTAAAGATGAGCTGTTCAAAGGCAAGAGTTCTCACCATCCATCTCTGAAATCATCTTCTTTCTAGGGGTACAAGACCTTCATCACTCTTCTCTCCTCTGTTCAAACGTCTCACAAAATCACAGCTACTTTAACATCTGCTTACTTTAGCATAGAACCCCTTGCTCAATTGCTACAATTTAAACACTTTCATCTCCCCATACCTTCATGCATTATAGGGAAAAAAAGAGTCTTTCTCTATAATTTTACAAGAGGATTTCAGCCTCAAGATCAAAGCACCTCCTCATCCCGCCCATCTGAGACTAGACTCTTTTTTCATTAACTTCAGTGTCTTCATTTTGCTTCTTTACATGCTTACAGTTTCTTCTTTTCTCTCACTCGAGAGAAAACTGAAGCACTAAAAGAGTCAGCATCTCGCCCAGAGCCTACAGATGATCATTTGTCCCCATCCAAGTTCAGTAGCTTACAGCAGAAACTGCAACTAGGAGGTAGAGTGGTGAGGATCTCTACAGCCAAGCCAGAACTTAGCAGCAGACGCCAGAGGGAAGGGGGAGAAGGTGGCTTTTCCTTCCCCCTGCCCAGTAGTTGCAGGTGAACTTCCATGGTGGTAAAATCTTGGCAGAGCTGGCCCTGCCCAGCCTCGGTCCCACGGCCTCCCTTCCCCTGCCTGGCAGCTCATGGCTGGCACCCAGGGGCTGTCCAGCTTGGCCCCTGTTACCTCTTTGCCAAACAGAAAAGAAAAAGAGAGTTCCTGTGTTTCTCTCGTCTTTAAAATGTGTTTTTCACAGAAGCATGTCAAAAGCTTTGCATCACTTCCGTGAATGCCTCCCATGCAAAACCACCACAAAGATTTTAATGCCAAACATTTAGTCCACCTTATTTAAATAAAATAAGGCATCTACAAAGCAACAATTCTGAGCATGTTGTCTAATTATTACATGGCATGCTTGATGGTTCAAATGTTGAAATTCCTAGTAATATATTAAGTACCAGAAGCTTAGGAACATACTTAAGTACTTCTCTAAATTAGAAGACTTTTTTCTGATAATCAGCAAATGATAGTAGTCTAGGGTGAAACATGAAATATTATCATGTTCCTGTGATTAGAGGCAGAGTATAAGAAATTACCTCAAAGTCTTTTATGCAGTATATTTCTCAGAATAACTTAGAGAAGATTAGTTCCATTTTACAAATTCTCATTACTTATCTAGTATAGTTCAAGGTTTTAATCTGATTTTCAAAGGTGAAATTACTTTTTATTCATTACAGAGCTATTGGTTTTAATTTTTTAAACAGCATTAATACTACTGCTAACTATTTTCTGTAAGAGAAACCCAGCCTTCTGAGTAGTCATTTTGGAGTACGTGTTTCCATAGTCTATTGAAAAACTGCATAGTAAGTATTTGGCTTCTCTTCACACAAAAATCAGTGGGATGTAGAGTTATTCTAGTACATGAGTTGTCATTTTATAGAAGTACATGAGTTGTCATTTTATAGAAGTTGTGTATTAATAAGAATAGATAAATTTTTATTTCTTCTGTGGCAAAGAGCTTGGTTGTATTAGCATTGTGTGCTTTTTTTCCTATTCACCCATATTATCTCACCTAGATTATGTGCTGCAGTACTTGGGCCATTTTCTTATTACTCTGAAAACAACTGTTTAAGAATATCCCCTTCTTTGGCTTTTCAGCAGATACACCCCAATCTTTCTGGCTTACTGTCTTGCCCCTTTCACTGAATTGAAGAAGCAAGCATCTCAAACTATGCTTCTGCCCAGCCCTCCTACTTATCTGATCTGGGTTTCTATTCATGCAGACATCAGAATTAGCAACATATTTTTCAGAACCTGATGGAAAGCATCAATAATTTAGGATTTGACAGGTTACTCAGACATAATTCACTGCAATGCTTAATGACTTTTTTTATAAGATCATAGTAGGTTAGCAATCCAGCAATACATCAGGCACCCAAGCATTTGAATTCATTTAGAGCAAACCACAGTAAAAATATTATATGCAGCAACATTAACTAGAGAATAGAATACTTTAAAAATATTTTACATGTAACCTATATTCTACAACTCAGATTACCAAGAGAAGTTTTGGAGTGTCCCTCACTGGAGATATTCAAGAATATCTGGACACAGTCCTGTGCCATGTGCTCTAGGATGACTGTGCTTGAGCAGGGAGGTTGGACCAGAAGACCCAGTGTGGTCCCTTCCAGCCTGACCCATCCTGTGGTTCTGTGATTCTGTGCTATTATATAAAGAAACCAATCAAAAGCTTATATTAGTTCTAGGCATATTGTATTAAGCTAGGGCTTCATGTCAGTTAGGAGAAATAAATCTATTTTCTTCCTCCCCCCTTCTAAAAGAAATTAACTTAACGATGCTTACCAGTTTCCATAGGAAAATATCAGCAAAGTGTTTATAGCTGTGATAAACTGTCATACTTACTACAGAGTTGCATGCGGTTGGTGGAGAATTGTTGAGGCTGGTTGAACAAAATATGAGCTGGGCTCCTTGCTGATCTTGCACCTGCTGGAGCAAGGCTGACAACTGAAGGGTGTCTGGGGTGAAGCAGAGGCCTTATAACCCAATGGTGAGCCATCAGACTCTTTCCTCCTTTGCCATGCATGACAAGCCTTGCTCTGAATTTGGTTCTTCAAGGAGATGAGTACAAAGAATCTCTGGTGAAGGTCAGACAGACTTTAAGGTCACATTGGTGGGTGGAAGAGGACAAAATGTTTATTTTACATTTGTATAATCTATAAATTTTCACAAAAATCACCACGACTCTCATTGAGCCCTAATAAGATATTAACTTTCACATCCCTAAGAATGCAAATGAGGTGAAATCAGAAACCTTGTCCAGATGCAGCAAGCACCTCTGATTTCTGAGGAGCAGCTGGAATGAAAGGAGCTTTATCTTCTGCCAAATTTCTGTACCTTTAATGCAACCCAGGCTAACAGAACTATGTCTAATTCCTACAATAGCAGGAACACTTATCTGTTTCCCTCAAAAACACTATTTGAAAACACATGCATGGAAAGTCCTCGCTGTTACTTGCACTTAAACATGATAATAAATTATTTAGGTCTATAATTCTTTTTGATTAAGAGAAATTATGTTTCATTTCGGTCTAGCTACTTGCACAGAAACTGTAAGTAAGTGTGGGAGAATCGTGATTTAGTAAACAACTTCACACTACAGTCACATGAGACTGCCAGTCAGGCATGGAGTGTGGATAAATTCAGACTTAGTTGCTGTCCAGAGTGATTAAGGAAATTGGATAAAAATATATGACAAATCCAAAGAGACTCAGGAAAACAAGTCTTCAGTCTTCTGGCATAACGTAATTTCTTCCTCATCTCCTGAAAAACAGGAAATGAAAATATAGTGAAAGTTTTAAATAACTTTCTGTTCAGCATGAACATAAGAAATAATAATTTTTCTGGTGAGAGAAATTTGTTCCATAACTTACTGCACTGTCAAAAAATAGATTTTCCTTTAACCTAACTGCATTTCAAAAACTTATTTCAGGGGAAGAAGATATACAGAGCAGACTCATTTCCAACCAGTTCTTTAGGTGTCAGTTCATAAATGCCTTGTCACACTTTCTGTTAATAGTGGCCAAAAGTTTCTCTGTTAAAAAAAAAAATACAAAACAAACCCACACGTTTTTACAAACAAAAAACAAAACCCAAAACCCCAAATAAACTAAAAACAACCACCAACCAAAACACACACACAAAAAAAAAAAAAAAAACCAAAACCCAAAACAAGCAAAACAAAACAAAACAAAACAAAAAAACTAAACAGACAAACGAACAAGAAAAAAAAAAAAAGCCCAAACAAAACTGCTTTTTAGAATCAAGTAACTTCTCTACAAATTTGTAGAGAAGCTACTTGCTTCTCTACAAATTGCTGTTCCACTCACATATTGGTGTTCCATTGAGTGCAGAAATAAATAAAGCCTGGGGAGATCTGGCTTAATATTCATATATGTGTAATATTTCCAGGTTCTTCTTTGAGTTACCCTGTGACTTCCAGACCCTGATGAACTACTCTCAATGACTTCTCTGTCACTCACAATGCCCATCTAGTCCAGGCAAGCAGCAGCCAACCTCTGGATTCCACACCAATATCTGACAATAATTCTATGATGTTGGGATTTAGCCAGCTGTGTTGCTATTACATGTTAGACTTACTCTGGAGGTACTGATTTCTTTCCTTTTCCTTCCATCTGCTAAAAGACCTAGAGGAGCTCAATTAATTGGTACAGCTATTCTTCCATCAAATTCCATTGAAATTAGCATAAGAGAATTAAAATATATAAGGAGAAATTATATGAATTATAATTTTTCTAAGCCTCACATTCTTGAGAAATAAACTTTCTTTCACAGATGAGTTTGCATGCTTGACAATTGCCTAAACAGTATAGTGTCTGATTTCCTGCTAGTATGCTACTATCAGGCACAGAAGTTTGAATTGAGAGGGCTCAGAGTTCATTTCATTTCCATATTCAAAGATTAATTAAACTTAGTCACTAAATCTTCAGAAAAGGAACATGAAGACAGTTTTCTGCATATTTAAAGCCTCCAGGGAGGGCAGACAGAAGTAGAGATTTTTTTCCTGTTTTACTGGACTAATTCCTAAAGGATAATTACTAATATTACATCTACCACTGTGTGCAGTGACAATCTACCTTTAAAAAGAGCTACTTGAACATTTCTTTGCCTCAAGAAAAAGCAGCAAGTTTTAAAATTAGTAGCATAGTCTACTGAGACTCAAGTGACAGATTCAAACCTTGAGAATGTCATGCACAGTTAGGCTGTGACAGTGCAAGATACTTTCACTGGCAGAATGTGAAACAGGGCAGCCTCCTGTCAGAGAGGAAAGAAAAAAAAAATTGCTTTAAAAGTCACAAGGGAATCAGAGTAACAAAGTAGCAATGGGAACACTGCATGGGTAATAAAAATCTGGTTCAGGGAAAGAAGAAATGTGAAGGAAGGGACATAATATATGTACTGCATGTACGTGCAGGAACACCAAAGTAATTACACAGCACAATATCTATGCAAGTTTCTATTTTTTTTTTTTTTAATTTTGAAATAAAATAAACCTAGAGAATAAATTATCTTTCCAATTTGTTTTAAAACACTGCTGAGCAGAAGAATCTCTCCACCTGTTTCCTATAGTATAGTTGTGTTGGTTTTACATGGCCTGGTTTTTGGTAGTGGAGGGGGCACAGAGATGGCTTTTGTGAGAAGTTGCTGGAAGCTTCCACCATGTCTGGCAGAGTCAGTCCCTGATGGCTCTGCATATGGACATGCTGCTGGCCAAGCCTGGGCCAATTAGAGAGTTTGGTAACACCTCTGTGATGACAAATTTAAGAAGAAAATCAAAACAAAGGGGGGCACATTTTTTTCTGGTCAGAGAAGAGGAGGAGGTGAGACCATGTGAAGGAAACCACATGGAGACACCAAGGTCGGGGCAGAAGGAGTGGCAGGAGGTGCCCGAGGTGCCAGAGCTGAGGTTCCTTTGCAGGCTGTGGTGAGACCATGGTGGAGCAGCTGTGCCCCTGCAGCCCAGGGGGATCCACAGGGAATGCAGAGATCCACCCGCAGCCCGTGGGGGAGGTGCCCATGCTGGAGTGGGTGGATGCCTGGAGGAAGCTGTGATCCAGTGGGAGATCCAGTGGGGAGAGGGGCCCTGCTTCCAGGCTGGAGCAGCCTGTCCCTGAAGGACTGCACTCTATGGAAAGAGAGAGACCCCGGTTGCAGCAGTTTGGGGAGGACTGTTTGCCCTTGGGAGTGGTTCAAGTTCCAGCAGTTTTGGTAGGACAGCTGCTTGTAAGAGTGGACCCATGCAGGAGAAGTTCACGGAGAGCTGTCTTCAATGGGAGGGACCCCACAGTCTCACAGGGGAAGGACTTCTCTCCCTGTGCAGCAGAAGAAAACCTCAGGTGATAAACTGACCAAACCCCGATGCCCTGTCTCCCTGCACTGTTGGTGGGAAGGAGGGAGGGGTTGGGGGAAGAAAAAGTCTTTCAAGGGCTTATTTTACTTCCCATTATCCTCCTCTCTTTTTGTCACTAATAAATCCACTTTGTACCTCTAAGCAAGCCTTTTTGTTTTGCCCTTGGAGTGTTTTCTCCTGGTTCTTATCTCAACTCATGAACCCCTCTCCTCTGCCCAGCTGTGGCAGGGGAGGGTGAGTGGCTTTCATGGGTGCCTGGCATTTGGCCAGTGTCAAACCATGACAATGGGTCATAGCATTATTCTTTCATGTTATTTGGGTGGTCAGAACCAGTTTTTGTAACTCTGTGAGCCTTTGAGCAATATTCAAATAGCTCACTGCTGAAATGCAACAAGCATGGCAGAGCAGCTGCTCCTCCTGTTGGACAATTCTTTTTTACCAATATTTTGAGTTATGGTGTCTGCTAAACTGAGAGAGCACCAACCCTACCAGGTAACCAAACAGTAAAAGATGCCAAATAGTTTTTCATTGCTAAAAATGGTAACAAAAATTCAAGCCCTTCAAAAATATTTCAGAATATGACCCTCTATATATGTGCTTACTTTATACCTGTTATACAGTAGGATGGGTATTCAAAACCAAAAGGGCTCTCTGATTTGACAGTCAGATGTAATGAGATATATTACATCATATATGCATTTGATGAAATATTATTTACCAAGATGCTCAACTAAATATAAATGGTCAGGGCGCATTTCTCTAAATACTACTTTTCAATATAGGTTCTTACAATTTTTCTGTGATGATAGTTGATCCACATTGACACTGGCAAATCCTACTAAGCATCCTTGTAATTTTTGCAGACCTTAGAGAAGTTCTACACAGCCTAGAATCAGAAAACTTTACAAGCACTAAATAATGAAAACATAATTACTAAGTGAATATAAATAAGACAGTCTTTTTTTGTACTGCAAAAAGACACAGGGATAGAGGATTCTAATATAGAATCCTCTATCTACTAGATAGAGATATCTAATAGAATGTCTTCTATTCCACACATGCTGGAGCAGTTAAACATTTTCAGATTATAATGCACTTCAAAGATATATTCTGACTCTAGTACATGGGTGAACAGACATGAAACAATTCATTTTTGTCACATCTATTTTTTAACTTGCCTATTTTTCCTGTTTTTTACTTCAGATTTTGATAATGTCTCTTTTATATTGTTATTATTTCTTTTACATTAGTTCTTTCAGAATATATCTTAATCAGAAAGAAAAAAAATAATGCTTATTTTGATAATAGCAATGTAAATATTTTAGTGACATGATTATTTATTCTTTGAAACTTACATGAAAATTGTATTGGAGAAATAGTAAAAATTTCCTTCTTACATCTACCAAGTATCACGTAATTGCAAAATAATTGCTTATTTCTGTATTTTGTAAACTAGTTTACTAAGATTTTTCCCACATACCCTTTTCTTTAATTAAAATATCTTCAATAAAATGGCTACATTTACAGATCCATTGGAAATATTTGACCCTTATGTGTATGCAAACTGAAATCTGCAACCACTGAAAGCATTTCATATTTATAAAACTTCTGACTGCTAAGAAGGGCTGTAAGACCTTGCACGCTATACATAAACCAATACATCATCAGTGACATTCAACCACCTACAAACAGCCTGAACATTAGTTGATGCATAGAAAAATATGCACAGTTAGAGACATGAGAGAGTTATGGCCAAGGACTGTGGGACAACACAGTGAGTGGTCCCATTAAACACTATGGGCCCTTTGGCATCTGGAAAGAATTTGTTTGTCAAGGTCTGACAATACACCACGCTGTATTAGTTCCCAAGATCAATGGCAGTGTCTGTTCACAATTTCAGCAGAGCTGATTGAGACATTCTGGGAAAGCAGTATAACTCGCAAGATGTTGAGACAAGTGAAGCATAGATTAATAGAGTAAGGGTGAAAAACGTGCTGATATATGTGTCAATTTAAATAGATCAATCTGTCAGGCTCTGGAGACAAAGAGACAGCTTCAGTCATTGCTGGTGTTATAGAACAATAGATGATAACTTCTATGCCACAAGAAGTTCCAGAGCCAGTACTGACAAAAAATATAAAGAGATTATGAAAAATTATTTCCTACAGCTGTATTTGAAGGGAGGCTAAAAAGAGATAAATTGGGATATCATAAGCATTCAAAACTTTCCAAACCAAGACACCAATTTAAACGCCTAAGTAACAGCATTTACACTGAAATTTTTCTCAAAAGCATTAGTACTTGTAAGAAATATATCTCTGTGCAGGCCACCAACAAACATGCTCATATTACTTAAAGGATAGGGTGCATTACAATCATGGAGGTTACGCTTCAGTTTGCTTCACTACACAAAATGTGACCTGCATTTACCTTGAAATGTCCTCCAACAGCATTTACAGAACATTGTAGGAGCTGCCCCAAACTTGGTCAGTTCCAGCATTCAAAATGTACTTGATTGGTGAATCTTATTCTGCACTGTCCACCTCTGTTCTCTGAAAAAACATTTTCAAGACATTCATCAGCAGGAGTTACTCTTGTCTCTTTGAGGAACATAGTTCTGTCAAATCTAGTGAAGCAAACAGGAGGATCTGTTGCTCCTGGGAGTGGTATGCTACACTTCTGCTCCATCTCCATTCCTCATACCTCATGGTATACTTCCACCACTTTGTGCTTATGCCTGTGCCCTTATCAAAGCCATCTGTAAGGAAATTTAATTCATTGAGATGAAAGTTAAGTGATCCACAAAAAAGAAAAAAGAAAAGGGCTATTGCCAATTGAGTTATCCACTCTAAACACTTACGGTGTTTGGTAAATAACAAACTGGAAAGACTCCCCAGCATAGGATGCAGAGGGGAAGAAAGAATTGCGAGATGATTTGGCAAAGTAATGTTCTCAAAGATATTTTAGCACAAAGTGGACAGGCAACCGAGATCCAGAAAGCTGCAGATTAGTACAGTAAAGAGGTAGGATTGCATGGTCAGGAGCAGGGAATAAAAAGCCAAGGGGTAGGGAAAGACTATGGAAACAAGCTGGCAGAAAGACTAAAATACTTTGGAAACTGCAAAATAAGAGAATGACTCACAAATAAACCCAAATAGTGTCCACCTCCACACTAGCCAGGCACAAGTCAGTTTCACTCCCAAAGCTGCTTCATCATTTTATCCTCCCCACCAGGATTTTCAGCTCCAGCACAGCATAGCTGTAACTGACACAGCTTTCCTTTAAGAGCTGGCTTGCATCACGCAGCTTGAAGTACAATCAGAAAACTCTTACCTATCTTGGAAACACAATGCTAGGTACACTTTTGAATACCTCTGGCAAAGACTTTTAACATTCAGAGGATATTAAGCAGGAAAAAATCCCTATGTCACCCAATGGATAAAACTGAAGAAAATATGGACTGAAAAATCTTTTCTTCATGAGACTTAGATATCTGCATTACACACACACAGTGAAGCCAATTAATTCACTGTCACACTGTTTTTACTGGAGACTGAAGACTTAAAAAAAATACAAAGGGAAAACAAAAGCACTAGTATTCTTGAAGTACTTTCCTGCTTTCCTTGTTTCTTAGTTTAATCATCTTTTGTGTTTTGTGTTGAAGCCAGTGCTATGCATACTGCTAATACAGTTACAGGACTTGGTCCTTTAGACAGCTTGATATCAACTATTACAAATAGTGAAAACTTAAGTACATTAAGTCCTTCTACTGTTCATGTATAGAACTGCTCCCTCCAAGGCCGTGATCTTTAAATACCTGTTTTCAGTCCAAATCTATTTCAGTTTTATAGGGAAAACATATGCATTTAAGTATTTTTTATTAAAATGTATTAGAGATACACATTTATTTTATTCCTAATTTGCTCCTTTAATAAATTTCAGCCTTTATGAAAATCAACTCTTTGTATTATTCTATTCTACCAGCGCATTGGTTCTAACTGAGAAACACTGGCACTTTTAGGAGTCAGTTGTCTGCACAAAGTTAACCTGAGCAGGGTCAGGCCTGTGCCGTGCTGCCTGTGCAGCATGGCTTTGTACGCTGTGATGGTTCACAATCCTTTCCTGCAGGACAGAGTTGGCCAGCTCATTTTACAGAAGGAGTCTGAAGGCACATCCCACTTGGAACCTGCAATTATACTGCCTGCCTGACATTGTCTTTATCTCACTGTGAAGCCAGAAGTCCTATGAGAGCACCCTTTAGAAACAGAACTGTTTTATTGTGATCTTGTTCTCAGGATAGCTCAGGTGACTAAAAGGATCAGTTTCTCTCCATGGACAACACCTGCTCTTCAAACCACTGTGGTAAAAATCCATTTAGGCTCCAAATGATTCTGCATCAATGTGGGATGACCAGCATCTGAGGAGATGAAGCACTTTCTGTCTGAATTTCTCTTCTCATTCTTTCTTATTAAAGCAGTTAAATTATTAAGCCGTTTGTCATTAGGCTTTCCTTACTGAGATACAGAAAGAGCCCTGCACCAGCACTCTTGCTCTCATTTTCTGCACCAGCACTGCCACTATCCCCTGTGGCAGTGACCCTCACCTCGTGGCTTATCTCTGGAGTTTTAAACCTATAATATTTTACAAGCAGTTTAAAAGTAACGCAAAGAAATGAGGAAAAAGACTTCTATTTTAGAAGAAAAAGAAAAAGGAGGGAGGAAAAAGTAACGCAAAAATGTGAGGAAAAAGTCTTCTATTTTACACACTTGGCAGAATAGAGGTATCTTTTCCCAGAAAGTTCCTGTTATAAAGAGAGGCACAACCCCCCTAATAATATCCTCATAGCTGAGTTTTTATCTCTGTCATCCAAGGAAGTTTGTGGAGACATTGCAGATTGTAAACTTTGTGTTGTCTTTGCTTGTTAGTATTAGGAAACTATATATAGTCAAAAACTGTGATGATAGTGATAGCTTGATGTCTGGAAATTGTCTTACTGTGGAACATTTCAGCATGTTTTTCGAGACAGTACAAGCACACTGCAAAATTATGATCTTCAGTATTTTTTCAGGTCAGAAGATGCATTTAAGTCCCTAACATAATTCACAGAAACAAAAGATGTTAGCATGTTTCCAGGTTATAAACTTTTTGAGTTAACTTTCATTTAGTGACTAGTGTCATTTATTCTCCAACTGTCTTGCTAGAAATCTTTAAGAATAAAATGCCACAAGATTTAAAAGATTTAGCTTAGTGACATCTCATGTTATTTTAAAAACTTCTGCCACAACTTTTTTTTTTATTGTATGTGTGTGTTTAACAGGAAGGAAGTTACGGATGAATGTGGTGTAAGCTTTTAGAAGACTGATAAATCCTATCAGTTTTACATTTACAATACAAAATTACTATATAAATTTATTAACAACACATTTCATCCTAATGTTTGTTTCTTATACATTGCCAACACTTTCTGTACAAAACTCTTTGTCTTTGACACCTAGAATATAAATTAGCTGTGAGGATACAAAGACCACAGTGCTGACGCTGTATAGTTAGCAATGACAGATGCTGTCTTGGGTGGCCTCAACTGCAGAAGTCGAGGTGATCAAACTTGAGAGCCTTTCAGCAAAAGAAATTCGAACTGAAACAGGCATGTCTTCTTTTATCTTCCTTCTCATGCACTATTTTTTTTGTGCTGCTTACCTACCCCTCTCCCAGACAGGCTTCTAATGCTGCTTAGCTTGTTTATAATTTTGCCAACCATTCCTATTTTTATATTCATCAAAATATTCTTTCTGTTTCACTTGTGTTTATCTTGTTATCTATTTCCTGAATTTTTAATTATTTACTGCCCTTTACTCATGTTCAGATGCAGCAATATAATATATTCTTTTCCCCTTTCAAGGCCATGTTGCTTATATTTATGTAAAATACATACACATTGGCATGCTTATGTCATTGCAACAGACAGTAAAAGCCCTAAGCTTTGTTCTCCATTTTATTTATTTGGAAAAAAATTAAGAATTGCAATTCCAGTTTGTGAGGAGGCAAAAATTCCTGTGAACATATCCTTCCTTTCATGTGCAGTAGGTGACAGGCACAGTAAGCCTGTCTTTTTCTATTTTATAACCCAGTTGAGTTCATCAATAGATAAACAATTTTATTCTGAGCAGTAATCAAGTAACAGCTCTTCCCTGACTAGACTGTTACACTCCTAATACCAAATATAGCACTTTGTGCAAGCGACTGGGAAGTGTAGATGTTTTTCATTCTGTATGAGTTTGAGCTTCACTGAAAAGGCTGAGCATTCAAAACATTACTGTGAGCTATGAGGACAAAGATTTGTACCACTGGCCTGTGACAGCCAATTTGATAAGTTTCTTCTTGTGATTACGAAAAGGAGATTTGTATCCTAATAAGTCATAAGTTTTTTAAACTGAAAAACCATCTTAGCTTTCTGGAAAGGATGATGCTTAAGTTCTAAGCAGAGATAGACACTGGGGTGAGAAGTGGAGCTGTAGAATGGGAAGAGTAAGGAGAAAACTTGTCTTTTCAAAGAGGGCCTAAATAGCAACCCTGAGTTGATTTTCCCTACACATTAGGTCATTGTGAATTAATGATGAAGAAAATCAGAACAGTACTTTTGCTCCCTCCCCTGTTCAGTTAGTGGAGAGAAATTAAATTATTTTCAAATGCATGAAAAGTGAATACATAGGCTTTCTACATGCAATGTTAAATAAATTCACATAATTTGTCAGACTCAAGAGTGAACTTATCTGATAAACCGGTTTGTACTGCATCCAAACAATCATTTCTCCAGAGCACAAAAAAAGACCAAACTAAAAGGAAAACCAAAGAAATTTGTTAGAAGTCAAAAATATTGCTTACAACTGCGCACTCACATAGAGAGGCATCCCTAATAATAAAGACATTTCTTTAAAAACTCTTATTTTAAAATATACATAGAAGAAGACCATCTCAGAAAGTGGAGTGTTGCATTTGTCATAGAAACAAATGAAAATGAATGCTGGAGAAACACTTGTTCTGATATTTTTGAAACAGGAGGACAATGACAGAAAGCAAAAGAAGCAACAAAATCTTAGAGCACTTCTTGGCAGCCAAGTCGTTAGACTTCAGGCAGACACCATGGAGGATGTGCTGCAGAGGTAGCTGTCTCCAAGAATGTCTGAGAAGAGCGAGTGCATTCTCCTCCAAGGACCTGTCATTTCATAACCTAAACAACTAAGAAACTGACCACCAAGTCTGTGAATGAACATGAAGCCCAACATAGGGAGTGGAAAGCCCAAAATTTCAATAATAATGTTCAGACACCTGCATCTAGCAAGAAAAAGTATTCCTGAACAGAACCGATGACAGAGCAAATCCGAAGATGCTAAGCAGGATTTTATAAACAAGATTTTAATCAACATCTTTCCTTATTTCAAAATTAGTTTTAGAATTCTCAGTTTAATAGTAGCATAGAAAAATAGAATTTAAAAAAAAAAAAAACACTGATAAAACACTACAAACAGTGATTTTGAGATATTTCTAATTTTGCATTATTTTAATGCTCAAGTGTTCATACAGTAGAGAGATACCAATAACTATCAAAGTTTACGCTAGCCCAATTTTGAAGACAAAGTCTATATTTAAAAAGAAACCAAAACAACATTTCATTTTAATCTTTGATTTTATATTAATGAGACTATCAAAACAGGAAACATTACTTCTGTCAATTCAATTGTTTGGTACATAGAATTAAACATGTACCTTTCCAGAGCTCAGACTGAGATCTTGTCTGAAACAGCCTTTTTGTGCGGATATAAACTCCTGCACTAAAGAATAAGAATATTTAGTTGAAAAGTATTTTTTTCCCTTCCTTTATGACTTTTTTTTTTTTTTGTGGTGTGAGAAATCAACTGATTTTGAGAGAAGGAGAGTGCTTTGTTGACATGTTTTTGTTCTGTGCTAATGACAAGCAAATTTTATTCTTTAGTCCCATTGAAATTCATCAGTGTGTGAAAGGTCTTTATCATGGGATTACCTTCACTTTTGCTCCTGGGTGCACTGCTGTAAAGAGCAGTGTTAGTTATATGGTGTCAGTGAGGCTGCAGCTCGGTATAAATATGTCTTTTCATTACTTGTCATTGAATCATGTAAACCAGGGAGAAGAACAGAAGAAGGAAAAAGGTTTTTGACTCAGATAAAATGGAATACATTACTTAAGTAGTGCAATGAAGCATGTATTTTATTTCATTGATCTAGACATTAGAAGCATGATTATTAAAGTGTCTGGCAGGAACTTAAGTTAACAACTGAAATCACTGCTATCTCTACAATGTCAGTGGATAAAAAAAAAATCTGTCTTAAATATTTCCAATAAATATATTCATAAAAGCTATATACTCAGACAATTTCTAAACCAAAGATGGTGGTGTTATCCTCAGATGGCAACTAAGCACCACCCAGCCATTTGTATTTTTTTCCCTGGTGGTGTGGGGGAAAAAAATCTAAAAGGTAAAACATAGTGAACTTGTGGGTTGAGATAAAGACAGTTTGAGAAGAAAAGTAAAAACCGTACATGGAAGCAAAGCAAAACTAGGAATTAATTCACTGCTTCCCCTGGGCAGACAGATGTTCAGCCATTTCCAAGAAAATAGGGCTCCATCACGTGTAATAGTTCATTTGGAAGGCAAAAACCACCAATTCAAATGTCCCCAAATTCTGCCTTCTCGCCACAGATTTTATTGTTGAATCAACATCATATGGTCTGGAATACCCTTTAGGTCAGTCAATATCAGCTGTCCCAGTTGTGTCCCCTCCCAACTCTTTGTGTGTTGATCATATGAGAAGCAGAACAGGCCTTGAATTTGTGTAAACAGTACTCAGTAACAACGAAAACATCACTGTAGTATCAACACTCTCCTAATCACAAATCCGACTCAGTCCCATAGTGTAAAGAAAATTAACTCTTCCCTATCCAAAACCAGAACAGATCAAGAAGAGACAGCTTACTTAAAGATGTATGGAAAAACAGTGTTGGGAAGAAAGAGATGAAACTGGAAGATTTTGTGAAGAGGAGGGAATAGTTTCATTCAATCCACATTGCAGCTGAGAATGTTAAAAAATTCCAGTGTGGGAAAACACCATTGTTATATGTAATATTGTTCATCCTCTGCCTGCCTTGAGAAGTTGAAAGCATTCTTGTGGAGAGATAGCACACTGAAAGACACACACACACACACACACACACACACTCTTTTGTTAGAGTGAGGCAGGCAGAAATGCCCCCTGCCCCACCATCACCCCTGCCAGTTTTGATAGGATGAGCTGAGCCTAACAGAGCCTGCGTCCCCGTGTGTCTCTGCTGCCTGGTGTTGTCAGCAAGATCATGAAATAAATCCATTCTTTGCATTTTGGCTGTGGTTTGGTGGTTGCCCTTGTTAACCTGCATGTGTTGAAACACACAACCAGATAAATTCTTCCTCTAATTTTAATCAACACTTTAATACTAAAATTAAGATGCCATAAAAGACAATCTCATAAATAAGTGAGTACTTACTTGGTAGAAGGATCACAGAGGTCTGATAGTATTCAGGGTGAAACATCAGCATAATAAGGAAACATCTATACTACTTTTCATCTGTCATTGATTTAACTCTTCATAAAGGACATATATATTTCAAATGTAAACATATCAATAACATTACCAAATTCTAAGTGGAAAGAATTTTGCAGTCTTCTAGTTAAGCATATGTGTGCATCTTGGTCACTGTTTGTCCTGGTAACAATCACTATCTCAATTGATAAATCCAAACTTGACCAAAAGTTTGAATCTATTTACAGGAAAAGATGCCATCCTTCCCTTAACTTTCAAGGATTTAATTCTTTATTCCATTAGCACCAGTCCATCAGTCCTATATGGGTTTTGCTTCAGTCAATTAGCTTTCATCATTAGCCCAAACTGTGATTTAATCAGATGAAACCAACTGTTCAGGTTGAACACAAGCATGGTGATTTGGGCCATGACCATGAATTAAGAGCAATGACAATGAGCAGAGCCTGTGAGAACTGTTCAGGAAAACATCCATTCCTGTGGCTCAGCACTCTGCTATTACTGCCTCTACTACACTTACTTTGACTAAAGAGAAGGCTTCTGGAACTCTGGCTCCAAATTTAAACCTTTTATCCAGTCAAGAAATATCACCATATTCATAATCATTTAAGGACTGAGCTACAATTCAGTTCACATCAGAACTTAGAACTGGTTTTAGAACTGAGACCATGATCATGAGCCGAATTTGGTGTCAAGACAGGCTTGGTAGAAAGTGTGTTTGTTATAAATTCTGATTGAGATGAACAAAGACATCAGTCCTCATGTAAGGGAACTCTTAGGCTTTGACTCTGGCAACCAGCCCACTATTTAGTTTTAAGAATGTTGGCTTAACAACCCTTATCATTTACAACACTCTTTAACATGCTCCCAATCCTTACAGCAAACTTCAGTACAGCGTACAGGGTAAGAATATGATAACTGCACTTTGCCAAGAGAAAGCAAGGGAGGACAGAAATAAAGACAGAAAAGAGAGAGAGAAGAAAGATCACCAGTCCTTAGATAATGCATTGATCCAGCTGCATGGATGGTCCAGATTTGTGGGCAACAGGTGTGGGGGAAGGAAAGGAGAGAGAAAGGGACCGATCCACTTCCTTTTTTAGTTTACCTGGTGCATGCCTATTAAGTAAAATAAGTTTTCCACACCATTCATGTTACATTGTTTGTTCATTCACAGACAGCCCTTTAGAACTCTCTAGGAAGTGAGTCAGAGGTGGGAGGGAGTTTATGCAGGTATACTGAGCACAAAGTTCAAAGCAGAAATAGAAGTTGGATCAGAACAGGGCTGCCCCATCTCCCCAGGACCCTCTCTTCCATTAATGCTTTCCTGTCTCAACAGGCAGAACATTTGAGGCAAAACCTGTTTACATGCTTATGCCTGATCCTTCACATATGGACTGAGGAATAACTTTTTCTATTTATAACTTTTTTAGTGATTTATCACTTTTTGAGGGATAAAGTTCTGTGGAAGTATTTTCATGATTTGGACAGTTTTGTTGACAACATAATTGCAAATGTGGCCCCATAAAATGGACAAACTGATACAACTGTTCAGCACCTGAGATCATATTGTGATTGCAAGTGCATTGTATAGAAAAAATGGAAATTACAAAGAAGAGAAGCTAGAAAATAGAGAATTCCTGGTAAACAATGAAAAGCACAAATTCACAGAAAGCACAAAAACTTGGTGTGGCTTTGCTGCAATTAAGGATAAACAAAACTACAGAACTACGGAAATTACAGAAAACTTACAAAAATGCATTATTTTCATATAACTTCACTTTGCTTTTTTGATGGCTTTTTCCCTGCCAGTTAGATTTTTTTGGAGTAGTTTCTTGTATTTCCAGTGTGGGGCAGCAAAAGTCAGAAAACTGAATCTAGTGTCTCAATGAAAACTTCAGCAGAAAAGTATGTTTTAAGTGCATACAGCTTACAACACGAGCTTCCAGAGTTTCCTGAGTACTAGGGACATGTTACAGAAGAAGCATTTGAGAATTGTACACAAAAAAATAAGAATCTGAAATATTAACAGTAAAAATGTTGTTACATTTAAGTCTCTTCTGCTATATATGATGTTGAAAGATATTTTAAAAAATTAATTAGTTCAGCTTTTAGTGTATTAGATTTTATTAACAATTTCTCCCCCGTGAAAAATCTAACATGTATTTAAAATTGTGATTTCCTTTCTACAGCCTTTCATTGTTAGTAGAATAAGCATTTTGTGAATTTGCACAATAAATAAAACAATTATTTTAATTCCTGTCATAGCTTTCCAGAAAACCACTTCTATTCCTTAAGTAATTACACTAACTTCAATATTGAGTTATTTGAATGGAGGGGGAAAATAAATGGGAATGAAAGGAATTGTTTATATAATTTAATCTCACCCACAAAATAAACTGCAGTGTGTTTCAGGAAAGAAAAATAAGAAAATCAGGGTATGGTATGGTGCACAAGCAGCCAGAAAACTTGTGTATTCAATGGAAAATCTGTCTTACTGGTATATCTATTTCATGTGTTTCAACTTGTCTAAATCTTCTAGTAAAGGGGAGGGATGTGTCCTACAGCAGAATTTGAGAAAACAGCAGAAGTCTACTATTAAAAAAATCTACAGCCCATATTCTTTTACAGAAGAGGCAATGTGAAAGACACAAAACAAAAAACTACTCATATCAGGGGGCAGGTTTGTTGAAAGGAAAAGGCATCTGGAAAAAGTAATTATTGAGAATATGATCATAAGGAAAATTTTCATTTCCTATCTTAGGTTTGGAAAGTGTGCTGAACAAGGAAATGTTGACCATATAAGAACAATGAAAGCGAAAATGTCATGTTGGGTATCAAATATATTTGTTTAAATACAAAGTTAGTTTCAGATTACTGTAAATTAATGAGTTTTTTGCTCTTTCAAGTAATATGTATTTAAACACTCAGAAAAACAGTATTCTGATAAGCAGGGATCTGTTTGATGAAGTTTGAGGCATTCTACCAGGTCCAGACCTTGTCTCAAATACTCATACATACCTGTAGTGGCTTGATAATAGCAAAAATGCATACTTTTTGAGCAAAACACTTTTGTTTTGGTCTGATTTTCTTCCCTATTTACTATTTAATGGACACAAAACAAAACTTTCAGCTCTAGCTGAAGTGCACAAACACAGTAGGTTTAAATACCTCCCACTGACATTGAAATGCAGTCAATCAATGTATTTGCTTATAGGTACATTTTGCTATTCACTGTTAAATGTTAACAATTTAAACAAAGAACATAATATTGTGTCTTAAGAAATCTGGCTGAAAAAAAACAGAATTGTTTTGGTGTAGACATCTTCAACAGACAGGTTTCCCAAATTAATGTTGGGCATTTGCTAGCAACTCTCACGCTTGCCTGAGAAAACTACAAATGTCTGCCTTGGAAAGGCTGATTTCTCCTTATGTCATGTGTGTTTTCTGACAAGCCATAAGTCAATATTGATCAAGTAAGCCTCCTCCTATAAACTCATGTAGACCATCAGCTCTATCAATCCCTAATGTTATTCTCCAAAGGTATATATTAACAAAATAAATGAATAAATGTACAGCCATGAGTCACAGCCATGCTTCTCTTTAAAAATCATTATTGTAATAGAATATTTTTAGCATTATTATAACATGCCATCTCCAAAACTTCTACACTTTGCATTATCACTAGTTGCAAAGCAAGAAAATTCTATAATAAGGTAGTGAAGGACAATATAAAATAAGTAAATTTTACTGCAGCTGTACAACAGAAGTAAAGCTCTAGAATCTGGCTATACAAAGATCCTGTACCAAGATACAAGGGCTATAAAATGAAAAACTAATGAGGAGAATATGTGGTCTGTCAAAGAACTGATGAAAACTGATGATACAAAATATCTTTATACACACTGAAAAATACCTAAAGGGTCTTTAGAGAAATATGTAAGATCAATGAATAAGTTAGCCAAAGACAAATAAATAAATAAAAGGAAAAAATAAATAAAACAAGGCAGAAACCAAACATATTCATAATGACTGAAGTGCAAGCACTTGGTAAATTGATGATAAGAGCTGTAACACTCCCTTTTTAATCTTTATATATTTTATAGAGGATTATAAGCAATAAGGGAAAATGAGAGATGATGTATACAAATTTTTTAAACTCTTGGAAATGAGAATGAGGGCTCTATGTAGAAAGGAGCTGCTGGACCACTGTTTTGATCTCCTCTAAATAATAATTTCATTATTACAGGCAGTCTGCATAGTGAAGCCTATGTTTTCAGGACTGAGAAAGACCATGCTTTCTGAGAACGACTGGAACAGCTGGAAGGAGACTGAGAGAATAAGGCCTGTACTCTATACCAGTATTGACTCAAATACATACCTACCACCTGTCCTCACAGTAGCCAGAAGGACACAACTGTGACGCTGCTCAAGTGATTACTGGAATAAACATGTTCAGGAGTAAAATATCATTGTAAGAATTTCACTTTTATGTTAAATGAATATTAATTAGTTCTTACTTAAAAATTTCTCTAAGGGGTATCCCAGGGATGAGACTTTTTTTTTTTTTAATGCAAAGAATTTGGGCTGCACTAACAGCTGGAAATAATTGGTGTGAGCCACGTGGATAATCACACCTTAGAGAAGGGTTTGTTTTGAGGATTGTCTTTTTATTACTATTCAGGATCAAGAGCTGCAATTTTCAAATAAACCAGTCTGATCAAAGAGTTGAAAAATGCAGTCAGTGGCTCAATAGATAAATATACCTCTATAAATTGGGTAAATACCATTTCACTATTGATAAATTTGTTCTTATAAAACTGTCTTGAATGCCTTAACATTGTCTATTAGTCAGTCAGTGTAAATATAAAAAGAGAAAGCACATTTCCTAAAGAGTAGGTTCTAAGAAACATGTATGTCTATACTGAAATCCAGGAGCTTTATTCTCTGTGATATGAGGTTAAGGTTCCTTTCATCCACAAGGAAAGGGATCAAAGTAAGAGCATTTCAATGGTACGTGGAACTACTTATTAAGAGGGTAGAATGGAGGGGATCCAAACCACAGATTTGTTACATTTCTTTTGAAAGGCATTATGCATGAAGAATGAAACATTAGTTCATTGTCTTATGGCAATTATAATTTCAGTTCCACTTGAAACAAGCTTCTGTAGTGTCTCAATACTTTTTAAATTGAAAGGCAGAATTATATTCACCTGCCTTGTTTTGGAGTGGTGCTCAGAAACAAGGTATAAAATGGACAAAACTGACAATCAGTGCAGGCAACCTTTGAAGAGCTGGTCCCCTACTTTCATTTCTCCTGCTTGCCTCTGGGCAGCAGCATTTGTGAATAACTTATTTCTTTGTCTGGTTCAATAGATCAGCATTACACGGTGAGGGCGCACAGGAGATCTTGCTTGTATTCACCTGAAACATCCTTTATATTTGAAAGGTTACACTGCCTGGCTGTAACCTTTTTATGATCAGCAAAAAGCTTGTTTGCCTGGTGAGCTTCCAAAATAAGTTTAAAAATAAGCATGTTTATATATGCATCAAACCAAATCCTGGGACAAAACATAAGGACCTGCTTCAAATGTCACTTATATCTTTGCTCTCTGCCTTCAGTGAACCCACTTCTGGTTTAGTCCCATGTGATATTACAGCACTTTAATATATCACTGTGGAAGGTACTCACTCTCTGTGCTAAAATGAATCTCCCTGCAGGCATGCTTAAGGCTCTTTTGCTTTAAGCTTCTCTAGTATTCACCTTAAAACCTGCAGTGCTATTACCCATACCACACTTGCGTCTAAGTCATCACCAGTAAGAGTATAAAAGATAAAGAGACTTAAATATTATCTTATGTGTGCTTGGATACAGTCTTTTATTTTTAAGAATTTTGCCCTTTCCAAAATGAGATTTGGCAGAACAAAGGACTTTCCAAAATGCTAAAATATAGCAAAACATCTGTGCTGCACCTCTGTCTTTAGTTTCTTCACTACAGTGGAAACACTGCAGAACAGAAAATACAGAGTGGTTTTTTTATTTGGTTTGGGAGTTTTCTAGGGGTTGGGGTTTTTATACAAATTACTCCTCAGAGATTTAATTATTTTTTTAATGACACAATCCTTCTGATTGTTTTTGAGAAACTAGAAACTACTTCCAAGGCTTCAAACCATAATGTCATAAACCATCATCATAATTTTTAGACAAGCATACTGAAAAGTAAATCCTTCAGGAAAATAAAGCACATGCTTTACAGATTGTCTTCTTGGACTGTGCAAGTTGTCATATCTGAATAAATAGTTTTTTGTACGCAGTTCTCTGGTGAGCATTATGACTAGTTGTTAACTGACATCTGTCATTCAAATACTAATGAAAGCTATAACCATTAGAGACAGTGGAGATTTAAAACTAATTTAGCATTTGAGCAGCTAAACTGAAACCAATCTTTGAGAGACTGAGCAGCAAATTACTCTTATAAGTAGAACAGGCAAAATGAGACATATTTTTATGCACAGATTTTTTCAACATTTCTGTGATTAACACCATGTCCACTAATGAAAACTAAAACTGAAAATACTGCTCAGTCAAGTATTCGTGCAAACTGAGCATATATAAGAGTACATATCCCTCTTAGTGTGAAGCAGTCATATTGAGCATACTAAATAGCTGGAAATGTGATATTTTGAAAAGCAAGAAAAATATTACATCCAGTTCCAGGTCCCCAGCACAGGAAAGACAACCTGTTGGAGCAAGTCCAGAGGATGACCATCAAGATTGTTAGAGAGATGGAATACCTCTCTTATTAGGGCCCGAGGAAAGGCTGAGAAAATTCGGGCTGCTCAGCCTGGAAAAGAGAAGGCTTTGGGATGACCTAATTGTGGCCTTCCAGTACCTGAAGGGAGCCTACAAGAAAAATGCAAAGAGACTATTTACAAGAGCATGTAGTAACAGGGGAATGGCTTCAAACTGAATGAGGGCAGGTTTAGTCCAGATATTAGAAAGTTCTTTACTGTGAGACACTGTCACAGGTTGGCCAGAGCAGTTGTAGATGTCCCATGCCTTGGAGTGTTCTAAACCAAATTGGATGAGGCCCTGAGCAAGCTGGTATAGCGAAAGGCTAACCCCACCCTCCTGCTGCCATGGCATGGGAATTGCAATTAGATGATTAAGGACTCTTCCAACTCAAACCATTTTATATTCTATGATAATACATGATACAAATTACTAGAGAAATTATTTTTTCTATTTTAAAGTAAAAGCATTTGAAGAAAAATTTTACATATCTTGCAAGTAATTTAGTAATTTAATTATGACACAGCAGCTCAATGCAATAAAGAGGCTGCTTAAAACCAACTGACACCACAAGTAAATTTTAAACCATTCTCTCAGCGAGACCACGTCCTTTACTCTCAATAGTTTGTTTACCTTGATGTTCCTCCCAGTACAGCCAGAAGGTCAGAAAACCTACAATGAAGGAGAAAAAAAATCTAATATCTTTTCACTTTGGCCTTGAGAACATCCGTGATAATTGAGGATGGACATACCCATTAATAAAGTCTTCTGACAGTAAAACACCTATAAAACTGAACTTAGTAGAAAGATTTCTTGATTAATGTGACGTATATATTACAGATTAATCAAGGAAAGGTTTCCAGTATATTAATTCAACTGCCATCTCACATGTATGCTACTTATCATGCATTCTAATGGCAACCAGCTCCCTAGATATTATCAGGAGTTTGACATTTTCTCTAATTGCTTATGAGGTTGATGGAAATTTGATTTTGATGAAGTCACTTCCTAGCACAGAAAAGTACTACTTGTCTGTAAAATATTCTACAGCTCCCTTTTTCTTACCAAACAGAGAATAGGTGTTTTGTGGATCAGTGCTATCTACATCAAGATCTGTGCTCTTTTTAAGTAATTTGATGACTTTCTCTACAGTCTGTAGCTGCTTCACCACAAGGATGCTTTTATGGGAATGCATCATGGGATTGGTTCCCAGAAAATGAGATAGGCACAGTGAGAGGATTAATGTTATTTATGTGCCATTTTACAAATTGAAGCAAACAAGATATGCCTAAATTTCATATTCGATGAAGACCTACTTTCCCCCATCATACAAACTCTTTAACAGTGGAAAATATGACTTAGTAATACATAAAAACATAAGATTTAAGACCTTAGTTACTTTATTAAGCTGAGGATAGATGCCAGAACACCAGTTTCAATTAAAGTCTCCTGTGTCAGTTGATTACATGAGGTTGTTGACTTTAAAAAAAAAATAAAAAAAAGTAACATAATAATTTTAAATTAGAATTATCATTACCATTTATTTATTGAAAAGGAAGAAATAGCAGTTGGTTCTTTTTTAGTAAGTAACCAGCCTAGGACCCTTTCCTGAGTGTAAGAGTAGCACATTTTGCTCCAGCCATTTTAATGCTAGATGCAGCTGACTAGCGGGGTTTTATCCAACTGTGTAGAAGATAGGACAGCTAGAAACAAATTTCTGATTGTACAAAAACCAAATAATTTTTTAGAAGTGATTTCATTTCTCACTCAAAATATAGCATCAGTGGAACATGTCTCGCAATTACCTAAGTGACTTGTTTTGACACATATTTAAGTAAAGCAAACAAACATTTCTATGTGATCTTTTTACTTTAAGTTTCATAAAATGTATATTAAAAGCAATAAGAAAAAGGTCAGCACTAAAATGAACCATTGCAAAAATTCTCAAAATTAAGAATTTCTGCTGACCCAAACCATTTTGTTACTTTACAGCTCACAAATATATCTTAGTTAAGTTTCATTTCATTTGTCAGCTCACATGACTGAATAATAAAACTCTATGAGGGTTTTAAACTAAGAGGGGAAGGGATAGGGCCTGCTATCCATGAAGTTCAAGGAATAAAGCAGGATGTGATTGAACTCAGCTTTTGCAAATAAGCTGACTTCATCTCAACACAAGGGGGACCAGAGGGAAGCCTTTACTTTAGGTAAACACCTACCAACAATTTAATGCATCAACTGGTAGCTCCTTGAGTTCATTTAAAGAGTGTGAGTATTTTCCTGAGTTAGTTGAGCTTTTATAGAGGGGTTGGGTGAATACATGATTCATCCCAACACAGAAGACAAAAACTAGACAGTAAGCAAAAATATGTCAAAGAAGACAATGGGCTTGAGCTGTCTTCAACACATATATTTCTTCCTGACAAGGGTGGATGCCCAGATTGTGATGGTGAGTTTTTTATAGAGACTGATAGGGAAGTCACATTGTAATTGAGCAGGAAATTAAAACTGCCATATTGCTATGTGTATACTTACATTTGCCATTTGGATTGTGTTATCAATATATTTTACAATGCTCTGCTAAATTAGAAATCCTGTATGTGAATTATCTTCAAATACATAAATTCTACTTTAAACATTGCAGCCGCCATGCATGGAGTATCTAAAAGAGCTTGGTCAGTAAGTATTTGACTTCGACAACCCAGGACAGGAATCTTTTTTCCCAGAAGCTACAAAAGCTCTCCGTTCTCCAGCCCATCTGTGGGACAAAGGTTAGTAAAGTTATAGCTTGAGTGAGAAGCATTGTGAATTTCAGGTCTGCCTTTTACAGAAACTGCTCTCTTTGGTTTCTAAAATATAAGCTACTAAGAGGCAATAAATCCATACAGATAGGTTTATTGTCTTTCAAACAAGAACAGATCAATCAAACACATGAAATTTAGTTCTTCAGTGTCACAGATTACAAAAGGCATTGAAAACAAATTTTTAACTTCCCTTCCATTGATGCACACCAGCCTTTTCTTCCAGTCTTGCTGGTAGTACAACAGCTTTCCACTACTCCTCTCAGAGCTCTACAAGAAGTGATCCCCACCCCTAGTGAATCCAAGGGACAGACTGTCCACAGATGGTTTCACTCCACCCCAGGCTGACACCTTTGGACAAACCAAGGGGCGGCTTTTCTTCCCATTTTCCAGCCTTCACTTTTAATTAAGCATTGCATGTGACACACAGGCAAACTGTGTGCAAATACAGCATGCAGTTACATCACTCACTTTCTATCTTTTCTCTGCAAGGAAACATCTTGCAGAGCAATGTAGGGATATAGCAGAGGCAAAGTCCCCAAAACATGTATCTGAAAAAAAAGGAAAAAAAAGAAGATTATCCGGTTCCTCACTCCATATAACATACAAAATATGACCTTCAGCACAAAGTCTGCCACAATTCCAACAGTGATTCTCTTTCTTCTTTTGCCTATTTTCTCTGCACAGTGTTAATTTTTCATCTTCTCCCAAACTTGTTAGCTTTCATATTCCTGAAATTCAGAAGTATCTTGAAGTATTTTCATCTCACTCAATTCCTTCTGACTGCATCTCCAATTGCAGACTGAATTAGGTAGCCGTGACATCCACAGCATTCAATCCCAGTGAGAACAAAGACATGTTCAACTCACACTGCTAGGACTGATTTTTATCTACAAAATAATCTGGCGCTTGTTTTTGCCCACCAGGGTGCCCCTCATAAAAAATTACTCATCTTTTATCTTCTTGCTTCCCAGAACTATTATCTTTGTATATCATATTCTGCATGGTGTCCAGCAGATTGAATCCTATTGAGTACTGATTTGCCAGTTGTACAATTCAGATGGACTGTTGCTCACATACACAGCTTTCTGGATAGGGGAGTCTTTCTAGAATTAAAATACTTTGATTACCTCCCTAGCTTTCTTTGGGTCTGTCATTTGAAGATGTACAAGGATTTTCTCAGTTTTTGTGTCCCTCAAGCACTGTCCCTCTTTCTCTAATTCATAAATCTTTGTGATTTCTGACTGATTTTCTGCAGTTTGATTTATGTGCTTTTCCTTCATCTAGTTAAAGTTCCTCAAATTCATGCTTTAAAAGTACGGAAGATAAAGGATTTTTTTTTTTTTTTTTTTTTTTTTTTTTTTTTTTTTTTT
>JAYDZK010000113.1:72189789-72203337 GCA_034509185.1 Euphonia xanthogaster
TCCCTTGAATGTCACAGAGTACATCTCTTCTATTTCTGTTCTCAAGAAAATAACTCTGCCCTGCTGAACTCTTAAACTTCAAGATAATTGAAAGTGTCTTAGCTTTCTTTCAAATAAGTATTATGCCTAGAAATTTCCCACTGCACAACTCATGGCTTTCAACAGGTATGGAATCCTCCTAAAAGTATGGGATTCTCCACCAAGTCATTTGAAATGATGAGATTAGAAAGAATTAATGCCTCAGAGATTTTAAGGATGTTTTGCAAAGTGTGCCTTAAATTGGGAAGCCAATAACTTTGGCTGAATTAAGCACAAGATTAAGAAAAAGAACTTATAAAATTACAAAATGAAAAATGACAAAATCTGGTTTTGAAATATTTTATACAAACTTGTCTTGTTCTGAAAAGAAAAGAAAAGAAAAGAAAAGACCATGAAACTACAGATTTTCAGTTTAGAAGATGTTTGCATGTTTTGTGAAATCTTCAATTTAAAAGAGTATGGAACCCATGCACTTACAAATTTCAGACAAGCAATGGTCCAATTATGCAGTGCCATTTGGTGTTCTTATGAAGAAACAAGAATGTGAGAATATCCTGGTAACTGACATAAAGTAACAGAGTAAAAATGAAAATTGCATACTGATTTTAAATGCATGTATTGTAAGAAAATAGACAAGTGCTTGATAATAAATTTACAACAGTAAAACAGTATTCTATGTGTGGCTTTTAATCTATTAAACATTCTTCTTCCAGAAGGTGCATCTTGTGCTTAGTTCTTGAACAACAGACATCTGTGTATGACTGCTGTCTCCATGTTACTGATTCTGTTTTTACAGTCTGAAATTACTTGCTTTTATCTTTTCCAAAAACTGACACAAAGGAAAAGCATTCAAAAACAAAAGACTGAAGAGTATACTTGTTAGCAGCCACAAAATTGATACTGCGTATATAAAAAACAATAAGACAGGTAAAATTTTCCTAATGCAAGTGTCATAACTGTCTTTTTCTGTGTCTCTATTGCCACAATATCAATTAATAGAAATGGTATTCCAGTGAATCACCTTGCTCAAGTAGAAGTGCTAAAATAATAATTCAGACAGAACAAACTAAAATAACACAACACAAAGAAGTCAAGTATCTGTCATTCACAAGCAATGTCAGTGCCATGATCTAACACTTCATGTTTCCTTATAAAGCAGCCAAAGGATATGTCAAGCAGTCAAACGCAGAAAAAGCAACACTGTAAGCAAGGGAAGGAAACAAAGTCTGAGGAGAGGGAAAAAAAAAAAAGCAAAACCAAAACTGAACAACCTCCAAAATAGCATGAAGTAATTCACCTCATAGCCATCTACTGCAATCTTACATTAAATTGAAACAAAATTTAGATATCCAAGAAAAAGAAAGAAAACCTGCAAGGTAGTTGGTTACTGAGAAAATGGGATAAGGAAAAATCCTACCCTTTTTTGTGTCCTCTCCTTGCATCTTTCCTATATACAATCCCTTACTGCATAATGTAACTTTCTCTATTATGCAACTTTAACCTTATCTGTCCTGTTACAATTTGTCTCAGCATATTTTTAAATAGAATGAAAGATGTGAGCAATAGCATTGATCCAATTGGTTTCAAAAATAATTTTGGCCCTACAGCTGATAAATCTGCACCTGATAAAGCTGATGAACACATTATAAATAGACACTAAGGTGCAAATGCTATCTAGATGCTAATTCTGTTCATATTGAACACTTCAGCGGACAGTAACTTCAGGTCGTTCTCTCTCTTTAACATGAGTGCATAGTAGTATCCCTCAGAGGAAGGAGGAATCTTGTTTTTAGTCTCAGTGGAAGTGCCTCAGGAGATCCATCTGAGAAAAAAATGATCCATCTCTCTCAGAAAAAAATTAGCAGTTAACAATTATTTGTAATTAACTTGGTCAGCAAACAGGTACCCTGCTCCAAAAAAGGAAGCACTGGGGAAGACAGATTCCTCAGAATTCTCAGTCTTATCTGGCAATATGAGGCAGACTTGAAAGCCTTGAAACTTTTCTTTATAATTAGAAAAAAAAAGTTTCTTCTGTCTTGTTTATTTAAATGGATACATTAGGTCACAGTCTATCAGGTGTTATCAGTGTAATTGAAATGTGCATATTTATTTTCTAGACTGAATAATGAGAGGTAAAAATTAGAACAAGAACCTTCTGCTTTGAGTGTGGAATTTTCTATGCCGAAAGCAAAATCATAAATGAAGAGTGATCATTTTGGGAAGGTTTTGCACAAGCAAAGTCCACAGCTAACAAATGAAACTTCTACAGACATAATATTTAATAGCAGATTCTATTCCATCCAGTCCAGATCAGTGGAGGTGTCATTTAAATGGTTGCATCTTTATGGAAAGAAAATACTGTCTGTAGCTAAACTGCAGCCAGATTCCCACCAAACAAAAATCTGACATGCAAGCATGAAGTTTAGACATGGCTATAAAGATCAAACTTAATTGTCTTAAAGGAAGACAGGGACACTGAGAAGTAAAAACATGTAATGGTATATAATATAAAATATTAATATAAACTAAATTATTTTGTACCTTTTATAAACTTTTAAAATAGATTTTTTTCTAAAAATCTCATCACTGAAATGTCTATATCAGACTGCAAAAGTGAAGCCAGTTGATAATCAAAACCTTGACATGGCAAAAATGAAAACCACTTTTAAAGACCAACTGAAAGGTAATATCTGATAAGCTCAAAGTGGCCAGGCCTAAGCCAGCCCGCCTTGCAAAGCAAGAAACAATCAGAGACTGACCACTGAGTAGCCTTTAACATGAAGAATCTGCTGCTGTCAACAAGAAATTCTGATAAGCAATGAAGTCATGGCATGAAAAAGCTGCTCTCACCTACTAAGGCCAGAAGCCATGCAATTACTCCTGACAGGTACTTCTCAGTAATTGTCACAGACATGGTTAGGGAAAATAAAAGTTTCCTAATAAGAGAAAGGTCTCTAAAAAGGTTCAGTAGGTAAGTTGGACCATTCCCCAGTTCATTTGAAATACCTTGTGTTTTATGACATTCCGAACATGCTCCAAATCTATTTAAACTGTAGAGATTTTCAAAAAGGCACGCATCTTGCTGAGGCAAAAACTTTCTTGCAGAGATGCATCTTCTTTTGTTGCTGGACACTGATAAATCGTTACCACCTTCTGGTTAGTGGTAGCTGTGAATGTTAATTCACACAAGTGTCACTAATGATGCTTTTTAGTGGTGCTTGAGCAGTTTTATTATGGAAATCTCTTAAAACCTTGAATTAAATACTCAAATGGAGTGAAAATTGAAAGAGATAAAAGTGATGCTAAAAAATCTATCATTTCAGCCTCAACAAGGAAAGGAATACATTAATAAATGGGGATATTTGAGCTTTTCAAGGGAAATTTCTGAAAGACTTACAACATAATACCATGTTCCTCTGGATTTCCAGTGCACAGCTCAATCCAGTACATTCAGATACAGAACGAGCCATAAATGGATAACCAAGAAACTTCAGGGACAGTGGGAGAAAAGGACATAAAAAGATATTCTGGGAAGAGAGCATTGCAGCCTCCAAAGTAGAAGTAATGAAAAATATTTGAATCAAATAGACCAGCAGTTTACCTCACTTGAAGGAGAATGTTGGGTTTTTTCCAAAAAATAATAGCAGGCTGAGGTGAAGTGTAAGGAAACAAAACTATGGTAGTAAGTCTGCACTCATTTTTTGACAACACACAAGCATGAAAAAGAAATTCAAAAGTGGGCACTGATACCAGGATCGTTTAGGACAACAGTAGCAGACAGGAGAAATGCCATAAAAATGAGAGACAAGAACAGCCTGTAAACATTCTGTAATTTGTAATATTTATAGAATCAAGAGGGAGAGTAAAAGCATTTCTGAAGGAAGCAGGGAATGCAGCTTGGAGCACAGCAGCAACACAGGGAACAGAAGAGGCAAAAAGGTCAATATGTCAAAAATTCCTTTTGTCACTCAAGTTCTGTAGCTGGCTGTCAGTAATACAAAACAAGACCTTTCAGAAGGTGAATCAAATCAGCAGGATGGGTAACATGCAGTGAGTGGATGAGGTGAGTGAGGTGAGACACTTATGAAGGCTGAGGTACTGTAGGCTTTGGAAGAGACTCAAATAGTAAAGAAAGAATTATATCTTTAAGAAGATTGTCAGCATGCAACCTAAGGGGCTGGATGGATCAAATTCTGCAGATACTAGTGCAAACTGAATAGGATCAAGCCCCACTTTAAGTAACCAACATTCAGTATGGGCAGGCAGGCCCTCTTCTCCATATTCTCTTTGTTTGATCTTGGTTAGCTTCAAACTTAGATGTATAGTATTCAGACTTGAAAGTGCTATGAGAGTTGAATTTCTTTCTAGCTCAGGTTCAGAGAGCTCTCTGGCTCATGCAGAACTGAGATATGGAGCTGCAGCTAAGAAACCTACAGATACAAATCTGCAAGAAGCTTCTCTTGACGATGAAGCACCTCTGTTCTGATGTGCACTTACTTCGCCTCCCCTTATAGCACATTTAACTTAGTGGATCATGCCTTAAGCAAGCTGCTTTGTTGTTAGCACAGAATCAGTCACTTCAGAGACCTCATTGACTTATTACAAAATTAAGAAATATTAAACAGCTCATATATGTTGATTATAGTGTAAACTTTTGGCAGTTTACCTGGACTGGCATCCTATGGAAAGTAAAATTTCAGAAAATGTAACTAGATTTGTTTATACAAGCCAATTGCTAATAGCAGGATCTATCAGAAAGTTGAAGGTAGACAATCCCAAAACCTACATTTGTATTCAAAAGATAGTGACAGAATTTTCTGTGAATATCATGGCTTTTTTATCTCCCTTATTTCCTTTAAGCCAGTACTAAGAGATTGAGTTTGTCAGCAGAGAATGTTGAGATGGCCTCTTCTTCACAAGAGTGCTCACTATTCCTTAGTATGAGAAAACAATCCTCTTCTGAGCAGTATTAGAAGCTCCTAATTCTGCAAAAAGTATAACACAAATAACTAATGATGACTTAAAAAAAAAAAAATCCAAGTTTTTTTTTACTTCAAGTGTAGCAATTAACATACTCAAAAAGTATTTTGCCTTATTCTAACTTTGAAAGAAAAGTTCTTCATGATAAAAACAGTCAAGGTGTTCCACAGAAAATGCGACAAAATGACAGCTCAGTGATTTATAGGGTACTTAGTTTATCACTTGATTGACACATTAAACTGTGATTCTGTGGGGAAAAAGCTGCCCAGAATTCTTGAGATATCATCATAACAAGAATAATATTCGTCTGTTTTAGTATTTAAGAGTTTTAGAAGGACACTTAAGTCAAATTCTTCAAATTAGGACTTGATGGAGGCGGAAAAATAGTGTGTAGCATATGATTTTTTTTTTTTTTTTGTCTAGTAATAGAGGTAGTTTTGACAATTGCTGCCACCCTGAAACCAAGCTGAGCTCTCAACTTTAGTTTAACAACCTGAAAGACTAGAGCACTGAAATTAGTCCTTTATCATGCATTATCAGTTCCAACATTTATGTTCCAGAACATGACCTATGTCTTTTGGGACATTCACCCATGAACACACTGCTGTCACCCAGCTCTATGGAGACAGATTGCTTAGGGATAGCTTGGTACTACAGTAACACAACAAGTTATATTCAATTCAATTATATTTTTTTATAATAAAAAAAATTTCTTTAAACCTTGCCTCTGCAGATTGGATCATTTTACACAACTTGTATCAAAGCTCCTCTGCAGATCAGGCAGTTAGTAAAACATCCAACCCTCCCTACAGATTCAGGTAATTTGTTACACATGCACTGTAACTTGGGCTCAAAGCAGGCATACAAAACTCAGTCCATGGAAGAAGCAAACAAGGAGAGCAGCCCTGACCATGAAGAGATGGTTGTCCTGCCATTCTACAGCTCCAGCATGCAGCTGACTGGGATTTGCTGCTGCACAGGGCAAGGCATGTGATTTTTATGTTTTCCCATTCTGCAGTGTATCGCTTTGATTGTCCCAGGTACATGGGACTCCATTTAATGGATGAAGGTGTTCATGGCCAGTGACTGCCCACTCACAAGACAATGCACCAGTGTCTAGGAGCACGGAATCTGGCTACCACTGCCATGTGCTCCAGAAGTTTTGTTTCAGCTCAGGCATCCCAGCTATTGTCAGAGTTCTGTTTTAGGAGCAGCAGGAGCCTCTTCATGAGGAAGGACATGCCAGAAGCCAAGGGTGATCCCACTTCCTGATCAGACAGTACCTTCACCAACCAGGCACAGTCCCACAGGACCCAAGAAGGACCAAACTGGCAAGGGGACCCATCAATCCTCAGACTGTATACCCAGATAGGGTGAACTCATGCCTCAGGTCTGAGGTTAATCTAAAAAGATAAATGAGAAAATTGAATCAGGAGAGGACAGGGCTGACAGACATGCAGTGTAGAGTCAAGGAGAAAAAGATTTCTTCCAGCTAGAAGACAAAACTGGAGATCAGGCTGCCTGTAACATAGGTCTGAGACACGTCCAGGAGAGGTGCAGCTGTACAGCACAGCTCAAGCTGAGATCAGAGGCCCAGGTCCAGTGTTCAATGTAGCCTCTGCAGCAATGGTCAGAGGGTCTTTCAGCAGAGACTCCAGGTGACTCTGACAGCTCTGGGCCTTAAGAGCTCAGGTACACTCAGTGATGTGACTACTTCTGCAAATGTATCCAAAACACCCACAGTGCTGTGTCAGAACTTATGCTAAATTGCTGTGATGCACAAAATTACTTTTTCTCCTGTTTCAGGCTGTTACAACTTCTTGCTGAAAAATATGGACCTATTTGATGTTTCATTTAAATTAAATTAATGGAATTAAATTAGAACATAATTAAACACCCCACATCTAAAGCACAAGAATTTCATTCACTTCCCTGAGATCATGCAGCTTAATAGCTGGGACTTGTAAGGGGGTAAAACTGATCAATGTACAATGGTTGTTAACTATTATATCTGTGTTGTCAGTGAGTTAGAACAGCCATTTTCATGCTGGGAGAGAAACAACCATGTATCTGTGTTTTGTATTGCATCCTTTAGCAAGAAAGATGAACAAGTTAACTGAAGATTTTCCAAAACTTTTCTTCTTTATTTTTTTTCTAATGGAATAGCAATATGTCAGGAAAAATAACTGCTTTGAATGAAACCCACATTTTTTACTTTGATGTGCGTACACTTGATAATGCAGCTTTTATAATTCCCCTCATTTTTTGCTGTTACTTCTTATAAACTCTGAACTTTTAAATGTGTAAAACTAGCACTAGCTAACATGCCTTGTGCTTTATAAAGCACTTTGAATTATTTCATTGTTTGTTGCAAATGCATTGCAAGTGGCAGGTCATAAATTAAAAGACTACTTTTATATAAAAATATAAAAGTCAGACAACTGTCATTTTCAAGAACAAGACAGCAGTTGGCACAGGTATAATCATATCTCCCAAGCTAATTTATAAGGCATTTGTTTTCAGAGTGTAACATTTCACTTGAGGCATGATCAAAAAGTAATGATGCTAGGGACCACTTATCAAAGGACAAAAACAGTTTCACAAGGAAGGCCTTCTGTACTTGCTCTCATAGATGTCTACGTCTGTTTAATATCCTGTAAGTGGTTTTTATTAAAATTCCTTCTACAAATATTTTATGCCTTTTTCAAGTAACAGTAAATTTACTTTGGGAAAATCTTTTTTTGAAGATGTGCATTGTGTTCCTCTAACTTGGGGTCTTTAAAAGTGATTCCAATTATCTCTTTTCCTTAAAAGAAAAATTATGATACCAGGTGCTTTGGAGCATTAAAATTTTTGCTTGCCCATTCTTATTCTATCAAAGGGAACCAGGATATCCAAGAAATCATGAAAATTGAAAATAAGGATAAAATTATATGTAAGTAAGGGCAGATAAAAGTCATTGAGGGATGCATAATGTGCTAAAATAATAATGCATCATTATAGCATGTATATTACTAAACATGGATCAGAAATTGCTATGTGATTGACAAGTAATTGCATTCTACTAATACCAAAACTTGCACAAAGTTGTATTTTTTTTTCTAAAATTAATGTTTTGGAACTTTTTTTTTTTTCTATTTTTAAAAATAAGGGTCTATTGTAAATGGAAGTTATAGCTTACTCCTCTGTCTTTTCCAATCTATTATAATGTTAGCAAAATGCATAACTTTCTCACTTACTTGGTACATCTTTCTGGCTAAATTTCAACCAGAACTAACTAATTCTGGTTCTACTTGACTATTTTTTTAAATTTAATTGTCTTCAAATATTACTCTCAGTCACTTTATGTTAACCCAGGTGGTACAGATTTCTTTTCATAATGGTAGTATCCCTAAAAAACCAAGAAAATTAAGTGCAGTGTGAAGCAGACTGGGCAGGATACAAATTGTGGTATGCCTCCAAATGGCAAGTTCAAAAATCTTGCATAGTATTTTTTGGAGCTAGGACACAGTTTTAACAGCATGAATTTTCAGTGTTTCTATGTAATGAAGATCGGTGATTCTCTATTTAGTCTGGCTGGGATGGAGTTATTTTCTTCACTGCAATCCACATGGTGTTGGGCTTTAGACATGTGATCTAAAGTGTTGACAAGACACTCGGTTTTTGTAAATGCAGGTGATCCCTCATCTGGGAAGAATGATGCATCATCCTCCATGATATCAGAAGGCAAATGAATTACTTTATTATACTATATTATTCTGTACTATATTACACTGCATTACACTACATCTAAAATGAAACTGCACAAGCACTCAACTGAACAAAATCTCGTGACTGTCAGCTGACCGACAGTCTGGACATGCGCTTGGCCCTGATGGGCCAAGGAAAAAAAACACCATCATTCTGGGTAAACAATCTCCATATTGCATCTTCCTTTGGCACAACACAGGAGCAGCAAATGAGATAAGAATTGTTTTGATCATTCTTTTCTCTGCTTCTCTCACTGCTTCTCTCAGGTTCAGACAATGGGAATCCCACACTTGGTGATTTAGGTACTGCTGAACTGTGCTTGCACAACATCCAGGTTGCCTGTGTTTCCCATTCCAGTACGCTGGCGGCAGGCAAGACTTTGGGACAGGATACAAGAAGGATGGTGACCAAAGTAACCAAAAAGATATTCTCTATCATACAACTGAGGTGTTTTTTCCAAAGAAGCCTTTGTGGACGAGCTCACCACTTCAGTTTGTGAGTGACTGCTCTAGCACCACTTGTTTATCTCTGTTTTTCCTTGAAACATTAAATTGTTTTTATCTTGACAATGAGCTTTTACTGATTTTGGTCTTCCCATCCTCTCCCCCAGCATGCTGAGAAGGTTTGAGAGAGCAGTTGGGTGGGGGATTATTTGTCACCTAGGATCTACTGACCACTTATACAAAAAATTCTTGAATAAATGCAGTTTTCATGTCATGGTGATGTGAATCTTCAACCACTGTAGATCCTTTTATGAATTTAAGTCATTTTAAGGTAATTATTGATTTTTAAAGTATGATTTAACATGCCATTTAAGCTTTCCTTTAAAATTATTTCAGAAGTGCTCATTATATCAAATAGCTGTAGGTGTTAAACCTGCAAGTCATTTGTCTCTTCAGATTCATGACTGTATATTTATTGGAATTAAATGGCTATTTATAAACATATATATATATATATAAATTTGGCCAGGTTGGATGGGGCCCTGAGCAACCTGATCTGGTGGAAGGTGTCCTTGTTCATGGTGGGGGTGCTGGAACCAGACAATATTAAAGGTCCCTTCCAACCCAGGCCATGCTATGATTCTATGATTTATTGAAACAATTAAACAATTTCAGGAAAAGATGCATTACTTCTTCAGAAACCATTAAGAAAGAGACATTTCTGTAACACACATGAAAGATTCTAAGAATATTTTAAGGTCATATTGTAAATGGAAATTGACTCACATTTTTTAGAAAGTAATATAGTCGTTCATAAAAGTTGAAATAGACTTTTTAGCTCTTGGAATATCCCCTGTGAAACTAGACAGACTGATGAGAATGAGGGATTAAAACTCCCTTCTACAGTGAAAGACAGCAAAACTTTAAAGTAGGTGAAACAAACACGTGTACTAGTGCATGTACACCTATCAGTAGATTATACATTTGCAAACTGCCTAAACAAGTGAAAGGATAACAGCCAGTTTCACATTCAGCTGAGACAGAAAACTGCATGCTTTCCTCCTTTCATGAAATCAGGTGAAAGTGAGGTCATAAAAACTGAGTGATTTGAGCTAGTAGCACACTCGCTTCAATTGAACTTCAGAAGCACTAACACAGGCTCACAGATCTTTTCAACTTGCTTCTTGAAAGGGAGAGTGAAGAATTCATAAAGAAGTGTAAAAGAGCAGAACTTCTATTTCGGATTAAAGCAACTAACTCCTTAGGAAGATGAATTTTAAATTACAGACTAGAAATTAAATTAGAAACCTCTCTCTGTAAAAGAAGTAATGAAATGATTCATTGAGGTAGATACTTGCACAGAGTTCCTTCAGGTATTGACCTAATCAGCAAATATGTCTGACTTTTGCTGCTATTGAGTCCAGCACCAAGCAATAGGCATGATGGTAGCAGTGCCAGGCTTCAAATACTCTAGAGAGTGGAAAGATTAAAATATAAGATTTCTCACACTCAAAAATAATTTTTCTTTAGTATGACACGCAGTATTTTGGAAGTTCACAATCCCGTGCTGAAGCAATGCCAGGCATATTTAACTGGAATTTTAACCAACCGGGTTGTAAACCTTGTGTGACTTGTTTATAGGTTACATCTTCTTATGCTTCCCCATCTAGGAATGCTGTTAATAGACAAACTAAATCTCCTTCATTGCAAATACCTGTTATTGTCATTTGCAATCATTGTGCAGAATGGAAAGACTCACATTATAGGTCAACTGTCTCTGTTCTAAACAGAACCAGTTATTAAGTCTTGGTGGAGAACTCTAAAGCATCTCTGTCACCTCTTCAGTTACCTGGCTTCTGTGAGACACTGTCCAAGCTGAGAAATTATCGGTGCAGGATATGAAATGTCTCACTCTTGAAAATTGCTGTACACAGACCACTGCAAAATGAGAGCAGGCAGGGGTAAGAAAAAACTCCTTGCTGGGTTTTTTTTGCTTATGTTTAACTGGTGAAATGAAAGAAATAAAAAAATCTAACCTAAAGTGTGTTTAATTTAATACAGATCTAAAGTTCAAAAGTAATTTCTTAGGGAAAAAAAACAAGTACTTAATTTCAGCAATGTCAAAATATATTTTTGTTAATGCATTCAACGTTAAAACTAATTATTAGAATGACCCAAGAATAAAAAAAATACCTATGCCAGTTAGAATATTTTGACTTTTTTCCTTTGTTTTCCTTTGTTCATAGTGACAAATGCTGACAAAACAGCATTTTCCAGTAGAAATGTTGCACTGATTTCTTTCAACCATCTTAACATGATTGTGACAGATTGCACAATATAAAAAGCAATTCTATCAGCAAAACATACTTTACACATTACACCCACTATATTCCCCTTTTAAAGCATCTGTCACTGCTTTTAAAGGTCACATATTTCATGTTTCAGTGTGTAGGGAGAAAAAATATTTCCTCTTAACTTGAGAGATTAGCAAGGATGCTAATACCAGCTTTGTTGTTCACTGTATAATTTAATTTATTATTTTTACTGTGACATAGTACCTGGAATTCATTTTCTGTGCAAAGAAAGACTTTCTTATGTACAATTTTTGTATTGCAATAATGAAAAAAAAAAAACAAAAAAGATTATTTAAATGAATGAATTTTTGCGTCCACCAACTAAAGTATTATCCTCCTCTTTTTTGTAGTACTACTGTGAAGCAAATCTGACATGAGAAAAGATCAAATCCTGTTTCTAATGCGAGAAAAATGCCTCTGCCCAATACCAAGCATATTAAAATTCTGCCAGTCCTTGTATTATAGTCCAAAAAAATAGAGGGGTGAGCTGTAGGATAAATTTGCTCATATCCAACAGCCACAGCAAAAAAAAATACATAAAAAGAAGGATTTAAGAAGGGCACAGGTTTAGGAAAAAGAGTCCAAGCAAATTATGTAAAAAAAGGACAAGGAAAAAAAAAAAACAACAAACAAAACATGGAAACAACATAGATCACTACACCTTAGCATTGTATTTGAAGCTCTGGTTAAGTTCAATGGAGAGATGTAGGTGGTTTTAGGGATACTGTATGTTACTTATTAACTTAAACAGAGGAATCTTATTCTTATAATCTTCAGTTCTGCAGAATTCCAGGTAACAGATCATTGCTGGAAGGGAGAAGTTTTCTTGTTAGACATATGTGTTTATTACACAGTCATGGTTTTCAAGGAAATCAAACTCAAAAGTAAAAAGTTAAAGAAATTAATTTATATCTCAGTGTATTCAAGGAGTTAATGGTCATGACAAACTACGTTTACTGGAAAAACATAAAATGAAGGGTCTGATGTTCTCCTAAGGGTGTCAAAAATGTCATCTTTGTACTGCTGGTCCAGAATAGAACAGGTACCTCAGCCTAGCTTACTTTTTTATGTCAAGTGCTACCAAATTTATTCACTGTAATTTTTTTTCAGTAAGTATTTTTATAGTTGTTTATGCAGGCTTGCCTGAGCTACTCCAACAGGTTTTTGTGTTTTTTTCCCAAAATTCAATAGAAAGAAATGAAATAAAATTTCAAGGAAAATATTGTAAATGGTGCACATATAAATCAATTTTTTTATTTAGTGATATCTTGAATTTTCTCAACTCTAAATGTATTTCCTCAACCATTACCCTCCCATGTCAACTTTTACTCTTTTGATGTTCTTATGGTTATATCCCCAAGACTCTTCACTGACAAATTTGAAAAGTGAAGATCATGTAAGAACTTCAAAACAGATTAGTACTTTTGGTGAGAAGTGAGTTTACATGAATACCCATTTGAAGACTATAAGCTTTAAGGGTCTTGTTTAATTGAACACATGGTCAAACCTTAGCCAGTTTCCAGATGTCCACCCAGCTGCTCTCACTCTTTTTTCTCAACAGGACATGAGGAGAAAATAAAGAAAAAACTTGTCTGTTGAAATAGAGATGGGGAGATCTCTTCCCAGTTACCGTCATGGGCAAAACAAGCTTGACTTGAAGAAACTTACTTTAATTAATTTCCAATTAAAACCTGATTTGGATAGTGTGTGCGGGGGAAGACAAATAAAAAAACAAGACACTGTCCCTATGTCCCTCTTCTTCCCAACCTCCGCTTCATGCCAAAATTCCTGACTACGTCCCCCGATGAGCAGCGCAAGAGCTGCGTTCACCCCAAAGCAGCTCCTCTCTGCTGTTCCTTCCTCACGCTCTTCCCGACCTCCAGCCTGGGCCCTTCCTCGTCCTTCGGGATAAGCTTGCTCCAGCGTGGGCTCTCCATGGGCTGCAGCTCCCCTCCGGGCACGTCCACCCGCCCCGCCGGGCT
>JAYDZK010000113.1:72215288-72230618 GCA_034509185.1 Euphonia xanthogaster
CTTCCGATCTTATGACTTCCCCATAGATATCTCTAGTTTTGTCATACTTGTTATTTGTTTGTGAAAGATAGCTCAACTTCTTTTTGTTTTATGGCAGTGACTTCAGGCAGTTTTGGCTACATCAGGGCTGACAAAGATGATTAAAAAATTCCTCTAAATATTCTCTGGTGTGCTGCAATCCATGCAAAACAAACACATGAATCTTATGGGACAGTCACTTTCAAACCTTATAGTTTATTTTAAATATCATCAAAGAAATAAAACATGCAAAATTTTCAAAAGAATGAATACTTTTATAAATTTTGAAAGTCCTTTGTTATGAAACTCATCTTCAGAATGCTAGAGGCAATTTTCATTTATTTTATTTCTGTAGCTCTGTAACAGTATTGCTGTGCAATGAATGCCATGACTGGAAAGGAAAAACTGGCAACTCTTCCTTCTGTGAGTACCCCAGAGGTTACACAAGGTAAGAAACCTTGCTACAGGGTCTATAAAACCAGCCCATAGACACTCCATCGTATTTACACACAATAGTTTGTTTGGGTTTTTTTTTTATTGTCAATATCTGTAGTTGAATGATTTTGCTTATAAGCAATGAGTATTTTGTAGACTTAATTCTGAAAACATTCTTTGTCCCACAGCAGCCACTGATGATTGTTATGTGGCAGTTGAAGCAAATATGCATCTGAAATAGCCAGTTAGAATTGTTTTTAAGATACCAAGAGAAAAAGAAAGTGTTAACCTTTTATTTCCATGTCAGTCAGGCAATGCAATGTAGTTTAGATTTGGTTTTTATCTTCTTGCTTATTTCAGTAGATTTCCTCTGAAAGTGAAGACCATCTACAGTTGTTCAATTTTCATCTAAATAGTCATCTTGAAATAATTTATTGTGAAATGGGAATATGAAAATCTATATTGCAAGTGGAAAACCAACCAGTGCTCTCTTACATTTTGATCTCAAGTCTGAAATGAGGCATTCCCAACCTGAGAAATGCTAACTTTTGAAATGAAAGTGATCGGCAGTATTTAGTGTATTGTGGAAATAAACCCCAGGTTTTAATCAAGGTATTGAAAAGAACAGGTGCTGACCTACATTACAGAAGGAAGATTGAAAAGATATATTATTAAGTGAAATGTGACAATTTTTATAAAGCACAGCAAGCAAAATGCTAATCATTACAGTGTAACAAGCAGGGTGCAGAACTCTTCAGGTCACTACAGTGACAACTGTTGATCTTTTGTTAATTGGCATTTTCAGTAATGACCCGGAAGAGCAAATAAGCAATATTTTTAGCTATTATTTTGTCAAGTGATAGAGATACTGATAAGAGAAGAGGAATATTGTGAAGGTATGTTGTGAATGAGCAAGGAAATGACACTGAGAGCCAACTGTGAAAATTTTCTACATAGATAAGGGTTAGAAGTAGATGACTCTAGGTGGCTTCAGAAATAATGCTGTTCAAGGTTGCAGTAGACACTTTGTAAAGAAGGTTTTACCTGTGTGAAAAGAAATTGGAAGTTTGTGTTTTTTGTTTTTATGCGCATGAAATTATGGTAGTCTATTTATGTGACTTTGATATGAATGTACATAGAATATACTACTTGGTTGTTGACCTTTTTCTTTACCAGACAGGTGTTGACAGATAAGAATTTACATGGAATTTCAGCAGATTATATAATAAGGAGAGGATGGAATTATGTGTTGCTTGGCTGAGCAATGCCTAAGGGCAGGAAAGAGCATGACAATAGATGTGTGGGAAAAATGAAAATAAAAACTATAACAGAACAGCATTTTATAAAACATGGTAACCAAGAGAAATAGCTATAGAAATCAAAGCACTGGCTCAATGAGAGACATTTTTCTGAGTCTGGAAAAAGTTTTACAGCAGCATATTTTCTTAAGAGAAGTGTTGGATCCATTTGCCCCAAAATAAATGAAAATGTGTCACTGAAAAAAGCCCACATCTGGTTTAGAATCATAGAATATACTATTTTTCCTTGAATCTCTGGTTTTTATGGTTTACATCTGTTGTAAGTGACTGTACCATTTTCTTCACTTCCAACTTTAGTTAGTTTGATGCATGAATGTGTGCTGGTAAACGAAAAGCATAGAACATGTTGAAGAAAAAAAAAACATAATTTATTTTAAAACAGAAGCTTCTGCTAGTCAGATCCTGATCACCATAATTCAGTGATGGAGGTGATCATAATTGTCATTACAGTGGGCTTTTAAAAACTTTGGACATTTTCAAAGGGTCAATAACAATGCATTTCTTTAGCACTAAAGGGCCTGTTCACTGTGCTGTTTGGGATATTTGTATAAAGTATTGTAATACTATTCACCTTGAAGGTTATTGGGGAAGAAAATGGGATTCCATTGCTAAAAGTAAAATGTAATGATAAAGCATGTTTAGGCTGATCCTTAAGCCCGTATTATCTTAGGTCCCTAATTATCTATTTTTACACTAGAATTGTACAAATTGCATTTCTTGATGCTATTAATACAGCTTAAGTGATACAACTTCTGGATTGGAGACAATTTCTTTGGTTCACAATTTCTTCAAGACTAGTAATTACTTTTCTCTGGAAAACAATTATAGTCCTAGGAAAAAAAAAGTAGGCATGATTGATGGACCTGAAACAACATTCTGGGGCCATAGGCCATTCAGTATTGTGCAGGATTCACCCAAAGTACCAGGTCCATTGCATTTCCTGGAAGAACAACGAAAATTGTAATGAGCATGGACAGAAGGACAGAATACTTCACTGTGAGTGTACTCACAAGACAGGCTGTGTGCATGAATGTACCACCAATGAGAAAAAGTTTTTATGCATGATCAGTAAAGACAGGAAGCTGCATCCGTTGAGGAATAGAGATGTGTCATGACAGAGGAGAGGTGAAAAGTCCCAAAATACAACCTTGTTATATAATGAGGAAATTAAATACCATTATGCAGGAAAGGAGCAGTTTGACTGATTCAGACAGAATTTCCTAGAATGCTTTAACTACGTAAACCCAGTGATCCTCAGCCACAAGTTCTTGTCCCATTCTGTCTTCTGTGTTTTGCATAGCTACAGGAAAAAAGAAAGTTATGAAGGACTACCAAAATAGAAACTTAAAATAAGCCTCAAGTTTCAAAAAAAAAGTTGATATTTTTCTTTTTGTCTTTTTGTAAGTTTCAATTTAAAATACAGGAGTATAGGTGTGTTTAGAGTTGATATCCTTCAAGCAAATTACTTTAAAAACTTATGTAAAATGAAAAAAAGGTTTATCAAATTTAGCAAACAAAGTATTCCATTATAAGGCAAACAAAATATTTTGGTTAACTAAAAATATTTATGACTTTTCTCCACTGAAGAACAAAATCTGATCAAAACCAAAATCACTTCTCAGTTTTTCCCTTTTGTGTTCTTTTTTCCTTTAAAATCCTAAGAACTCTGGTTAGTGTCTTTCAGTTGAACTTTAACACCAGGGCATATTCCTAAAAATATCATTCCTTTTAAAGAAGTCAAGTAATTTAATTTTCACTGATCCAAGATACAATTGGTAATATTTTGAATTTCTCAGGATTAAGGTGATTTGCTGATTCGTTGTGTGAGATAGTGCTTCTTATTCAGTTCACGTTTTTACAAATGAAGGGAAGACATTGACTGGATCAAATCTGTTCAGAGTAGTCTTTACCAATATAAGGTTTGATTAATCTTTAAGTATAGATTTTACCTAAATAAATATTTTCTTTTGATTAAAAAAAACCCCAGAAATATAAAAAATTGCTTTCTACAATGGTGTGACTGAAAATACGTGGCATGTAAGAACTTGAAATTTTGCCACTTAAAGCATCATATGATTTCAGTTCTTTGCTTGTGCACTTGCTATGCTACTAATAAAATGTTCTGTGAGGAACAAAAATATTTTGAAATATGTAATAGTCTTTATATAAATTGTTTGTATTTGTCATGGACATGATAAAATGTCATGGATGCTGGTAAAGTTTATTGAAAGAATTCAATTCATGCTCTTAGGCCCTGGGACTTGCTATGAAGCCAGGTCTTTCTTGCAAGCCTTGAAACTGTCTGTGAATGTACTGATTGGTTTTGGAGTGTCAAGCCTCTGAATTCTTATTACACTGCTGGTACTTCTCATGGATTGTTGAGAAAATAATGAGAGTTCCACAACTTATGATATAGTTTTGCAAAGACAAAAGGGATTCTTTGGATTTCAAAGACAAAAAGAATGTGAGGCTGTCAACAGAGAACTTAAATGAAAACCTTTTTTTAAGAAGTCAGGAGCGATGAGTGTTTAGTTCCTGGACTGGTCCTTCTGACTTATGAACATGCTTGGAATGCAAGGAGCTGGATGTATTTTAGCTCTCTACTCCCCCAGGACACTCCTAGGTAGCTAAAAGTAATTACATGAATAAAGTTCATGGCCTCCAGAAAAGTGCTCAGACATTCTGTTTTTTTTCAGATCAAGTCCTGAATACTTCAGCTCAGATAAATATAGTTTGCATTTATGCATTACCTTTAAAATAAAAATCACTAAATTTCCATCTAGAAAAGATTTAAACTGGCACTGAACTGCTATAATTTTTTTTTCAATACATAATTGCAAAATAGCTCTATTATTCTATCTGCCTGAAGAGCCTCATGATAAAGTTTATAGTATATATATATATATAGTCATTTTATCTAAAGATCATTTTAATCAATAAATGTTGCTGATTGATAGCTAAATATAAGCCATCATCGGGGAACTGTTGTCCAAATTTGCCAGGATTCATAGTTCACAGCCTGTTACGGTCTTATATTAAACCTAGGTATTTCTTCTGCAATTTTCAGTTCTGCCAAGTTACACATTCTAGGCAGATTGTGACTGTGACAGTGTCAGTGCTGAAACATTCCATTATGGGTATACACCCTGAGAAGCCTTTTGATTTGTGTGAGTAGAAAAAGAGATTTATTGGGATAGTGAAGTATCAGTAAGCATTGACATTTACTGTAGTTTTCACAGGTTTTTCACTTTCTCATGACTGCCTGAAGTAAGCAAGCATGTTATTTGGAAAAGATCAGAAAATACTTTTGTCATAATTTACAGGTGGAAAGTTTGGGACTTTCTTGTCAGTAAAGACTATGAAGCAGCAAGATGACTGCTTCACAGGTATCACAAAAATGTCATACTACCACTTATATTAGCTCGTGGAATATTTGTTTGTCTCAACAAGGCTGTAGGTATCTTTCTTAAAGACTATCTCATAGTTCTCCACATCTCAGTATTTCCTGTTGAGAAAGCAATTAGAATTCCATTGAAATGTCTAGATGTCTCAAAGGTTAGTGATGCCTTGAGCCACAGAGTAGCTCTATTTCTGAGAGAAATTCATTGTTACACAGTTGAAAGGGAAATACTATATTGTTTCCTAACTATTGTCAAGGCATTATTGAAACTGTTGGTTTAAATATAGATAATTGTTCAATACTTGCACCAGCTAATGCTAATATTGATGTTGGGATATACCATTCTGTCTAGAAAGTAGTGAAATCTAGACAATTTTGTTTCAGTTTTGTGATCAATTTAACTCCTAGTTCCAGATTTTTGAATGTACATTAAGAAAGGACTTACTATTTTGAATAGAATATTGATTAATAATAGTTCTCAATTGTTTTTCCATGTAAGAGAGGAATTTTAGAAGATATTTCATCCCCTCAAATTTAAATTTATGTTACTGCATGGGCAGTTCAAATGCTCACTGGAAAAAAAAAATACATATGAAATAAAAATGGTGTTTCCTTCAAAGACTTCAAGCCTTCTCCCGCTATTATCATTTTCCTATGTTTCACCTGAAAGGATGCTCACTCAATGTGTATAATACTAGACCTAATGTCTCCAAAGACTTTTAAGAAAAACACTTAGAACTGTAGAATTTTATCAGCTTTGGATGAAAGACAATCTGTTTTAAAGAGAATACTAACACAACATTGAGTTAAAACAAGGCTAAAAATAAGATCAGAATATTATTTCTATTGCTTGAGGTTTTCTGAAACAAACTGAAACAAACTTGGTCCAAAGCACTTTATGTCTTTATGCATAAGTGGCTTTGGAGGGGGGGAGTGGTGGTGTTTGCATGAAATGTGTGTAATCTCAAAAAGAATATAGTCCATGTTGGTAACAGCAAGGGCAAATAGTTCCCCAAGGGAAGGGGACCCAGGGGTCCATCATGGTGCCATCAGCAGCACCAGGAGTGGTGGAACCAACAAGGGCCCCATCCTGCCCTGCCCGAGCAAGACAAAAGGGTCCATAGGAACAAGATATAATCTAGGTCAAGACAGAAAAACGAGTCATTGAGATTAGATCTGTAAACAGCAACAAAGGTTAACTACTGTGCAGTGATCAGCTGGCAAATCCAGAGTAATGAGGTCCTCAGTCTGCAGTGCAGTACAGAGTCTGAATCAGCAAGGTAAATAGTCAGGCACATGACTGACTGTGATGCAAACAGGGAGCAAGGGTGGAAGCTTTAGCTTAAAAATAGTTTCTGAAAGAAGGCAGGGTAGCTTCAGTAAGTGCTCCAGCTTCATTAGGAGCAGCTTTATTCATGGTCAATGTCTTTGCTATTTATAAATTGACCTTAATCCAAATCATCAAGAATGGGGAGGTAAGCTCAGATCTCTGACAAAATAAAAATGCTGACCCCCACATCTCTCAGAAGCGTGAAATTGGAACTATTTTACAAAGAGGGCTAATCCAGCATCACAGAGTTTTGCAGGTGTCTAAGGTCTAGCTTCAGGAGCAAGATGGAAGGGGAGATCTCGTTGCTCAGAAATACCTCCTGCAGTTAAGGAAAAAATTTCTTTTTTTCTGCTCCTAGAGAAAATAAAGATTTAAAATGTATGTCCTTGTAGATGACTTTTTGCACTGTCGATGAGCTAAGAATATATTAGGGAGTAATTCTCTGATATCGTAACTGTTATAAGGAGTGGTGTGGGCATTGGGGATTTTTTTCTTTCCATGGTTTTTTTTGGTGGGTTTTTTGTTTGTTTGTTTTTGTTTTTGTTTTTGTTTTTGGTTTTGGTTTTGGTTTTGGTTTTTTGTTGGTTGGTTGTGGTTTTTGGTGGGGTTTTTGGTTTTGTTTATTTTGTTTGTTTGGGGGTTTTTGGTTGGTTTGTTCTGTTTTTTTTCTTGTCAAGGAAGTCATGGTACTAAATTTAGGTTTACTGCTTTCATTATAGTACCAAGGCAGTGCACTTTTGAGTGCTGGAAGATTAATGCTTTTTCATCCATATAGCTCCTCTTCCTTAAAGTACTGGTGTTCATAAAGAAACAGCTTACTGTAAGATAATACTTCAGTCCATATTTGTTTCTTGCCCAAACTGAAGTTAGCTCTGCAGGGAAGAGACCTATATAAGAAAGGGATGATTCAGAAAACAACATTATCACTTTCTGCTTAGCCTATGATTAACCCATGCACTAAAAAAACTTAGTTACATGTTTCGATCTTCCTGTTAGGCTACTTTGATTTGTCATTATGTTTAAAACACTAATCTCCATGAAACTGATTTTATCCTGCCTGAGTGAAAAGCAGAAAAAGCGGTGGTAGAAGAAAAGGCAACTAGAGGGTATCAGAGGTCCCTCACTAAACTTGGTGACACTAATGTGTACTCTCCCATGAGTACAATTAAAGCTAAAATGAGATGGTGGCACACTATATACACTAGCAAAGAATGGGTTGATAGGCAAGAAATAATTTCAGCAAAGTAATGAGAAAACGTTTCCTCTGAGATGTGCTGTGGAACTAACATGCATAATTTTTTCTCTGTCTCAGAAATCCTGCAATACTAATAGAACATAGGGGAAAAGAAAATCATTAAGTGACCAGGAATGAATCTTTGCCTATTTTGCAACATGATGAACAGAAAATAATTCTCTTTAACTGTGTCATATTTGCTTTATTACACTGATAGTGTTATTAGTATGCTGAATAGTCTTAAATAATGTTCTTTCATATTCAATTTATTATTTATAGCTTTTTTAGTCTAGTTATAAAATCAAACAAAATTACGTTACAAATAAAAATGGAACAGGCATTAATGCTCCACTACAGGTATTACACTTTTTTTCTGAAGAGTTTATATGTAGAATAGGCTAAACTGGGTCATTATTTTGTGCAGACAAATTAGTTAAAAAATATATAAACAAACAATCCATGATATCGATATCCCTCACTTCCCTCTCCCCTTTCTTCCCTTCTTTAATGTTTGCTTATAGGAATTTTTAAACAGATCTGTGTACGTATACATGCATAACTTTATTCTAAAAAAAAATACACATATTTATATGATATAAATTAATATATTTTAATTTATTATCTCTGAGAGAAAAAATTCTTGCATGGCATTAAAAACTGTGTCATATAACAAAAGTGAAATAGTGTTAATTTTTCATATTTATATTGGAATTAGTAAATTTTACAGAATTACCTGATGAATGTTTCTTTCAGTCTATCCTTGTCAGAAAAGCTTAGCCCCTAAGGAGGAGAATTCATTTGGATTATTTCATGATAACTTTATGAAACAGAACAATTTTTCTGGTAGACCTAAAATTTTCATGACCCACTCTCTTTTATATTTTTTAAGGAACATTCAGATGTTACTAGGGAAAGCATTGGAACTTATGCTGACTATCTCTTCTCCCAGTTCTTTCCTTTCTTAGTCCAGGGAACTACACATTTTCAGTGTAAGCAAAATGTTGTGTCAAAATAAGCCTGACACCTTTCCACAGACCTGGTCAGCTTTCAGAGAAGTTGAATTACAGTGAAAGAGCAATACACTTAAATTGTGGTTTCAGAAAGGTACCATGGCTCATGTTCAATATTAGCTATGCACTGATTTGCATACTTCTAATAAATGGTAGCATTAGACACAGCAAAGTAAGGAGCTCTGCCAAGGTGAGCAGAACACTAGGCTGGTATACGATATGCAGAGAGCATCACCATGTGAAGGTCTCTTTGGAATTATGCACGGAATAAACAAATTTGTTCCAGATATAAGGAAAGCAGAAAATTGGTTCTGCTTAATGTTTCAGTGGCATTCAGGTGAGCTTTTCAGAGACTGTATGTGTGTACAAATATTTGTATCCTATTATTTCTGAAAGACGAGAGGATAGTTAGTCCCTTTTGTCCTTCTGTTTTGCAAACAGAGAATTAAATGTTTGCACATTTCATGAGAGAACTTGTTTTCAGAATCCAAATAATCTCAAGGGATTCTTCTCTATATAAGAGTTGCCACAGTCTCTGAAAATAGTGGTAGAATTGGAAGAAAAAGGCAGACATTTCGCTTAGTGGGGGCAGAGCCTTTTTCCCAATGTTTAAATACTATCAGTATCCCAACTAAAAGCTTCCAGATTTCACAAGGCAGCAATATTAGTTGTCAATACACAAAGAAACTCCCTTTTGAAAATAAAGTTGCTTCCACAACAAGGAATTCTCATTAGTCCTTGCAATAAGGTAACAAAAAACCCCGCCATTTTTGGTCACTGCTAACCATCTTTGTGAAAATCACAAGAGTCCCCAAGGAGCAGCCAGGTTTCCAGTGTCTGTGGCCCTAAGGGGACCTTCAGTCATAATGGCCCTGGCCTCAGAAGAGGTTAGTCAAAACATTTCCTAGTAATTTTGCTTTTTCATCCAAACTTGTAGTTTCATCAAAGTACATTGCTATTAGCATCTTGCCAATAAGCATGCATAGGGAATGATTCTCAGAGAAAGAGGAGTAACAAGCAGGATGAAAGGCTGAAAGGTGGCAGTAAAGGAGAATTATCACTGGACAACTTATCATCTACAACTCTCACAGCAGTTCTGTAAGAGGTTTATTATATTCCCAGATTTTTTAGAATTTGAGCTTCAGGTAAACCTATTTAATAATTACTGCTTCAAAGGAGAAATAAAAGAAAGCACTTGTACAGAGGTTAGTCCTACAACCTAGCACAGTATTTGCATATATTGTCTCATTCTAACTGGAAAGAGGAAGGACTTGAGCGTCAAAATCCTTCTGCAAGGCCAGTGAAATAATGTGCGAGTCAGTAGCTCTTTCCTTGCTTAAAGTACACTTGTGCTTTGGAGGGAGGTGGGAAAGAACAGTGACAAATCTTTTGCACACTTGTATCACTACAGAACAAACCTGACTGTTTGAATGGAAAAAATCTGTCATGAAATAGGAGTGTTTTTTTCTTAGGCTCATCTATCTTCTTTTTTCCCTCTATGATTTTGTTCTTTGTTATCTTTCAAGGTATGGTATTATTCTTATCACTATTTTTATTATTTCCACATTGTTTCACATTCCACATTCTGTCTATTCTTTTTTCCTATTCCTGCTTTATTCTCAGTTTGCAGCATTTTTCATCATCAGGCAGCCTTTTTGTCCTTTTTCTACTTTTTCTCTTTTCTCTTCTTTTTCCTCCTCTATGTAGGAATGAAACAATACAGAAAATGGAAGTTAAAATATACTGGTGCATCCATGTGTGACTTTGTAGAATTAAATGCAGCAAGCTTGTGATCTGCAGAAATAAAATCAATCAATTGAAATTAAAATACCAGCCAGTTCAATACTGTAACTCAAATATTTATTCAAAATTAATGAATGATTACAGTATCTATTCCCCTGCATATGTCTAGTTTCTAAGTGTTACAGAATCCATTCAGTTTCTTTAAATGAAAAATGGATTATATAGATTTGGTATTTCATTACTGAGATTCATTCTTTTGTGAAATAATTTTATTTGTAAACTGCTCTTCTAACTACAGCTAGTTAAAAAAAACTATTAGAATAAAACATGTCTGAAGTCTAGGAACAAATAGCAATACACTGCTGGCAGTAGGCTTGGAGGAAAAATCCAGTGTCACTTGCATTACACTGAGAGATATAATTCTTTGGAATATATCAAGGTTTTTTATATGGATGGTATTTTTCATTGCAATCATTCCAGTCAGAAAGGGACAACATTTATCAGCTGGACAATTGATTGATTTAAAAAAAAAGTAAAATAAGGTACAATGGGGTACAAAATTCTTTTCAAACAATATGGAGTCAATATCTCTGTTGCCTTTATTAACCCTTACATGCTAATGACCTGATTAATAGCTAACAGCCAGGAATAGATTTTGGCTTTGCTTTGTTTTCTTCCTCAGTCTTTCTATTTTTTGCGTGACTTATTAGCTAGATAGGTAACAGAACCAGCTAAATGTTGCTAGTCGCAGGACCATGAATGCAAGACAGGGGTTAGAACCTGTGAGATGTAGGCATCCCTGAGATTTCATTATGTTTTGTCTTAATGTAAAGATGAACCTTACATAGAACTGATTTTTAACAGAAGAGGTGAACTTTTATATGCAATCTTACATCTGAAATTTCCCTGAGAGGTCAGGCATTTCTCTCTGACACTTAATTTACTTGTTCTTATTTGGGTCAGAGCATGGCCATTGTTCATTATTAAAATAAGCACTCTTCCACTTATTTCAATATGAAAATGGATCCTTGCTGGATGAAATATCATATTCTGTACATTTTCAGATAATATTCTGCTTCAGTAAGAATTAAAAGTCTCCTTGCACTTTGTCAACTCAAGCTGTGATTCTGTAGCTATGATTCTGTAGCTGTGATTCTGGAGATGAAAGAATCAGCCAGCAAAAAGGGGAATATCAGCTCAGGTTACACAATTACATTCTTTTTCTCAATAGGTCAAAATGACACAAAATATTCTATTTGACTCAAGGTGTTTTTCTTGTATTTTTTTTTTTTTTTCATCATGATCAGAAATAAGGCTTCCTGACATTTTGGACTGAGTTAAACTTAAATCTTAGTCACCAAACTCTAAAGCAAAATTTCCCCCATCATCTTCGGCCTTGGTTTTTATTTCATCTGCATCTTAATTCCAAGTTGCTAAAGAGCAGAAGATATCTCCTAGCTGTTTTGTCCTTGCCGAAGGCCACAGAGACCTAGATTAAATACTTACTGAAAAAAAAAAAAAAGAATTTTCATTTGTGTTTAGACTTCATTTAAACCTATTTCCTGATAAGCAGTCTAGTGCTCTCCTTGGAATCCTGGTTTCCTATTTAGGATAGAAGTTGGTAGCTATAGGATGAGGGCTGCAGGAAAAAACAAGCTTCTGTAATGTTATGACAGATAAAAATCATTGTTTCTTTTCATTCTTTTCCTTTCCAAATAAAACAAAAACCCCCCACACCCTTCTGGAGATGTATAATGATAAAGGCAGGAACCTATGCAGCTGTCTCACTAGATATCTTCAAACAAATTCAATAAAAAACGAGTTATGTGAACTCATATCTCTGCCTTATCCATTGAGATGCCAAAGTCTGGATGAGTGAGTGTATGGTTTGAGAGCTCATGTTTTAGGGATAAAAATAGCTCTTTCTGAGAGCTAAGTTTGCAGATAGATATCTAGGCAGAACATGAACAAGCACATTAATGAAATAAAATCAAGCTTGACTAGAAGAAGCACGTTTCTGTCTCAGGAAAGGCTTTGTTTTTAGTGTAGTTGGCAGTTCCTTTGAAATAAAGGGGCTACACTGACTGGCACTAATAAGCATGGCCAGAGGAATTTCAGATCGAAAAATAAATGAAGCAGAGCAAAGTAGGACAAAGGTGTTGCCAAGTGCCCTCCTTTCAAACAGACAAGGATGTGCCAGTGTAAGAATAATGTGTTGAGATCTGCTCAGCAACACCAGGAACACCAACTGCAGGTTTGATCAGAGATGGAGAAATTTGACTTACTGAGATATTTGTGTCTTATAAAACAGTGACTGAGGCAGGTGACTAGCATTAGCTGAAGGTTTTTATGGGCTCCTAAATGTGTTACAAACCTCTTTATAATGGAGGGTGTAACAGTGAATGACTCATATATGAATTTGTTATGTTGTCAAATGCTGCTTTTCAAAGACAGCCTGCTTGTTATAGTGGCAGATATACAAATGTCTGTGGGGTTGGTTTTGTTTTGGGTTAAGTTTTTTTTTCCTTGTGTGTGTAATTTTTCTGCCTATATCCATTGCTTAGCATAGATGGTAGCTCGGAAGATAGATATGAATCAGTTGGGATTTACCTGAAAATATTGGGAAAGCTTACAGTTTCCAAAGTTTCTGAACATCTATCTGTGACTGTTTGCTTGCAGGAGTCCACTACACCAGATGCACACAATGCTGTCCAGGTTTGGACTGTACAGCAAAGTTCAATGTACTAACAGTTGGCACTTTATTTGGGGTTACACTCTTTACTTCCAAATGCACAGCACTTCAGCTTCAGGGTAAGAAATGTCGTCTTCCTTCATTTCCTGCTGGTAAAAGTTCATGGATTCCAGATGAAATAACTTCCCTGTAGACCTGTCTCTTTCTTGGTTGTTTTCTGCAGCTAAGGGAAGAAAAGCAAGGCCCAGTAATCATTTCTGTGCTTGATCTGGAAATTCTCTCTCACAGAGAGGAAATAACAGGGTTTTTGTGTTAGGCCAAATGAAATTGCTGCCAGGAGAAGGCAGAATGAAGGACCCTGTGGACAGCAGTCTCTCTGAGACAGCTCTTTCTCCCTAGTATTCTTTCAAATTTCTTTTGATAGTTTGCAATGGTAAAAAAAAAAAAATCTCACAGCTGTCAACATCAGGACATAATCAAGACTGTCCATTTTACACTGAACACTGAGGCAGCAAGTTCTAAAAGGCTTATCCCAGAGACACAGGATTTGTACAGCATATCCCAGAGACACAGGATTTGTACAGCACAGCAGAAGCCATGAGGATTATTTACGTAAGCTGGTGTGTGGGTCTCTATTCCTCTGTGCAGAGTGGTCTTACAGTCAGGATCACCAGAAAGATTTAACTATGCTGGATTGACACCAAAAAAAACCAAAAGAAACCCAACAAATTAATAGCTTGGAAATTCTTAGAGTGTGTTGTTTGTGATTGTACATTTTTGCTCACATATAGGCCTTGTAGAGCTGGTACCTCTTATACTCACCTTGCAAAGTGTAAAGATTACTATCGGGAACATGTTCAGCCTCCAGCAAAGTAGGATGCCTTGTTGTAATTGAGCCTCTACTGAACAATACTTAATTTACAAGAATGTGGAACTCATAGCTAAACTCTTATATATTATTGTCTTTTTTGTTTGTTTGTTTGTTTTCCGTTTCAGAAGAGAGAAATATTGAATAGGGAGAAATAGTGTAGATCTGGAACAGCATTTTGTTTCTGTAAAATTACTATTAATCTGAAATTATATTCCATTTATTGTAATTTGCTCAGTGATCAGAGGAAGAATGCATTAATTTTTCATTACATTTGTTTTTCTAGAAAATCTGGTGATTACTATTAGGATTGTGGACTGAGTCATTTTTCCTTGTAATACAAGCTTTCACGGGTCCAATTGGTTGTGTATTACCAAACCAAAGAAGCAGTAGAAGTGTTTTTTTTCCTGAGCTCAGATAAGAGTATAGGCAGATTTATGGGCTTTTCTTTTTCTTGGAGCCTGTTGTGACATCAATTTTGGTCAGTGTTCCCTTCAGTAAGATAGCTATAAGAACTTACTTTTTCTTTCCTGTAAGAGAGAAAAGTTTTGAGACTTAGCATTGCCTTCCTTGTGTGTTTTGTGTGTATCTGTCAAAGAGATAAAATTGTCCCTCTCCATCCTGGCTTCTGCACATTGTAATACCTTGTTCCTTCCTTAATTTATCTGAAAGGTATGTAATCATGAAATTTGTGTTCAGTTTCCTTCATAAAAAATTACAAGTAGTGTTGTTTCATGTTTCATTTTGAATACCTCTCTTCTTTTTCAGGGTGAGTTACTAAAACTTGAGAATTTCAGTCTGCACATCTTCCAATTCCATGTAAAAGAATGACTCCTCAGTTTTCTTGCTGCTTTGTAGTGGAGTGGGGTTTGTCTTTCATCAATTTCCTTACTTTGAAAACTTTTACAAAGCAAGACTTTCTATGCTAATAGGTCCTACTAGATAATTTGAATTTCTGAACATTAGTTTATCATAGCTCTTATGCTGTATCAGCAAAATACAAATGCAGTTTTAAAACCAGACCAGGGAGAGCAGTGGTGGAACAGTACTGCAAACAAATGTCTCATGCCATATCCAATGAATATTTCAGTGTTCAATATTACCTATTGATTTTATATAGTCATCTAAAAACCAAAAAATGATCCTAATATTGCAAGGGTATGTAGCCATAAAATTTACTAAAGAATTGCTAGAATGAATGCTGTATTTAGAACCTACCTGCAGGAAAACTTTACTTTATGGAGTCATTTAGACATTGACAACCTAAGATTTAGGATGAGC
>JAYDZK010000113.1:72230625-72263758 GCA_034509185.1 Euphonia xanthogaster
TGAGTTTTGCAGTATTTTCAAAGTAGTGAAATCACATTCACATGTTTCTCGAGTTTCACAAAAGTCACTTAGTCTTGTTTTCTCGCTTCTGGATATCCAAGTTAAAAATGAATAGGTATGGACTACAAACAAGCATTTTTGGTTTTTATTTACAATGCTCAGGGATTTTCTGACACTTAAGAGATTAAAATGATTTGTAGCTCTCTACATATAAAGTTCACTGTGACTTGAGATTTTCTATACAAGTTTTATTTGTACTGTAATGTAATTACAGTATTATAGGCAGAATTATTTATTTTAATAGTAGAACAGCAGCACTCATTTCTTTCTTAGATTATGTTGATCTCTCAGAAGTTTTTAAAAGATACTATGTATACATGTTCTACAAATTTATTTATGCATTTCTCAACATATTTTCTTTTTGTGGATATTTTAGGGTAAGGATAAATTCACTTAATAACTCTGTGTGCCTTCATTTAAAAAATATTGACTATTTGTCTCCTGAATAATTGCTATATTGGTGATTACTTACAAAAAAACATTTATATCTCTGCACAGTGAATAGATTGGTTATAAAAAATTACATTCTAAATAATTTAGTTTTTCAATTTCCCAATCTAGGAGAAATGATCTTGCTTTATAAACAAACCAGAAATACATATAGCAGAGCACTATAAAATCAGTATCTTTTTTTTTTTTTTTTTTTTTCTGGAATAAGTCTTTATAAATATAGCTACAGTGACATGCTTACAGCTCAGTAAGTTGATCATTCAGGACACTTACTTTATCACAAGTGACAATAAAAGATAGTTAGCTTCACACAATCAACCATGTGCGTTGAATCAATACTTACAATGTGATAAAGAGAAATATTGTTCATGCAATTTGAAGATATTATAAATCCTTTTGTATTAATATAAAATCTTTTCTATAGAAATTTGCTTAATAACTCTAATAAGATGTTTGCCATTTATGAGATGTCTATGCATAAGCTAAACTTCAAAAAAAGACCCCTATTGAAATGCTACAATGGCAGATACCAATGGATTTTCTCTATCTTCTGGGTTTTATGATTCAAAATCCATATCTCAGGTGGGGTCCTGTGTGGGTTTGAAGGCAAAGTTTTAAAAGGGGGGGGGGGTGTCAATGGGAAAATTAGGAAATTTCTTTGCATTAAATGCCTTGACTTGGCAGTTAGGGAAAAAAGTAAGCAGGTGGAATGCCGTTCTGAACAGAACAAGAGCACTTTGAGAACTGAACCTAGTTGCAAAAAATTGTTCAGGTATCTAGAGAAAACACTTTGGGATATTTTCTATAAATATACTGTTTGGAATAATAATACATCCATGCATTACTATTCATTAACATATTATAGCCAGCAAAAAGGGAATGACAGCACAACCATTGTTGCTGAATATGCTGGATAAATGCTTTTGAAATTGCTTCACAGGACCTGTTGTCTGATGTCTTCTGCTTGCCTTTCATTCATCATTGTGTATCCTTTACTAACCTAGATTAGAGAGGGCATGTTCTCATCAAATTATATGAAGTTATCCTTACAGTAACGAGAGCAAACTGCAGTGTAAGTCTCTGAAAGAATCTTGCTCAGTGTAATACTGTTCCTGGGGTCACTTTTATCAACATTTAGTTGTTAGCGCAGGCAAGGGTTCAGAAAGGAGGAAGCCCTGGTGAGGCAGAGCTCAGCTCCATCTCTTCATATCCTGCTTTCAGTAGTGGCCATTAGAAGGTTGATATATATAAAAATATATATATCACTTAAATTATGTTTCAAATTTTAGTGAGGTCTCAGATGCTTTTAGACATTTAACCTCTGTAGTCAAGAGTCTTATGTAATTTTTTATTTCTGTTAGTTTTTCTAGTCCAGTTTTGAACCATACTGTCAGCTTCTACTACATGATCTGGGACTGAGTTCCACATCTTAACTATATATTGACTTCCCCTTGTTTTGGACTGGGGGCCTGTTGTGTGTGCTGACTTCTCATACCTGTGTTTGGAAACATAGTGAACATTCCATTCATATTCAACCTGTTTATAATTTGGTATTCCTACACAATTTCTCACTCAGTCCTGTATCTTGCAGGCTTAAGAAGCCCCTTGTATCAAGTTTTTCTTTATATGAACTGTTAATAGCTTTTCTCACCATTGCTAACCATTTGTCCTCTGAGAGGACTAACAACACACATAATTTTCAAGATTTTATGTCTAATGGATCTGCACATTGGTAAAATGATATTTTCTCTCTATTTTCCTATTTTTTTTTTTCCTAATAGCTTGTAACATTGCATATTTTCACCTGTATTGAACCTAGGTTTTCTCGTCATTTGATTGTACAGCTCCAAGAACATTCTCTAGCTTGATATTCCAGAAACTCTGAGCACATCATTGCACATATCAGATTGAGACTGGGTTTTGATTTTTTTTAGCTCCAGTGTGTTGCACTGTATCAATAGTGAATTTTGACCTCCTATTTTTGTCCATAAAATACTAGAAATAACATTATTGCAATTCTTTGCAATCAGCATTTGCCTGCTCTATTGTGATTGGTGTTATAAGCCAACAGCCATTGCTACTTCCCTGATTGTTCCATACCAGTTAGGAACTTAATATTGAGCACACCTCATGTGATTCCACTGATGTCTTTCCTGTGTCATAGAAAGTTATATTTTTTTCTGTGACTTTTATCTTTCAACCAGTTTAATCCCTGTGAAATCTTGTTATTACTTGGCCATTTTGCTTCTCCAAGAATTATTGATGATAAATCACGTTGAAAACTACTTGGAAGTCCGAGGAGACTGTAGCAAGTGCCTTTCCCTTATTCATGTGCTAGCTTTTTCAAGGAACTCCGTCAGGTCTTTAATGTCTTTGATGTGTCTTACAAAAAACATGTTCACTGATTCTCAGTGTATAGTATCCATACACTGAATTCTGTTTCTTATTATAGTTTCTAACAATTTTCCTGGCAAAGGCATCAGAGATAATGGTCAGTAGTTTCACAGGACTTCAGGAAAAAAAAGCTTAACAGATGTCATCTTCCAGCCTGCTGGTGCTTGCTTGAAAAGAATTAAGGGAGAGGTTTTGCACCAAAGCAGTAGCTCATTGTTTCAAACTCAGATTTTTCTAGAAGTGTCAGATGAATATGCAATAGGTATTTATTAATCCCTACTCTTCTTCTATTAACTTTGTGTTTCTTTCTTTTTTCTTTTGTTTCTGCTTTTTTACTCCTTGTGATATTGTGCATCTTCCTATGTTACAAGCTCTCCAAATAAAAAAGCTCCAACTGGGTTTCTAATATTTTACATTTAAAAAAAAGGAAAAATTAAACAGTTGAAAATAGATGAATCCAATCAAAAATAACTAAAATCACAATTATAATTAAAAAAAAGTGTGAAAATGGAAATCATCAGGCCATGGTTTATGTCCCAGATATAGACTTAAATAATAAAGAAAAAAATCCTCTAGCAATTTGGATGTCCCTAATTTGAAACTGCTACCAGTAAAAAAGCTTCTTAAAAACAATGGTAAATAAGCTTTCAAATCCCAGCTGTCACATCCACTTCCCTCTGGGGGATCAAATGAGGGATCACACCTTCTGTATACCATTCCAGGAAGAATCATTAGATAACTCACAAGGAAAGGCCTGGCTGATATGCTGAAATGATGCTGGCTAGATCTCACATCCATGAGTTGAACATGGAACCTCTCCTGCCTAATTGCAGTCTTACCAGCTTTTTTCAACCTTTTCATGTTTTCCTTCTTGCTTATTTTTTTTCCTGTTTAATTGCATCTAATACATTCAGTCAGAACTACTGTGAGCTGGGACCAGCAAAAAAGCTACAGGCTCCATCCCAGTCAACCTGACATGGATACAATTTTGCTAATGGCTGATGAAGTAAGAAGAGGCTAGTGGCTGCTTCTCCAAAGCAGCAAGGTTACAAACAGCAGTGAGCATCACAGACACAAAAGGCATTTTGCTTGTCTTTTTATTTTTTTCCTGCACTTTCTTGTATATTTTTCTTCACAGCAACTTTTTTTTTTTTTTGTCATCACAAATCCAGTTCATTTCACCGTACTTTGCCTTAAAAAGGACATTTGTTTTCATCTTTACCTCTAGTATACCACCCAACTGTTTTCCCCTTGTCAATTTCTCAGAAATAGTGAGGGAAAGAAATAAAAAGACACTGTTAAAATGAAGACTAAAACATCTTGTATTTCAAGCTTTAATTATTTTTCATATCTTTCATTGCACTCTAAGGAGAACCTAAGAAGAACCTCAGAACCTGCTGAGACCTGTCTTAAAATCTGTGAATTTTAACAGTCCATTGTTGAATGTCAACGTTGTCTTTGCACCTTTGTTGGACACCCTGGGCTCAAGTATTTCATCAAAGTCTACAGAGTTCCTCACACCCTTCTTTACTCTGGACAGAAATCCCACTTCATTGTCAAGAAACAAACATTTAGGGGCTGACGGTTTTCAGTAGCTGCTGCTTGTTCAGATTTGACGTTGTCACTCATTTATAACAGAAGTTATGGACACAGGAAGGACTATCTTATGAAGGAAATGTGCCCTCAAGGATGCCTAGGTTGAATATTGTAGGAAAGTTTCTCAGGGAACTCACAACCTAATTAGAGAAAGGCAAGTCAGAATCAAAAGCATAACAAACAGCTGGAGAGGAAGGATGAAAAATACCACAGCAAGTGCATATTTGTTTTACTGCTAGACTTATTGGAATTCTGAAAGAAATGACACCTTATGTGCTGGAGTGAGTGCAAGCAGCTGTTCTGTTAATTTTTCTTCTTCCCATGTGTGATAGTCCTAACAGTATTGTGTTGGAAACACAAAAGGTAGAGGCAAGAATGTCAGAGAAAACACTTCTTTTTTCCCTGTTGTTCTTTTGTCCCTGTTAAAGAAGTATCATGAAATGCTTTACCGTTTCCTCCAGTGACAGAAAGAAAGAGGGAATCTAAATGTAGAAGTAAAATGAAGCATGTGCTGCTGCTTAATTAGATGTTCTTACTGTCCAAAGTTCAAAAATTACAGGATTAAGGAGACTTGAATACTTTAGATAAGATTTTTTCCTTCTTTAATTGGGATTTTTGGAGACCCGTTAGGCTCTGTATCATGATAGTAATTCACAATATACATGTATTTTATATTTTAAATTTATTTTATATTTAAAAGACTTGTGATGCAGAAAAAATACTCATTTTATCGATAGAGGACACATGTAGACAGTTGATAACTAAGTTTCTCAGTCTGAGATGAAATCTGGATATGCAGATAAGGAATATGCTCAGGAGACCTTGGGTCTTAAAACTGTTGTCCTAATCACTTGTCCATAAGTAATTCTCTGTGTATATGACAGTACAAGATTAAAAATGTCTGAACTGGACCAAGTCCCTGACTGGTTGCCTTTACAGTGTGCAGCAGTAGCCACTGTGTAGAATAGTGTTTCCCAAACAGTTACACAGTTTTTCACTGTTTATGCCTTAAGGTATTTTGTACTTTTTGTAATCTGTAGCCACAAAAGTTGCCTTTGTATTTAATGCTGCTCAGTGCAGTTTTCTTTCAAAAATTAGTCTAGTCAACCCTGAAATACTTGAAATACCATGTAAAGATGACTTAAATTTTTAAATGTTCATTTCTTTTGTGGACAAAGTACCTTTATGTAATCTAATTCTCACTAGTTATTACTCCAGAAAATAGCCGTGACTAATTTCCTATTCACTTTTTACAAGTCAGTTAGAATTCTGTTAATAAAAATAATATGCCTCCATGGCTGCCTTTTGTCCAGTTAGAGTTCTTCTCTTTGCAATTGTACACAAACCACTACAGTTACTCTCCTCTGTTTCTGCTCCAGTCCAGATACATCCTTCCTGTGCCAAGGGGAGCCAGCCCTGCACTCAGTATGCATGGTGTGACCACATGATGGGTTTATAGTGGTAGTGTATGCTGGTTTATGCTCTACTGCATTACTAATAATCCCTATTAGTCTGTTTGCTCTTTTATTTTTTTTTCCCGATAATGCAAATATGGGAGATATAAGGAAGCAAACAAGCAAGAAACCCCACCATAGGTTTTTAGACTGTTTTGTCATTTAAAAGGATTCATGATACTTTACTATGTTTCCTATTGGTTCCAAGTAAGAACAAAAAATAATATACAATAACTTCCTAAGAAAGAGAAATTTAAAAACATCAATTTCTTTCTTGTATCTCTTCATTGTGAGTGAGGTAAGCTGCTCAGAGGTCTGTATAGCATGCATTAGAAGCCTCCATTAAAATTGGCTTCTTCTGGTAAAGCAACTTCACGTTTTAAATTCTTTATTTTCTAAAGAGCAATAATTACTTGCAGGGAAAATACTGCACTAATTATTTTTTTAACTAAGCACTGTAAAATATTTAAGCATATTTTCTATATGATATATCTGATAAGTGAATCATCTCAATAATGTGGAACATTAGAATAGTCTAGACTAGATTAGGCTAGGCTAGGCTAGGCTAGAAAGAACTGTTGAATTGGAAGGAACCTACAGTGATCATCTAATCCAACTGCCCAAACTCTTCACAACTGACTGAAAGTCTAGGAAGCTTTTTCTGCTGGTTGACCATTCCCTTGGTAAAGAAATGCTTCTTAATGTCAAATCTGAACTTTTCCTTCCACAATTTTGAACCGTTCCCACATGTCCTGTCACTGGATACCAGGGAGAAGAGGTCAGCACCTCTTTCTCGACTTATCCTTCTCAGCAAGCTGTAGAGGACAATGAAGTTGCCACTTAGCCTCCTTCTTTACAAACAGACCAGCACATAGTGCTCAGACAGTCCTCAGAGGACATTTTCTTCAGCTTTTTCACCAGGTCTTTTTTCCTCTTCTGGATTCATTAAATTGCTTTAACAGCCTTTTTAAATTCTGAGGACCCAGAGCTGCACACAGTACTCAGAATGAGGCTACATCCACACTAAATGTGTCAGCTTTAAAAATTATCATTTTTAAAAGCTAATGCAATACTGGAAATGGTTCAGCTGATACCAGAAGCTCTGGTTCAGGTAAGAAAGAAGAGTAGCTGCTAGTCTGTTACGCAGATGTTGCCCGGACCTTCACCCGCTTGAAGGTGGTAACAAGTACCTGCCCACCTTCCAGCTCACTAAAAGCCAGCTGAAGCTCTCTACTCCATCATGATATATTGTATCTTTCTGAAATTCCTAAACCAGCTTTTATTTCTGTATAGAACCTGGCACTGAGGAAATTTTCAGGGAAGAGCAACATACTGCAATTAATGCAACTGTTCTGCTACTTACCCACTGTGTGCCCATTAAAGACTTGGTTAATCCCTCTCAGCTGCATAATTTCCTGTATAAAGTGCACAAAATGGACTGCTCTACACAGTTAGTGGTTCAGAATGTCTTTGAGATAATCTGATGAAAGGTGAAACTGAAGAAGAAAGGATTGGTTTTATTAGCAGTAATGTTGCAATTAGTTCATTATCCTTCTTAAGAAAGAGCTTTAAATTGTTCTTGTTGTAGGAGTTGCACTTCCACGCAGATAGGAGTGAAGTGCAACTATTCTGGTCTGCTGCAGCTGTGTGAATTACATCAAATGAGCAAGGGAAACAAAATAAGTAGGACCTGGTTGTTATTTCAGGAAAAGGCTCATTTTCTCAAACATCAGATAATTACTAAAAATGCCATCTGCTATAAATATTTTTCTGGTTTTTTTTCTCTTTTTGAAAAGTTGTTTAGTAAAAACTCTTCTGCAGCTCTTTATTCTGAGCTAATTGTTTTAATAATGGCTAAGCATTAACTGAATTTTCAAGTTAAGGTTATGCTATACATTTATTCTACACATATTATACATATAATTATTTTTAATATAGACATTATGCATGATTAATTTTTTAAACACCAAGTCAGACAGAATACATCTGTCTGAATGAATTAGATATTTTTCTTTATACTGCATCTTGGTGAAATTTCATTATGATGCAGATTATCATCCTATCTGCAATTAATGATGGGATTCTGTGAGAAGAGCCTGTGTGCTATCAAAGCTCTTTGTAAATATTTCTGGTAGCTGTTAATCTTACTGGCAAAGATGAAGTAAGAAAAAAAATCCACAAACAAAACCTGTGTATCTCCAGGGGCACTTCAACCTGATCTTCTACTGCAGCCTTCTGCTCAAACAGTATCACTGCATGAAAATATGTTGTGTGCTTATATACTTTTCTAGATTCTAATATAAGAGTTAAAAAATGTTCTTATTCTACTGTTGATATTTGAAGAAAATTCAGAGATCAATATCTTTTGTAATCTGGTTCACCTAATACGAAGCATACGGGGAACTATGAAGTACATAAATTTACTGTGAAGAGTTATATGAAGCAGATTATTCAAAATAAAAATCTAAATTTTAAAAAATAGAAGTCTTGAATTACTGGAAAATATCTCTAATTCTCTGTGATAGAAGGTCTTTCTTCAAGGTGCCTGATGATATTTGCTTTCTCTGTTAGCCACACAGCATTAGCCTTCTATTTACATCCTTGATGCCGTTTTTAGTCCTTTACTTTTTTTTTGGAAATCATCACTAATCACAGCCCAGATGGGCATACACAGTCCTTATTTCAATAAACCTGTAAGCATTTTAAATACAGTAATACAGAATTCAGAGTGAACATCTCACTGAACCCTTCCAGCCCTTCTGGGTGGTTAGTAGGTGGCTCAGGTTCAAATTTTTCCAAGGAGATTGATTTAGGGATTAAAGGTTAAAAGATTCTTTTTCTGTACAGATATTTGCAACTCTGCAAAAAGGTCTCTGCAACTTTTTGGTTGTAGAACTGAGGTGAAAGAGGGAAAGTCTATAAATTTCATGGGGATTGTTAGTTAAAGTCCAATATATAATATACACAGGCCACAGGAGAAGCTGCTAATCAGTTTATTCTAAATATCTCATCCACTTCCTCCTTCCCAGTAGTCTTGGGCTATGGCTCATTGATTGTATCTCCCCTGGGTCCTTGCTAGCCTTGCTCTCCAACCTGTGATGAATTGTCTGTGAGTCTGCTAGCTGACATGAAGACCATGTCCAGATGATGTCTTAAAAAACTATTATAACATGCTGCGTTTGAAAAATCAGCTCTCTCAATAGTGACTAATGAGAGCCCATCACTCTTCCTGGCTGAAATGTCCTCTGTCAAACCTCCTACTTCATTTAGTGGTCAAAGCACATTTATATGTATGTGGAACAACCTGTTGCTGCAATATATGTAATCAGCTGTCCAATGAACTCGGGGAAGAGAATAAATTTCATCATAGTTAAGTCACAAAATAGCAATTTGTTTGTATTCTGTGATTTTGCCAAACCAGCATGATGAATACAGACACTCTATCACTTTCAGTCCGTGAAATTGATTGACATATTATACTATAAACAGCACAAAACCTGAAAGATTTTCCCCCTTCTGACATGGTAGATATTAATGAAGGTCATTTTGGGGGTAATGTGTGAATCTGACAAGGAGTATCCAGAAAGGCTTTCTTTTATTGATTATACAAACCAGAAATAGTATATGTCCTCTGGCTAGCAACTTACATAACACTATCTAAATGCAGTATGCTTAAACATTTCTCAAATACTTTTGTTTTTTTGCCCCATCTTTAAAATACCAGTTTAGTCAGAGTTGCAGGTATGATTTTGAATGAATTATAGGAAGCCTTTGCTTAAGCTTGTCAAGCATGTTATGTCATGACACCAACATAAATATTCCGAGTGGATCAAAGGTTCATCAAAGAATTTTACTGGAAATTAAAAAAAAATATATTAATTGGAAATAAAACAGACAAATAAACCAGTTAACTGTCCTGGAAACTGCTTCCTGGATTGAAGAAGCCGTGTGTAGCTACAAACAAGCCCTGTGAAAGATATCAGAAGCATCATGTCATTTACATACTTGTTGTAGACATCAACACTAAAGGAGACCCACAGCATTTTCCAGTTGCATCTGAAGCTGAAGTCATATTTCAGTACCTAGATCTTAGAACAGTATCACTGTGTAATCACTAAAAATCCAAAAGAATTTTTTTTTTTTAAATTTTTCAGTGCTAGCACATCAATGAAGCAGTCATGGCTGAAATAATTTCAGGCAGTAAAATCATTAAATAGTGTATTTAGGGTATGGTTAATATGAAAAATTTAAAAATAGCCCTGAGATTTTTGTTTTATATTTAATTAAGCTTAGTTGTAAAAATGTGAAATTCTGAAAATATGAAAATCTAAAAGGGATTGTCTGGATTAAGATCAGCTGCATTTGTATTAGGGAGAGACATATTTACATTTTAAAATAAATGACTTACACAGAAAACCTCAAAATACTCCTCTGATTTGTTGTAGGTAAGCCTCAGCATTAGTATATGCTTTCCAGTGGAAAGGTAAAAGCACATACTGTAACTCTGAGTAACCGATAAATTTTCTTATTAGTTTAGCTAGCATGATCAAGAAAGTTTTACTTTCATTAACTTGAGATTCAAAAGGATTTGAGGATTTTCAGCATTAGACTACTTCTGTGTTCCTGTAGAAACAACATCTTTTATCATGCTCATTCTGTAAAAACGAATGTGATTTAATCCCTCTAGAATTTTCTTCTTTGATTATCATGAGTATTAGCATGTTCTTTAGCATTATGTGACATCGTTTCACATTCAGAGACATGTTGAAAGTAGGTGAGAAAATGAAGACACTTCACTGCTTATATGGATGATTATACTGCAAGAATTACATATTAATAACACTAATCTGTTTTACAGTAGCGCCTGGAAGCCCTTTCTGAAATTGGTGCCTTACTGTGTTCACAGACAAAGGATGATTCTACCTATTAGCACCCTGCAGTCTCAACACCTAAGACTGAAAAATGCCAGGAAAAATCAAGGATTACTTCACCAGATCTCATAGATGGAAAGCTATAGAATGGAGGTTTAGGTCTGACAGGTTTGGTTTGTTTGGATATTTTTTCCTGAGAAAGTTTTGCCATTATGATTTAAGGTATAAATTTAAACTGAGATGGTTTAACCAATAAACAGTAGGAAATATTTGTGAACAGTCACAATAAAATAACTTGATTTTTTCAGCTTAGCAGAAATCATTTGGGAACAGATTTGCCTAAACCCAAATAAACCACTCTCATTCATAAAGCCTAAGGTCCACACGATCTTTTGCGTTCAATTAAAATCCATTTTAATTATGCAATCCCCATGAATGCATGCCTTAACTTATAAGTACTCTCACAAATAATCTGAAGGCATAGCTGTTACTTTGACCTGGGAATACTGTTGTTAGGCTTATTGTGATGGTCAAGAAGACTTATTTTTCTTTCTAAATTCCCACCTCAAAATCAAGATAACTTTTTGAATTCAAACCAAATCTCTAAAGTCTAACCAAGTCAGCTAAAAAAAAGTATCAAAGTGCCCAATGCATTACTCTGCCTATTACTTATCATTCCATGTGACATCTTTGCAGGCTCTCATGTGAGCCACCACTTAAGATATTTTACTTTTTATTAACTTTAGGGGTGAACTCAATTGGATGGATTTCAGTGGAACTACTGGCACAGCAAATGCTTGTGCAACTTCAGCACAAATAAAGGTGTATTCAGAATCTGGTGTAAAGTTGAGCACAATATATGTCTTTTCTGTAGGGAGGATTGTCAGTATTTTAATATAAAGTTGTTCTTCAATCCAGGCAGGAAAACAAAAACCCCCAAAGCCTAACTGTCCAACTAACAAATTAAAAAAAAACCCCAAAAAATTACCAACAACATACTTTTGAAGAATTCAATATATCCAATAAATGGTGTGCATTTGTTTGATCTTAAGAAATATTAAGTTGCATAATTGTAGGTGTTTCGCTCGTTAAATAAGGAACTACTATTCCCATGAGAGACCCCACACTGACAGAAGCACTGCAGCAACTCTTTAGACACTACAGTCCCAGAGGCAGTGGGCCACAAAAAGTAAAATAAACCAGCTTTTGAAAACTAATTAATGTAAAATGGATTGGATGTCAAGCCAAAGCAAAAGTGACCAATTTTCTCAACTGGAAGTTGACAAACATCATTAAAATCAAGGTCTGCATCAAAAGATTTTAATTGTACATAATCTGTGCTTGCTAGCAGAGAGAAATATTAAGGGGAGAGTTCTAATGCTGTTGAAAAAACATTAATTATCTTGGCAATTGTATAACATTGACCTGATATCAGCTATTATTTAGATTTGTAACACTTGATTTAGGGGTTAGTTTGTGTGATATATGACCAAGATTTTGTAAATGACTACTGCTTTTATGTCTTCAAAAGAAGAAGGACCTCTCTTCTGTTTCTCTCTTTGGATTTTCTGATACTCTCAACATCCTTTTGATAAGCACCAAATATTGTCAATATGTAGGTTCATGTGGGCAATTAAAAAAAATGAAAGTTTTAAAAGTACACACATTTTTGATCCCCCCATATAGAGGGATTTCAAATTTTGTCCAGCCCTGTGAGTTTCAGACTTTGAACATGACCTCAATAGAATTTGATTGCACTAATACTTTCAAATTACTGTTGTTGCTGTTTTGGGAAGAACATCTTGAATTTTCTTATAAAGTGTATATATGTCATCAATAACTGCACACTGACGAAAATGTAGAGATAACTTTCTTTTAGCAAAACTACAAGACAGTTATTTAGTGTAGAACTTGCCATACTATAAAAACATGATATTTACATAAGGAGATGGAATATGAGAGAAGTTCCTATTCACTTCAAAGTATAGTTCAAAGAGATTTTATTAGATCACCACACCAGAAGCTGCTCAGACTTCAGTAAGCTAACTCCAGAACGGTTTGAGGTTTTTCCATTACATGCAGTTGCAAATTCAGTCTTTTTCCTGTTATCTCTTGCTTTTCTCATCTCTGCCTGTGACTGAAGGGTCTTTCCTGGTCTTTCCAGTTTTTTCACCTTTATTTTTTTTTTCCCTGTGGATATTTTTTCCCAACTACCTACAGAGAAGAGGAAAGAAAAAAAAAAAATTAGAAGAAGTAAGGTTTTATTCAGATATCAGTCTTTTAACCTCCATATTTTCTCCTTGTTAATTTTTATTCTATCTCGATTTGCTCCTTTCCAATATTTTCCTTGTCTTCTCCTTCTTATTACTATGTTTTGCATTCTAGCCTTCATGATTTTTCTCTTACATGCTCTATTGCTCTATATCTCTGAGTTACCTCTGTATTTAGGGACCACCTTAACTTCTGTTTCAGAAAGGATTCTAATTTTAAAATGTACCTATGATCCGTGTCTGAGTGTTTGAGTGGCTGTGTTGTGGTAAACTGAGAAAAGGTTCTCTTAGAAGGGAAGGTTCTGCGTTGGCTGATATTTTGTAACAGTTGTGAAGCAGCAAGAGTCGTTCAAATGTCTGATCTGTCCATTTATAGGTTCAGACAAAATGAACAGAGTTTAGTAAGGATGGTATGTAGTACTGATAATAATAGCAATACTTACTGGAACACAAGAAAGTTCTGCATGTCTTCTCTCTGGTACTTATAGGGATAGAGGTTTACAAAAATATGAGACAATTCATAGCCAGCAAAATTTATCAACACATGCCAAATCGTTCTTAAAAGGCTTTTTTTAAAGCTCCTAATTGCTTAGAATCAGGCTTTTTTTCCAGCAAAAGCTCTAAAAATTGTAGCATATTTGGGGGAAAATTGCCTTGTATTCCAATGGGATTTTTGGGCTGTGTAATACTGCATGTATGTGGAGGGGGATGGCATACTTTCTTCTCTATTTGAGTAAGGAAAGAGAGGTAGAGGATAAAGCCTCAAATGTGTATCCCCCCAGTCAATAATACTTTCTTTACTTTAAGACCACTGTGTATACAATGCAGCCACCTGACAGAGCCAGAAGAGTGTGCCAATGCCTTATCTCTCTGCTGAGCTCATCCAGAGTGTTTGATGAAGTGCAGTCAGCAAGAAAGATAACTATGCAGTGCTTCCACCCTTTCATTTCTGCAAATCCTTTGCCATGGGACTGTGTCAATCTGCAAAGAGAAATCCCCTCTCTCCCCTCCCTTTGGTTTTGTTTGTTTTGTTTTTTTTTAAAGTGCAAGATATTTTAATTTTCCTGTGGAAAAAACCCAGGCTGTTTTATATCTGGACCCAGTGTGAAATACTTTATTGATTTTAGAATTTAAAGTTTCTGTGTTGGCCAGTCCAGAAAATGATACATCTGTACTCCATTATAATGTGGTGTGAAGACAATTAATTAAAGATGCTGACTATTTCTAAAACGCCCTGCAAATATTTCTCTGCAAACACATAAAACAGTGCCAGGTGTAGGATGAAAGGCAATGTTGCTGCTTGATCTTGGCAGTGAACAGTAGGATAATGTACAGCTCAGAAACACATTAACATTTTCAAAGACTATGATTTTCACTTCTTATCATACAAAAGAGAAACCCAAAAACCTGGAAACATAAAGCAAAGGAAGGGAAAGTGTAGAAATAATGTTAGTTAATTTATCAGCTGCCTGAAATGCTAAGTAGAGCCAAGTTAAACTTTGATAAACTTAAATCATATTCGTCATAGTTGAGTAAATCTTTGCAAACATTTTCCTTCCTTTAAGCTTCAATTTTAAACTTAAAAAATGTTTCTAATGGTGAATATCTTTTGACAAATGATGTAGGGCATGTCTTATAAGTATATTCTGCAGTGGTCTGAATATTTGTACATGAGATATTGCAGCACAGGTGATAGAAAACTGAGTCAGAGCAGAAAGCAACAGTATTACCCACATTCTCTGTCAAAACTGTCATCTTTTGGCCCTGGTGCTTGCTCTGCACTTTCATGGTGGACTTCTGGCAGCTGCTGTTTGTAACACAACTGTAGCTGAAAAGATTGATACCAGCCTTAATATCAATAAAAAAACTTTTTTTCAGAAAATGGTTGGAACATACTTAGGCATGAAAGGGGAAAAATTCTACACTCTTTGCTCCTCACAATATTGAAAAAGGGGACATGTTGTGAAAAATCTATATGAATGATCTTTATGTTGTTTATTTTTTCTGGCTGGATATGATATAAAAGTTAGGGTTGTGTATCAAGACTTGCAAATACACAATTAAGCCTTAATTTACTGTATTGTCTAAAAGATTTAGAGGACTTTATTAAATTATTTGTGTGAAATAAAGTTGTCTAGAAATAAAATTCAAGTAGAAAATAAAGTAAGTGAGGCAGTAACTCAGATGTTCCTTACATATTTTTCTGTTGAGTAAATAACATGATTGCAAGTTAATTATGTTTAATAATGTAAAATAAAGAGATTTGCATTAGAGAGAGAACATTAATTAAGATGGAAACAATTAGATTATTGAAAAAAATGAAAAGTTAGAATATACATCTAAATATCCAGCAGATGGAGCTTCTTACCTCTAAAATGTTTCATTTTTTCAGAGTAAATTTGACTTTAAAATGGTTGTTGAGATGCAGTCCAAAACTAAATACAAAAATTACAGCAAAGCTTGTATCACAGCCAGATAAGACTGTGACATGATCAAAAACCTTAAGCTGCTTTTAGAGGCACAATTTACCTTCTGTCTTTTCCTCAGTGGCACATTTAATGATGCAAAAATAAGAGTATTTGATTAGGAAATATTGGACAAATAGATAATCTTATAGTTTTCTGGTTTTTGTTTGATCATGAAGTTTTTTGGTTTTCATATTTATTGATGGGTAATGCATAGATTTGCACATTCAAGGGTTAAGCAGCAATTCCTATTAATTTCTGCAGATTTCAGTACCAGAGAGCACCAAGTAATATTTTTGAGATTGCAGAATGACATAATGAATACTAAGTTTAATGTGAGTCAGAGAAATGTTTTCAGATACTCTGCACAGAATTAATTAACCTTAATTTCTGTTGAGGAGATATTAGAGATTAATAAAATTAGACAAATTATTTTTTTATGAAATATCATTTTTAATTGAAGCTAATATTTTTGAGGAAAACTTGAGATAACTTGAGAATAGGCTAATATGTTCGTATTTTAGCTGTAGAATGATATTTGAGCTAGCCTTTAGTTTTGATGAAGGATAACATTTACCCTGCTATATATGGCATGTTTGTCCAGAAAGTTTGAACAGTGGCAGAAAGCTCACTTCATAATAATTAAGGGTTTCAGCAAGGATGGACTTTGAAAACCAAGGGAAGGCAGTTGCTGCACCTTCATATTTATATTCTAGGGGCATATTCAATCATTTCCTCTGAAGCATTTTGGATTCAGCTTCTGATGCTTGAAAAGATACCCAAAGCTCAGCCTGTGTTAACAGAATTCTACCTGAGGTAGACAAAAGGCTGAAGACCTTAGTGTCAAGTGTCTGTAGCAGTCAGACCTAGACACTAGTAGGTATTTGAATTTGGTGATGGTTGATAAAAAAGCAGTAAAAATTCCTAGGGTTTATGTTGCTGCTGTGAGTGATTTTACATTAATATTGCACAAATATCTGTGAAATCTGGTACTTTTGAAATAGCACGATATATAATTCAAGGTCTAATTGAAATAAATCTTTAATACCTTAGGACTTCTGTATATATCAGCCAATGTTTCATTCTGTCTTACTCAAGAAGATAGAAGTCACAGGACAGAATATTAGTCCTTTATTAATAATGCAGATTTGCACTGGGCAACTGGAGAGAGGCAGTGTCTATTAGCTTGGATGAAGTGTGTCTTTGAATCTTGTGAAATAGTGCAGTTCAGATTAGCAAAGTGATTTTCAGATTGTCTGTGCTTATCAGCATAGATGTGTCCTAACCCCTTTCTGGATTTTAAGGCAGAAGATTTCCGTAAATAATGACAAATTATCTCTAACTTTGTCCCCCTTCCTGAGTTTTTGTACACATGTTCATACACTGTGTTTTCACACAAGACCACAAAACAGGTAAAGATTTAAAAATGCATTAAAAAATCAGGTTTTCTTTAGGACTTCATTTCACAAACATGCTTCTCTTTGTAATAATTCTCATCTGATTCTTACTGCCTTTAATTTTCCATTTTTGAATTGTTAAATCCCACCACAAGATATAGGAATTCCTCCTGTCCCTTCCCAAAAAGCTGGTTTTCCCTCTCTCTAGGGAAAATGGTGACTCTTCTCTCTGTATTTTCTTTTCTTCTTTTTACTCTTTGCTATCTCCAGAGACAACTGTTTCTGCATTGGTGGAAAATCTGTTTCAGTAGATTCCCATAGGGCAGACTGGCACCTTGAGAAAAAACCCCTCTGGGTTTCTGTTCTTTGTGCAAGGCCAGGGAAACACAGAGGGAGGCTGTGCTTGCTGAGCTCCCTGCCAGCAGAAGCCAGGGAAAGATGCTGCAAGGAGTCTCCCTTGTTCTGGTGCTATTGAATGTGTGGGTAGTTGGACACAGTGGGCAGCATAGGGATTAGGTTCAGCAGAGAAAGTCGGGGAGGCTGAAGGGAAGACACTTTTGGAGTCTCTTGAGGTCAGCAACAGGGGTATAGATGTTCATGCCAAGCAGACATGAGACTTCTCATCTCTAATTCCTGATCCTTCGTGGCCCTTTATAACAGTGTTGGCAGAAATCGACAGACTACCTTTGAAGTGTGCAGAGAAAGATGCAAGATAGAAAGAAGAGAGAGCTGGACTTGTCAGTTGGAGCTGGAAATGCGGCGCAAGCTTTCAGGGGTCCCTGAGGCCGCTACTTTCAAATCAGTGAAAGAGCAGCTCTACATGAGAGAACAGGGGCTCGTTGTACTCCAGAGTGGGAGAATGAGCTCCTGAGGTTCTGCTGAATGAAAGGGAAAATGAAAAGGAGGGTACGCTGCGCAGAAACACCATTTCGTGGGGCTTGCAGTTCAGCTGTCTCCTATCAGTTCAGAGTAGGGGACTGTAGCATGACATGATGAGGGTTAAGGTGAGACCAGAGGGCAAACTGCATAGCCATAGGCATGAAAGAGTCTATGAAAATGCTTTGCTCAGGGCCCTCTAATACTACATTCTCAGTGGTGGTAATGGCAGAAGAGTAGCTCACAGTGCTGTGCTGCTGAATGGGGTAGGATGCTTTCAACAATTTTTCTTAACAAACACTGAAAGAGGGAGAGCAGATGATGTTAATAAATGTCCTGCTTGCAAAAATCACTGCAAGATGCAGGATTAATAGAGAGGAAAATCTGAATGCTAAAGGAACTGTTTATTCACAATATGCATCCATAAAACAGATGAAATATAATTTCTTAGCACATGAGAATTATTGTTCACATTTTAATTTTGCATAAATCTTCTTTGTTACTTGGTTCAACACAGAATACATAAAATGTTGTAGATGCTTTGAAAACAGTATTGCAAAGCACAAAGCAACAAAAATATTCCACTCCTATGGTGCATGTTCTTCAGACATTATCATTTTATTACCAACATCTAAAAAAACATACAGAAATAGGTCAGCAACCCATTTGAATGACTTTACAGTATATTCATTAGTGCACTTAGACAAAAGAAATTCAACTCACCTGACTGCTAAAGTCAACTGAACAAGACAATTTCTTACATGACAAAGATCTGCACACTGTAGCTAGCTGTATTGTAGTGATGTAGTAATATTGGATAACTTTCATTATATGGAGTGGACCTGAACTTACATTTTCTTTGGTCTGGGTTGGTTTGGCTTTTGTAAAGCTACAATTAAAAAGATGTAATTATTTCTTAGGATGGCTGAGGGTTATATTTAACTAGAAACAACCCAGAGGAAAACAAGCTTGTGAATCTATAAAGGGATCAGAATAATGCGGTTATGGTAGTTAAGGTTTAGTGCGAAAACAGTTCAAAGAAAGTAGGATCGTAATTTAAAATAACATCTCATTAGTTGGTTTAATTACTCACTGCCAGCTCTAATTGGTTTCTAAGGCTGGAAACCAAAAAGAAGCATAGCATTTAGGAAAAACAAATTATTTTTACCCCTGGTAAGGTGGACAAAAGATGAAGTTCCTTTGGCAAAGCATAATATTCTGACTAGGTTCCTTAGCTACTTTGAATTATACTGATTGTTCTGTATTTGGAAATTAAGTCAAACAGCTTGAATATTAATTGCATCTTCCTCTAGCATTTTCTTAACTTTTCCTTATCAGTAACAAAAGTATTTTAAAATTATTAAGACCCCTATGTAGATAAGCAGTTTACTAGGTGATAATTTAATGTAAAATGTTTCTTTATATCCTCACAAACCTTCTAATAGAGGGTTATCTTGAAGCCTCTGTGCATGTGCTAGCTTGTACAAGTAGCTGTCAGAGACTATGGCACACAGAGTTGTGCTTAGTAACACAGAACAGAAAGGCCATCCCAAAATAAGGTGAGCAACCCACCTAGAAAATGAGTAATAATGTGAAAACTTCTTACTTTTGATGCTTATTAGCCCAGTATGGAATCTATGTTAAATCTTGAGTTAGGCTTAGGGACTACAAGTTCCTGTCCGCCAGAGTAGGGAATTATGTTCTAAGTCTGTTTCTGATTAGACTTTATTAAGTAATTTCTTTCCCCTTGGCCCAGAAATCCAGAACACCTTGAAATACTAGTTCTCCTTTAAAATTAAATCTTGCACATTCTTTTTATTTCAGGTGCTTCAGATTTCACAAGAATGAATATTTTAAGACATCATGCAAATCCCCAAGAATTTACATGAGCCTATTACCCTCTCATAAGAAAATCTCCCAGGTTGAGTCAAACCATGAAACAGTGACTTACCAGCTCCAGTTTGATTAAATATCTTAGCAAAAACTAGAAAATCAATCTTTTAATTTGCTTCTTGGAAAATCAAGGATAAACTTTATAATAACTGCTTGCCTATTCCTGAAGTAGTAGCACCAGCTATCTCAGGTGCAGCAACAGTGTCTCACTTTTGACATACATTGACCCTAGTCAACATTCTTACACTTCCCTTGGAACAGATCACTTTTGAAGGCTTTCTTCATAAATTCTCCAAGATGAAATATTTTGGTATTTTACTTGGTCTTTCCTGGTCTTTCTTGGTCTTTCCTGCACTGGAATGGGTACATGAGGCTGGTGGGAATGTGAGAATCTGACTTTGCTGATGACCTTTACTTCTGTGGCTCATTCCTCTGTTCAGCATTGATACCCCTAATTGGTGGCTGGAAGAGATTAATCTGGATGACTGACTTAACCAAAGATTCCTGAGCGCATTTTATTATTTGCATTTTCAATATAGGGTTTTGTTTAAAATGCAAAATATTGTAAAGGGTAGCCAAAATTTTCTGGTCAAATATCTTCAAGTCAAACCAACCTTAAAAAAATTAATACAAAGTAGATGTGTTTCATTTGAGTCAACATTTTACCCATGTACTTTGTAAAACAAAATCAAAATCATCATTCTGTCCAAAGTTTCATTTTTCACACATTTTTCAAATTAAAAAAAAACCACCAAAATTTAAGATTTTAGAATCTGCATTTTCTAAAATTCATAAGTGTTCACGATCTTGAAATCGATAGCTTATTTGTGACTATTCCTTTCAAGAATCTACCTTCTTTTGAACTTTCTATGTCATCCTAACTACAACAGTTAGGGAAAATGTTGTCTGGACTCCTCAATTTTAATGGATGAAATATTTTTCAGGGGTAGCCTTGATCATGAAATTAGTTCTTCCCAGGCCTTCCAATCCTTTTAAAATTTCAAGGCAAAGGTATATTTGTACGTCTTGTGAAGACTGGATTGTTGTCTATTTAGAATAATTCTTTTTTGAGTCAATCTTGACTGGCACCTGTAGTGATGCTGTCAGTTAAATATTGATTATTTATATAGTTATCAGATCTGCCTATTTGTGACAGTAGGTCCTTTAAAACATAGAGTACATGGTGAAGGCAATAAGATAGTAGAGCACATCATTAAAATTACATCTATGTTTCAAATAATTGAAGGAAATTACAAATATTTTTAAGATGTACTTGTAATTTAGATGCCTTTACAGTTTTGAATGTAATTTTCCTAGCACATTTCCCTGAAGCAAAAAAGAAACTAAAAGAAAGAAACAAAAAGGAAACTAATTATAGTTGCTTCCTTGCAGTTTTTCCATTCTCTGAGGCACCTTTATGACCAATCATGATACCTCCTCATTTCAGAGCTAATGAGCCAAGTAGATGAAAGTTGTTTCAATTCTTGTTCTTCTATTTCTACTGTTGCAATTGTTCCTGTGCTTCAAGACTTCTAAAGGGCTGAACGAAACAAAATAAAGGTTTTGGTGCTGCATTCTCAAAGCAATGTTCATATTACATCTGATTGCATTCTCAGGAATGACAGCCTTTTATGCAGTTGCTTATATTTGCGCAGTATGTGGAAAAGAAAAGAAAATCAAAATTGGGTTACAGGTTCAGGTGCCCTAAATATTCAGTTTTAGCTCATAGAACATACAATTTTATATATAATGTTTTAAAAGAATATATGAAGCAGATATGTGCACTGTAATTAGACAGTTATTAGGGGACATTCCTGCTTAAAGAAAATGTTATAAATTGACATGGTTAGAAGCTGCATTATTCCTTTAATCTCAGCTAATAGAAAATGCCATAATAGGTAATAGAAAAATACATACCAGGGTATGACTTGAGCATTAGTAGAAGTTTTTGAAAGATGTTATTTTGTTTCTAGTTTAAGTATTTTACTACAAAGTAGTTTGATACTAGTTTAAGTCCCCCTCTGACATAGATATGGTCTTTGGAATATTAGAAGTTAGAAAGGGGGGAAAAACCTCCAAAAACAAACAAATAAGAAAAAAAACCAGCAAAACAAAAAACACCCATCACATTTGAAGTGCCTGAGAGAAACAAAGTTGGGTAAAGCAGGAAGAGATAATTTCTTACTTATCCATTATTATTCATTTCTGTTAAAGATCATGTTGTGATCTATATCTGCACTGGTTGTCTTTGTCTTTCTACCTCAAAAAAAAAAAAAAAAAAAAAAAAAAATCACCCTTCCAGTCAAAATGGCACGTTTATGAAGAATCAAAGGCATTAAAGTAACAGCATTTAGCCAGAAACTTAACCCCAAAAATTGTTTTAGAGTTGTACTAGAAGCAGAAGTACTGATGTTTGGCATTTGCACAACAATGTACTTTTATACAAACTCTTCTACTTTATCAGCCAAGGTACGTGACTGTTCTGCTAGGTATGCATAACCTTCTAAACATAGGATTTAATTTGGGACCTCACTCACAGGTCAAATTAAGCACTATTTAGGAGATTCAATCCAAGATTAGCAGAAAATATGATTGAGAATGGTATTTTTTATTAAAAGAGTCACAAGATTTTTTTTTTTGAAGGATTTTTAGACCCTGGCCTATGTATGAACACAGACCAAATGAAGCCCCAATACTGATTTCTTCAAATCACTCTTTAACTTCCAGCTTCACATCCCTGTCTTTCCCACTGCCTCATAAGCAGCAATGACTCAAAATAAGTGATAATGGGACAAACAATTCCAAGCTGCTTCCTACAGAAGAATTTTAGGCAAGCAATTGATCATACCTCTCTGTAAAACCAGAAAAATCAGAAATAAACAAGATTAGATATCAACAAGAAATAAAAAGACTTGGCAGAGGTTTCAGTACATTCTGGACTACCCATTTAAATTATTCCTTTTCTCCTTCTATTAAATAACAATTGTGCCAGTTCTTCAGGTTATCAACTCTGATCTTTTTTTTTCCACAGAAAGCAGTTACTGTGTGACAGTTTTTTTAAGTGATGTGAGCAGCTTTCTTGGCAAATATATCATGTGCCTTAAATGGAACTTTTGATTTGGGGTTAAAAATGAAAGGTAAATCCCTGTGAACCACTTATGTCCCATATATTGCCTGCAATAAAAAAATTGTACAGTTTTTTGGAGTAAATTTATCCCATAGGGATAGCCAAATATTTATTTTCTAACTTCCGTGACATTTTCTTGAAGTATTCTTGGGGTTTTTTTTTGTGAATTTCAAGATTACAGTAAAATAACATTTATGAAGCATAATGCATAAAGATGTTATGCCTTTTGTAGTATTAAGAGATGCTTGCTGGTATGAATGACTGTGTGCTTTGCCCTCAGTTGAATATAAAATTAAGCATCTCATGAGACACAATGAGTGTTGTAACTTTTTTTTTTTGGCTGCCTTAGAAGAAATAAGTCTGTTTGCATTTTGAAATGTACTGAGAGCCACAACGGATCATTAAGTTCTTCTCAATTCCACCTGATGGAGTGTGTAGAAGAATCTCTTGCAATATTGAATTCATGACACTTTCATTATCTGAAACTATTTCTGTACCCAGGTAAAACTATTCCTGCAATATTCCTGTCTCTCTGTGTTTTGTATACGTAGAAGACTGATTTGCATCATCATTCTTGGGCCTTTACGGTTCACTAAGCGTGGATGAAGTTGTGTGTTTGAGCTGTAGACCTTATTAAGCTATATTATTGCTTTGCTACTGTTTAGTGTGTGAACATGCAAGGATAATAGGAGAGCAGTTTCTCTATTCCATAAATTTCTGTATATTTGTTGGAGAATTTTAGTACAGTACAACAGGTGAAATAACTTTCATGCTCATATTTTGAAATAAGTGACTGAAATAAAATTTAAATTAACTCAAAATAGTCACTGTATGCTAACTACCAGTAAAGTATACAGGTAGCTAGAAAACATAACATGCCTTTCAGTGTAGTTTTATATACAAAACTATTTGCAGGTTATGTTTTAAATATCTAATTTAAATACATATTGAATACATTAAATAACAATCTATTCCTTTTTTTAAAAATATTACTAATAATATAAACAAACAACCTTTGCCTGCCTATATTGCACATTTTTACTATATTTTATTGTAGGTTAAAAATTAATTTTCTATTAGAAAGCTGTTCATACTAGTACTGTCTGTGATGTAGGACTTTAAATCATACCTAGCAGATATCAGCATGGGAATTTAACAAAGAAAATATTGAAAATCTGTCTTCCTGGTTAAACATGAAAGCCTTGACCCAAAGGGTTCATTAAATCACAAAACATATATTTGATCTTTTATTTTTTTTCCTCTTCCCCAAAAAGAAACATGATCACCAATATGACTTTTAAATATAATTCTACCTCCTTTTTTTAAAGTTCATTTCTAAAGGGTAGTTACATATGTATAACTCTTTGTTTACTTTGTTTGTAGTTCTTATTTATTGTTGTGACTATAGCTGTGCATTGAACCATTGTATTTGGGTACCTTTTGCTGTTGCCTTCAATAGGACTAATTCCATTGGTAAAGTTGTTCAGATGTCTATGGCATTCACTCTTTTCCTCAAGGAAAGTTTCAAAATGTAGCAATATTCAAAATAATAGAAATATTTGCTTCTCAGGAAAAAAAAAAAACAAACCAAAAACAGGAGAGATAAAATCAAAGACTCAGAACTAAGTCTCAGACATGAGTGGCAAAACCCAGAAAAAAAACCTTATATTTTTTTATCTGCAGTCATATCCTCTATTTTTTTTCTCTCTGTTTCAGCCCTAATTCACAAATTATTGCCAAAAGCAATATTAAATTTTTAAATGGGTTACTTGGGATGCCTTGTAAAATTGGTGTGCATTTTGTTGCAAAATAATACCAATTCCTAAAGATCAATAACTAGAAACAATTATTCTTTGTTCTCATTTCCTTCCTGAATGTTGTACTGAAATTGTTTCTTTTTAGTGGACTTCCAAAAATTCAGTCTATGTTGCATTCTGTCTTTTTTTCATCTTTCAAGTCTTTGTCTGGCTTTTATTTTAACATACTAATGACTTTATTTCTTTTTTGTCAAATGTACTTGAGTTTTGCATTTGTTGCTAATTAGAAATCAAATGAATCTCATTAAAGAGGTCTTGTAACCTTTTTCAACAATGAGAAAGGGCCAAGATTTCTCATCTGAAAAACTGTAGAACTGTCAGCATCTAATGGGTTTGTCAATTCTATTAGAAGTAAATAATAAACATAGAAAATGACTTGACATGAACTATTGCTAAAGATCAGCAATGAGCTTTACTACAAAAATCAATATTTTTCCAAGAGAGTGACTATTTATCGAAGGCAATAAAAGCTCTGTGAGAGAACAGGAACATTCCTGTTCAATTAGCCTAGATCCCTTTTGAAAATGTGAACTGGAAAAATGATGGCAGATCCACACAAAAAGCATGATGTATTTTGTTAAAGCGTGTTTTCGTATACTTTTCCATAGATAATGAAGACTATATACCTGTATTAGGTTTGCATGGCAAGGTTTAGGTAGTGGAGGAGGGGGCTACATGGGTGACTTCTGTGAGACACTGTCAGAAGTTTTCACTGTGACTAACAGAGAAAATGCCAGATGGATCCAAGACAGATCCAGAGCTGGTCGAGGCTGAGCCCATCAGTGACAGTGGTATCACCTCTGGGATAAAATATTTTAAAAATAGGAAAGCATCCTGTATAACAACAACTGGGAGAGAGGAGTTAGAATATGTGAGATGAACAACTCTGCAGACACCCAGGTCAGTGCAGAAGGAGCAGGTGCTCCAGAAGCAGGAGCTGAGATTCTCCTGCAGCCTCTGGGGAAGGCAGTGGTGTCTGACCACAGCCCATGGAGAATCCCACACTGGACAAGGTGGATTTGCCTGAATGAAGCTTTTTCATGATGAGAAATCTGCTCTGGAACAGGCTCCTGTACCTCCACAGAGAATAAACCCCAAACTGCAGTAGATTTTCTGGCAGCATTTCTGGGTTCATGGGGAGCCCACACTGGATCAGTCTGCTCCTGAAGGTCTGCACCTTGTGGAAGGGACCCACATTAAAGCAGTTCATTAAGAACCCCAAGGGAAGGACTCCATTGGAGAAGTTCATGGAGGACTGTTTCACTTAGAAGCAAGGCCCTGCTGGAGCAGGGGAGAAATGTGAGAAGTCATCTCCATAAGAAGGAAGGTGAGGTAGAGACAAAGTGTGATGAACTGACCGATGAATTCCCATTTCTCATCCCACTGCACCACTGTGGAAGGGAAAATAAAGACTTTGGGAATAAAGTCGAGTCAGGGAATAAGAGAGGGATGGAGGAATATTTTTAAGGATTTGACTTTATTTCTCATTACCCTACTCTGCTTTGATTGGTAATAAATTACCCTAATTTCCTCAAGACGAGTCTCTTTTGCCATTGAAAGTATTGGTAAGTGATATCCCCTGTCCTTATCTCAATCCAGGACCCTTTTTTATTTTTCCTTCCCCAACCCATCGAGGAAGGGAGTGATGGATCAGCCTTACTGGGCACTTAGCCTCCAGCTAGGATCAACCCACCACAAGTGTAAATCTGCTATATTATAAAAAGCTATTTCATATTTTTTGCCTGTGTCATTTTAGTGTGTGGTCTTTGCATTTAAACTCATATTTCTAATTTCTCAAGATATTGCCTTCTCTTTGATATGATGATATAATCTTTATTTCATCCAGATATCTCATTGAATAGGAGATATTATATCCACATTAGAATATGGTGAAGCGCATTAATGCGCATTCATTCATGTAGCAATAGGATTTGCAAATAGCAATATAGTGGAATTTTCTTCCCCCCATCCCTTGCAGTCAATAATATATACCTTGATATTTTCAAGCAGTGTGACCTTCTAAAGGATCTAGAAACCTAGAAACAGCTGATTTGTTTTCAGAGCTGGTTAACGCACCCAGAACCTTTGTAAAATCTGCTTCACACCTTCAGTGGTTGTACTAATGGTAATTTTTTACATTCTTTTCTTCCTAATGTCCTTAACAAAGAATAGATGACTGCAGACTTGGATCTTAGTATCTATCTAAAAAAAAATTGCACCAATTTTCTATATGATGTTTTGAATATTTAAAGCATTATATAAATGGTAAGACTAAAATTATTAAGATGATATAGCATTTGAAGGAAATCAAATACAAAGAAAGATCAAAGAAAAACACTGGTGTTCTTTATATATTAGATGATCACTTGGCATTTAAAAGCACACACATACAGCACATATGATATATAAATCATAAATATATCTAATTAAAATTTTAATGATGACCTATAACCAAAACAAACCAAGGATGATTTAGTAGAAAAGTATTTCAGTTATTTATAAGCTTTTTACAAGACTGCCAAAATTTAATTGTTTGGGTGGAATTAGAAGGCTAATTTTCTTCCTCAGGGTTGTTTTCTGGAGAGTTTTAGTGAAATGATCAAAAGGTTTCTTCTAATTAGTTTAAGGAAATCACATTGTTTTTCATCTGAAAGAAGATCAAGAATGTTCTGTTTGGTTTTAAAGAAATGAATAAAACTTTGTGGCACAAACATGAAAATCAGAAAGTTGTCTTATTTAGGTATGAGGAGTGAATTTTGCTATTCTACAAAACTTGTACTAAAGTTGCTACCTTAGAAAACTTCACTTTGTATATGCACAGCCACAGCTTGTATAGAGATAAGCCTGAGTACGACCTGTCCATAAAAATTGGCATAGCAGATTCTCACCTCAATAAATTGTTCCAGTAGAATAGGAAGTGGCCACAATGGTGCTGAAGTCAGAAACAGAAGGGTTTGCATTTTTCTTGGTGTTTCCTTCAGTGGCATTTGACTAAGAGATGAGAGGATCTTAAATGTGATGAAGTGATTGAAGAGAAGCTATTTCAGATTGGTAGAGATAAGGAGGTCTGTCTGTTATGGACGAACACAGGAGATAAAGGCTGATAATTCTGGTGTAGATGAGCTAAATCTGGATTTATTATAAAGATAAATACTTCATAAATATGCTGAACTGAGACTCAGAAAAAAGGATGGAAAAACACGCACAAATAATGATGAAAATGTTAATTTTGACATTGTCGTACATTTCCATGCTTAATTTTTAATCTTGATAAATTTCTTTTCCATGTTTATTATTGTATCCTTTTGAATTTTAGTGGATGAGAAAATACAAGTTCAGAGAAACATTTCTAGCTAAATTTAAAATTTGTACTTTTACATATATGAGTAGGCTTTAGCTCAGAAACATTTTCACTAGAAGCAAAAAAGTACAAGGAAGATTTACACAATATCCATCTGTAAGGACAACTTGTTTCATTGCATTGATGGTTAAATCTTGAACAACAAGGAAAATTAGTAATAGTGGTCTTTATCTCTTCAGAATGTAGCTGTGCAATGACATGCACATAACCAACTCCATGCACAGGAAACTGTGAACATGGGAGGAATAGTACACATTAATATAATCCTGTGTGTAGGACAATGTCATCCTGATAAAGTGAGGAAACAGAGGAATGAAGAAATCTCACTGAACTCTTAATAAAGGAACAAATAACAGAATCACAGAGTCATTTAATTTGCAGTACACTGAGTGCAACTTTTGACTGACCAACACCTTTTCAACTAGACCATTGCACTGAGTGTTGTATCCAGTTGTTTCTTGAAGACTTGCAGGGATGGTGACTCCAACACTTCCCTGGGCAGTGACATAACTCTTTCCATGAAAAAAACCTCTGTCTGATGTCAAACCTGAACTTCCCCTAGCACAGCTTGAGGTAGTTTCCTCTTTTCTTATGTGCAGTTGCCTGTGAGAAAAGGCCAAACCCCTCCTTGCTACAATCTCCTTTTAGGTGTTTGTAGAAGGTGATAAGGTCACCTCTGAGCTTCTTTTTCCCCAAGCTAAACAACCCAGGTCCCTCCTCCACTCCTCATAGGATTTACTCTCTAAACCCTTTACTGGCTCTATTGTCCTTGTCTGGACATGCTCCACTACCTTACTGTCTTTCTGGGAGTGAGGAGTCAAAATCTGGACACAGGATTTGAGGTATGGCCTCATCAGTGCTGAATACAGAGGGAGAGTCACTGCCCTGCTCCTGCTGGACACACTTTTGCTTTCACAGGTCAGGGTGCCATTGGCTTTCTTGGCCACCTGGGCAGAGCTTGCTCATCTTGGGCGAGCTCTTGACCATCACCCCCAGTTCCTTTGCTGCTGAGCAGTTTCCCAACCACTCTGTGCCCACCCCCTAGCTCTTTATCGGGTTGTTTTGACCCAAGTGCAGGGCCCAGCACTTGGCCCTGTTGAACCTCATACCACTGATCTCAACCTCTTCAGATCCCTCTATAGAGCTTTTCCAACTTCCAGCACTTCAACACTCACCCAGCTTGGTGGTGTCCATGAATTTAGTGATGGTGCACCCGATCCCTTCATCCAGATCATTGATAAAGACATTGAACAGGACTGGACTCAAAACTGAGCCCAGGGGAATACCATGAGTGACCAACCACCAACTGGAATGATAACAATAGTAATGGTATACAGAACATGAAACTATTTTGTTTTCATTAAAACACTGCTAAATTAGTCAGTTATACAATCTAGTGCATCCTTGTTTTCTTTAAAATACTGCATAGACAAAGACAATATGGAGAAAATTCCCAAATGAATTTTTTGAAACATAAACCAATTTTCAATTATACATAACCTTTCTGAATTCACATTCTTCTGTCACATTACCCATTAGGGGAATGTTTTCCTTCCTCATGATTGAAGCAATGGGAGTTAAAAGTAATTATATGCTAATATTGAAAAAAAGACAAGGAAAAATGTCCATCTCTATAATTTGCAATTATTTTATTTCTTTATAATCATTTATAGAAAGTGAGCTTTTGAGGGTTTCAATTATTGTTTGAGGTTTAAATGATATCATGTGATGTTAAACCAGTGCCTTTATTAAATAAGAGGAGTCTAGATTTTTTTAAAATGCATATAGTGATAGTTGTGAATGTCATAGTCATTCAGTATTGCTTCTTTCATGTATTTTCAAACAGCAAAGGTTTCTTCATGCCTTATTCTGAATAAAATGGGACCAATAAAACACGGTGAATAGTACTTAGTATGGGTGGCTGTCACAACTGACTAGAAACTTCAAATTTTGAGAATCTAACAATTTTTGTGAACTCCCAATTCAATTAAAAACAAAAACAACAACAATATTAAAAAAAAAAAACTCTTTAAAAATACAAGAGCTCAGTTCTTAAAACTAAGACATGACAAAAAATGCTAGTGTGATGTAGAGGAAAAAGGATTGGTTTAAAAATGGGAGAATTCTTTGAAACGAATTTGAGAGAATGATCTTTTAAGTATTTATATTATACTTTGGGAATTATCATGATGCTAGAATTTATTAAGCTGTGGTTTTTTTTATTTAAAAATGGGCAACTTTCCCAGGATTAAGAGGTTTACTGGCATTGTTTAGTGCAGGCTTAACTGATGGCTTACAAGGAGATTAATGAAATGGAGAAGGGTTTTATGAAGGTATTTCCCTACCTATTCTCACAAGGCTGTGAATGCTTTAATTTATAGAGCTCCAGTTAACATTTGTACAGTAGGAAATTAATTTATGTTAGAATGCTAGAGTTAACTGTGATCTTCTGCAGCTACTGAATCTCTAGAAAAAGGGGACCATATTTGTTTCCGAAGGATTCAAAGATGTTAACATTTTATAAATTTCTTACATAGTGCTATAGATACCATAAGTTTTTTCTCTTATATCACAGCTTTTATCTGGATTGTTTCTTGAGAAGAGAGCAATAAAACCCTCATGTCTTCAGTAAAATGTTACAACTTTGACAAAAACTCAGCTAAGCAAGCTGTCACCTTTATAATGGAACCCTTACCTTTGCTTACCTGGTTTAGCTTATACAGTGAGAGACTGCATCAGGCTTTGGCTTAACACAAGAGAGACCAGGCTAGGAGGCAGCTCTGCAGCCAGGCTGGTAGCAAGGAGCAGCACTGCTGTGGTGTGTATGACTTTGGTAGCACTTCTCCGTCACACCTGCACTTCAGAGGTTGGCTGGAAGAGAGTACCTCCTTTTGCTCCATTCAAACCTTTCTATCTGTAACAAGAAAGCTTAGTAGGGACTCAGTGATAGTTCTAAGTAAGCTTTTGAAATAAGAAGAGAACCATGGGTGATCAGTTATATGCAGATGTGAATGAAGAAGATGGAAAAGTCATTTATGAGGCTTCAAAGTAACTTGCCACTGACTTGAAAGCTTTTTACTTGAGGATTAAAAAGCTTCATGAGGACATATTTCTTTTTACTTTTACTCTGATTCAACTTTCTAAAATTCTTTGTAAAAGTTATTTAGTTATTTCTGCTGGACGTGGGAATTATTAAAAGTCACAAGTAGCAAAAATCCTCTAAACTTGGAAAAAAACCAAGCGCCTTAAGCAACAGTCCTTATAAATAGGAATTCATAATGAAGGGTCTATGAACTCCAAAACTGTATCAGCCATGTTACACAAGATTTTCTGATTAAACCCCAGAGAAACAATTGGCTGGTTTTAGTTACCTGGTGATTATGAATCATAATTCCAAGAAAGGCCATAACTTTGAATCCTGTTAAAGACTGTACAGTCATTTGGATGGAGTACACAACAAGGCTGCGAGGCATTTATGGGAGCTATTTAATAGTCCACTGCTGGAGTAGTACTTTGTTGCAAATAAATTACTGAGTAGAAAGATGAAACCACAGAGACCTGGTTGATCTATATGCAGAAAGAAGCATGAAGGGCTGTTAACTTTATTTTTCTTGTTAATAGTCTAGACATTAATAATAAGACCTGTTCTCTTCAGGGAAAAGTAATGAATGCTTTTATAATCGCTTCACACACTAATAAGACAAAAAGTGTCGTCACTATAATAAATGTTGTGTTAGTCTGGGGATTAAAAAAAATCAGGCTGACTGGATTGTACAGCAAAATCTGTTTGTACTTGGAAAGAGCAGAAAAACCAGGGAGAAAGCAGCAATGGATTTTCTATCTAAAGGAACAGATAAGCAGAATGCAAACTTCATCTGACCACACGCACCATGGTAGTCAATGCTGGTGAATAAAGTCCCACAAGACTCCCATATTCATGTGGTAAATCCACTTTCAGGCTTGGGAAAGAAAGTCTGAAAGATAAATGAGAAGATTATAAAGACATAAAAAAGAATCAGCAAATATGAATGGACAAACATAAAAATATATTGTGACATTTCTTGTCTCCTTATTTTCTTTAATCTAGTACAGGGCTGTAACTCTCTGGGAACAGAAAATTTAACAGAAAGAGCCCCTGTTAACAGGTGAGAGTTCAGGTTATAAATAAAAAACTTTCTGTTGAGGTGAAGTAGTCGGAAACCCGCCCTAGAAAGACTGAACAGCTCCTAGAATTCTGCCTGAAAAGATGAATAATAAATTGAAGGATTTTGGACAGCATCCAGTTTTAAACGAGAATTCTGAATTTTCTTAATCGCTTTTCAAAATAAGGAGGACAAAAGCTCCAGGGCCAGCCCAATCCTGCATGTTTTCACTCCATTTGGAAAAGTATTATGAAATATCTGATTAGTAATAACAGTCATAAAGTCCCAAAGTCCTGTACCAGAGTCAATGTGGAATACTCTGTATAAGAGTATAAAATGTAAAGCTTCCTGTCTTTAGAAGAAAATAATAGCTGTATCATTCCTGGAAATTAAGCTAACAATTAGAAACCTTCGTGAAAAATAAAACCAAATTTGACTCCTACTCCTATAAGCTGAATATTTTACCTTCTCTAATGCATACCAAGGCACACACTCATGGAAAAAATCTTATAATAAGCAAGAACTCATCTCATTATTTTTTCTGTAAAACCAAATGAGAGGGAAAAAAAAAAAACTCAAGACATCATGTGATTTAGATACAGTTTCAGGTTCTAAAAAGCAAGTATGTCAATCCAGGCAAAACTGGACAGAAACTCAGGAAGGAGTAGAGACATCGCTAAAAAATTCCTAGAAAATTAATATTTTCTGTTACTTTACAAACAGCTTTACAAACAGCTTACCTTTCTTATATTGAATAAGTAAATTCTTGCTAGTTTAGAAGTACCTGACAATTCCCAGAGTTCTACATTTAACCCAGAGATGTAAAACTTTGCTGAGGATTATTGCTTTAGTACTTCATTAATTGTGTACAATCTTTGACTCATTAGCAGTGTGGAAAATATAGGGCTTTTTTTGTTTTTTTTTTTTTTGTTTGGTTGGTTGGTTTTGGTTTTGCTTTGT
>JAYDZK010000113.1:72263858-72280114 GCA_034509185.1 Euphonia xanthogaster
AGTGTGGAAAATATAGGGGTTTTTTTGTTTTTTTTTTTTTTTGTTTCGTTGGTTGGTTTTGGTTTTGGTTTGTTTTGTTTTGTTTGGTTGTTTTTGGGGTTTTTGCTTTGTTTTGTTTTGTTTTGTTATGTTTGGTTGTTTTGGGGGGTTTTGTTTTGTTTTGTTTTGTTTGGGTTTTGGGGCTTAGTTTGTTTTTTTTTTTTTTTTTTGTATTTTTCAGTCTTGTTTAATTACAGCAGTGGGATACTGAACTAAACAACATTGGAGAGTTAAAAAATCTAGTGTATCTTTCTATTATATTTCACTGAAATTTTCTACCAGGGACAAAATTCAAGATCATAAGAGATATGCTGGTTTTAAATTGGTGATAAAATGAACTAAGACAATCATACTAGCAGTTCTTTAAAATTGTGCTTTGGCAAAACTAACATTTTAAAGAATCTAATGAGCTGAATATTATGCCATACAGCTGTGTGAAAGGAAAAGTCAGTTCATTAAAATCAATTGTAAGGACTGAGTTAAGATATGGTGACATTTTCAATTTACAGCCCTTTTTTGACTTACCTTCGCTGTACTTACTCAGATAAATAAATGTCCATTATATACTCCCTTCTATCAATGCAATTAAATTCTATGAGCTACAATAAAAACCAGTATGGGTAAGCAATTAGTAAAGGCTAAAATAAAAAAAAATCCTACTCAACAGCCAAACAAAAAATAGACTAATACATCAAATTAATGCATTTTTACTGTCTTCAATAGCTTTTTTTTTTCTGATACAGTAAATTTCTGCAGGATAAGCTGTTGACTTTTGGCATAATTCTGTAAAATTTTGGTGATCATTTCTGTTGAACCTCCATGACATTCTAGAAAGTTGATTCTGAAGGTGTTTTAGTTTGATAAAGAGCTGGATGATGTGGATCAAACCGAAGTTCATGTAAAAGTAATGTATGTTATACAGCTGCATTATTTGAGAAGTTCCAAAGCTTATGAGAGCATATTTTAAATATTCATGCTATTTTGCATGTAAATTGTTTTTGCAGTATACCATCATCAGAGCTATCTCATTAAACTGTTTTGCCAAAATGCAGATTAGAAGTTTGAGACCCATGGATTCCCCCAGACTCCAGTTCAATAAGGGCATGCCAATGATTTTGTGGGACTGTACATGCTGATATTTAGGTATGTCCTGTGAAACGGCTCATGCTTACCTTTAGGTGTATGCCTAAGGACATGGCCAAGTAAGAAGCACAAAGGACATATAATGCACTTTTAACTGAGAATGATCTGTGAATAAGACAGTGGAAGGACTCACACTGACTTTGTTATTTTTGGGATTAGGCTTCATCAACTTTTATGGACAAGAGGGATCATAGCGTGAAAACACATTGTTGTAAAGCCTTTTTCTTGACTAATTAAGTTCAGACCAACCATCTGTTATCTTGGCTTAAATACAAGCCCCATGTTCTCATATATTAGTGATAAGGGAAATTTGAGAGAATTAAATATTCCTTTACTTTAAGAGTGAGTCACAATATTGCTGTTTTGTCAGGGATTATTATTTTACATGCTTACTTTAACATTACATTTCTCTTAATATAATAACCCAGTCATTTCAATCACTGTAATATGGGCAACTCGGGGAAGTTTTACATTGCATAAACATTTAAAGATTTTTGTGATTGGTGATCTTTTCATACATTTTACATTCAAATGTTTTATTCTTTATATTTGATTTTTATAATGCTGTAAATGGAGTTGTCAGTGAGATTCCTGGTGCAGTCCTGTAGTAGCTCTACATCTTTCTCTTATCATGAAAACAATAATAACAGAAAACAATGTGGTGTTTAATGGGGAAGTGAGTAACTGCATCCATTTTTAGTTGAGAAAATATCAAAAGAGGACTTGTAACATTAACAGTTTGCCATTTTACCATGATCGTGGATGAAACAAAGTACAGAAAAATATTAGCTGTATTTTGCAGGAGTCATAAACATGTTTCAAGATACTTTACAGTATAAAAAGATTCGTGGATACCTTTAAAAATTATGTGTTTTACTTGCAATGTAAAACCCAGTAATTTGCATCTAAACAAATATGCATGTGTGGATTAAGTTAGGCTATTGTGCCTGAATAATAGTACTTAAAGCTTCTTCTCAATCATGGATAAAGGTTTCTTGCTTGTCTGCAGTATATGAGGAAGCAATTTTAATAGGCAAAGTCTGAAAAACCCAGACTTGAAATGTCATCATTTGTGAAATCGCTGGGTATGAGAAATGCACATACCAAGAATGATTTTAATTGTGCTATTTCACATGACCAAAACAAGGACAGTTAACACATATGCGATACAATTAATCTAAAAAAAAGTGTAGGTTAAATTATTGCTGGTGCATTTCTTCACAGTTGTTCAAACTGGTGAAAGCTACTCTCTTTCCTCACAAGAAGTCATAACAAATTCATGATACTATTGTTAGCCTACAGTGCACGCTCCATGATTAAAATATATTTATCATTTTTTTCTCATGTTTTTGTTCCAACCATAAGCTTAAATTTTGTATTAGATCCTGTCCACTTTCTTTGCAGCTGTAGCAATGCATGGAGTAGATGAGGAGAAAATCGGGTGTATTTTTGACATCTTCGTAATTGATGATACCTTAATTAGAGTCTCATAAACCAGATACACATGTAGTCTACTTTTCCCATATAGCAGTGGAAATCTGATGGATCGTTACTATTGTAATCTCTTTTTTAACAGCAATCAAAGTTTTCACTGACTTTCTGTCCAGCATTTGCATCTTTCTGTGCTATTCCAAGTAGTTTGATGTATATTCTACCTTATCCTTGATCAAATATTAAAAAGGTTCTGAAAAATGCATTACTGGTATAGTCTTACTTAAATCAGAAAGATAAGTCAATAATCATCATAAGCCACTGACACCAGAGAAGAACAGCTTCCAGGCTCTTGGTTTGAGACATCTTATCAATAATATTGAGTGTTTCTTTATTCATTAATTTCTATCAGTCTGAAAGATAAACCCAGTGGTACTATTTTCCTCATTATACATTGCATTGTTCTGACATCTGAGACCTGAAAGAAAGCTCTAGTGGGTAGTTCAAACTTTCCAAAAGGGGTTACTGACATCATGTAGTAATGATAATATTTATTTGGAAGTAGTTACTATGCATACAAAGAATACAATTTCACAATACTCCTACCTAAGCTCCAATGTTATTACCTAACAAAGCACAGTGAAGGTGCTTTCTGTAAGCAATATGTCTTCTTTCGCATCACTCCCGTTATCACTGTCCCGCTGTCCTAGATCACTGATTAAGTGCATTTTTAAGAAAATCTATGAAGTTGGAAAATGTTGTGTCAATATCATCCATGCTCTGAATTTAAGGGAATTATCTTTTAAAGGTGTAAGTCATAGCAAAATGCATAGCAACTTAGAATCCAGAAATTCACATGGTCTGATCAGAGAAACTAAAGTATTAGACATACGGGACAGAAAGCTTTTGGAGCTATTTCTTAGATTACAGATGTTAGTCATACAGTAATTTCTAAATGGTAAGCAAACACGCTATTTTGCCAGACTGATCATTTAAACCATTTGTGCATGGAATTACTATTAGATTCAAAGGTAATCTTCCTGAATTGATTTACTAATGACTTCTGGGATTGAGTCATTACTGGGTATGAATCAATAAATCTTTTTCTGTAAAGCATATCTGATGAAGAAATATCTTGAAGTTCTTGGTGCTAGTCATTTCTGTCACAAAGAACTCTATGAAAACTAAGCAGGTGTAAGAGTATTTCAAACAGAAAAAGAGAAGTCAGTCTGCTCAAGTTACTTGAGCAATGCTTTTCTAAATCTTTCTAAGCAAGTAACAGTTACTTTAGAGTACACTGTGCAATGCAATTTATCACACACTTACGCAATGGAATACATTCCAGAAAAAAAAAAAAAAAAGTAGGCTTTAACTACATTTCTTACTCACTAAATGTCCCAGCCCTGAGTGAATTTTGCCATCAACTGTATACATGGCAGTGAGGGCTCAAGGTCAGCTGTAAGAGAGCAGCTGTAAGAGAAGGGCTGTAAGAGAATCCCTGCGGAAGGTTATGGCCCCCTTTCATTCGGGACATGCATTTATCCTGAGCCACCCAGATGTGCTCCTTGCCTGAGCTATATTGCATCCATGCCTCTGCTTCCTATTTAAGCATGTTGTTGATCTGTGCCAGAGCACCAACCTGCAGCACCCTGGATGGACTTCAGATGTACATCATCAGTGTAAATTTGCCTAGCAATGCCAAGTCAGACGGCTGACCCTGAATACTGCTCTGCTCCTCTCTTGTCTGGGTGCTTTACTGCTGTGCCCAGTGATATCACTGCCCTGCCTGCCTTGATGCCACCCTGGGCTCCTAGTTTTCCTTCCTTTACAGTTCAGAAATATGTCAGTGCTCCCTGATGCTACCTCCTCTATTATAGCCTAATGATTTAAGATCCTGAAGAGAGAACATTCATGCAAGTGTATTTTGTATTCATACGCGCAGTAATTAAACTATACATTCTTTTTCTAAAGAAGTATCTTTTGCCTCTTTCCAGATTACATAAACTTGAAATACATGGCATATTACTTACTATTGCAAGTATGAATACATGCAAAATATATAAATTGTGAAATTCACAATGAATAAAAAAGGCTTCAGCATAGAAGTAGAGATCTTGCAGACAGGAGAAAGCTAAACATAGAAGGATAGATTTTCACTGTCTACAGCAGCGGTAGAAATAAAATTCAGATTTGATGAGGATCAGTCAAAGTCTCTGTTCATTAGGCAATGCAGCCTCCATTCCTGCCCAGATCTGCATATTGCTCAATTATATAGGCAGAATAATACCTTTCCAGGGTTTGCAGAAATAGCTGAAATTCTCAAGAACAAAAGATGAGCAAAGAAATACAGTGAATTTCTGCTAACATGATTCCACTGCTGAAGTACAGCCAGATGGAGGTAAGAAAAACCATGTTGAAGACAAGGATGAAACAATGATTGATAGCCTTGTTTGAGAGACAGGTGAGATCAATCTGACAGTTTCTGGCACAAATTGTGTTTCCCGCTATTCAGGCAACTTAATTTCATTTATGTTCATTTATGCCAGCTGGGTGTATCTTATTCTACTCTTCCCTCTTCCATGTGCTGTAGTTTCACATTTTTTTCTTTTCCTAAATAGCATCTCAACCTTTAGTGAAAAAAGAAATAAAAAATTAAAAGACAGTTATTCTTTTCATCCATTTAGCTGACATTTCTTTAGTTTTCCCTTTTGTGTGCTCAGTAAAAAAAGGAAAGCTTTATGTGCTCTTTATTATAGTTCTACCTGGAGATATGTGATTCAGACCACAAGCCAGCGTCAGTTTATTGACACTGACCTGTGAAATATTTCCTGTCCTGTTAGCTGTCTGTTCTCCAGCTTTCTAGGTCTGCATTCCGTGTGACTCTGAAGTTATACATCAGCCAGCAGTGGGACTGCTGCCCTCTGTGTGCTGTACAGTAATGCATCAAGTATGCCATCATTAAGATAAATTATGTTCTTTTGTGAACATTTGAGTCTGTATTTTTCAGTACAAAAAAGCAGCTGTGCTTGAATTAGAGTTTAAGATGGCTCTTAAACATTAGAAAAAAATTGATTACTTAGCGAAGTTTTGGCAAGGGAATTAAGATGATTCAGGCTCCTGTGTAACATGGCATTTCTGTTGTTAATACTGATACAGAAATAAAATGACAGAAAAAGAAATAAGAAACAAATTAGAGATAAGTAACTTTTCTTTTATATAATTCATTTTTGGACTACAAAGTTACAACATGCTGGTAAATCTGCAGACTTTTAGCAAACCTGCTATGCTTTGATAAATGTCACTGGCCCTAAATCTGAGATGTAGAATATAAATTCTGAAACAGATGATCAGGGCTTCCATGTGACTTTTGTCTCATTCCTGTTGTAGTTGCCATGAGGTTTCATTGTCTTCACCTAGAGTTCGATCAGACTCCAGAAGCAAACAAGCTTCTGCTAAAGTTTTGGTAAAAATGTAAAATAGGAAAAACTTAAAAGTGAAGATTTCTCACTACAGAACATCATAGAGTTATTGGAAAAACATGTTATGGAAGTAATACAAAAAAATCCCTGATCCATTCTCAGGGAACAATAAATAACACAATTCAATAGGCTAGTCATTTATTATATTATGATTCTGTGAGACATATTAGTTTTCCAGCACACATTAAATTCAGTGTGTGATGTTTGTATTATGAAAGTCTGTCTGAAAAACATCCGTTGCAAAGTCTCAGTGCCAGCTTTGATGGCTGTCTCTAGATGTTCTAAAACATGTTTTGTCCCACCTCAACCTCACTTTCACAGATTTCCTTTAAATTTACCAATATTTTACTTCCTTCTTTGTTAATGACTGATTTCCCCTGTCCTTGCTAGCTGTGACTTTTTAACTTATGAATAAATTGAAATTTTTGCTACGGTGGAAGCACTCATTAAAGATTCAACAGGTGTGTATTTTAATATCTCTAGAATAAAATTAGCATGTGTGCACTTCCTGTTCTAAGACTTCTGATTTATCCTGTCAGGTACATAAAAGTCATTGTAACACTTTAAAAACTTTTCTTATCTACTTGAATGTTTAAAAAAATTATCTGAGAGGCAAGAACTGATGTTTGTTGAACTCCTTAGAGAAGATATCTTCCTTACATTTGTGCACATTTCAATTCAGCATTCCAAATTAAATTACACGAGAGGTGAACTTAGGGTTTTGTTTTTTTGTTTTTTTTAAGAAATGCCTGTGAAGTCTAAAATAATCATCAGCTTCTCAAGAAAGGGTAGTGGAGAAAGAAAGGAACATCAGTCTAGTTTAAAAAAAGAAATTATGAAGTTCCTAAACGTAATCTCAAGACAACGTGAAACACATTGTAGTGTGAATATGAAAATGTGGCAACATTAATTTTTAAATGTTTATCTTTGTAAAGGCTTTGTTTCTATCAGTTTTTTGGTGGCAGGAATATGCATATATGTCTTAGAAGATGTTGGATTGGTCTCCTGTCCTTACTTCTGAGTATGAAAACATCCCTAGGCTGAAAGCAAAGTAAATATTCAGTGATAGAGGATGTATTTGAATAGTGACAGGTCGAAGTCTAAAAAAGAAGAGGTACATGGTTATAGTGCCTTGTTTTGTTCTCCAGGCTAGTCTTGACAAATTCCTCACAGCTTCATATGACCAGAAACAAAAATATCTTCAGGTACCTTGCAGATAACTTAAAAAGAAGAAATAAAAAAAGCACCTGATCATAGGCTTATCATCACGGCATCATACAGGATCATAGAAGACATTCTGATGAAATGAATAAGGATCAGAAAATAAAAGAAAAATAGGATAAAATACCACATGGGTATTTGACATTTGAAGCCTTCTGGATTATTCTGATTTCACTAAAAGCAAGTTTTCAAAGGAAAGTAAAGCAGGTTTAATCCATTCAGTAACCTGCCTGTTATGGTGCCATACACAGATTATTTAAGATGGGAAAGATAACATAAGATTTGTAAATAACAATTTGGCAAAACCCAGTGTACAGAAAGAGAAATATTCCCTAAAGGACATGATTGGTAAAACTAGCTAAGGATCATCCTAGAGGCTGATTTAATATTTCCATTAATAACCTTATTGCCAAATGTTGTGTTGCAGCAGTTGAAGGTACTGGGGGCTGCAAGTGGAATGAATTATTACAGAGAGAGGAAAGAAAGTTTTTACCAAGCAACAGCGTAGCTGAGGGTAAACAATTCAATATCAAAAATGTGTGATGCAATTGTCCTGTGCAACTTTAGGATTCTTTTATTCCTGTTTTATTCTTTAGTTCTTCTAGGGAAAAAAAAAAATCTATTTTACTTTATAAATTTCTGGTTTTAGATTGAATTTTTTAAAATTATATCCCTGACAACCCTAAAGAAATGGAAAAAAGTCCTAAGATGATGACAGTATTCTATTTTGAACCAGGGGCTTGAGCCACTTTTTAAATAATTTTTGAACACCTATGAATCATATAGATTGTTATAGAATTATACAGGGCCCAATGTTTTGGTGCCTTTGTTCACAGAGGAAAATACCTCTATGAATGTGTGACAGCTGAATTTTTTATTTTCTGTGCTATTAGTCTGAGAATGGAATCTGTGGATCATTACCAGAACCACTGATTGTGCTTCTGATGAATGAGGAAATTGGGAAAGATTTCTGATGGCCCCACATACTTTGAAAAGCTTGAATTTGGACTGGCAAGCAGGATGAATTGTGAGCTGCTTCATCTAGTCCATTTCAGCTGAGAATCTGGATTGTGTGATTTGCTTTTCTGGCCTCATATAAAGCCCTTAAAATTTTCTAGATCCATTGAATTTTGGAAGCATTTTTATAAATACAAGGATACTCAATTGCATAAATTGTTTTTTGGTTCAGAATTTAAAGTAATAACAATGAGAAGCTAATGGATTTTTATGTATTTTTATCTTTATTTTTACAAAATGTATGAATATACTGAAATAATGATACCTCTCCACATCAGTGCAATTCCATAAAATTTTTCTGCTGACATGTAATACAGATATAGAAGTGTACTTGTTGAAGGGATCCTGTTCCACTTCAAGAAATTTTTAGATGGAGCATCAAGATGTATTCGATCATGCATCTATAAATGATGATTTTGGAAATAAAATAAAAATATATTTCTAGGAAAATGGAATCTTTGTACTAACCATTGTTTTATATACAGTCATAATTTTGTTTTCCAAAGCATTTATCATATTTTCACAAGTATCACTGTCCAAGAACAGTTTGGCAGCTTTTTTTGTACAAAATATTGTCTACTAAGAATAATGTGCAAAAGCAGAACTAAGGAAATTCTTTTTCCTAGGAATAAAACTTGCTAGAGTGATGAAACAAAAGTCTGCATTATTTTTTCCATGTTCTCTCAGCTGCCACATTAAGAGATATTAACCAGACATTCCAAGAAGTTTTGTCAGAAAGTAAAACTTAATTGGGTATTAAAAACGAAAGCAATTTTTTTACTTTTGGCATGTTGAACAATGCGCATTCTCAAAGAATCGTGAGTACTACTTATACAACCAAAGAAAAATTGGATAGAAGAACTGAAAAAATTATTGTTTTCTCATACGATAACTTGCTATTGATGAAATTAAAGGGCATTACAAATTTATTACAGTTTTCAAAGTGGAACGGGTACAAAGATGGGAAGATACCGGCTGTTTTGAACAAAAAGGAAAGAAAATATCTAACACTGCAGTAAGGTTATATGACTCAAAGATTGTGAAGGCAGTGTGACAGAGAAAAAAGAAGAAAGTAAAAGCTTAAGATAATCAGAAACATTTAATTGAACACAATCTAAAAAAAGGCTGCAGACATCACTATTTATGTGTGTCACTGTACCAGGAAGGAGGGCTGGAACTGGATCATCTTTAAGGTGCATTCCAACCCAAGACATTCTGTGATTCGGTTATCCTATTACAGTGTTCTTCTTGAATTGCACTTGTGGGCCAGTAAGAAAATCAAAAAGTATTTTAAATTCTAGTTTGCACATTTTATTTATGCAGTCTGCAGAAAACTTGCAAGAAGTGGTAGAAATAGCCAATACATAAGCAAAACTAAGGAACACCACATGTCATATGTGACTTGTTAGTAAGTAAACAGTTGTCTTGGTCTGTCTATATTTCTCTATGTGATGTAAATTTAGCACACATAACAGTACTTGCTCAGTCCTAGAAACTTTCAAGCAGCTTTCTGTAAACAAAGAAATAAGTTAGGGAAAGGATTTTTGCTTTTTAACATCAAACTCAATCCAGTCATGGTGTATATGAGGATTGGGAGCTACATCTATAGAAGCAAAATGCCTGAGACCATTCATTAGCGCTGAGGAAAATTGGCACAAGAAACTATGCACACATGCAATTAGCATGGAAAACAGATGGCTAGATGCAAAATATTTACTAAGGACAGTCACTTTGCCATGCTGACTCCAAAGTGGTGCTGGTTTGGGGGAGTGCTAGTTAGTTGGGCTGTACCACAGTTGTAGCACCTACAGTGATGCTCCAGCTTTGCGATCTGCTAACTTCCTAATTCAGGCAGGTGCAGAGTCCCTCTCCCCACCAGCACCCTATTGTCTGACTATCATTAAAGGAGACAGAGTAAACACTTTTCCAGTTACTATCATTAAGTATCTAACACAGAATATTGAATGGAGTATTGCTGATGGTGCCATTCCACTGAATGGAAATATGTTACTCAACAGGTAATATTTACAGCAGAATCTGGTAGATTTTTTTCAAGTGACCTGTATCATTGTAAGACCTTCTAAATGTTGCAGTGCCAATCCTAAGATTACTAACCCCTTCTATATGGTCTGATCTTTCAAAGCACTAAAGAAGGGACATAAACTCCAGGGGGAAAAGGTGAAAAAAAATAAAGAGTGCTCAGTTTAAAAAATGTCTTTTTGGATGAGGGTCTGGACAACATTTGCACAGTTGGCAGAGTGAGGCTTGCAGTAGGGTTCTTAATTTAAACTTTCCTTTGCAGGAGGAAAAAAAAATAGCAAGCCTTTAACATGTGTTTTCCTACTAAGGTATAAATTATGCAGTATATAAACTCTTGATTCTGTTAGACAGAAGTAACTAAATAAATAACTTAGATTTTTTTTTTTTTGTTCTGAGCATTCAGACACCATAAAATGTCTAATTATAATCCTTTTTTTTTACTCTCTTTGAAGTAATTGATAAAATATTCTTGCAAGATTTGAAAGAGGAAAAATAGAAGGTTTAAATTTTTCAGCAGAGAAGACATTAATTTTCTCTCAGGCCAGTAATTGTAAAAATACAATTCTGTTTCATCTTTAATACAAGGTAGAGGAAAGGAAAGTGAATTATCTGCCTTAGCAAAGAGATTACTAATAATGAAATTACCGTCTTCTTGAAGGTATAAATTTGCTGTTTATTAATGTTAATGCATGGTTTCAGACTTACATGATGTACCAGACAAGAAAGAAGCTGATACAATTGTAATTTGAATTTCTGCTGCAACCCATCATATTAAATTACATGAAATGCTGGTGAGAACCTTCATGTGGGCAGGTAACATGACACAAATAACAGTGTCATCTACCCAAATGTATTTGCTCTGAAAAATTCATTAATTCATTCCTCAGAGAATTATCTCAGTTTTCATCTCTGAGGAATCCCATCTCTTGCCTTCCACAATCTTCCCAAATGCTATTGTGCTTCTCCCGCTAGATGTAGAAAGGGAGGGATGAAGTGTGAGGGATGAAGTCACCATGTAAAGGCACATACTGCCTTTCTCTAGGTCCTCTAGTTCTAAGGGGAGCAAAGAGGCTATGGTAGGCATTTTGAGGTAAAATTGCAAGATAGCTGGAGGTCTCGGGTACATATCGTAGAGAATTGTGTGTGCCAGAGATTTTCTATCAGGGTCTATCACTTGCCCTCTTTGAATTTTGACTCTATGGGCAAGGGCAGGTCATTGGGACAAGGAAGGAGTGTGTCAATGGAACCAGCTTTGCTCCTTTCCCTTCTCTTCATGCTCCCAGATGAGAGCTGAAAGAAGACATATATTAATAGAGTTTCAGAGATAGTCATTGGCACCTCTTCTCCAAGGCAGAAGTATCTGGTAGGATATCCATGTTGCCCAGAGCATAGGATGATACCATGAGGCCAGGAAAGATGTGAGCTGAATAGGGAAAGAAGTTCTTGCCTTCTGTGACAAGAAAAAGGCATCCAGAGTAATGGGCACAAGACAAGAAACATAATGCATAAAAAATATTTGGAAACTTCTTCATATTGGGTCAAAATAAGCAAAAAAAAAAAAACAAAAAAAAACCAAAAACAAACAAAACACTTTTATTATTCTTCCTTTCAAATTAGTCTTTACAAATACTTTCAAAATACTTTTCTTCACAGCTATTTTATTATTCCCGTATAATTCTATCTTGCTACATAACAGCTACATCAAATCTTTTTGTTTCATAGCTTTTCATTACTTTTCTGAGCCCAAACCATCAAACAGCAGAAAACATCATCAGAGATGAGGCCTTTTGATAGATTTAGGCTCTACTTCTTTAGGCTGCACATTTTCTGCAGGATTTTGAGTGTTGAAAATAAATATTCTGGTTTCCCTGAAACATTTCTCAGAAAGAACTTGCCATTTATAATGTAAAATAAGTCTCTGCATGTCCTCTGCAGTGTATTTTACACTTTCCCAAATAATTCTTCAGCAGAAGAAATTTAGCTGTTTGGTGGAGTGACTTTTTTTTATATTATACATTGTGCAAAGAGACTGTAGAAATTGTTTCAGTCATCATTATTAGCCCTAAAACCACATGTTAATGTAAAAGAAAGGCCACTTTATTTTTAACCACACCTCTTTTTGGTGTGCTAACAGGAGAACATCTTTTATGATCAAAAGCATCCACACTAAGTTCCAGAAAAAGCAAGGTTTGTACAGGCATGAGTGTCCTTACAAAACAACAGAGATCAAAATTCTTTCTTATAATAGTAAGCAGTTCTGGACTACAACAAAAACTGGTAGGACTGGAGAACACGGAAAATTTGGGAAATCAGGTTTGTCCATTTGTGGATGACCACCTAATACCTATATGTCATGATTTTAACCATTGTTTATTTGACATAATCTACATTAGATCCCTCACAATAGCAAAAAACTGAGTTATTCATTATCTTTACCCTTACAGCAAAGGCAGACTGGCTAACTTCATCCCAGTTCTCATTTTATATGAAATGCAAATTTCTCATTTACATTTAATGCTGCATTGCCAATAAATTTGGCTTCACACTTTGAACTAAATGAGCTACAAAGTTCCATGAAAACTCAGAGACATTTTTAAGTGAAATATATATTCTCTTTTAATTTTTTCTTATGTTCTACTGAAGAAAAAAAAAATCCGATTAGTATTAATCCTTTGAGATGCCATAATTTTTATTTACAATTCTATTTTCATCCAGATCTAGATTTTTTTCTATCTTATAATTGGCATACCAACTTTTTTACATTTTATTTTTATAAATCTATTTTGAGTCACAGTAATTCACTGACTGCAGTTGCTGAAGCTGCTGCAGTATCTGTCTCTGAATCACAGATACTAGCAGTGAAATGTTCCAAATTCTTCTCCAAACTGTCAAGTTCTTTAATAGCACATATATTAAATATTTTGAGCTATTTCACTAAACTGTTAAAAAAAATCTTGGCATATTCTTTAAATTATGTAGCTATTTTGTGAGAAAATGGAGCTCGTGTGCTAGGGAAAGTAGAGAAAGGCTACACAATTAATTTAATACCCCAAAACCTGAAATCGTTTAGCTGAACAGAACAGAAATAAATGTACAAAAGATAGATGAAATGGTGTTCAACTTGGCCAATGTTTAAAAATGTACCTTATTATAAAATAATCCTGAGTCAGTAAACCAGCTTCTGCCTTTAACAATACGCATCTAATGGAAATGCATTTCAGAAAGCATCAGCTTATCAGTAAATGTACACAGATGGTCCCTCAATTTACCATCAGTTCTTTCACTGACTCCCCAAACAGCCTGAGGAAACTGCATTTACTAAGATCTCCTCAGATAGCTGTAGCAAGCAGAGCACTACCCATCAGTATCAGAATCACAGTCCTCTCTTTCATATCATATTTTGAGCACATCCAGTAATCTGACCTGTCACAGGCGCCAGCCAAGTGGAAATGACAGTGAATGACAGTAACAGACCAAATAAGATGGCTGCCAGGAGCACAGAGAGACCCAGGGACCTCAATCAACTGAACCACAAATCCATTAAATGATTTAATTTTGTGTATCCAACTGTGGGGCAATGTTTACAGCAGGAGAGTAAAATACACCCACAAAAAATAAAATCATGTAAAGGAATAAACAGTTTGAGAAATAAAAATACTCTGAGGAGAAGTTAATGCTTGATTGGTCCCTTTTTTGGAAGATGTTACAAGCTTTTTATGCACATAGAATAAACTGTTCTGTGATATGACCTTACATTTTAGAAAATGACTCACAAATTAAATTAGTTTTGTCTGGTAATGCAGAAAGGTAAAAAGACACTTTCTTCTGTGAAAGTAGGCTAGTCAACTTGAGTTTTGTTTGAAGTCTTTTTCCTATCGCTCCCATCTTCTGGCTGGCACTGCAGTGACTGAAATGCAGAAAGATTGGATTAAGAGTACAGTTTTACTCATGTATACTTATTTGTTCCAGGCTCAGCCTTGTACTTCAAATGAAACCTCTAAAGCAAAACTGGTATAAAAAATATGGCACGTTATCATGCATATGCTTTTAGATATTGCAGAACTTTAATTTTCTATTTATCCTCTCTGTTAAAGAATAGTTTGGCTCATTCTATACTAATAATTTCAAATGCAGTTAAATGTAGCTTAAAAACAGGACAGATAGTCCACAGTCCTAATCTGTGCCTTCTGAGCATCTCATAAGGAGGTGAAGGGAAGATCTGTTGTCTCTGCTGTGTCAACAGCATGGTTTTGATACATGATGAACTTGGGCATTAACTCATGACAAAGTAGGCTGGTAAATATAATTTATGATTAAGCAGTCTTCATTCAAACACATAAACTGCTCTTAGCTCGAAAAAAAATCATAAAGAATACAGGAGAATTAGAATAGGTGTTTTGATTTTTGTTTTGTTTTGTTGTTGTTTGTTTGCTTTGTTTTGGTGGGCTATTTTGTGTGTGTGTGTTTGTTAGATAGTTAGATAGTTTGTTATGTATTAAATCTGCTTAGGAAGCAAGATACTTTTCTTTAACTAATAGCAGCCAGATGTGCCTAGTTGAAAAGAAAGTCAGCATGTAACTCTTTCATAATTCTTTCAGTTATAAGGAACCCCAGATCAAATACACCTGTAGTGTAGCTGCAATTCAACTGATAGCACTCTACAATGCACTCCAGACAACAGAATATTTTAAGGCTAGAGACGTTCATTAGGCAATGTTTGAACAAAGGCTTTGCAAATCTACAAAACTGAGTGATCACACTACACAACACGTGCTTTTGCTAATAAGCAGCACCTTCTTTTCAGGGTAAACTCATGACTACCTCAGATCATTAAATTCACTGAATAACAAAGGTAGGGAATTTTGTCCAAGAAGCTCTGGCTTTAGTGAAGAAACTTGCAGGGGACATATTTCTTTCTAACAATTCTTTCTTTTTAAACTATTTCATTCCATGAGGGGGTTTTAATTTTTAGCAAGCAGCTAAAAAACACCAAAACCAAAATCAAAACCAATCAATCCCTATAAGAAAAAATGCTTCTTGTTTTGAATTTATCAGATTCCTCACTGTTAATAAAAGAGGTCTCAGTCAGACTTTCTTACCTAATGATAGACATTGTGTGTCACTGTGATCTGTCAAATGGCATTCTGTACTGCATTTTCATAATATTCCACTAAGTCTAAAGATAACATTTCCCATAGATACATTTCTAATGTTTTGAATGCCAGGCAAAACCAGCCTTTTGGGCACATTTTACTGGATTCAAGAATGTGCTGCTCATTTATTATTCTATGCTCTTTTAGAGGCTTGAGATGGGCTCTGGAATATGCTTTGAGGGATAAAGTCATTTGTAATTAAAGAATATTTTTTCACTCCTTTGTACTCAGCCATGGGCAGATACGCTGGTTCCAAGGCTTTTCCTCAACTCTCTATTGTAATGCCACTAATAGTAACAGGCAACAGAACCTTGAATAATTCTTACAGCACTGAGTTCATCACACAATCCTTTAACCTGAAATGGGACATGAAAATCACAGGCAGGAAGCATGCTGGGTTTTAGCTCAATTCTTGTCATAACCTCTTGTGCAAACACAAACAAAAGAATACAGGAGGATAGGGGGATTTTTCTTTTCCTTCTGTGTTCTAGCTGTCCAGTGTAACTGAACATACTGCCTCATATATTTTTAATTTATCTGAGTATGTGCAGCTACACACAGGTATTATTTTACTCTCACTGAAAGCTTTCCCTTGTGTAAAGGAAAGGGTTTTTTTTGTACAGGAAGGAAGGAAGGAAGGAAGGAAGGAAGGAAGGAAGGAAGGAAGGCAGGACGGAAGGAAGGAAGGAAGGAAGGGAGAAATGAAGGAAGGAATTAAGGAGGGAAGGATGGA
>JAYDZK010000113.1:72280146-72291084 GCA_034509185.1 Euphonia xanthogaster
AGGAAGGAAGAAACTTCCAAGAAAAACTGAGATTTTTTTTCCAAAGAATCATATGAAAGTTTTTTTTACTTATTTCTTAAAGAAAATATGGCAGTCTTAATTATGACAGTTAATTCATGTAGAGCTGAAAAAACTTCTCAGTCCTATTGCAGAACTGCAACTACTGCTGTTTTACTTGCTTCTAGTTTGTTGCAAATCCTGCCCTATTTCGGCAAGCCATGTGGAGTGTATTATTACGTGCAGAAACACTTCTGTTCACAGACTTCTCTTTTTCAATACCAGATTTGCCTGTTTTCCTTTATGTGGAACTATAAATTATGTCCTAGAATGACCATTTGCACTTTGATGCATACTAATCAATGTAAACATGTAATTTTATAATTAATTCAGAACTAATTAGCAGTAATTAGATGTGTCTGTCAAAAATATCAGCAGTAATTTAGAGTATATTACTTGTCAGTCAAATATGTTTTAAATAAATGTTGATAGCATTTCTGGCTCCAATTAACAGAGCATTAGAAACTTGCAGCCATTTTCGTGGATGTTATTCTAACATGCAAGGAAGGGACTATATGCATATTTATGTAAGAATATTTCCAACTGTGTTACTAATATTATAGCAGCTTAAATCAAGAAAAGTACATTATCCTCATGCAGCTAAATTGTTAAGAGTAGAACTAGAAGTATAATAGCCAGTGAGGGAAACAGAGATACAAAACACTTTATTAATGCCTAAATAAGATTTAGAAAATACAATTTAATTTCATCTTTTTTTTTTTTTTTTAATACACAATGACACTACTGATTCTGAGGTTCATAAATCAGTACCTAATAGTATCTTAAAATCTGAATTTCTTTAGCTGGCATAAAATTTTAGCTGCAAGGAAAGCAATGGAGTTGTACCTGGGTTAGTCTTTGAAGGCTATTTTTCCAACCTGTTATAGATATTGGGCTCAGAATTTGATACATTCCATGCTGAGGTTAGAGATGAAGCTTCATTAGAAAGCACTTCTTCAAGGAATAAGTCAAGACAATCAAATTTTTCAAAAACAGGATTTCTAAGGAAGTAAATCCTTTTCCAAGGAATGGTAGCAGAGTTATGGGACAGGAGCCATAGAAACCTTTCTAATCTGAATTGACTCAACAACACTCACCCACCATCCATTTTCATCAATGTTTGTCAAAAAATGCTGTGAACAAAGAAAAAAAGATTAAGAAGTGGTTCCTAGGTCTAAAAATCATGGTCTAAAAGGGACAGAGACAAAATGCATTGGGTCAAATTTAAGATTAGAAACGCTTCGATTTTGTGGATGCATCATCAAATTCTGCATGGAATTACACTGCTTAGAACACTTGAGGGTAGAACTGAAAAATCAAAAGAAATACATCCCAAGAGGCATCTTAAATCTCTTGCCATATTCTAATTTTAAAGGGAATGTGTGGCAAGCTTTATAGGCAATAGCAGACTTTATGCTCCAGAACAAGTAAATTATTTTGTACCTGAGAGTGCACACTTTTCTGGATGTCTCCTCTTCTACATACTTTCCAGCATTTTTAATGAAATGACAAGGATCTGTTTTCTGACCATTAAGTCATTAACGAACATTAGTTCATTAGACAAATCAGGAAGGCAATACCCTTTCAGAGAAGACAAAACAGTGACTTGCCAGGTAAGCAGATTTTCAAGACTTGTTCCTGAGACAATACAAAGGGATAATACCTATACAGTGCAGAATTATGGGGGGGTTTGTTTGTTTTATATTATCTTTTTCCTGCAAAAAAAGGGAATCTTTTAGAATTTTTTTTCTGTCTCTGAGGAGTCTACAACACTCCAGAGATTTAGATGAAATTAAATGTAGTGTTCCTAGGTTTATCATAAATCACAAGAGCAAAATAATAGACCATTCTCTGATTCCAACACTGTCATGAAATGCCAGTGCTTATCTTCAGGTATTTGCTATCAGAAATATCCATAAAAAACATGACATCAGATCTTGAAGGATGACCATGACCTTGGAATATTACTGATAAAAGCTGCATAGAATCTGGGAGAAAGGTATTTCCAGAAGTAAAAAATTAATTTCATCCAAATCTTTAAACTTTTTTTTTTTTTTTTAACTGCAGATTCATGCTAGTAAACTGACACTTTAAAAGCACATTATTAAACACTTTCCTCATTCTTTTTTCCAGGTTTTGAATGAAATATTTTTTTAAATTCTAAGGCAAATGAAAAGAAATGCTTTACAAAAAAAAACAAACTGAAACAAAACAAAAAAACTGACAAAAAACCAGTGTATTACAGCATACAATCATCCAAAAGAAAAAAAAAAAAAAGAAAAAAAAAGTGTATTATCAACCAGCTGGGTTTTTTTTTACACATACTTCATGAACTTAGCTGATACGCAGTAATAAATCCTTAGAAAATAGGCCAATATAATGGTGAGAACAAAAGAGAAGCCAGGACACATACAGGTTATCATAATGTGTTAGGTTTTTCACAGATTTCTTACATACAAAATTCCTGGTTTTCAGAGCTTGCAAATGATATTATTTTAGGGCTTTGACTTCTGTTTACTTAGCATCGAGTTCTGAGAACTTAAGATTGTACTCCATGAAAGGTTTTTTATTATTTTTCTCCTTTCTTATATCCTCATGTTTATAAAAATGGTAAAATGAAATGCATGATCACAGAACTATGTTAAGTAGAGAAGCTTATCTTAAGCTACCCATCCCCTTGGCCAAAAATGAGAGGAGCATTTATTAACACTATTTTTGAGGAACGGCCAACACAGAACATTTTCCAAGTTTATTGTCTGACTCTTTCTTCATTTCTTGCTATTGATTAAAGAAAAAATAGTCTACATCTTCAGGTTAAAAATTATAATCCTACAAGCTAATTACCAGAGTGCCTGCAATGTTTTAATACAACACCTGAATGTCTAAACAATTTTATCTAGGTGCAATAAGGAGATTAGACACCTATCCCATCTGCAAAACATCAGTGCTGCTATGGTGGTAATAGCTGTTTTGAAATCATTGTTTAGTGACTGTGTCTCATGGGGTTTATTTCATTAAAATTTGAGTATCAGTATACACTATAATGCTGATGTTTTTGGCTTAGAACCAATCAAGTCCTAGTGGAAAATCTGCTTTTCTCTCTTACTGTATTAACTTAGGAGAAGAACATGGATCAATCCATCTTCAAATTGCGGGGAGAGGAGTCACTGACACATTGCTGAGATTGCACTGATTTTCTTCTTTCATTCTTAGCCCTGTGCTGGAGACTACACAAAGGAGAAGAAATGGTACTAATGAAAGAACCTCTGGAGATTGTTAGCTGACATGACCAATGAGGAAAAATGAATGGTGCACAGGAAATGGTAACTAACAGCAGCTAAGCGTGCCTTCTCACTCAGGCAATGCTGTGTCAGGGATTGATGAACTGGCTCCTGAAGGGAGGGAACAAATGCACATTGTGGTGTAGGGTGGAGGTAGGGCTCTCTGCAGAGCAAGGTTAGAGCTGGGTTAATTGTGCCTGCCTTGACTGGCAAGTGAGGATACAGCATGAGCCTAATCCAGCTGTAATGCTTTCAGCTCAGCAGCTAACACCTAAAGCTAAGTCAATGTATCCCTGCACACTGCTGGCTTCACAGTGTCACCGTCTTCTCACAGTCTCAACATGCTTTTTCTGACTAGAAACACTTAAATTTACAGCTCTGAGCCACAGATCCTTTCCTGTAGATGACAACGATAGAGACAATATTAGAACCGGGTTTTCCTCCCCACCATGCTCTATTGCATCTAAGTTCCCTGTTTTTGTTATCTTCCTATTGTGCAATAACATATTGTGTAAGAAAATGGATTTGGATGAGGGGGTCAAGTGAACCCACAATGAGGTTTTTTATGACGCCAAGTTGCGTGGGAGTGTTGATCTGCTGGATGGTATGAATGATCTGCAAAGGAATCTGGACAGGTTGGATTGATGGGACAAGGCCAATGGTCCCATCTTGCTTTAGGCTCAATAAAGTGAAGTTCCAGATCCTGCACTTGGGTAACAACAAGCCCATGCAATGCCACAGGCTGGGGAAAAAAAATGGCTGGAATGGTGCCCAGAAGAAAAAGATCTGTGAATGCTGGTCAAAAGCTGACTGAAGACAATCCAGCTGTGCCCAGAAGAAGGCCAGTCTAATCCTGCTTTGTGCCAGCAATATCGTGTTCAGCAGGACCAGGGCAGTGAATGTTCTCCTGTACTTAGCACTGGTGAGGCCACACATGGAATCCAGCGTTCAGTTCTGGGCCCCTCACTGCAGAACAGACATTGAAGTGATGGAGTGTGTCCAGAGAAGGGCAACAGAGCTGGTGAAGGGTCTAGAGGGAAAGCCCTGTGAGGAGCAGCTGAGGGAAATGAGTTTGCTTAACCTGTAGAAAAGGAGCCTCGGGAGGCACTTTATCGCTCTCTACAACTGCCTGGAAGGAGGGTTTAGCCAGGTGGGTACGGCTTCTTCTCACAGGCAGCTAGTGGCAAGACAAGAGGAAATGGCCTCAAGCAATGCCAGGGGAGGTTGAGGTTGGACATCAGAAAGAATTTCTTCATTGCAAGGGTTATGAAGCACTGGAATAATCTGCCCAGGGAAGTGGTGTAGTTAAAATCCCTAGTATTCAAGAAATAACTGGACATGGACAAACTTGTTGCTTTGGTTTAGTTGTAAGGCGGTGTTCAGCTGAAGGTTGAACTCAAAGATATTGGAGATGTTTTCCAATCTTAATGTTCCTATGAATCTATCAAATTGTTTAAAATAGTCAATGAGTCATTATTTCCTTTAAATGTCTCTAAGGAAGCAGTGATAGCATTTGTACTTTCTGTAATGATAATCTCAGACGAAAGGTCTGCATCTGGATCAAGATAAAGATTTGTTATTCTATGTAATTATATTCTGCTTAGGTATTACTGACATAATTTAAATATGGATCCAAACAAAACTTTCTAAATCCCTCCTTACCTCACACAAACTATCAGTCCAACATCAAAGTGATTTTGGTTTCCTCTTGCTTCTGAACACCTTGACTCTGAAACTATGATAACTGATGTGAAAAGGAACAAAGAATGGGTAGCTTTTGGTAAAATACAAAATCTGCTGTTAGGATGCCTTCTCATGGCTGCAATTCTAATTTTCCTTATTACACATCATATTCTAACAGGTTTATCTCCAATGTACAGAATATTTTGTTTAAGTGCATGGTAAACCACCAAGGAAATCTAACTTCCTTTGAACCATTTCTGGAGCCAAATGCTTAAACCTAATTATAAATTGCTATGCTCTTTATTTCCATTTGAAATTCCCCAACTATTCTAATTAGGCTTCCCCAAAGGTCAGAGAACATTAACAATCTGGGCACAGTCTGGCTTTTTGAAGTGCTCAGAAATCTACTGTTAATGGTATTTGAGGAAACATAAGAGAAAACCAGCTGCCCTGGCTAGCATAGAATAATTAATAATAATAGCTATGCAGTGATGACATATCCAGGTTAATTGCATACTAATTAAAGGCTATAGTAAAGCAAATTGCTGTTTGCATTTGAAATAATGGCTTGTGGCCACAGTAACTCATAGAAATGTGCTGTATCTTCTTGGCAAGTTCTCAAATGGGAGTGAAATTAATTTGAGACATGTACACATGATCTAGTTTGAGAAGTCAAAAGTTTTGAGAAGCTTTCTGCAGTGAGACAGTGATAGTCATTAATGAAGTAGAATTTGATATGAGTTGAAGTTAAGTTCTGAAAGTGTGAACGGAGAGAGTGGCTGGCAGAGCTGGGAGTCAATCAAAAGATAATTAACAGACAGTGCAGAGTATGAGGAGCTATGCGGCATGAAGAATCAAATCTCTAGTTAGGGACAAACAGTGAAGGAGCCAGAAGGGGAGTCCCACAGTGAGCTATTTCTGGATGTTTAGAAAGGAAATTAAGGAGCTTGTCATTTGGAGGATGACTAACTGAAAATGGAGGGCTGGCCAGATATGAACTGTCTAAGATCTTGGTGCTGTTCAGAGAACTAGTTGGAGGCTTTAGCTTGTGGGGTTTTTAGTGTGCTGTGAGTGAGATAAAATGAATGGGATAACAGACTATATCTAGGGAGGAAGAACATCCAACACACTGAGTAATCAAAAGCTAAACAGAAATTCTCATGTTAATAAAAATGGGGAAATAATAGACACATTCGGAAAGACAACATTCAGTCAGGGCAGTACCAAGGACATATACTAACAATAGGCTGCCATGCCAGGGTTCTCCTGCGTCTGATTCTTATTACACTTTGGCCAAACTCAAACTATACCCAGTCCTTTGATGTGAGGGACCAAAGAAATATAGGAATGGAGAGAAAAGAAGAATTGGATTCACATGATTAGGTTCACGGACAGCTGAAATTCGAAGAGTTTGGATTTTATACAGTTCTATTCACAGAATAATTCAATAGAGAAAAAAGAGTTTGAAATAAAATAAAAGAAAATAAAATAGCAAAGAATTGTGACCTGATTAAAAAAAAAAGCTACTATAAAATAAGACTCACTTGTGCTCAGTTTTAGCCTACAGGCTCTCTGACAGGCCTCGAGGACCAAAATCTCTCCTCCCCCAGAACCCTGCTAGTTATTTAGTTCCTCTGTTGTAATTAAAGTAGGACTGAGTATACTCTCTAAAATAAAGGATTTCAGATGGGATTTTCCTGGAATGCTCCATCTTGAAAAAGATCACAACACTTCATTGTGGATATAGATGGAATTAGAAAAACAACACTTCATTGTGGATATAGATGGAATTAGAAGCAGTTAACTCTCTCCTTTTGTTAACCCTAAAAATCCAACTAGCTTTCCTTTGTACATAATGGAAATTCTTAGAGATCACATATATGTGTGCACTCTAATATTAACCAAAAATAATTTGTATATTGACTACTTTCTTATGTGCATTTTATTTGATTGAATGAAGACTATAATAAAGCAATTTAAAATTATTCTGTGCTGCACTGTAATAAGCAAAGTAATACTCAGCTGATTAAGAGGTTGTGAATATTCTATTTAATATATTGCCTAGACAAAAAATTGTGGTTAGTTTTCCAAATTTCTTCTAATGAGCAAAATACTTAATCCAAACCAAGTTTTGTGAGGATGCTCCATGAATCTTGTTTTTAAAACCCAAAGTAATGTAACCTTTACATTCAAAAAAGTTTTTACTTAGTACTAAGAAAAGTAGTAACTGAATTAGAGCCAATAGCATTTCAGAACATTTGGCCACATAAAATCGTTTATTCCAAAATGGTCTTTAGAAACATCATTTTAGCCAGAGAAATAAATCATTTTACCTTATCAAGGGGCTAGACTTGCAGCTGACATTAGTAGACATGGTACATGGACTTCAGCAGTATAGTGATGTTGGATATCATGATTGAAGACTTTATACAAAGCAATTAGCAAAATAATAAATACATCATGTGTCGTATATAGGTATACTGTTTTCTCTGTAAAACTACAGCACCAGTTGCAGCTTTTCCCACTGTTTCATAATGGCCTTTTTTTTTTTTTCCAAGATAAAATGAAGTGACTGAAGAATTCTTGCTCTTGAAGTTGAGCTGCTGAAAATATGCTTTAAAATCATTAATACAGGATATTCAGTTCTTTTAGCAGCTTAAGTGAACTCTAAGTAAGGGGTCAGAATTTAAAAAAAGAAAGATGACTTCATCTACTTTGAAATCAATGTGCAAATCTCAGAAAGCTTGAATAGGCAGAAGAAGCTAATGGGGCTGAAACTTTGCAAGACCTGAGACAGATAAATGAACTGCAGGCTACCAAGTCACTAATTTTCTAATATACACAGGGATAAAAGATTAGGATATAAGTGGCAAGCTTTTTTAAGTAGAAAGAAAAAGTATAGTTATGCTGTTCAAGGACATTCAGGTATGTTTTTCTGAGGAATAAGCGATTCACAAAATGAAAAAAAAATTGAGAGAAATGTGAAACCCACTGAGGCAAATGATGATGGATAATCAACTGTTGTTAATATTACGAAACTGCTTTTACAAGACAGGAATTCAAAGAGATCACATCTGAAATACGCAGAGAAAAATATCAACATTAAAAAAAAGAAGTAAAACTCCTAGAATGTCCTGAGTTGGAAGCAACCTAAAAGGAGCATCAAAATCCAACTCTGGGCCCTCTACATAGGGTAAAACATCAGCAGTATCCATCTACTCCCCAAAATCTAGAACAGTTAAAAAGGAATATTAGAAGCAATGATTTACAAGTCTGGAGATACCCACAGTACCTTCTCCTCCCTCCTCCCTCCCTCAGAGAAAAAAAACTTACAGAGCCAGAATCTCAAAAATACTTTAAATGGTGAGTTTAACAACACAGGTTTAATTTTGTCTAACAGAGAACTAACCAAGAGATATGAGCCCAGAGCTGTTCATACAGAAAGGGATACTTGCAAACAAGCTAAGTCCTACTCATGGCAGTGAAGCAATGATGCCTTAATGTGTGACATGAGAGAGGTAGAAGGACCAACTGTTCTGACAGACAGAGGAAACATCCTGTTCAGTGTAGGGGAAATGAGAAATCTGTATTTCTGATGGAATCAGAGTGAGTATGAAATCCTTAGAACAAAAATTAAATGTTAAATTTGGGAGTAACGGCCTTATAGGTTAATGTCAGTCGGTGTCGTAAAAGAATATTTTGCAGCAAATGAGATACAAAAGATACCTGGATTTTCCTAAAGACAATGAAAATCTATCAAGACATTATAAAAGCAAGCTATCAGCAGAAGATCATGCCAGAAGTATAAACACTGTTGTTAACTGTTATATTCGCAAAAGGGAACACGGGACACTTTAATAAATTCACTAATAAATTGACTGATGACCAGTAAGGAGTTTCCTCAATAAATACAGTAGAACAGAAAAAAATGGTCAAAATGCAAGTTAGCCTAAAAGAAAAATAATAAACCACTATTTTTGAAATAGTACAACTTTGACAGCCCAGGATAGCATTATAGTGTTATTTCGACAATTTTAAGTCTAAATTCATGCAGTGTAATAGACACTCAGGATAGGTCCCAGTCAGACCACAGTAAGAAACTGTGGGTAAATATTTTCATTACACTCCTCCTCACAGGAGTTTTGAAAGGTTGCTCCTCAGTTTGTCACCTGCACAAGAAATATGCCAAGAAAAATAATATTGCAAGCATATTAGGACAACTAATAGGATATGAAGTCACTGATGGCAGATGATATGAGAGGGTATGTAAAAATTCACTTTAGAAAATATGACAGCAAATTGAAAGCTCTCCAGGAGAAATAACCACCCACTAGTGTTCTAAAAATCACCTTTTAAAACTATTAACAGATGTGGTATTTTAACCTACAAAACAGAATTACACCACAGCAGGACCACCTTCATCATATATACTATTTGTATTGAGATGTTTTTACTACTTATTCAAGAGTGATTTTCAGGAGAAAAGGGCTTGCACCTAGAAGCTTGACTGTTTGCATTAGCTTTAGTCTATCATACTACATCAGAAATCTGTGCAAACCTGAAATCAGAGAATACCAAGCCTCACCAGGATATTTAAGATATTTATCCCAGTTCATTAAGATAACAAAGCATGCATGTGAAACCCCAGGCTCTACCTCAACTAAAATTAATGGACTGCTGTGTGGATTTCACTGCTACTGCTAATAATACTGAGCCTTCTCTTAGGAACTTCTGGTGGACCTGTGCAAAACCTGGGTGCCTGATGCTGCTTTGAATCAGCAGAACAATCCAGACCATAGAAATTACATGAGATAATGTAAGAAACTACTGAGATCAAAAAAAAATAACCCAGAAAACATTTTCACTGCTCCTGGTACTGCAATCTAAAGCATAGTAGAAATACAATTGTTAATGCTTGTATAATAGATTAAAGAAACTATAATTCTGTTTAAAAAATTCTTTAAACCTGCACTAAAGGGTGTAATGGACTTCCAGCACAGCATGTCAGGCTCCTGCTTCATTATGCTTTTGAAAGAAACGTGTAGGTTATCAGTTTCCTCTCTCTTGGCATATTGTGATTGCCACTGCAGAATCTGAAGTTTTCAGTCAATTGCTAACAAGTCCAATGTGTATGAGTCACACTATATTACCTGGTTATACTATCTGCAAAACTGATGCAGAGCTTGTGAAGCCCATCCGAAACACTGCGTAATGCTCAAGAGGAGTTACTCCTGAGTTTAACAACACAAAAGGATAAAGCCTCTTTTACAGAAAACCTGTTTTGGCCATAATTTACACACTAGATTTTGAATCTGGTGGAAATTTCAAGAAATATTGCAATTTTATTTAAATTTGGTTATTCTTATTTAGTTTCTGTGATGGGTTGGCAATGGCCAACCACCAGATACCCAATCAGCCGCTCTCTCACTCCCCCTCCTCAAAGAACAGGGGCAGAAAATAAAGTAAAAAGGTCATGGGTAGAGATAAAGACAGGGATTTACCAGTCACCATTATTGACAAAAATGACCCCGATTAGGGAAAGCAAATTTATTACTGCCAATTGATATCCAATTGACTTGGATTGTGAGAAACAAAGACAAAAACTAAACTAACTTCCGCCCATTTCCCCTTTTCCCAGGTTCAACTTCACTCTTTCATCCCTGATTCCGTCCATTAACAGCGTCTCTCTGGGGCTCCTTCCTCCTCATGCTGCAGTTTGGGACACTGGCAAAGTCTACAGTCCATGGGGATAAGCTTGCTCCAGCGTGGGCTCTCCATGGGCTGCAGCTCCCCTCCGGGCACGTCCACCCGCCCCGCCGGGCTCTCTCCAGGCCGCCGGCCCATCCCTGCCGGGTCTCTCCCGCTCCCGTCCCTGCTCCCGCTGGCCCCTCGGGGCTCGCAGCGCTGCTTCTCGCTC
>JAYDZK010000113.1:72291251-72301349 GCA_034509185.1 Euphonia xanthogaster
GAGGGGCTCAGCCGTGCCCGGCGCTGGGGCCGCTGCGGCCGCTGGCACCGCCTGGGGCCGGCCCGGGCAGCGCCGGCACCGCCCCGGCACTGCCGCCACCGCTGAGACACCTCGGCCCGTACAGATGAAATCATATTTATTCTTTCTATTCAATTAGTAGACTGAAAAATCATTTCAGCTACAAGGTTTCACAGAGGCGTTTGCTAGATACTGATTTCCACTGCGTGTTTCAGAAGGTTTTCTGTGAGCCGGTACCTAAGGATCAGCTTTGCGTATCAGGCCTGTTTTGCTCTGGAGTGAATGATGGCGATAGGTCCAGGTTTTCTTTTTGAGCCGGACACTTCCTGAACCTCCCACATGTAAATGATAAAATATTTAATCTCCTGCGAGTTGAAAATTCAGCTAATCAAGATACTAGGCTTTCTCATATACAACCATTATATGTGGCTTTTGTAAAGCTCACAGAAGGAAGAGGTAATATTTTCTTCTAAATAAAGCATTTTCCTGAATAAAGAATCATGAACTCAAATCAGAGTTTCCAATCAAGTTCAGACCTCTACATTTAGGCCTATTAATTACATATATAAATAGCAACAGAGCCACATTTACTTACTATTTTGCATTACTGACAAAATATTGCACTGATAAAGTACCCTTCTGGACCAATTGAGCACTAGTTCTTAGGACAGAAATAGTTAATGACTTGGTAATAAATAACCTGCTCAGAATGCAACCTAACTAATTTTCCTTCCATACAATTATGTTTTCAGGCTACAGTTTTCTTTCAAACCAATATTAACAAACTTGACTACTGTCAATACCTGCATCTGAATAACTGCACACTAATGAATAATAGCTGAGAAGTGTGCATCCTTAAATAACAGTGAATAGGCAGGTTAGTTTTTAAAGTGTTTCTTTTCATACACTCTTTGGGTACTGGAGCTTATGTGCTCTTGTCTACATCCCTGGATGGAATGCTCCTACCCCCTTCAGCATCTCTATTTGAACGATAATCTGTTCCTTAGCATCTTCAAGCAGAACAGATAGATGTGATTTTCTGATAGGGACCTCCAGTATATTTCCCACATAACTTGTGCCAAACTACTCAGGAACTCAGAATCACATAGCAAGTACATGTCTGACAAAACTTTGGTCTCTTTGAATATCCATTTATTCCTTGAAACTAATGTAGTGGGCTAAAACACTCTACCAAAAAAATCCATTTATTTTTAGGTCTGAGTGAACATCTATTTCATCACTCTAAAATTTTTGAATCATAAAAAGTTGCAAAGTGTTTTTTAGTTGTCTATTCTTTGATTGCTGGTTAATGTCAAATGAATATTTTATTTTTTCTCTACAGGTACTACTGTTACTCTCTAAGCTGTGTCTTGCAGAATGATGAGAAGTGTACCACTGCTTCAGATAGGACTCTTCTGACTCATATCTCATTGGGACTGAGATTTTTTCACTTTTCCTAGCTGAAAGCAAGTATTGTCAGCATGAAATAGTGACCCAGGCTAGAGATGTTAATAATATACCAAAATGTCTGCTGTTTGAATTAGAAGCAGCTCCCTATTTTTTAAAGAAATTGCCAATTTGTGTTGTAAACATGGATCTTCAGTGTTAATATTCCTGTAGATCCTTGCAGAAAAGTGATTGTCCATTGCTTATTTGTTACAAACCCCACACTTCTGTTGAGGAAAAAGGCCAGACAACTAGAGGAACTGTTGTCTTTTCTTGTTACTTGAAATGGCAGAAATAAAAGATAACTTTTTTGGTGTCGTTTTTTGGGGATGAGGAAGTTGAGTGTTTTTTTAATAGATTTGACATCTTACAGGATCAATTACATTTTTTTTTAAATTTCCTCTGTATTTCTAAACCAGAAAAATCTGGATCAATTGTTCAAAGAAGATTCTCAAGCTTTTAAGCTTTTTTTTTTTTTTTTTTTTAATCTTAAGTTAAAATCTTTTTTGTATATCCATACCACGGACCACAGAGCATCTTTTTTCTGTGGCTTTGGAAATCTCTCCTTTCTTACCCTTAAAAAGGTTATACAGACTGTTTGTTTTGCTTTAGTTATGACTGCTCTGGAAGTATGTTGCATGTATATTTCAAGGGAAACAAGTATGTTTCCCTTGAACCAGTAGCTAAAAGCTGAAGTTCTATCTGGTAGAAGTATTTACTGGATTTTTTTTTTTTTCCTCACAGCAATCTTTCCACAACTTAGCTGAAGTAGAAGGGTTTGCCAAGGAAAGGAGTTCTGATGAGGCCCTTGAAAATACATAGATAAAATTTGATATATTATGAGTACTTGCAAATCAAATGACCTCCCTGCATTTTTCGCTTAATATCTTCTGTCAGCAATGCATCACTACTTCTCTTGCTCACCTGAATTTTTTGGCATATGTCAGACCAGTGGACCACATCTGTATCTTTCTGGATGGCCAATAAGTGTATGAGTAGCTGATGAGACTGAGCTTTGATACACACAGTATATAAAATTTTTCATAATGGGAGCATTCAATAAATTAGATGTAAAATTGGAGAAGGAACAGCAAAAAAAATCTGAGTGCACAAATCAGATTTTCACATGCACATAAACTATTTTATTGCATGCCTCAAAAAAAAACAAAAAGAAAACCCACCAAAAAACAACAAAACCTCTAATACTATAATGTAATTTTCTCCAGTTGTTTCTGTCTCCCAGGAGATAAAACTAATTGAACCATCGCTTTCTGATCCTCGTAACCCTTTTTTACATGACAGATATATCAAAAGCCTTGAAAAATTATTGTTTCCATTCCTAGTTCCTTTGATATTCTTTTTATTCTATCTAATACTGTTAAGGCTTTAGATTATCTCTACTATATGGATTTGACAAACTGCTGAACTTTAGATTAAATAAAAACAGAATGCTACAGCTTCTCTGGACTGCATAAAATATCCTGTTGGGGGGGAAAGACAGAAACCTTCTAAACAAGCAATAGGCAAGGTTTTGTGCAACTGAAATCAATAATACATTCAGAATTGAGCTCAGATGGAACAGAAAGTTCTCTACACAGCATGTGAAAAATATTTGAACATAAAGGATGTAAAATTTCCAGATATAAATAAATAGATGTGGCAAACAAAATATAGTGCAAGTACTAAATGAAGCCTGATTTTGTATTTCATTGGAGAGTATGTTGAAACTGTTCGTACTGAGAGAACTATTAGTGGCATTGTATCAATGTACATTAATTGATGGATAAACAGATCTAACAATTTGTGCTCTTTGAATAGGCACTAAAGCAGTAATTTGATTTCTTGATCAAGATGCAGTAAAATGTCATTTGCTGGGGAAAAATGTTATTTTAATTAAATATTTATCTATTCGTTTTCATGGGCAGATTCTGGCCCAAAACACAGACTCTAATTATCAGAATAGTTTAATGAATATGTAGCATCATCTCAAAACATCTTTCTACAGTCTTTAAAGGGTATTTCCATCTATATCATACATGTGGAAAGTTTAATGAGAAAAATTTCACTTTTTGCATCTGAATTCTTACAATTATAACCAAAACTGTCCTGAACTGTTCTTGGCCAGTGTCTGCAGCTCTCCCACTCTGGCTGTAGCCCAGGACCCCAAGCCAGGTCCAAGGGGCCAGCAGTCCCTGCCTCAATGATGCCACATTGGGGCCCCTCTCTAGGTCCCCACATCCCTGCCTGGCCTGACCATGGGGCCCCCAACTAGGCTGTCCTGCAAGACCCTGTTCTGGCCTTGGTCCATCCCTGTTCCCAGGGAGGGGCTTGATACCCTGGGCTGGAGCTCCTGCAGATCCCCCTGGCTGCCCTGGCCCTGACAGCCAGGCCCTGGCATCACCCACCTGGGAGCCAGCCCCCAGTGCTCAGGGAGCTGCTGAGCCCCTCAATGCTCAGGATCCTGCTGGGATCCTGGCAGAGCAATCTGACTCCATATTGCCCTGCCAGGATCCCAGGGTCTAACCACATGCAGGTCAGCTTCCCATTATATTTGCCAGCCTCATCATTCCATCCTCTCATTTCAGTAATTCCTCACATCAGATACACAACTGGGTTTCACCCCTCAGCCCACCTACATCTCGTTCAAACCAACTGTACTGTACACCTGAAGCTTTTTCAAGAAAATGACAAAGAAATGAAAATAAATGTCTTCTTGTCAAATGAGATTCACACACCACATGTTAAGTCTATATTTCTTAAGGCAATGCATCTAATTGCTGAGCAGTCAGTAAAGCATTATTTAAGAATTGTCCTAAGTAATTAAATTAGGCTATTCTGGTTTGCTTAAACACACATTAATCTTTCATAGTGACATCAAATTTGCAAACACCTTGGGGAAAAATTCTGCAGTAAATCATTTGTAAATGTAATAAACGTTTAACCTGTAAAATAATAGATGAGGAAGAATACTTCCAAGCAGTTCTAGTTTACTTTTCTTCCTTGATTAAAGAAAGTGAATCAGAGCTTCTTAGTAATTTCATTGTATCATTCATGCACATAGTATACAGTGTTGTATTTATTTGGTTGCTTGGAAAAGTGACGATTTATATATGCTTTAAACTTAAAAAGTTTTTTAAAAGTTCACATTTTAGAAGTTAAAATCTTCCTTGTGCTGTATCCAGTAAAATGTGTAGAAGCTGCTTTGTTTTGCACACTCCAATTTAAAACTGGAAGTGTAAGAAATTTAATTATGATCGTAATAATTATTATTAGAGATAGTATCTTGATTCTAAGCTATAATGCAAGAAATAATACTTTTTAGTGCCATGGCCTAAGACTAAACTTAGAGATATGATCAGAACTGGAAGGTAATTTGGCAATATTGCTTCTAATGCTTGTGTTCAGGCCAAGTTAATTTCGTGTGTAGTTTCCTCAGTGCAAGGCAGGTGGTGGCATTACAAAGTTGCCCAGCAAGTCTCTGCCATGCCCCTTGAAACTTGGCACAGTGGCTGTACAGTGTGTGAGTCTTTTCCTCCAAGCAGCTGAACCATAGCCCTTTGTAGAGGAATCAGTATTACCTGTGACTGCTCCCTCAGCTGGTATTCATCATCTCACTGAATTAGGCACTCTCAGAGCAGGAGCATTGAAGTGTACCAGAAACTGCAAATTCCAGGATGAGGCAATGGGAAATATATGATATAGAATGGTTTGGGTTGGAAGGAAGCTTAAAAAATCATCTGGTTCCAACTCCCTCTGCCATGGGTAGGGACACTGTGGGCATGACCATAAATTGAAACCATGTTCACAGTTTTCATCCATTTGGTTTTCTGCAAGCACCCCTATGGAAAAAAATCCCTTTTCATATGCAAGTGAGTACTTCATTTGAATTATTTTTTTTTTGTTTCTATAACTCAAGCACATTGTTTTTAATGCCTTTGTATCATTCATTTGTGGAAGTGATTGTGTCAAAAACTGAGCCTGGAAATCACTATGTCCACATCCTAACTGAAGAGCAGATGTGTGCAACAACTTCACAATTTTGGTTTTGCTTCTCTGGGGATACTCCCTATACTATGTGACCAGCCCACACCTCATTACATGATCTTTCTTTTTTTTTGCTTTTTCATTAAATACCAGGCTGCCAGCAGCACACAAACATGATCTGGAAATGAGAGGAGTTTCTGTCTCTGACTATGACTACAGAAGCAGTAGTAGTGTGGACAAGCATAAGTATATTTGCCAGACAAATGCAAGCGATGAGAAACTGATGTTCAAATTGTAGCTGTCTACTATAGAGTGCAAAATCTGACGTGCTTGCTATACACTTTTCAAACATTTAGTTTGATTTTATTATTTCAACTTCAAACTAGTTCTAGATGGGTGCCATTAAACCACAATAAATACTTTGCTCAAATCCTTTCTGGCTTACACTTAAGTGAACCATGGCCTAGTAAATTGTTTTAGAATGGATAAAATTGTCTTTTGGATGTAACAAACTTCTTTATGGACAATAGAGAAGTTTACAATATACCCCATACTTAGGCAGCTCAAAGAAGATAGTGCTAGCTCGAATTCTAGTAACAACTTGCCAGAAACAGCCTGATAAGCTTTAAGTTCTCACTGCTTTTCAATTATTTCGTTCTCAGAGTTATATGTATTTTTAAAAATACCAAGCAAATAACCAGTCTATGGTTTGTAAACGTTGTTTACAATTTCTCATTTTGGGAAGAAATCATGCCCTTCTGAACTTTGAGGAGAATGGATGAAGACAGTCACAATGGTAATGGCGATCATCTAGTGTGCTAGAAATGTTTGAATGTCTTATATTTAGTAAGTAGTTTCACAAGTAACAGAACTAAGCTGATCTTATGAGTGAAGGGCCATTATCAAATATTAACACAAAGTGTTTGGGGCTTCAGATGAGATGGAAGTTGTTTCAGGTTATATTCAAAGCCAATAAAAACCAATAACTCTTAAGAAAATGGTAAGAAGTAAACCTTTGTGAAAGGAGACTTCCTGGGGCTTAATTTTGCACTTATAGTATAGAAGATTCTGATGCAGTAGTTCATTTCATATTGAACCAAGTTTCTCATTTCAGATGCCTGTTAATGTCATAGAGGGATCACAATGCTAGATTTATGTTGGACTCCTCAAAACAGGTTATTGCACCCATGCTTAAGAATTTAATGATTAATCTTTTTCTCCCCCTTCTGACAAAAACTTTATCAAAACTGATGTGTCAGAATGTTTCAGCTTCAGTGAAACAGCATTTTTTCCTGTCTGATCAGTTCTATTTTTCATGCTCATGTCAATGTTAAATTTGCTGTTAAAAAATCCAATTTGAAGTAGCTTGATGTTTTCTGAAAAGGCCTGTCCTGAATATGTAACATAAGAAAAACTTTGCTACTTATAGTCCTTCCCACTAGAAAACAAAACTCTTTTCAGGACTGGGGAACTCCAACACTACTCATGGGAACACCTACTCATATGTCCAGTGGGAAGCTATAGTGGGATATTCTCCAAAGTTCTGTGAGATCTATAGCATGCAAATAACTTGCAAGAAACAGAAGTCATTTTAAGGGAGCCAGAGTGCACCACAAGTAAGCGCTAAGAAATATCCTGTATTGAGAACTATCTTTTGGATGCATATAGAATTTTCAGGAGGATGCTCATGAGGTTCTTACTGGTGGTGATTGTACATGACTGTATTTTATGTGCTTTACTAAGCACTGGCCCTTTCACCTGGCATAAAGAATTCAGAGCAAGTACAATAATCCCACATGTGCTTTTTAATACTAATTTCTAGATGCTGATGATTGTATTAAAGTCAATAATAGAACTCCTAGTGTTTTAGCATGACCAAGATCTGAGTATTTTACCTTCCTATTAATTTTGCTTGACTACAGAAGCCAGTAAAGGATTCTGCATTTTTTTTAATGTTAGAAGCCATAAGAAAACTTGTTTGTCCAATTAGAAAGGACAGAGAGAAAATGTTCACTTTCATAAATTTAACAATGATGTTCATCACTTGATGAAACAACATTTTCACTACCATAATAATGGATTTTATACAATTTTATTGTCATAAGCTTGATAATATAAAGGAGAGGAAAGTTATTTTCTTCCACATGTCTCCCACATGGTCTTGCACTAACACACAATACACTTATACGTCTCAGATGAGGATTTGATAATAATTGTGACAGACGGACAATGGCCTGGTAATAAATGACTATTTCATAGCCAAAGTACATAGGGGAAATTTCTTTTAAATTTAGGAAAAAATATCATCCTAGCCAGATGGTTTAACTTCAAGACAAATGAGTGGACAGGGTCATAATGAATGAATGCTTTCTAAGTTAGTTTCCCTGAGAACTCAGCTGTTCAACAATCATTTCTAATGCTGAGATTTAATAATCAGGCTGACTAGCTGTGGGATATGTTTGTCTGTTCTTTTGCTTTTGTCTGTCTTCCACTTGCTCCAAAATTGTAGTAAAATAAGGTATGTCTACATCTTGGTTACAATGTCAATAAAACTCTCTAGCTGATCTAGAAGCTTTGGTTTATGGGCAAAGTAGATCTAGTAGTTACTTTTAGCAAACTTTGTGTGATAACGTGAATTTTTTTCCCTCCTTAATCTTACAGAATATATTTTTGGATTGCTGTATTAAACCTTTCATCCCTAAGAGAAAAGTTTGACTTGAGAAAAGGCCAAAAGTTTTAACTGTGCATTAATCTGTTAGCTTTGGGATATGGTTACTTCATGAGAGAGTTCAGATCCTCAGAGCCTTTTGAGTTACTGCTAACAAAAAGTAAATTATTACAGTATCACCTGTACTGCACTGCTATTAAACCTTTTTGACAAGGCATCTGAGGGATTTCATAGTACTGCTGTGGAGGTCAAGACTCTCTCTCCTTATGAATAACCATCCTGTAATGGTTAAAGGGACAGAGCTTCTACTTCTCTGGAAGAGGCTATAGCAAAACTAACACCAAACACGCACAGACCTCATTGTGATTTCAGGTGCATCTACCTTCAGATAACCTTCTATGTTACTCTTCTGGGATCTACATGATCTCTGTTCTGACATTGTCCTGAAAGTTAAAAGCACCACAGGTTGTGTGGGGTTAAAACACGGTCTTCTTGCAAATTTTTCCCCTTCTCATCAGAGAGGCAAAACTAGTATAAATATTATTGCTGCTGTTTTGGACACAGGTTGTGAATACTGGAGCCTGACAAGGTAAAAGCGAGGTGAGAAGACTAAGCTGAAATGCACTGAACTGTGCAAGTGAGGCACAGCACTGTTATTGCTATAGAGGATGCAGTAATGCAGTAATATCACCATCTAATTATTGGTGTCTCAGGCGTCTAAATTTACAGTGTTATAATGACACAGATATATCAGCTATTACCAGTGCCATGATGAGACATACATATTTGAAACTGTTAATTTAATCTCTTGGGATCCTGTTTTTCTTGTTCTAGTTCAAATTTTGCCCTTTTAATAGTTGAATCTTCAGCTACATTATTTGCAATTAGCTTGCAAAATCCTGTCTTTCTGACAATTAGATTGTAGCATTTTGGTTGCTTACAATAGTGGGCAAGGGATTTATTTACAAGAATCACAGGCAGCTTCATGAGCATATCACTGCTATATTTTTTGTTGGAGATACATTTCACTTCTCATCCTTGTATTTAGCAAGATATTTGAACTAACAACTAGATACCCTTTTAGGGGCACTATGCATCCTTTCAATCTTGAAATTGCCCTGTGTTCTCTCTGACATTCCATTTAGTCTATGCATGAGCTCTGCAAGAAACTTTCCCACAAGCTCCCCAAAAATTTATGCCAAATTACCCTCACTATCATATATAATCAGACATTGCAGGGCTGATCCTAGTATTATTTCTGGGGAACTGTAGCTTAACTTCAGAGAATCTTTTGTTGTATAGCTGGTAGATCAACAGGAGCAAAACAGAAAAACAATCTTTCTACTGCAAAACACCACTCACCAAAAGCTGAACAAATACCAATATTTTGACATTTAAAGTGTTTTTGTGGTTAGTGTGGGCTTTTTTTCTTTCAAATCCATTGTAGGATTTTCCTTTTGTTGCTGAAATTGGACACGCAGATAATTATAGTTCTTGGTAGCTCATTAACAGCTCTGTCTTTTAAATCAAAACATTTAAATAATGAGTAGGTCTAATTTGATTTCCCTGTTGACTGTCAATGATCGCTTTTCTTCCCTCTCTTAATGAATGTTTGTGTTCTTTTTTTTTGGGAAACTAGTTCCTGGGGTAGTCCAAGAGGTAGATCTTTCATGATTGTCATTTTTAGATTTGCCATTAATTGTTATTTCATCATATCTTAATTCCAAAGTGAAGTTTAGGGAACAGAAATTTTTATCTGTACTTAACATTTCCATTGATGAGTGTTCCATTTCCATGGATGAGTGCTCCATATGAATACTGTGAACTTTCATTCAAAAAGAGATAGGGAGGCCTATAAAAACCTTTTAGGACTGAATCTGCCCATAAAAGAGGTGAAACATAATGTTTTGGTTGCAATATAAAAGAAGTCAGTACAGAAATTAGCAATATTTATTTAAACCAGTACTTAAAATGTATTTTTG
>JAYDZK010000113.1:72306741-72321349 GCA_034509185.1 Euphonia xanthogaster
TTAAAAACACACTTATATGCTTAAGATCTGAGAGAAAATCCCAGATACTGATTTATGTCTTGGGAGAAGTAAATGTGTCAGGGTTTTAGTTGCGTAGAAGATTACAGTGAGGTCCTAGAGGGAGATTGCTCATACTACAGGAATTTTTTTTTTAATATGAATAGTTAATCAGTGTCACCAGAAAGGATAATTGTATCTAATTTATATGGTTGGGAAATATAGGACTTACAATCTCTAAATAAAAATGTTTAAAAAACACAGGAAATTTGTTCCACTAGACTTTCTGTTGGCAAGCTACCATTACCTCTGTTTTCACAGGCTATATTCTGAGATCATATCCATACCTTAACATTTGACTCAGCTTGTTCTTGCAGAAGAAAATCCCTTCACTTAAGTGTGAACATGACCACATTTGCTTTGCAGAAAAAAGCTATTGCAATATTTTTCTGGCACTGAATATTGAATGGGATACTCAGTGCAACTCTGGAGGTGCTACAATGCTTGAGACCATGCTACTCTTAAACGTTACCAAAGGAATTAGGAAATAAGTGTAATCAATTTTCAGCTTCTTAAATAAATGCCCTACTTCATCAGAAATGACATGCAAGCTTTGTACCTTGATTCCTGCTATGTTGCTGAGAGATATTGTAAAATGTGTCAGGAAAGAAAAGTCCTTGAATTTCTTCTGCTTCAGTTGCAAGTCTATTAATAGAATGGGCAGAGAATTGTAATGCTTCATTGCTTTTGGCTGATGGAGGGGCATACAAGGACCTACCTACTTTCAAAGCGGCTTTGAAATAGTATTGCCAGCAACAAGACAGCGGAGTTCAGCACTGTAAAGTAAAAATGATATTAACAAATAGAAAAATGTAATTTTCTCTTATTTTACTTCAACAGCAGGAAACTCAGATAACTGTCTCTGTCATTTTCCTCCTCATCATCTGCAGCTTGAAGTGAATGGGGTCATAAAAATATATTAATACACATAAAATTTGATAGTAAAAGCTTTCTGGTAATCATTTGATTAAAGTGGCCATTGCACGACCCTCTTGAATAATCATGATCAGTTACTAGCCTAGTGACTAGTTATAAACGGTGGTTACACAAATGGTTACACAAATCTTCAAAAATTTCATAGCAGCTGAATTCCCCCACTCTATCCAAAATGTTTGGCCTGACCTTGAGTTAGATACTATACAATGCCATTCCTTTGGGCTGATAAGGTCCTGTGGTTTTCTTTTGAGCTAAATGAGAAAGTCTTGACCATAACAATTTACACCATTGTGTCCATTATCTTCTGCCCTGCAGGTGATTTGCTGCATGCTTTATTACAGAAGGCAGAGAAGTTGACAGGGTACTGTCCTGCAGACAGCAATGCCAACACTTATCCCTATGCAGGCACAATTATACTTTCTAAATTGTTGTGTTGCATGACTACCATTCATTTTGGTAGAATGTACATGCTTTGATATCAAAAAATTACAGTGAAAAGGAGCTAGAAATATTTTATTGATGAAATAAAATAAAAGCACAGAAATGCATACAGCTGTTTATAGTTGCCTTCATAGATCATCTTTGACCCTAAAAGAAGAAAGCAGCTATGTATAACTAGTCACTTACCTAAAATACACTGGCATGTGTTGGCAGACTAAAATGTTCGTGCAGGCAGCCTATATATTTAAAATTATTGCAACTGTACAGAGCTCCTCAGAGCAGAACTAAACAGCATTTCAACTGGCATACTTTTTTTTTTTTTTCTTTTGACAGATACTAAGTATCTCACTATTCACTGATGAACTGTTTCCCTGGGAAAAAGCCCTGACATGTGATTCGCCTTCTGTAGCTGCCCTTGACTTAACTCTCGTCGTCCGTGCCGCAGCGGCAGGGCGAGGGCGGGCCTGGCGGGGAATGGCCGCGAGTTCGTCTCCTCAGCAGCCAGCAGGGGAAGCTGCTGCATCGGTTTTCAGTGCTACTCACGAATAGAATTCCTGACTATTTTTATATCCACGGATGAAAAGGTAGGGTTATCTTAAAATGAGAGACCGAATATGTATGTTTGCAGGAAGAATTTTTTGCCAAACTATGCCTGGGATGACTATTCTAGTCACAAGTGAGAAGGCAGGGAATGAGTGGTGCACGATAGAAGAAATAGGGGCTATTTAGGGTCTAAATTTAATATGTGCTATATCCTTTCTTAGGCTACTAAATACAAGACACTTCAAAAGCTATTAATAGAGATTCAGTTATTTATGCAAATTTTAGATGACTGTAGTCCTTTTCCCATGTGTATAAGAAAAGTATTTCTGTAGAAGAGATGCTGAACTGAAACATTCCTGGTTTCTGTATTCAGACTCATCCTGGCATGTGTCATAAAGTTATTTGGGCTTCATTCAAAATATTTTCTTATGCACATGTTTATGAGCTTCACAGATTTTGACTTTTAATCTATCTGACGTTCAGGCGTTCATGTTTATACAACAAGGCAATACCTTGCCCTTCCCTTCTATTTCCTCATACTAAAAAGAAGTATGTTTTGGTGGCCAAAAAGATATAGTCCTCCAACTGCTCTGAAATAAAAACAAAGTCTTAGCACATACTTTTTTCTCATCCTTAAAACATTACAGGACCCCATGAGACTTCCAAGCTACAAGGATAAACACCATTGGCTTTATTATTAAAGAGAGCTAGAGACACATAACTTTTTGTGCCAAATTTTTCAGCTGAATTTGAGCTAACTGTATATAGGATCCTAAACCCAGTACTTTACCAGTACATATTTTGTTCTCATTTTCTGCCAGAACAGGATTTTTATGAGTGTTATCACTCTGATAAACTGGCAGTAATCTCTTTGTGCCTCATTAATAATATATATGTCAGATAGAGTGATAGAAAAGATATTTCAATCAGGCATGTATAGAAACACTGCAATGAGAAAGGGTATTGTCAATCCTAGTAAGAACTTTGCCTTGAGGTTATATTAACAACCCATATAAAAAGTTTATTTGTAAAGCCTAATACCCTTGGTTTTGTCCAAACTATTTACATAGTGCCAATTCTAATTTCATTCTAATTCAAATCATTCTATTGTCATAGAAGTCCTTCAGTAGGAACCTACAGGATTGCTGGACATCTGAATGGAAAATATTATTTCATTTGTAGGAAACTTACTAGTTTATTACTCATTCCTGTCTTTAAATTCAACAAATGGATTTTCTTCTTAAAGTTTCCAGTTGAAGTTCATTTTGAAGGTTCTTATATATGTATAGTGGGTATTTGCTCGTGGTTCTGTACAAACTAATATATTTGTGTAGCAAATAACAAAATACTGTTTATTCAGAGGTTATGATGCTCATGACCATAAATGACACATGTCCATACATATTTATAAATTCAGTTCTACCTTGGCAACAGCTGAGAGAATGGCTATAATTTGTCTCTTAAGGTGACAGAATCAAATGGTGATGTAGAAGTGCTGATGGAATATTCTACCCCATATGTAATTATTTTCATTCATATTTTTTAGAATAAAGATTATTTGTATTACTCTTTTATCTTCAAGCAGATTAAACTTTACTTTAGAAAGTGATTCAATATATGTTTCAGATCTAATAAAGGCGTTGTACCTAGGTTTCCAGAGGAATCAGAAGCACTGCTGTAGAAAGCTTAAACATTTAATTTGTCTGTTGGGGAAAGCTTTATCAAAAAGGCTGAAAAACAAGCCAGCACATGTTCATCTGGTACAGCTTGGGAGAGTCTACTTGGCACAATTTATTGCATCTGTTATCTTCTAAGCTGTTTGCTCTTGTTCAGATAGCTAATTGAATGGTGGAAGTAGAGAAATATTAGATGCAGGGTTTTGGCAAGGATTTTTCCCCAAGAAAATATCAATGCCATTATTGGGACACTGAATTATGCAGTGGACACTTATGTCCAGGCTGCAGAATAAAAAGCAACTTCTGAGGAACCATGGTTGTGGAGAAAATGTCTTCATGGTAACTAAGAGATTTAGCCTTTTTAGTTGAATACAGAGAAATGACCAAGATCTATGTCTTGATTACAGCTGCAATGGGTTGACCCTGGCTGGATGCCAGGCACTCACCAAAGCCAGTCCATCACAAATGGTCAGGGGAGAGAAAATATAACAAAAGGCTCATGAGTTGAGGTGAGAAGTGTGAGACATCACTCACCAGATACTGTCATGGGCAAAACAGACTCAGCTTGGGAGTATTAACTGAATTTATTGCTAACAAAATCAGAACAGGACAATGATAAGTAAAATAAGTGTTAAAAAACAACCTTCTCCCCATCCCTCCCTACATTCTGGTTCTACCTCTTCCCCACCAGTGCCATGGGAGACAGGGAATGGGGGTTACAGTCAGTTCATTGCGCTTGTTCTTGCCACGGATCAGGGAGAGGAGCCTATGTCCTGCTCTGGTGCCTCCCATGGGAGACAGTTCTCCATGAACTTCTCCAGTGTGAGTCCATCCCACGGGCAACAGTTCTTCACAAACTCCTCCAGTGTAGGTCATTATTCCACAGGGAGAAGTCCTTCAGGTGCAGCCTGCTCCAACATGGGTCCCCCATGGGATCACAAGTCCTACCAGGAAACCTTCTCCACTGTGGGCTCCTCTCTCCACAGGTCCCAGCAGGAGCCTGCTGCAGCATGGGTTTCCCACAGGTTCAGAGCTCTTTTTGGGCAACCCCCTGCTCTGGTGTGGGTCTCTCTTATGGGCTGCAGGGGAATCTCTGATCCAGTGCCTGGAGCACCTCCTGCCCCTCCTTCTCCACTGACCTCTGCATCTGCAGGGCTGTTCCTCTCACATGTTCTCACTCCTCTCTTTTCTGGATGTGATTATATCTGTGCAATAACTTTTTTTCTGCTTATTAACATGGTATCACAGAGGCATTACTACCTTCTCTGATTGGCTTAGCCTCCAAGATCCTTCTTGGAGCGAGATCCTATTGGCTGTGTTAGACAACGGGGAAGCTTCTGGCAGCTTTTCACAGAAATCACTCCTGTTGCCCCCTAGTACCAGAAAATGGTCTTACAAACCCAGCTTATGTCTCTGAATTTAGCAAGAAGTATCATTGAATAATTAATCTTGACATAATTTTATCCTGAATGTGTCAAGGTTTGTAAGGGGTGCAATGACTTGAACTACGCAGGTGCGCAGAAGATATCATAGTTCCCAGCTCCAAGTTATCCTGTGAGCTTCTCAGAATTTTTCTACCAGTCATTTTTGGGTTTGGTATTAGTGTTATAAGTTGATGCCAGGAAAATAACATGATTAATTTTTTCTGTTCTTCATAGTCTCTAATCGTAAAAGTATTACTAACAAAAATTTTAGCACTAGCCAAATTATGTTTAGAAGCAATCCTGATGCTAATTCATTACAAATATTTCTATTTCCTTATTCTACAATAAAAAATTGTATTCTTTTTCCAACTGTCAAATTATAAAATTTCTAGTTTCCAGTCCTCCTTTCGGTATTTATCAACTTTCTATCACTTTTCTAGTGAACTTGACTAACATACATATGGATGTGCCTGTTCTATGTCTTGTATGGTTTCAGAAAATACAACCTTAAGTATTGCTTTGAATTGACTTCTTTTTAAAGTTTAGTGTTATATAATATTTTATTTATAAGTACTGTTTGCACTCCAAAGCCAACTACTTATATCCATCTCACAGTGCTTGCAGGAATATATTAGCCTTTCTTATTTTAACCCAGCATTCATCTGTTTCCCCCAGTGCTTCTTGCTGCATCTTATATAGCAGAAATAACTTTAGCAGATGAAAATGTTGAAGTATTCAGGTACTCATTATACTTACAGAGAAATGGATTTCACATACCTTTACATAGTTCTTATCCTTCTTATATATTTTGTTGGTTGGGGTGCAGGGTTTTTTTTGTTTTGTTTTGGGGTTTTTGGGTTGTTTTGTTTTTTAGTTAGTTGTTTTGCTGATTTTTAGTTGGTGGTTTTTGTTTTGTTTTGTTGGTTTTTTTTTATTTTTTTTATTTTATTTTACTTTTTTTTCTTTTTCATTATAGCCACTGCCTGTTTTAGAGGAATAGTGAAGGTTTCTGAAACATCATATATGTAGTCAGAATAGATTTAATATGCATTCTTTCCTCACATTCTTCAGCAGTTTGCTTCCTACTTCCTCACTCTTGACAGGAAGATTTTATTTGACTAAATTTGCACTCCTTTTAAATAAATGGTGTACAGCTCCGTTTGCAGAGCAAATTTTTAGCCAAAGTTGAAAGCTTTATGCAATAAGATTTCCTTTGAAGCAGGAAGACCAAATGTGTCACAGGGAAGTAAAAAAAAAGTATTAATTTCAGAAAATATAGATTCACATTCCTTTGAGAACTTTCTGCTAAATTTAAACAATTCATATCTACAGGTTCCTTTAAAGACCCTCAAGTTCTCGCCACTTGACTAATACATAACTGATCTCAGCTATGCCTCTGGAATTAGTTCCTATAGACTTGATTTGTACAAATCACATGACTAGAAGCAGGACTGCACCCAGAGTCAGTAAATACCAGATGGTAAAATAGCCAAATACATTTGAAAACAGCTCCCTAGGCTTAAATCTCTGCCTCAACAGCTGGAAGAGTGTATTCAATATGGTTAGTGCCTTTTTCTATGTGGATACCAACTGTTCCTGGACATTTGTGGTGTTTACTGAATACTGTGAAGAACCTTGATGCATATGACGCTTTACATATATATTTTTAGCTTTTCATACATGGCAGATGTTGGCTGAAAACAATTAGGGAAAAAGCAAGTAGATTAAAAATTTCTTCCATAAATTATAATATAATTTAAATGAGAAAATTTACATTAGACATGTTCTCAGAATAATTATGAAACAATTGCCTAATAATGAAGCTTCCAAGCTCTTCATAACAGATGGTCAGAAGCCAAATTTTATTGGATCATAGATAATCAGTAAATTTAATATGCAGGATAAAATGCTGCAATCTATCATCTTGCTATAACCCTCTGCACCATAATGTGTTTGTTATAACTCCAACATCAGAGGAACATTCCAGGATCTCTAATCTAATACAGAGGTGATACAGGGGTTCAGAGATGGCATTTCAGAAAGTTGACTAAACTTGAAGATTTATGGCAACTATGCATTTGTCTTACTGCATACTTAGTTATACCACCTTAACAACAGTCTTAAGACAGCTTTGTGATTCATTATGTCTCACATCCAAATGATATAGGAGAACAAATTGCTTGCTATTTGTTTTCATTCTAGGCAATGATAGCTACTTCTTGTTTTATGTGAATTTAAGTCCTTCATAAAATACTGAATAAAAAGGAGTATGTATTATGCATTAGCTGAAAAAAACCATAAAGTTATGTAGGTGTAATGGGTGGGTTGACCCTGTCTGGACTGCACCAAAGCTCATCTGTCACTCCCATGTTCTCTGGACAGGGGAGAGAAAATATAACAAAGTTTTTGGATTGAGAAATAGACAGCAAGAGATCACTTACTGATTACTATCATGGGCAAAATAGGTTTGACTTAGGGAAATTTTTTAAATTTATTGCAGGATAACAGGAGATATAGCCAATCCTTGAAACACATTCATCCCTAACACTTCCCTTCTTCCTGTGCTCACCTTTACTCCTGATTTTCTCTACTTTTTCCTCTTGAGTGGAATAAGGGATGAAGGAAGGGGAATTGTCAGTTGCACATTCTCTCTGCTAGTCCTTCCTCCTCAGAGGGAGGACTCACACTCCTGCTCCAGCACGGGGTCCCTCCCAGTGGACTCAGTTCTGCACTAACTTCTCCACTGTGAGTCCTCCCCAGAGGCTGCAGTTCTTCATGAACTGCATGTGTGTGTCCCTTCTGCAGGGTCACAATTCCTGCCAGCAAGCATGCTCCAGCGTGGGCTCCTCTTTTCACAGGGAGAGATCCTGCCAGGAGCAGGTCCTGCTAGGAGCCTGCTTGAGACCACTTTTCCCTTGGGTTCTTTTAGGCATCCACCTGCTTTGGTGTGGGGTCCTTCAGGGGCTGCAGGTGGATCTCTTCTGCACCATGGACCTGCAAGGGCTGGAATGGCACAGCTGCTTCACCATGGTCTGAACCACAATCTTCAGGGGAATCTCAGTTGCTGGCACCTCCTTACTGTCCTTATTCACTGACCTTGGTGTTTACAGGGCTTCTTCTCTCACATATTCTCACTCCTCTCTCTGGCTGCTGTTATTCCTGTGCAGTAAATTTTCCCCCTTTTTAAAAGGTTATCCCACTGCTGCTGAAGATCTTGGCCCTAGCCAGTGGTGGGTTTGTCTTGGTCCCCCTAACATAGATCACCCTGTAGTCCCTCCACTACCCACACCTTGCAATGCCAACCAAACACAGTGTATTAAAAAATCACTTTCAGAGTCATCTACTGATCACCTTTTATAAATGAAGAGTTATTATTTCTCCAAGTATGTCTCATAAATGAATGGGACATTGAAGTAACTATACTTGATGCTTGATACTCAAGAATACTTGAGCCAACTTCTGTTTTATTTTTAAGTCCTAGTCTGTACCAAGTTGAAGGTAATGTGACAATGTGCTTCTTTTACCTTCTCTAAGCTAGCATCTTGATTTGATATAGTTTGTACTAGCTATGACTGACAAGTGGTTTGAATTTCCACGTCTGACTCTCCATTTCAAAGCTGATAGCAATAAAGTGTGAGTGAAGACAGCAGCACATTTCAAGTTAATGAGCAAGTGGTCTTAATCTGAATCCCGTGAAGAACCACAAAAGGTAGAAACTTACATAAAGAAAGAAAAAATATCAAGCTAAAGTTCTCTTAATTCAGTTTCAGTAACATTTCTGGCAGAAGGTTAAAACTACCTTTTTTGTTAATTTGATTTTTATCGTCATGCTTTTGCCATTTAAAAATTAAATGAAGTTTCCCCTGCTCAGCTACACAGTCTAAGAGTAACTACAGCATAGTGTCATCCAGAATATCAGAGAAAATCTCTCTTGGCCAAGAGAGATGAATTGACATTGCTGGAAGATATGCCATGTACTTCAATGGCAGTTACTGGTGCAGAACTAAAATAATCACAAAGGTAACAAAATTTATAAACAGGTTTTAGAAAATAAATAAAATTTAATATCAAACTCAGAAGTCCAGGTTAGGTTATCATTTCAGCACTAGGCTATTAAATATTAAAAGAGATACAATCAAATCAACTTCCTTACAGGACAACAAAACAATCTGTGTAAATCAACCCTGCATAAAGATCAACCATTTCCCGTAGCTTGCTTTCATGTACTTTAAGCATAGTCAAAAACTTCAGCATGATTCCTGATGTACCTCCTGCATATACTGATAAACCTTCAAGCTTGCTCTTGAGGATTGTCTCAATTAGAAGTCAGAGTAATCCATTACTTGGAGTCAATTTAGCAGGGTGAACATAGAGTAGCATCTATTTGTGGTCAGATAATACAGAGGTTTGATCCCCTTGAACAGGTAGGGGAGTAAATAAGCAAAGTGACAGAAGTACAGCTACATAGCAGTATCTTTTTGGTTAAGACCTGCACATAGGAAATAAAAATAGATCAGCATTGAAATCCAATGTTCAGTCATGGTATGACAAAAGATAAATTACATAGATGATTATATTGATTTGTTATAAATAAAAAAGTTAAAAGTTTTTAAATTGTGATTTATTAATATCTATTCTAGTAATATATTATTTATGTAATATAAAATTACACACATCAAAAGCTGTCATTACTGATGGGAATATAGTTTTATTTATTCTGCATTATGCAAGGTGCTACTCTCTTCCAGTCAGAGAGTCAGTAACATAGTAAAGCCAAACTGACAATCTAGACTTTTAATTTCCATATTTATTTAAAAAGTGACTCTTAGTAAATCATTAATTTTATTTTCTTATTAAATTACACTTATTTTCTATAAGGTATTGTAATAATTTCTAACAGGCATTATGTCAAAGTATTTGTAGGCTCTCTTTTTCATACGAAAAACAGATTCAAAAGTTACACTTCTTAAATGCATTTTTACAGGTATATGCAATGAAAAATCAGTGAATAAGATATTTCATGCACAGAATTATAGATGGCTTCAGAAAGGAGAAGACTCGGTCAAAATAATTATGTAGATTCTGTTTCTTAAACAGAACATAAGTTGGCTTTAAGCATGTACATCCAAAAAGCCATCTAAAAAACATCTTTTACATCATCCTTCCAAGAACCCAAAACTCGTGGGCATCTTAGTTTCACCTTCTGTGTGTTCTCTGGAAGGCAGCAACTTTCTTTGCTTGCCCTGAACTGCTTTGATGTGAGCAATGAGATGTCTTCTATGATGATGAAATCCACGAACCAGGTGCAATGAAGCCTAAGTCTACTAAGAGGATCTAGTGAGAGTATTCAAAGAATCCCTGTAAGAATGCTTTAGATAGAGCTCTAATGTTATTTAGATATAATTCCTTGAAAATTTTATTAAAGTGACTACCTTGTGGTTCAGTACCTAGGACACTGAGTAGGTGAGTCCTGCTTTCTCAGGACTATTGTTGTTTTAACCTTGGAGCGCTTTAAGAGAAAATGATCACCTGTATATATGTATGAGTATCCTCACCACAAGGATGCAGAATTATTTTGCGCTATAGCTTTCTGGTAGCATGAAAGTTACCTTTCTTTCTGAATACTGGCCTAGAAAGGAAACAATGAGTAGCATACCTATCTTGCATCAGCTTCATGAGTTTTCTATCACTTCTTCAGAAGGCAAAGATCTATAGAGTGCAGCTTTCCTATCTAAATCCTTGGGCATGAGGAGTCTTAATTCTGAGACAATTAAGAACATCAGAGAACTTGTCACTGCTTTTGCATAAGATCACTGCCATCTACACAGCTGCAATATTTTTTTACATTACTTTCTTGCTTGACTGATACAGTCAAAAAATACAATTCAGCTTTTCTGTACACTTTCTGATGGTATTAAACATGATGCAAAAGCCCTGGTGAAGGACTTTTATTGTGTATTCTGAGGAATATCACTTTTTTAATCTAAGCCTTGGAGCTCTTTTTTTCTAGCTCAATGTCTCACAAGGCAGCTAGCTTTTGGCATTCCTTTCAGCCTACAACCTTACAGCACCTCTGACAGCTCCTTTCCTAAGTTCTGCACTGTCTCACATTCAGCTGCCAGTTACTTCTCTTCTGTCAGCATGAAGCAATCCTAAGCACAGTTTAGCAACGACTAGTCCTGGGGCTGATCACTTTCTTCACAGTGGGAAATCCATTTGCTTCATGTAGGCATCTTGGGCAGAGAGATGTAAAGATGGCCATGCTGAGACAAAATCTTTCCACGGTCATGTAAAATTTTGAATTTATCTCCTTTAAAGACATGTACCAAGGAAAAATCCCAATTACAACTGGTTGGGGAGGATCCAGGTTAATATTGCTGTGCATTTTCATCCTCAAGGTGACATATTTTGTGAGTTTGAAAACATCAAAGAGAGGAGACAGATGAAAAGATTTCAGGAGATGGACTATTGGGCCCTCACTTGCACTGCAAGTACTCAACAACCAGAGGTGCTACAGTGTGTGCAGAGAAGCTGTCCATGGAGCCTAAACTGAAGCAACAACCATGATGGAACAGAGAGGGAGAAGGGGAGCACCTGAGGAGAAGTCGCACAAACGCCCCAAGACAATGTATGAGCCCAGCACCCTTTCTGGGTGCCTGTGCCCGCATCGAGGCCCACGTTCCCATGGGCCACTCACAGCTGGGATCCCCTGCTCCCTGCTGCTGGAGATCAGTCCGTGATCTGCAGTGCCCAAAGGGAGGGTGTCGGGGCAGCTCATGTGTCTGGTGTCATGCAGGACCTCTGTGAGGGTTTACTGGCCACAGATGCCTAGCTCAGCAGGGCAGAACCCAGCCCTGCAGAGACCCCTGGCTCCCCGGTGATCTCCTCATCCAGTGGCCCCCAGCTCTCGTTCTAGCACTGCATCCCCATTGCCCCTGTATTGACTTTCAAATCACTCTCTATGCGGAGGCAAAGGAATACCCAAGTCTCATGTACCACCTTCAGTCCCCCTTCCCAGCACCCAGAGCAGAGAACCAGGCTAAATTTCTGGTAGGTGTTGGGTGCTGGGAGAGGTGTCTCTCCCTCCTGTTCTACATAAACAGAGGCATCCTCTGCTGAGGTCATCCAGCCTAACTTCTGCCTAGTTAATGGAAAGAGATATCCTGTTTCTTGTCAAATATAGATGATTAATTGAATCTTGCTTCAAAACTCCATGTATCTTACAAGGTCAGCATGGGTTAATGGTTTAACAGGTACCACAGAAAACAAAGTTTTTAGTTAATATCAACTAATATAAATGAAATCCAACTGCTTGATGGTCCTCACCATCAAGTGACAGTCCTGACATTGCCATGACCACTGAAAGTCTGCAGTTGGCCTTGTCTTTGGAGTCCTAGGAGTCAGCATCATGTTTGCTCAGATCCTTCAGTTGTCAAGTTTCAATCCTCTACTGAGTTACATGTATTCTGCTGGGGCATTGTGATGGGAGTGAAAAGATGCAGGTCTAAAACCTGGATTTTCCAGTTTTCAGTTGTCATTGCACTGGTCTGTTCAAATCTATAAATAACAAAATGAGACCTCTAGGATTAATTACTAAATGACAGCAGTGACAAAAAATTGTAATGATGGTTTCTCGATTTTGCATAAGTTATGGATAGTTGTTTAAAGGCTTTCCATGGCCTATGTGTTTTTACTCCTATTCTGCGTACATCATGATTACTCCCATAAGAATGATGAAATAGTTCAGGTGACTTAATTTTTTTTTACTTATTTCTTAACTAAGAAAAAAGAAAACAGAAAGAAAAATTACATCAACAAGTTCGATTATTCAAGCAAAACTAGCTGTAACAGCAGAGGCAACCTTATCAAGTGGTAACAACAGGTGCTGCATGAGAGAAGATCTGGAGGAAAGAGGATGAGCATGATGAGTTGAGCACTGCAGAAGCAAGTTTGGTACACGTATTTGTACACTTTGTTCTTATAGGCAGGGTTTGAGAACAGGAGGCAATGTAAATGTCACAGTATAGCAAAGGCTGACTGTATGAACCGGTAGAATATCATCTGAGGGATGTCAATGAAAGTATAGCATTTAAACCAGAGAATAAATTGCATTTTCAGGCCCGTATTTCTGCATGGAAAAGCAAGTGCTTGTGCTCAGTTAACACTGGAGCTACTTACTACAAAGCTTGTGAAAACAGGCCTTTTGTTACTGACACATATATAGCTTCTCCAGCTCAAGTACTCTGTGAAATTATTGCAAAATGTGTGTGTATGGAGAGAAACATATATTAAGCCTTATGCAGCTGTGCTTTATCTGATAAGCTAAATAGTGTAAGACATGTATTCTCATTATTCCAAGTGATGATTTCACTTGTAAACAATAAGTGAATGGTAAACTTCTAAGTTTTGTACTAAATAATTTTTTTGTATTGGAATTCAAAGATGTTCCAGTTCAGGATCGCTTAAATGCTTCAAGTTGCCTTTTTGTACCTCATTGCTGAAAATATGTCTAGGTAGCTCAAAGATCAAGTCAGTACGTTAATAATTACATATTTCATGTTAATTATTTTATTCTATTTAATATAAATATAGGTAAGCAAAAAAAAATAAAATTAGATGCTATAAAAATAAAAAAACCTACATTTTTATCACTATCTTCCACAAAACATTTGTTATGGTGGAAATCACAGTATTTCCAAAAAATAGTTCCATGCAGGCATTTCTTTGTCCATTCTTCCAACTTCTGTTTCTTCATTGTTCAAGAGTAGTTACTTATAATTCTTTTTTATAATCTTCAACATTAAATTGTCTAAAAGTCTTAAACTTAAAAAAAATGTTTTAAGAATCATAATTCAATAAAAAACCCTATTTCATAAAGCACCATATATTGACATTGAATGCAGAAAAATCATAACGTTCTCATTTTCTCTCAGTCAAAGTATCTCTATGAACTGCAGGGGATACTAATATCTTTCAACAGAAACCATATGTCAAACTACAGTGCTTAGTAAATCTCTTCCTGATATTTTTTAATAAAAAAATAATGTGTTCAGGTGTTTATTTTGTTTGATATAAAGCTTTAAAAGCAGTGATACTGAATTCTTAATATTTCCATTACATTATTTAAATCCCTTTGAATTCAGAAAGAGATTTGCAAGACACGTCAAAACTGCAGTCAAAATAACTAAAAAAAAGCTCCTCAAAAACCAAATTAATTCAACTGCTTCATAACACCATTTTATTTCTTATTTTGTGTTTTGTCTTTTTTATGGATCTTTGCTTGAAGCAAGTGGGAACTGCAATTAGCTAATTAAGACTCTGAGGCTTGAATATTATTGACCTTTTATGTTTTGCAGTACCAGTTGGCAAGCATAAAAAATTTGTGTTCTTCCCATCTACTCAGGGCTCTCCAGGACACGACTTCTAATTGCTTTCTCAGAAATCTTCGCCCCTAGTAATTTAAATATAGGGCACATACTGTTATTTCCTCTTTGCATGGTGTTTGCTGAGCAAGAGATCGGAAGAGCGTCG
>JAYDZK010000113.1:72328315-72341969 GCA_034509185.1 Euphonia xanthogaster
TTTTCAAGGAAAAAAAAAAAAAAAAAAAAAGGAAGCTTTTATTTATTTGGGTGTCAAATATTCCAATATTGTGATTTAAGAATGGATGCTATGTCATGGTTTAACACAGCTTGGTTTTTAGTTAAAGAGAAAGTCCATCAGTTACAGAAGTGATTCTCTGTGAGGACTGCTATCAACTTCCTCTGGAAGACAGAACAACAACAGAGCCAATCAGCTGGCTAGTTTTGAATATTGAGACCCTGTTAAACCACCTAAGACAACTGAACACACCTCTGTGAAACCATACTTAAAGATGAACAAACCCCAGGAAAAACCCTTATGCTTCCAGGGCAGGCCCTGCTCCACTGCACGGCCCACGGGGCCTGGTGGCGCCATCCTGCTGGCACCGCGGGAAACTGCGGCTAAGAACAGAGGCGGCTCTGCTGGCCCATGCAGAAAGCAGCCCCGTGGCTGGAATTGACCACAGCAGGGGTCAGAAAACAGCCGTGCACCCAGAGCAGCTGCCACCCAGCAGAAATCACATGGCCATCTGCAGGCCCCAGCGAGATATTAATGTCATAGGCATATTTTCTGGAAAAATCCCTTTGCCCAGGATTTTGCTCCTGGGATTCTGGGAAGCCTCAGAGAAAAAGCAAAACAATAATTATCTGATTTGCTTCTCCTGTGTTTTGCTCCTTTGGAATGTGTTTGGAGATTGTTTACCAACAGTTGATTGTTTCATTGGTTTCATGTGAATTGTTTTTACTTATTTGCAAATCGAGGTCAAGCTGTGTCGGGACTCTGGAAGGAGTCACGAGTTTTCATTATTTTTTTAGCCTTCTCTAAGTATCCTTTCTGTATGCTAGAACATCTCACTATTAAGACTGCATCCCAATAAGCTCAGATGACCCATGGTGGTAGTTGTGGGAAGGCTACCAAACCCTGGGAGGAACTTCATGATCACAGATTTCTGGGCGGCTGCTATTTGTGAAAATTAAAACCATGACAGTACTGTTTCATGTGGAAAAGTCTCTGTGGAGAGACTCATCTCCCTAAGTGAACTGAAGAAAGATTGTTTTAGAAGTGGTAAACTGACTGAAAAATTTCTCTCTATGTTGTCAGAGAGAACAGAGAGAAGAGAAAGAGTAGTTGGGGGAAGGAGAAGTGTTCTGAAGGTTTATTCTGATTTCTTATTATTTTTCTTTTAGTCCTGTTAATAAAGTTTTCTTTATACCCTTTAAAGTTTTGAGCCTGCTTTGCTCTCCTCCTAATCCTAATCTTGCAGCAGAAAATGAGTAAATAATTCTAGTGGGTGCACTGGCATTTGGCCAGTGCTAAACCCACTAAATTAATTGGTGTGTTGGTCGGGAAACTCGGATTGGTGAACCAAAACAACTACACTTAATTGGTGTTTCTGCCCAGTTGAACTGAAATCGCCACGTGGTATTAAAAGATTTAAGATAAATTTTTTTTTATATCAAAATCTGCAAACAATTAAAAAAAAAACTTAATGGATTTTTGAAACTATTCCTAACCTCCTTAAAGTTTTGGATTTTTCTGTGTAATTTTTGAAAGAGAGATTTTTTTAAGTGTTCATTCATAAGGATCTCAGATTAAAAAATACCCTGAATTCAAAAGCTTGAGAATGAAATATCCACTGGTGGCAACAATGTCCTTTCAGGCTTTTATTGGCATCCTTTATGGTTTTAAAACCGATTTATACCCTAGGACTTTTCATGCCATAAACAAAGATTGTTAATGAGCTTTGGATTTAAAAAAATTGCATCTTTAAAGTGAAAAGCAATTAAAAGGTGTTTCTAACACAGTACTCAAATAAAGATTCACTCTCCAACATGCAATTTACCAAAAAAAGGGTCTCATTGACCTTTTGGTATCTGTAGGATATCATGGCAATATGAACTTCTGTGAACTTCTAGAGGACAGCAAAGAAGCCTGAGGAATCCAGAGCACTGGAACAGCTGTCTCTTCATATTTCAGTTGAAAGGCTATGTAAAAGTTTCCATGGCAGCAGGATATGAAGACCTTGCAAGGCTTCTGTGATCCTCCATCTGAAGAAGTGTATTAACTTGTAAGGATACCAGTGAAGCATGATTTACAGGTTCAAGGAGACATACTCCTGGTTTGGAGGTCAGTCTTCAAGGACTGTAGTTCTGCTTTGATGCCTCTCAATTCTGTGGTCTCTCAAATCTTACTATTTTTTTCTGTTCTTGAAAAATTTTTAAAGATGTCAGAAAATTCAGAACTGTCATAAATCTTAAAACTTTGAAGAAGTACTTCAATTATTGTTTAGAATGTTTATTTTCCTCTCATGATTGTTTTTTCTACACAAAATAAAGATTTGATGTGAATTTTACTGTGACTCTTGAGCTCACTGCACTTAGAATAATCCTGGAAATATAATGATAATTATAATATATTATAATCCCAGGAGATAAATATTAGGTGACAGGATACAGAATTAATACACGTTTGTGCTCCAAAACTGCAAAATGGGCATAATAGTTTGAGTTAGTACAAGTTTAGAAGATCATGCTTCATTGTGCTGAATATTTCAGTCTCTCTAGTTGAATAATCAAATTTTAAGTCTATGAATACTCAAAAAATGCAAAAAATTTGAGAAATAATGTCTTAATAGCAGAATTTGTTTATGAAACTTTATTGAATTTTATAGAAACATGTTATATCCTGGATTTATGTCAAAGGACAATAATTAAAAATGCAAAGAAGTAATTAGGTCTTAAAATCAATACATCACATTAAGATTTATAATTAGCATTAAAAGTGCCATATGATGTCATTTCTTGACTTGTAATATAACCCTGCTTGGTTGTCTATTAAGATATCTCCTTCCATTTCCCATCAGTGGGGGGAAATATTCCAATACCACTTAAAATAAATAGAATTGTATCACACATGTACGACAAAATTGTATTTCTAATTTACTCATTCTTTGCCCTACCTTTAGGCTGTTTTTTTTATATCTGAGTGTGCTTTAATTTCTGGACTTCCTTCCACAATCCATATTGCCAAAGGCAATGAGTACCAGAACCTGAAAACAGAGATAGAAATAAGGAACATGTTCACATTAAACCAAATCAAATTAAATTAATTTAGTGAAGATGAATCTTGTTCAGTAAACCATCCTCAGACTGATAGATTTCGGTGGGTTTGGTGGTGGTGGAGAGGAGTTCACAAATATTTCAGTCATTCTGAGGTGAAACTGCTTAGTAAGATCTTTTTTCACTTCTGAAATTTCTAGAATTGAAAAACTTTTAGTTTTATATTAGCATTTTTATGCTTAACATCATCTGTTCTACATAAAAGGACAAATATAATACAGATACATTTTTAAAAATTTTTTTCATCCTCTTTGCAAGTAATCAATTTATCACTGCTCTGAACAGTGGTCGTTCATACTAGATCATCAGTGTGCAAATGAGTTTAAAAGAGATTACTTAAAAACTGTCAGGCTGAATTTTTAATTCACAAAAAGACAATGGGAGCTGCGGAAAACAGTAACACCCAGTGATCAATTGTGAAGCTGCCCTAACATTTCAAAGTAATAGAAAATTATGGTATTAATTTAAAATCACAAACAAAATTGATGGAAGTTTACAGAAGCTTACATCAGATAAGGGAAGTAGATTTAATTTACTTCTTTTTTTATTTATAATAGATGTAGATGTAAATTCTCTACATAAAGTATTCTATCTATCCCAGAGAAATAAGTGTACTGGAGTATAGCTATAGACATCTATTCATGGGCATAATATATATATAGGTGTGTGCAAAGAATTCCAATTGCTCCAGTTGCAGATGTACGGCTCAACACTGCTAATACAACATCTTGTCACATCGGGAAGATGAAGCAGAACTCCATTTTGAAGAATGAAAATAATGCTTCCAGGGCTCATAAGATTTGTGCTCGTTCATTTTAGTAACCCATTAGTCTGAAGCTAGCTGTCTAATTTCTCTAGAATTTTTCTGCAGTTCAGGGTACCACCTCCAGTTTGGAAATGGAAAGACCACCAGAAGTTTATGCTGGATGAATTGCCAGTTAGAGTTCTGTGTTCCTGGAATGCCTTGTATAAGTAAACTGAAATAACTAGACATTTTACTTAGGCATCTTATTTAAAATTACCTGGAGTTCAGCTAGCAGAACACAGCCACAATGCAACAGTCTGTGCAGCGTTTTGTGTAAACGGCTGTGCAGAAGAGGTCAGGATCTCCACTGGAATCAGCATTGCTGGGCTCCATAATGAGGTGAAATGCTATGGCACAACCCCCAGCACCAAGTGGAACAAGTTTCCTTGTAACATCAGAGACCTTGACTCAAACTGGACTCCTGAATGAACTCTAGAGGCCCAGGGCTGCAGTAGTGCCTGGGGCAAAAGGAGTGTTCTTGTATGCAGGAGATGTGTTGTGTAGGAGACGTGTTGTATGCATCACCAAGTAATAGAGCTGAAGTTGAAATCAAACTCTGCAGGAGGAAGGCAAGTGACACAAGTGGGAAACTGCTTCAAGGGGTGGAGGCCCCCTCTGTTGACAAAACTGACTTGTCTAGGGAGGCTTGCTACTTCTCAGGGCCTGGAATTGGGGATGTTGTGGAACAACTGCTAAGCCTTGTCTGACCCTTAGAGTAGTATGCCTTGGTGCTCTTCCATGTTAGTACCAATGAAACTGCCATGGACCTAGAATACATCAAACATGACTACAGAGCATTGGGGACAAGAGTAAAGGGCATGGTGGCCCTTCTGGATTTTGATTATTTTCTTGATCATGGCAATGATCAGGAAGGATTTGAGGGAAAATGGTGGATGCTGAGGGTCAGCAACTCTTTACACAGGCAGCGTTAATAGAAGTTTGTTTTTTATTACAGTGGAAATCTCTTTGAGAATCAAAGAGATCCTGCTAGAAAGACAGCGTCCACCTCTCTAGATGGGGAAGAAACATTTCTGGTAACTGGCAGGCCAAACTGGTGAGAAGAATTTCAAATAAGGAATAGTTAAGGAGTGAGAGGATGACAAGGCTAACTAAGCCTAGTTAGTGAGTCACCCTCTCACCCCTCGACTGTCAAGCAAAGTGTGCAGTGTCATGTGAATACTAAATAATCAATAAGGTTGAAGGGGCCCCAGAAGGGGGCCCAGGTCAACTGTTTCAGGCTTTCACAGCAAAGAAAGCCAAGGGCATCCTGGGCTGTGTTAGAAAGACCATTGCTGCCACTGGAGGTGCATTATCTTCCTTATCTGCTTAACTTGGTGAGACATATCTGGAATCCTGGGTCCAAGCCTGGACTCTTATGTGCAAGACAGATATGGACTTCTCAAATGAGTTCAGCAAAGAACTATGAAAATTATTAAGAGTCTGGAAACTTTGACACATGATGGAATGCTGAGATGCTGAGAGAGCTGGGATTGTTCAACATGGAGAAGTCTCAGGGCAGGGGTATGTTACCAGTGTGTAAAATGAGCCAGATTCTACTCAGTGGTGCCCAGTGATAGGAGAAGAATCAATGGAAACAAACTTAAATACAAGAAATTCCACTTAAACAGAAAAAAAACCAAAACAAAACAAAACACTTTTTTTTTTTTTTTTCAGTAATGGTGTGTTGAAAAAAACCTCAGTATGCCTAGAGAGGCTGTGAAGTTTCTGTTCTCAGAGGTGTCCATGACTGGACGTGGTCCTAAACAAAATTTTCTAGCTGCGAAAAGATGACTTTACTTTGAGAATGGACCTTGAACTTCAGTATTTGATCTTCAGTAGTGCCTCCCAACCCCAAAAGTGAGTGCCCAAAATTTAACAACACTGGTTTGAGTCTCTGACAAAAAGACATTAAGAGTGAAAGATATTAAGAGTGAAAGAGAACACAGTATATATAACTTTTCCCAAACTTATCAAGCTGCTGAATGATCTTCTGTTTTCATAGACTTAAAAAAACCTCAGAGATTAATCTAAAATATCTGAACTGTGGATTTCTATCAAAAACTTGCCTAGTTTCTACCTATTTTATGGTAGAATTTACAATTCTCACAATTCTAAAACCTATAGCTACACTACATTTCATAGATGAGAGAGAAACAAGTCCTGAAACCCAGAGTCTTGGAACTCAAATCCTGAAGTGGGGATTCCTGTGATTCCAGTGAGACCTCCTTCACAGACAAGCACCTGCATTTTTTGTGTACCTGCTCCCTGCAGAGTATGGGAAACTGAAAGGTCCTTTATTTACTACTTACACACAGTCAAAACATCAGTGTGTCATCAAGATTATTCTCATACTGAATCCAAAACACAGCACTGTGCCAGCTACAAGAAAAAAAAAATAAAAAATTACTCTATCCCAGCCAAAATCAGGAGAGAAATCTGTTGAAGATCCTCCAATAGATAGAAAACTGCATCAGCTTTAAATTACCAGGGTTCATTCAAGCAGAGAATGGAATTTGCTGGTACTGTTGCCAAAGCTACACCTCCAGCTTTCTAACTATCTTCAAATTACTTTGTTCAGATAGCTGTAGCCCAGTCTTGGTGAGGAGTAAGGCTGCAGTTTGGGTGTGGAGCAGAGCATGCTGATAAAGAACTCAGAAGTTGAGCAGGCACAGCTTGCACCACAGGCTGACCAGCAGCTTGAAACCTAGCCTTACTGCTAGAGAACATTAAAAATTCCTATTCAGTGAGGTGTAGCTGAAGTGAAGCACCTGTCTGGCTAACAAATTACCTTGTGTATAAAAAGACAGAACTGCAATAGTTAAAGTCATATTTTAAGATTTAGGAATTAAATAATATTGTTTTTCAACTTTGTTTTCTATCTTATTTTCTCCATTAGCAAAATGCTGTTAGGCAAGCTAGTTGATTAGTATGCGTGAATAGAGAAAATTAGCTCACCAAATGCCAGCAGGTTTAGCTTAAGTTTTCCTCAGCTGCTGGGTGAAGAGTCAGGCCACTGTTTTCTCTGCAGATGTTAAACTTCATCCAAGTTGCTGCCAATCCACCTCAGAGAGGTGAGTAAGATATCAGGATCTTCTGCAAATCATTAAGGTCTGTAGTTGCTGTTAAAAATGCTGATGAATCCTGGTCCCTTTAGAGATTTTAGAATAATGGACAGACTTGGAGAGAAATCATAGAATCACAGAGTACTTTGGGTTGGAAGGAACATTAAAAGTTAGCTAGTTTCACCCTGCTGCCATGGACAGGAACAGCTTCCACTAGATCAGGTTGCTCCAAGTCCTCTTCAGCCTGGCTTTGAGCATTTCCAGGGATGGGGCATCCACAGTTTTTCAGGGCAACCTGTTCCTGTGTCTCACTGCCCCCAAAGTAATATTTTTTTCCTGACAGCTAATATAAACCTGCCCTCTTTTGGTTTAATGCTATTAACCCTTGTCTTATCACTACATGTCCTTGTAAAAAGACCCTCTCCCTCTGTCTTGTAGGCCCCCTTCAGGGACTGGAAGGCTATTCCCCAGAACCTTCTTCAGCCTGAACCACCCCAGTTCTGTCTTCATAGGAGAGATGCTACAGCCCTCTGATAATAGGATCAAATCCTATGAATCTGACCTTGTTACTTAATTTCTACCAAAATGAATTGGAAATAGAAGGCTTTTTTTTTTAATCTACCTGATAGTTATTTGTTGTTTTAGGCATTTGAATTCCTAGCAAAATTTATCTTACAGAATCTTAAAAAAAAAAAAAAATCAGTAAAAAACTTTTCTCCTGATATAGAACCAGCAAGGGTCTTTTAAATAAGGTAAGCAAATCTCCCCAAGAACTGCAACAATAGGTGCACCCCTAAAAAGATGGAAATAGAAATTTATAAAATATTATAAAAAGCAAAAAAAGATGGGTAAAAAAAACCAGAGGCTAGATGTATGGGAAGTATTGCTTGCAAAATTAGTATTTTTCTTTGAGAGAGTCTACCTGTGGTCTTTCCTGTATTACTGTTGAAATAAAAACTCGGAACTGGAAAAGTTTAGACACTTTAGTATGCAAATACTCCCGTGGGGCAATTGCACCTGCTCATGTTATATTTTTCAAAGCAATGGGTAACTGGTTTAATTTTGTTAGCATACTGATGCTTTAGCATACCCTCCACTGGTTTGCACAGCTTTAATACTTTCTTAAAGTTTAAATTAGAATTTTGACTTCAGCTGAACTTTTAAAATTACTTTATCTGATACATAAATCCAATTTCTCAATGCTAGTAAAAATGCTAATTATTACTTAAGTCCAAATATAAGTTGAGTTTGTAAAATGCAATATAGTCAGATTCCTAAAGTATTTTTATAATGTACTTTTGAAAATATAATAAAATTTTAAGATACTAATAATTCTACTACTTGACAGCATTATGAATTATGAACAAATCATGTTCTCCTTCCACTCCCTTTTAAAGGATGCTTTTAAAGCAAGTAATAAGCAAAATTATCAAATTCTTAAAATATTGTTTCCTGGGTCAAACTGACTTTAATAAAATCAAGACAAAGCCACTCTGAGCTACCACAGAATCATATATTGGACATAAATGGAAAAAAATAAATCGAGGGAGAGAGAGGGGATGAAAGTAAAAAGAGTAGATATTTTTAATTAGTGAAAATACTACCTTGCTGTAATTTAGAAGAAAAAAAACAAGTAAGGGAATAAAAAGGAGATGATCTGAGATTCATTGTGGCTTTGTTTTTAGCTTTTTTAAAAATTTTTTATCAAAAGAATTTAACAAACACTTGGACCATAACAGTGATGGTAGTAATTCCTTCTGATATCTCTATTCACATATTTATTTCAGTTAGACCTGTTCCGGATTTGATAGGAGTTCATGTTGGTGTGTTTGTGTGCACTTTCCTTCTTCTCTCAAAAAGTACACTAACATGCAAAGCACTGAACAAGCTTTATGCTCACAGAAAACATGCATGAGCAGTGGTGAAGAGGTCGGTATTTTTATGTCTATATTGCCCAAGGTGTTGCAACAATATAGACCTAAAAGATGATTTATAACCCCAAAAAAAGCCTCAAAACCCAAGTAAAGTTCTAAATAGCTGGCAGCCTTTTGTAGACTTTTTCTTGGTCTTGGCTGCATTGTAGGAGTATAGATTGTACTTTGGAGATGATAAATGAAATCTTTAATTTGAAATTACACTTTAAAAGTTATTCAATAAAAAATGGAATAAAGAGGCAACTAAGAACCTGTAAAAGGAAGATACTTTTGACCAAAATACCTGGATTAGTCACATTAAAAAAAAATCTGTCTATTTTAGAAAACACCTAGTTATAAAAAGAGACTAAAAATTTTATCTAATCTACCCAAAGACATACAAGAAGTTAAAGATATAAAATTTTAGCAGCTGGACAAGATGATCTCATAAGTCTGTCCCAACATAAACAATTCTATGATTCTATTTTCCATTTAATATTATAATAATAATATTTTAGTAACTTGGTAACAAAAACGTAAATAACATAATGTTCTCACATTCACTTCAAAATTTGCACATAAAGGAGTGATGATATCCTCAATATTGTGCATGTTAAGATCCAAAATTTGGGTATGACTTAAGAAATATATCATCATTTTTTGCTTTTCAGAACTTGTTATTAAGAATTCTATCTTTCTGTTAAATCTGTAATATCACATTTTATTTTATGTTTCTATTGGGTGGTAATTTGTTGTATTATATCATCTTTTTTTTCAGAAACCTTTGAAAGTATTTCTTTGGAGAACTTGGATTTTTTGGATAAATTGCTTGTTCTCGTGATGTACAATTAATGGCAATGTATCAGTAATGTCCAAATATCCATGGAGTTGTGGAGTTGTGTGACAGGTTATTTAGTCAAGAAAAGTTACTGAAGTAATAGAAGAGTTCACATTTTCCCAGTGAATAGTGCAGAAGAGGTTATCAACAATAAGTGTGCAACATAAATCTGTATATTTTACATGTCAGGATATTATCATCATGAAATCCAAAATGGACAGTTTAGGACAAAAGGAAGTTCCCAGCATGTTACAGGTTGATCACAATCTGTCCCAACAATTAATGCAGTCAGATGCAAAGACAGCCTCAATTAGTCAACGTCCATGATAATTCCTGGAAGAGTTAAAATTAAATCACTCATAGAAATGTAGAATGGTTTGGATTGGAAGGAACCTTAAAGATTACCTATATCCAAAACACACTGCTATGTGCAGAGACATCTTCTATTGACCAGGTTGCTCCGACCTCCTCCAGCCTGGCCTTGAACACTTCCAGAGATGAGGCACCCACAACTTCTGAGGGCAGCCTGTTCCAGTGCCTCACCACCCTGGCAGTAAAGAATTTCTTCCAAATATCTAATCTAAACCTATTATTTTTCAGTTTGAAACCATTCCCCCTTGTCCTGTCACTATGTGCTCTTGTAAGTAGTCTTGTCTCCATTGTCCCTGCAGGGTCCCTTCAGGTGGAAAGCCACAATTAGGTCACCTTGAAGCCTTCTTTTCCAGGCTGAATGCTTGGCAATACTCAGACTAGACTGTAACAGTGAAGAGTAAATTATCTTGACACCAGTAATGCAAAACTTTGAGAGAGATGAATTAGCAGTAAATTAGTAATTAAAATATTTCTTTTCACGTTTAAACTGTTATTAAAGTTGTTTGTTGTTTTGACACCAAATGAGGTTGTTGACATATCTCTTATGAAAAATTAGCCATAAATATTATAGCTTTCAGTTCAAGAGTGGCATGAATTTGATTGTTAACCTTCCTTTCACATACGCTCTTTAAAATTAGCATACCCATAAATGCTCTTTAATATCTTTATTTCCAGTAAAATCTCTCAGGGTCACTACGATCAAGCTTAGGTCAAGCAAGAGATTTGAGTTTTTGATTTGATAATCATGAGATCTTAGTTTCTGACAAGTTGCAGTAGATCTAACACAATTTCATAATCTCTCATCCTGTGACAAGGTAAATTGAAAGTTATAATTTTATGACCCAATAGATACATTAGAGTATCTGTTTCTATTTTCATGCTTGGAAGAGCAAACAAATATTTTCTACTTTGTTTTTGAATACCTAAGATGTTTATAAAATGCAGCAGACTACGTATGCCCCAGCTAATATTGTTTTAATATCATAAAGCTGCCCTAGAGTGAAAATATCAATTTCTGTGGCAGATTACTGGAAAATTCTAGTCAAAGCAATTATCTATGGTTATTTTCAGGCTTGTAGATCATTCATTATTAATGGATGAGTTAATTAAATTAATTTCGGTGGAAATGTTGAGACAGAGTAATTCATGTTGAGGTAATATGCCAAGATATACCAGGAGATGTCTGCTTCTTCATTAATTTTGTCTTGATTGAGGTTAGGTGAATTCCTCTGGGAGGCTCTTAGCAAGCCTTAGTCCTTTAGGTGAGAATCAATTTCTACTAAAAGCAGTCTTGTGTATAGCATGGATATGTTTTTCTCATAGCTCAAACAAGAATTTGAGATTTACATTAAGATTTTTTATATTATAACTGCTTTTAATTTGTTAAGCATAAAGCTGCCTTCTTGTGCAAAATGTGTCAGTAACTGCTGCCTTTGTGTTTTATGGTGAGTAGAATAGATTTTGTGACCTTGAATTAAGTTTGACCACTGAGTGCATAGTTTAGGTTTTCAGTAGCTTCTATTTCAAGAACAGATGAGTGGAGACAATTATTAACAGGAGAGCAATTCCCTTGGCTCCAGCTGCTTTGGGCCATCAAGGATGTCTGAGCAGTGCAGCGCTCATGATACCTACCAGAGAGCTTTCAGCATTTAAATTTCTCAGCTTTCCTCTTGTACAGCTAGGAAACATGACCTAATTATTTTTTTCATCTTTTTCTCTGTTCATAAGGAAAGACATACTGACAGCAATTTAATTAAATGTTGACATAACTTTTGGTATTGACAAGAACTGGAGATGTTCACAATGGCAGATATTTCCTGCCTTCCTAAGTGCGCTTAGCCTATGTATGGATTGGGATCATATTGAGTGGGGTTTTGGGGAGAGAGAGGTGCTATTTTTTGGTATTGTTTGTTTCTTTGCTTGGTGGTGTTTTGTTGTTTGTTTGGAAGGTGGGGTTTTGTGTTGTTCTGGTTATGGGTTTTTTGTTCTTTTTTTTTTGTGTGTGTTTTTGTGTTTTTGTTTTGTTTTTTTTTTAAGTGAGTAAGGCCTTTCATAGAGCATGCTGGAAGTTTGCTTATCTGTCTGCCAGACAAAACTTAAGACTATGTAGTCTTCTACTATTGTTCTGACAGTCAGTGCAAGGACTTTTAACTCTTGCTTGCCAATAGAGAAGGTGAAGCAAGTTCCTTTTTATATTTTTATTTTTTCTTTCTCCAGTATACAGTCTTCTGGGAGATATATGGCCAAATAAGCCATACACTAAGATCAGTTTCTGCAGCATAATTCCTTTGTATCACAGAATACATTTGGTTGAGGGACCACTTAAAGCTGGTAGTCCAGGATAATGTCTAGATGACTTTTCAATACTTCCAGGAAGGGAAAACCTCTCTGGGCAGCCTTTAACAGGACTTAGTCATGCTCTCAGTAAAAAATTGTTTTCTGATTTTCAGGTGGAACCTCCTCTGTTCCAGGTTGTACCCATTGCCCCTGATCTGTCCCTGGTCACAGCTGAGAAGATTCTGGCTCTGTCCTCTTTGCACCATTCTGTCAGGCATTTTTGCATGTTGGTGATATTGTTTTTGAGCCTTCTCTTTTCCAGGCTGACCAGCCCCATCTCTCTCAGCCTTTCCTCATTGGTTGGAGATGCTCCAATCCCTTCATCATCTTCATGGCCTGTCACTTTACTCTTTTTGGTATGTCCATGTCTCTCCTACTGGACACACAGTTCCAGGTGTGGCCACACCAGAATTGGTAATGAAAATAATCTTTTCTTAAACAACAGCAAAATGTAAATGATGGTGATTTAATTTTTATATGGCCATACACTAAAATCCTGCAAGGGCAGCAGAGGGACCACTGTCTTCCTGTGACCCTGAGTGAGTGCCAAGATTTTAATCTCACAAGTCAGGGCAAATCCTGCAGCCAGACCCCAGGAGCAGGGCAGCCAAGGGGACAAGAACAGCCCCAACCCCTGTTGTCCAACATCTTACTGGAGGTGTAAATAGCTTGAGGTCGGGCCAGGGTTTTGGCTCGTCGATGAGCCCAGCTCAGCAGGACTCATGGCCAGGCAGAGCAGGGCTGTGGGGAGCTGGAAGTGGGTCCTGCTGTAGAATCACTGGGGCAGACAGTGATGGCCCATAGGGCTGAAATGGGGTCCTATGCCATGGGCAGAGTAGGAGGAGCCCTGTGGGACTGGGCAAAGATGATGAGGGCTAACACTACTCACAAGGACACCAAAAATTCCTAACATTGATTATGTCTTTTTACACAATTTGGGTTTATATGGGACTTTGAGATTGGAACTTCTATCTAAAACAATTATTTTGTTGACATAATGTGTTAAATTCCAAAATTCTGTGTTTATTATGTAAATATGTGCTAAAAAAAATAATAGCTGCCAGTTATGTCTAAAATCACTCAAAGTAGCACTGTGAATCTTACATTTCTTGTGTGTTCTTGCCATATTTAACTGTTGGTATGAAGATGTTTGGATAAGGAGACCTTGCCATGGTGACTTGATTTCTAATAAAAAGTGAAGAGTAGGA
>JAYDZK010000113.1:72353615-72368271 GCA_034509185.1 Euphonia xanthogaster
AATTATAAACTTGACAGTGAAGTGCCTTTCATGAATAAATAGTTAAAAAAAGGTTAGGATATTGCCATCTCTATCATGCTTCTGTTTGCTCTTCAGAGTTTCTGCTATTCTATTTTGGTGTAAAGTAGGTAGTGTTGTAAACTCCTTATTTTTTTTAGCTACAGCCACCAGTTTTCAGTTCTCTGCAGACATGCAAATATGTCATTGTCCTCTTAAAATGGAGAAATAGCGATCCATGTAAAAACACAAACTCAGAAAACTACACTTACCCATTAAAAGAATATTCAGTGAAATCACTTTAAGTGGGAAGTGAAAGGGATTTTCTTTTTAAGGTTGTGTATTTTAAGATTGGAAAAGTTAAGTAGACCCATCTTAATTTTCTGAAAATATATTCACTGACAAAGGGCAACATTAAGTTTCATTTGTGTTGAATTTTCCTCAGTGGATAAAAGATAAAAATAAATTAATCATAGAATCATTTAAGTTGAAAAAGACCATTAAGATCATCAGATTCAACCATTAACCTCACACTATGAAATCTACCACTAAACCATGTCTCCATGTGCCACATCTACACATATTTTAAATGTCTCCAGGGATGGTGACTTCACTGTTTTCCTGGGCAATCTGTTCCAGTGCTTGGCAATCTTTTAGGTTAAGAAATTTTTCCTAATATCCAAACTATACCCTCCCTGGAAAACATGAGGCCATTTTCTCTTGTCCTACCAGTTGTTTTATTTAAGAAGAGATCAATAACCATGTTGCTACACCCCCTTTCAGGCAGAGAGTGATAAGGTCTCCCCTGAGCCTCCTTTTCTCAAGGCTAAACACCCCCAGCTCCTTCATTTGCTTCTTACCTCTCTTGTGCTCCAGACCCTTCACCAGCTCTGTTGCTCTTCTCTGGATGGCATCCAGAATTTCAGTGCCTTTCTTGTGGCGAGTGGCCCAGAATTCAACAGAGGATTCGGAGTGCTGAGTACAGGGGGACAATCAATGTCTTGGTCCTGGGGGCAAAATTATTTCTGGTTCAAACCAGGATGCCTTTGGCTTTCTTGACCACCTGGACACATCCTGGTTCATGTTCAGCTGGCCATTGAAAAATATTCATATCAAAAGTTATTTTGATAAATTTCAAGCTGGAAAAAAACCCCACAAGCATACACATAAAAATGTTTTGCAGCCTGCTATTTGGTGCTGTTTTAAGAGGTTTCAAGCTTCATGAAGTGATTGAAGCATTCTGAATAAGTTTGAAGAGCTTAAAAATAATTAAATTTTAATCTTTACATACATCTACAGCTTTCCATTATCTTGAAGAAAACAAATGAAAAACTGAAAAGTGAGATTTTTGTTGTTCATCCTTGTGCAAGTGTAGCCTGTTCATGGCTCCTCTGCTTAAATATTACAAACCATGCTTCTGTTTGAAGATGGATGTGGTATCTGCAGTTACTGAATGGCATTACATTAATCAGAAGATAGAAAGCTGTGTTTTTCCACCAATCACGTATATTACTCTGGAGACAAGATACAGGAAATATGTTGTGACAGTGATGAGACTACAGAATTCAACTTTATCATAACACATTCAGCTTGTCCACTCAGTGCTCGTCTTGCCATATTCTTATCTTGTTTTGCTTTCGTTGAACACTTTCAACTCCTCCAACATGCAGATGAATGTGATTTTACTTTCATGCAGCTAGACAGAGCACAGTGGTGCCATGCAAACAGGAAAATGCAGTTTAGATACTCACAGAGCATGTGTGATAAATGGATAAGAGAACCCTGACGTTCTTGATATATGTTTTGTGAACCGATGCTCATTAAAGCTTGGTCTAACAAGAAAATGTTGATCTTTCCTTTCTTAAAAAACTGAGTATAAGTGGTTTGTGAGAAACTGATAATTCTTACAAAGATTGTCTTTGATACTATTTATTTAAGACAATTTTCAATATAAAGTAACCATGGAATCATAGTGGCAGAGTCTTAGAATTGTACAATAACTTAGGTTGAAAAAGGCCATTAGAATTACTGAGTGTAACCATTAATCTAACACAGCCATGTCCATCACTAAACCATGTTCCACCTACATTCTTTTAAAATTCTCCCAGAGATGATGGCTCAAACACTTCCCTGAATAACTTCTTCCAATGCTTGACACTTCTTTCCAGTGCAGAATTTAGTTCTAACAGCTAATCTAAATCTCCTTTTGAGACAATTCTAAGTCATTTCCTCTTGTCCTATTACTCGTTCCTTGGAAGAAGAGACAGACTTCCACCTTCCTACAACCTCCTTTCAGGTAGTGTGATAAATTCTCCTCACAGCCTCATTTTAACCAGGTTAAATACTTCCAGTTTCCTCAGCCACTCCCCATCAGACTTGTGCTACAGACCCTTCACCAAGTTTTTTGTTCTTCTCTGGACATGATCCAATAACTCAGGGTCATTCTTGTAGTGAGGGGCCCAAAACTGGACACAGTACTTCAGCTGAGGCCTCACCAGTGCCGAGTACAGAAAGACAATCACTCCCCTAGTTCTGCTGGCTGCATTATTTTTGATACAAACCAGGATGCCATTAGTCTTCTTGACCCATGCTGGCTCATGTTCAGCCTGCTGTCAACTATCAAGCCCAGGTCCCTTTCCACCAGGCAGCTTTCTAGCCACTCTTACCCAACCCCTGTTGCATGGGGTTGTTGTGGCCCAAATGCAGGACACAGCTTTTTGCCTTGTTCAACCTCATACAATTGGCTTCAGCCCATCACTCCATTCTGACATCTCTGTAGAGCCTTCCTACTCCCAACACTACCGTCCAACCTAGCGTCAGACTGCCTGAAGGTGCACTGAGTCTCCTCATTCAGATCATAAAGACATTAAATAGGACTGCCCCCAGTACTGAGCCCTGGGGAACACCGCTTGTGACCAGTCACCAACTGGATTTAACTCCATTCACCACAACTTCCTGGACACAACCATCCAGCTAGATTTTTACCCAGTGAAGAATATGCCTGTCCATGACCCAGGCAGCCAGCTTCCCTGACAGAAGACTATGGGAAATTGTGTTAAAGGCTTTATTAAATCCTAGACAGACAACATCTCAGACTTTCCCTCCTCCTCTAAGTGAGCCATCCTGTCATAGAAGGGGAACAGTTTAGTCAAGCAGGATCTGCCCTTCAAAAAGCTGTGCTGTCTGGGCCTGATCCCCTAGTGTCTTGTACATTTCATGTAATGGTACTCAAGATGATCAGGCCCATGACCTTCCCCAGCACCAAGGTCAGGCTGACAAGCCTGTAGTTTCCTGGATCCTCCTTCTGACTCTTCCTATAGGTGGGCATCACATTTGCTAACCTGCAAATGTCAGGAACCCCTCCAGTTAGCCAGGGCTGCTGGCAAACTACTGAAAGTGACTCAGTGATCACTTTTATCATCTCCCGCAGTGATCCCTATCCAACCCGGCCTGGGGGGTTAACTGAAACTTTAATGACTTTAAATTAAGAGAAGGTAGGTTTAGATTGGCTATTTGGGAGAAATTCTCTACTGTGAGGGTGGTGAGGCTCTGTGACAGGATGCTCTGATTAGTGTGAATGCCCCATGCCTGGAGGTGTTCAAGGTTTTGAGCAGCCTGGGCTAGTGGAAGGGGCAGGGATGGGAGGAAGTTGAACTATATAATCTTTAAGTTCTCTTCCAACTCCAATCATTCTATGAGTCCATGAAATTCCACCTAAGTTTGCCTTTGAAATTTTTCTTTTCCTAGTAGACGAGTTTTAAATAATCTAAACAATTTAAATACTTAGCTAAAACTGGTACATACAAGACAATCTTATTTACCAAGTTTACTTAAAAATATCTTCCCTAATAATTTTAGTTGCTAGCACTTTTCTTGGTGCATTTCTCTTGATGTTTGTACTTTGCTGGTGTGTTCTAAAGATGGTGTTTTCATCTCTTGAATTTTTCATTCATTATTTAGCACAGAGTTTTATGTAGAGTTTAAAGACCCGTAGAAATAATAGTCTGCCTTTAAGCCTGATTTGAAGATGATGTAGTCCCCTGTGAAATGAGAGAAAATTATATCCTGTGCCCTCTTTGCAGCTAACTCACAGCCTAGATATTGCTGACAGCATTTGCCCAAAGTTATCATACTGGTGGTCAGGAGCTTATATAATTAATATATCTACTTTTATTCCACTTTTCAAAATGCATGGAGTAGTGGAGCATTTTGTCACATTCTGCTTGATTGCTAAAAGGAGTAGATCTTTTCTTTTAAAAATGATGATTGTGTAATAAGTGACAAAATAGGAGGAACCACTAATAAAACGAAGTCAGTATTTCACCTGAGGACACAATTTAGAAACTTTTAATAAATGCAGCAGAATATAAGAAAATATGGTAGTTGTATTTTTTGTTCATATATGCATTTCACAAAAAAAAAAAAGCTGAAAGGAAGTAATTAATCACAATATATATGTTAAGGGTGAATCAGTATCAACCTGTCACTGACTAAGCAAGACAGATGTACATGAAGCACTAGAATTCCACAAAATCAAAGGAATCAAAAAGTGTCTTTGCTTTATCGTAATGTGGTACATTAACTGGCAGAAGCATCACTGAATAATTCAATACTTCTATCCTGAAAAGAAAATAATAATGATTCACTTACATTTCTTCACTCTGATACCTGACATACAACAACTCTTAATTACTGGTTTCAGATCAAGTTCCATTTTGCTCGGAGAGAAGTGGATGCTCAGTTAATTGTCAGAAGCCATATATAAAGAACATGGCAGTACCAGGAACAGGACGCATTTTCAAGCTCACAATACGGTTCAAGCTTCATGCAATTGAATTTATTGACCTCAAACTGTCAGACAATAAATACAACACAAACATAAAACACATTCCAGCTAAAAGCCAAGGTGTGTTTAAAATAAATCTGACTGCAGTTTTAAACATCAAGTCTGTTTCAATTATTAATATCAATTAACAGATTAACTATGCTTTAATTCCAAATGGAACATGCTAAGCCTGTCTAGGACATTTATTCAAATGGGTGTACCTAATTGAATCGGTATACCAGTATTGGCACAGATCCAGGCTCCATCTCGGTACGGAATTCAGAGATGGCGAACTGAGTAGGAGTGCTTTATGTATTATAACAAAACTTAATAGCAGGATTTGAGAATTTGTTCAAAGCTCTGGGTGCTCAACATCTACAACTTAGAGTTGTTAGATTCTGTTTCATTCTTCCAGAGGTATCTGAATAACAGCATCATACATTCCTATTGAGCCAGGACACTGACATGTGAAGAAGAGTCATCGAGTCCTTCTAAACCTTCCCTGAGGGACAGAAATATTTTTGCATGAAATATTTAAAAGCTCTCCAGGATGATGTCTGCGGCATTCTCATAAAGTGGGAATGCTTGGATTTAGCGGAAGATTAAGTAAAATGGAAGCAAACCCAAAGAATATTTGCCCCATCTTACAAGCACATATACTAGAGTGCAACATGGTCTGGTGCTTGAGAAGCTACCCTATAAGAGATGTATGTGCTCAAACATCCTCAGATGGAAACAATTCCCCCACATTCTCAACAAACCCAGCAAATAGCAGCGATAAAAGAACAAATCCATTTTAGAACACTTGGGAGGAATCTTGATAAGAAATAAAAGTATTTTATTTGTAGTTCATAAACCTGCATAATTTCAGTAAAAGTTTTATGAACTTGATTGGTTTATGCAGATAATGTAACAAATTTTACTTTCACACAGTCTATTTTTCAAGAGCAATGATAATAAAATGCAGGTTGATAGAGGCATCTCAAAGTCATTAAACTGTCAGCCCTCTCCAAAAGAAAACTTTTCAATTGTATTATTATTATTGTTTATGTGCTTACCAGTGAAATCAAACTTGGATTTGATTACAGAAAATGCACTTATTGTGAGGGGTTTTTTGGTTGTTTTTCTTTTTCATTTTCAGTTGGATGAATTTTTACAAGTGTCCTGTTCTTTACTGCTTGATTTAGTGTAAGGTCATTAAATGGAATGAGGTCATAACCATAACCTTTCAAGATTTCAGAGGAGTGGAGTCAGGAACCTTTTGTTTATATTTAGAAATCCTATTATGGAACACACCACTGACATCATGGCTAGACATCCTTAGATATCACTGACATATAATGACAACTCAGGAATGTTTCTGTAGCCAGTTAATGAAATTTGCCACTTGATAGGTGGTATAGAGGCAGTATGCTTCTGACTTAGTTATTTCAGGAGATTCCCATAATATTAGAACTTGAGCCTTAAATCACTACTCTTTTTCGAAATACGCAGTGCTATGCACTATTATATCAATAATTGGTGACCATTCTGATCTGAGAGCTTTACATGCTTACCTTATATGTGTGTAAAGCATTGCAGGCACAATGTCCATAACAGTAATGATGAAAAAAGGCTTTGCTTATGTTTATATTTTCAGGCATACAGGGTTGTGGGCTTATATAGTATTTGCAAAGGGTTTCTTGCAGGCCACAAACAGACTAAGAAGTGCTTTAAGAAGGGGTTGATATTTCCTCAAGAATTCTGAGTTACTTAGGGCTTAGAAATTTCATATTCAATTGCCACAGATAATTTAAAATCATAACAAAGTGGACATATTTATAGAAAAGTTATGAAGTAGGAATTCTTTCTCAAGCTGTAGTTTTTTGAATCACTGATATGAAAACATGCAATAGCCAGAGACATTACTGTGCTTAGCCTATAATTTTTTTAACAAAACCTGAGTTTGTGACTGAATAATCAATTTGTTCAGTCATTAGTTCCTGGAATGATTGAATGGCAATTGTTATAGAAAGAAAAAAAAAGGAAAAATAAAAGAATGAAAGGTGAAGCTCTTTTGGATTTGACATTAATTACTAGGAAGTAAGTGATAGAGTTCACAATCCTTAGGAAGAAAAATGAACAATAAAAATAATAAACTTCAAAAAGATAGACTTTAATAAACTCAGAACACTTAGAAAAAAATTTAGTGAAATATTAGTTAAGAAGAGACAGCTAAATCCAAAAGAGATAATACTAACGGCAGAAGTACAGACCATCAAATTACAGAGGAAGAACAGGAAGTGTATCGAGAGATCAAATGACTTAAACCATGAAAGAGATCACGCAGACTATGAAAACTAGGTCAGATAGAAACTTGGAAATATAGGACAAGTAGCTCACATAGATACGAACAACACCAGAACATATATAGCTTAAAATACAATCACAAAGTAACATGCAAGAGTGTTGAGAAATAATTCTGCAAGTATATTTAAGGAAAAAGAAAGCCAGGGGTGGAAATGGTCTATCAACAGGGGAAAATTACCTTGTCTTTCCATCAGCATTCCCTGAAATATTCAGCCAAAGGCATAGCTGATGTCACTGACAAGGTCTTACTGCCAAACAGAGAAATAATATGCTGGAGCATACTTGAAAAATATGAATCTGCTAAAATCTTTTGATCCTGATGTTATGTACTTTAAATAGCTTTAAAAACCAATAAAGGTAATGTCAGATTTTTTTTCCTTATTTCTGAGAGTGCATGAAAAATTAACGAAGTTTCAGAAGACTGGAAAATGAAAAATATAACAATGTTTAATAAAGTGCTATTGTTTAACCCCCAATAGCAAAAAAGCACCACAGCTGCTCGCTTACTCCCATCTCCTTCCCTACAGTGGGATGGGGGGATCAGAAAAGCAAAAGTGAGAAAACTTGTAGGTTGAGTTAAAAGCAGCTTAATAGGATAGAAAATAAGGAATATAATGATTATAATGATGATAAAATAATTAGAATATACCAAAAAAGTGATGCACAATGCAATTGCACACCACTCTCCAGGCAATGCCAGCGTGTTCCCGAACAGTAGCCTCCAGTCAGCTTTCTCCTGAGTTTATATACTGAGTATGACACCATGCAGAGTGGAATATCCATTTGGCCAGTTTGGGTCAGCTGTCCTGGCTGTGTTCTCTCCTGAATTCTTGTGCCTATCCCACCTTCTAGCTTGCAGGCCATGAGGAGCTGAAAATTCTTTATCTCGGTACAAACACTACTTTGCAATAATAGAAAAACATCACTGTGTTACCAGCACTATTATGTTAAATCTGAAACACAAGAAACTTGTTACAAGTATTCATTGTATTAATTTGGTAGTTTCTCTCTCCAGTCCACTTGTCTGGGTGAGTTATAACATCTTTCTTAATGCAGATCATTCAAAAATAAAAATTATGTGGTTTTGTCTCATTATTGGGTTATGCCTGTTTCTGCTGCCCTTCTCATGATGGCCCTGCTTCTTTATCCCTCACTAAATGAGCTGCAGTACCTGTCATCTGAGCTGAAATATCTGCATCATTTGCCATTTTGCTGTCACATCCAGAGACCATCTCTTCCTATTGAGGGTTCTGAGAAGTGTTGAACAGGGCTTGGACCTGGGCCAGGCCCCAGCATCTTGCAGTGATTGGTGTTTCTCTGGAATTTCCAGGGTGATTGCATATTTTTTCCCAAATATTTTACCGATTTTTTCCAGAATCTGCACTGTTTCAGGGGTGGAGTGCCAAAACTCTGGAGGCACCCACTCTTCTAGGTACTTGCCTATAGTAACCTATGCATCCAACCTCAAGGCAGATCTCTGAATGTATTATTAATTAGTTGTTTAACCTTAAACAAGACCTGGAACACATTCAGAACAGGTAGCAATAGGAGCATGCTAGTTTGAACATCCCAAAGAGAATCAAAATTCTCAAGATCTATCATAATAAGCCTGGAGGAGTGGAGGGGAAGATGGAAATGTCTCCTGCATGGATTGCATCTCCAATGAGAAAAGGAAAAGCTAAAAGATATAATTATTAATATTTTCCAATAGATGGCTCCCAAAGTACGGAGATGATGACTGTGATGAGTACAACTATCAGATTAGTTTCACAACCAGCAATTCTATAGTATCATTAGACAGGGCTACAAAGTAGAACAATGTGATAACCTTATCCCAGCTCTCATGGATGACAAACAGCATGATGGGCAACACGTACTACAAGGAAGATACGACACAAGCCAAGTGAAAGTACAAGCACACCAAATTTGAGAACAAATAAATCAATTGTGACCAGCAATTTTTAAATAATTGAAATAAGTGTCTATAAGGAATTATTATTACATGTTCTAGTCAGATTTGTTAGTATCTCAACCCATCACACCCCACACTGGGCAACAAAAACAATTATCATGGTTTAACTCCAGCTGACAACTTAGCACCACAGAGCTGTTTGCTCTCTCCCCACCTTCACAGTAGGATGGGTGAGGGAATTGGAAGAGTAAAAGTAGTAAACTTGTGTGTTGAGAAAAAGACAGTTTAATAGGACAAAAAAAGAGGATAATAACAGCAATTAGAATAGACAAAATACGTGATGCACAATTTATTTGCTCACCACTCACTGACTAACGATCAAATTATTTGTAAGTTTTTAAAAGATAAAATGTAGCAGCTAATTTGGATTTAATGTTTGATGTGTAGTAGAGAATCAAAATATACTATATTGTGGCCTTAGTAAGATGGCTGACACAGTTTCACATATTTTTGTAATTAAGTTTCACAGGTATAGATGAGACTACCTGTGTTACAGTGAAACTGGTCACCAGATGGCATTGTTAGAGAAACTGTCAATGGTAGGAGATTTACTTAAAGCTTCTCAGTGGATCCTACTTGGATTCTAGTTTATTCTTCATTCATATCCTGGGTGATGGAATAGAAAGTATGTTTATTGCCTTGTCCTGGTGTAAACTGCAAGAATACTGGGAGTCCGTATTACAGTTCAAAACAATTTTAAAAATGGAGGGAAAATGATTTTTAAATTAATGATTCAATTCAATAAAGGCAATTATAATCTCCTGCTTTTGGATTGTAATTTCAGGTACATGAATACAGAGATAGAAGTTCTACATGAGTTGATTAAATAGCAACTCAATATCAAAGGATCTAAGGATAATCCTCAGCAGATCATAAGCCACACATCAATCAGTGGGTGTCATGCAGCTGTTAAGAAGAGCATTGCACATCATGCTGGGATATGTAAATTAAGTACAGATCACACAAGATGTTAGTGCTTTGTTCCTCATACATGAAATGTTAGATGGAATATAGTAAGCTCTTCTAAAGGAACCATTAGAACCACCAAGAAAGCTATACACCAACAATTCAAGTAGTTCAGAGGAGAAAAATGAACATAATCAGCGATGTGGACAATTTTTATAGAGAAGGGAAATAATACAATTTGGGATTGGTTGTCTGAAAGAATACCAATGATTTAAGAATAATTAAATATGCAAAATACTGATTGAAAGTGAAAAGTAGTTGCCAGTTCTCTGTGATAGAGATAAGGGGACAATAGATAATTAATCTGTTTAAATATAATTTTAATTTGTACATTAAAATAATAAATATAAAGATATATTAAAACAGGCCAGTTTCAGTGTCTGTGAAGTCTTCACTTTAGGAAATCTTTCCAAACTGGAAAATAATCTTGCACATAACTATACTTTATATGTTGAAGCAAAGAGGTGGATCAAGGACTTCTGAGATCCCTTCCAGCTCAGTTCTGTAATTCTGTACTGACTGATTGAAATACTGAGAGTTTATAATATTTTTATATATTTTATTACTATAAAGAAAATAGTGTTAGAGCAAATTTCTGGTATAATCATGACACTCAAAGAAAAAGAGAAACTGACAGTTATTTCCCCAAAGAGCAGGTTTTTAAGTTGCCTAATTGATCTAGGTTTGCAAAGACTTTTAATTAAATCTTAGGGCAAATATATGCATTCAAATCCTGTTAGAAAATAATGGGATTCAGATGTATAATTTCTCAACTCCTACACACAGCTTTGAAAATACCCTCAAGTCTAAACAAAAAGGTACCCACAGTGACAAAAGCAGAGTTTAAAAACAAACATTAAACAGTTTTATATCTGTTCACAAAACAAAATGCCACATTTCGTAAAGACTTGCTTTAGATGTAGAAAGAAGGGGGGGGTACTTTCATATCTGAGACTCTTTCTCAACAACCAGACAAACTCAATAAGCTAAATCTGCCCTGAAGTACATGACACAAACCTTAGCAATCACTCTTCAGTTCAGTGGGAGACCTAGCCCACCTCTGGTTGTTAATTAAAATGATTGATTAGCTCTGTTTAGCATAAAATAAATTTCAGTGCTGTAGAAAAAACTGAAATATCAAAAAATGTCACTGCTCTTGTAATATCATGTTTCTCTCATTGAACTGATCTCACATATACTGTTGAATGGCATGAAGCCATAGAAATTAATCTTAAGTGTTTAAGCAATGTGGTATTTACATTAATTAAATCAGCTAATTAAGCAAACAATTAAAAGCTTGCTATGTTAGCAAGTAATTGTTTAATAGGCATTTTTTAAGTTTGTCCATAAGCTTACATTATAAGCATTTTAATGAATTTCCTAAATGTACTGAAATATTACATAAGTTAGAATCAAAATGAACATATGGAAAAAGCCCTGGACAACACTAATTCAATCTTTTTAAGCATTTATGAACAGCTTAAAATAGTTCTTATTGATTTACCTGATTATATCTGCTACTTAATCTAAATGGAATACTTCATTGCAGCCTGAATTGCAGATTTTATTGGCAGTTATAATACAAAATCTTATGCAGATAATTGGTATTTATAGAACTGTTGATACAATAAGACTTAAAAAATATTATATATGGCTTTTTAAAAGCTCTGAGGTTTGAAAACCACTTTATTTGGGTCACAATATTGAATATTACAGCACAATTATCAATGTTTTATCATAGAGTTTAAAGCTTTCATCTTAGCACTTTGATCATTTTAAATCAACAAGGGATTCATTATATCATGTAAAAAAAATCTGTTTGTGCATCTTTTATGTCATGGGAAAGGGATCATAGCTCTGTGTGCTAATGATGAAATTATAAGGTATTGATTTGAGGAAACAAACCAAGGTCTGACTAATCTTTCTTCCTCGGCTAACTCACTTTCCTTTTTTTTCTGCACTGCTTCATATGTATTCAGGAATAAATAGAACCTATTTGTATTCTTTTTTCCTTTGGAAATTGAACAAGGAGCTGTTATTGACATGATGTACTTCCCTTTCTATAAGAAATTAAAGCAAAAGAAAGCAGCTGTAGACAAACTAAATCTTTTTAGAATGCCTTATATGGAATCTACCTGATCCTAAAAGGGTTCCATCTAGTAGTAAGTAATTTTCAATATTAGTTTTTTTCCTATATCTTGCATTTTCTTGTTCTCCAAATTGTTCAAGGTATAAATTCATCATAACACTGATACTACTCTATTGACACAAAATGCTAGTCTATTTGAGGGGCTGGTGAATATAAAAAAAAAAAAAGGCATTTATTTAATGAATTTTATTTTAAAATAAAAACATAGTTATTTTTGTTGCAAAGCAAATAAAATGTTAGATACAAAAGATTGAACAAGCAGGTAGTAGCCTTTTGGGGGAAAAGATACTGAAGAACTGTTTACCTATAAACTATAAAAAGCACTCTAAGATGTACCATGGCAATGAGAACACTGGAACAGTGATTGGAATATGTTGGAAAGAAATTCATGGCTTCCTCATGTCATTTGAGAGGCCTGTTCTTTAGAACTGACAAATTAAGCAAACAACATCATCTAGAAAGGACAAACCTTTAGTTCTCCCAGATAAGAACAGCTATGGCTAGTATCAGACATACTTCCCTGAGAGAAGTGACATAGCTCTAAATCCTCTCCCAGGTATCTTCATGTCTGTCCCAATTTTCCTTTATATGTGCTCAGGGATCTTTTATTCATCAATTGGTTATGCAGACGGAGGTCTTTGTAACTGTGGTTTGTATTTGCAGGGAGATCACTTTAAAGGCTGAAAATCAGTTGAAAGTGGACAGTGTTGCACCATGTACCAAGAAGAACCTTTTAAATTATGTTAATAGCAAGAAAAGGTCTAAAAACCATTGGATTGATAGCTGTTGAAGATAATCATCTGACTAATATGGATGAATAAAAAGCAGAGGCATTCAATGAATTTTTTTACCTCCTTTAATCTTTATTAATTTATATGGATGGACCTTGGGCTTCCTGGACCCTAGAGTCCAAGGACCAGGACTGTGGGAACAGGGATTCTCCATTTGTGGACACTGAAGTCATAATGGATCAGCAGTATCAACTGAAAGTTCACAAGTCTGTGAGGCTGGGTAGGATTCATCCCAGAGTTCTGAAGGATCGAGCAAGTGTCCTGGCAGGACTGCTCTCAATCTATGAAAGTCTTGCAAGTCTGATGAGATCCTTTCTCACTGGAAGCTGACAGATATTATTACAATCTAGAAAAAGGGCATGACTATAGCAAACTACATTCTAACCCCACCTCCTGGAAAAATTATGGAGAAGGATATTAGTTCATAGAGGGAAAGTCCTCTTTAAATAATTTGACATATGTCTATTATAAGATCCACTTCATGCATGAAGAAAGGCAATGTTTGCAGTTTTTTTGCATGCTAGGAAGGTGTTTGATGTTGTCCCTCACAACATACTGCTGAGGGTTCAGGATGCTCTGGATGAATAACTCTTTGAAGCTACATCTGTCTGGTGACTGATTACCAGCAATGTTTCTCAGGTTCCAGTTCCAGGGCCAGGGCTGTTCAGTCTGTTCAATGATCTGGATGCAGGAATTGACTGCAACATTACTGAGTTTGCTGATGTTCCCAAACTGGGAGGTACTGTTGACTTTCTTGAGGGACAGGACAGGAGGCTTGCAGAGTCCAAATGCCAGATTCTGGGATGGAGTAATGCTAGAGACAAATATAAATGAGAAAACGAGCGGCTGGAGAGCAGCCCTGCAGAAAGGGACCTGGGGGTGCTGGTTGACAGAAGCTCAGTGTGAGTCAGCAGCGTATGCCCTGGTGGTCCAGAGGGCAAACACTGTATGCCCTGTCAGTCCTGGACTCTCAGTCCATCAAACACGGCATCACCAGCCAGGCAAAAGGAGTGATTGTCCCACTGTATTCAGACTTGTTGCAGCCTCACCTTGAGTACTGTGCACTGTTCTGACCCCCCCCAGTTTAAAAAGCATGTGTAGATCCTTGAATACCTCCAGAGGAGGTTTAAAATTTTGATTAAAGGCCTGGAAGGAATGTCTTATGAGGAGCTGCTGAGGACTTCAAGCGCTTCTATTTTGGACCAGAGGAGGCTGAGGGGTGATCTCACTACTCTCTGCAGCTTCCTGAGGAGGTGAAAAGGAGAGGAAGGTGCTGAACCATTCTCCATGGTATCCAGAGGTAGGGCCTATAGGAATGGGTCAAATCATTATTAATGTCAAGAGGAGGCTTATTCTGGGCATCAGGAAGCATTTTTTCATGAAGTGGATGGTCAAACACTGGAACAGGCTTCCTAGCAAATAGTCAATGTCCCAAGCCTGCCAGTGTTTAAAATGCATTTGGATAATACCCTAACAACAAGGCCTGAAGTGGTCAGGCACTTAGATTGTTGTCGGTTTCTTCCAACTGAGATGATTCTATTCTATTCTATTCTATTCTATTCTATTCTATTCTATTCTATTCTATTCTATTCTATTCTATTCTATTC
>JAYDZK010000113.1:72384846-72409472 GCA_034509185.1 Euphonia xanthogaster
TTCTCTTCTCTTCTCTTCTCTTCTCTTCTCTTCTCTTCTCTTCTCTTCTCTTCTCTTCTCTTCTCTTCTTCTCTTCTTTCTCTTCTCTCCTCTCCTCTTCTCTCCTTTTCTCTTCTCTCTACTAAAGCACAGAGAGTTACACTCAGTAGCACACAGTTGACATCGGTGGTGTAGGCAACATCTTCTATTTTTTCTGTAGAGTCAGTGACCCAAATCTTGAGACTCATCAGTCCACTTGTCTGAGGTAAGGCAGTAGAGGGCAGCAGTACACATGCCCACTAAGCAGTTATTACAGTATAATGTACATTTTATTGATGTCTTAAAATGGATTGCTTGCTATATTTATGATAACATTTATTACAGGACATAGAGTTCATCTTGCTGGAACAAACCATTTAGTTCATCTTGTCCAGTAAGCATTTGACAGTGGCAGTGAATAACTGATGTCTCAGAGCAAGCATGAAAATAAACAAGATGCACTCAGCCAATTGTGCAGTGCCAAACCTCTGCAGGCGATTAGATAACACCCTCAAGCATGAAATCTGATTACCTTATTATCATCTTAGCTTGCATAGGCATGGATTCTAAGCAATGCTATTAGTTATCCACTCTTCTTTAGAATGTAGCTGCAGTGTTTTGCCTCAATGAGTTCCTGTGGCAACAATTTTCACAAACATATTATCCAAACTTTTTTCCTTTTGATCAGTCTTGTTAACTGAATTTCAGCAGTAGAAACATATGTTCATATATAAAATATAATACCAGATACTTTAATAGATAGTATAAATACATTTTCGGACTGAGAAATTAGTCAAGCCTTATTTAAAAGTCATAAAACTATGAATTTTCCTTAATGTTCATTATTTTAAAGATAACAGAATGTGGGGGGGTCTTTTCCAAAAGAGAGTCAAAGAGCTTTTCTCCATGACCTAAAAGTACTGAAACTCATGCTGCTTTTAAAACAAATCCTGAGATTCTCATGTACCTACATGGAACTAGGAGCCAAGGATTTAAGATAATGATAAAACAGGATAAGATTTGCAAAATTCTGCAAGCTGATAAGAGTGGCTTTGTAATAGCTGCATGAAGGGGAGCCTATCCTAAGCTACAATGCCCTTGACAAATCTAAGGGCATTTAGTAGTGCTAAGGAGGCTCGATTGATTAACTGCTGACAGACCTACCAAAGCAAATATGATAAAAACCTAACAGAACTCACAGTCTGAATAGGCAAAGTGTCTTGACTTCAATTTCTTCCCTCCTCCCCTTTGCAAGCAAGCTGTGAGAAAAGATACAGTTTGAAGAACAGATTATAAGAAACTAAGACTTCTGTGTTATCAAACATCTTACATTATTGTAGATGAAATTTGGTAATTAGGACTTTAAAGAAGATGACTTATTGTCTGCTCTTTGGCCATTTTGTTGGCGTATGACCATGATTCAACAACCCCCATCCTAAATCAGCCATGGTCTGCTAGGAGTTTGGAATCCTTCATGGTTATGTGTTGGGTAGACCCTGCCTGGACACTAGATGCCTACTGAAGCAGCTCTGTCCCTCCCCTCCCCATCTGGACAGAGGGGAGAAAATATAATAAAAGATTCATGGATTTAAAGGAAGGGAAAGAGTCACTTTCTGATCTTTATTTCTTCATGTGACCATTCACCTAGTTCATGTGACAATGAATTACTTTCACAGGCAAAACACACTTGACTTTGGGAAACTTATTAATTTATTACCATTCAAATCAGAGTAGAGTAATAAAAGTAAAACCAAACCTTAAAACACATTCCTCCTACCCCTCTCTTCCTCCTGGGCTCATCTTCACTCCTGATTTTCTCTACTTCTTCCCCCACAGCAGTGCAGGGAGACAGGGGCTGGGGGTTGTGTCAGTTCATCATACATCTCTTCTGCTACTTCCTCTACAGGGGGAATACTTCTCATACTTTTCCTCTGCTCTGGAATGCAGCATTTCCCATGGGAAGCAGCCCTCCATGAACTTCTCCAACCTGATTCCTTCCCATGGGCATTTACTGCTCCAGAGTGGGTCCTTTCCATGGTGCAGAATCCTTCAGGAACAGGCTGCTCCAGCATGGGTACCCTGCAGGTCACAAGTCCTGCCAGTAAACCTGCTCCAGAGTGGACTTCTCTCTCCACAGCGTCTTGCCAGGACCCTGTTCCAGCATGGACTTCCTACACGGTCACAGCATCCTTCAGGTATTCATGCGCTCCAACATGGAGCAGGGCTCCAGGGGGATCTCTGCTCCACCGTGGATCTCCACAGGCTGCAGGGGAACAGCTGCCTTACCACAGTCTTCACCACAGGCTGCAGGGGAACCTGTGCTGTTCTCTCTCCTCCTTCACTGACCCTGGTGTCTGCAGAGTTGTTTCTCTCACGGATTCTTGCTCCTCTTTCTGGTTGCAATCGTGCAGGTTTGGGAGGTTTTTTTTCACTTTTTAAATATGCAATCCCAGAGCTGTTACCATGACTGCTGGTGGGTGCAGATTTGGCCAGCTGCAAGTCAAGTTTGGAGCTGTTTGGCATTGACTCTGTTGGTCATGGGGGAAGTCACTCACAGAAGCTACTCCTATAATTTCCTTTCCCCACCAAAACCAAAATATTGCCAGGCAAATCCAGCAGTTAATTAATCTTTTCATAGGTTTCCATGTGCTGTATCCTCACCTTTAAATACCAATGAAATAACACTTTACTGTAGACTTTACTGTACTACATAAATCTGGCATCATTTTCTGCTGTAATGTAGCAAGGAAGTGTCAGATGTCAGATAGCATTTAATGTTAAAAAGAACCATGCAGAATAGACAACAGTGAGTTAAGCATCTGGTTATAAAAATCTGGCATTTTAGTTTTAGTTTCCTTTTATTTTTTTTTCACTTTTCATTTCCCATGGAAGTACTACTCAGACAGTTCAGAAAATAGGTATGAGAATGAAATAGGAAGCTCTTTTTGAATTGCCCAGGGAGAAAGGGCATCAGCATGCTGAAATGAAATCTTCCCCTCATTGTACCACACTTCACAGCAAAAAGAGAAGCTGACAAGAGCAGTGTTTGCAGTATCCCAGAAATAATGGAGATATTCCCAGATGAGAAGCTGAGGCACATTAAAGAAAAGGGGAAAATGAACAGTGTACATCCCTGTTTTACGTTCTATACACCACTGCTTTCAGCAGCACAAATATCTAAAGAAAAGAAACAGTCTTTTTGCTTATTTTTCTTGCTACTGCCTCCATGACCATAGGTATTTCTCATTAAACTGTTGTGGATTGAGCACAAAAGCAACCCTGAGTGCTGGACTCTCCTACTCTTTCACCTTCCTGTGCCTGTGTGCTCTGATGTATGGAGTCATATTTCTCAGCTTGCCACAGTGAACACTGTGCTATCTTCTGCATATCCAGCTATTTGTGTCAGACTATGTTTTTTGGTTGGTTTTGGTCTGCTTTTTTGCAGTTCTGAGAGCATATATTACTGTGAAGACATAACATTCTAATGGCCATGGGGTAAGCCCACTCTGTTCTCTGGCACTATTTGTGATATGTATATTGCTTGATTTGGTCCTTTTACAGCCTGACAAGGTAGTATTACATCTGTTGCCACAGTAAAATTCCATGCCACCATGAGGTGTTGGTTTCTACTTATATATGTTGGTTTCTACTATATATGAAACTTCATCATATGGTCTTTGCCACTGTGCCTCAAATTGTAAATTAATTGGTAGTCTTTCCATGGAATGGTTTTGATCTTTTGGGGATGATGGGTAGGGGTAGTGCTAGGGTTTAGGTGGTTTTTTTTTAAGGGGGTGGTGAGCAGGTAGCCCTTCCAGTAACATAGAAATTGGGGCTGTAGATACCATTAAGATCTTTCCTATTAAAGAGAGACTGGTTGCTATGGAGTTACTTGCTGCCTTTCAGTCTGGAGATGTCTGACTTCCATGGCCACTTCTATCTGTGACATTTGATTCTCATGCTGATGCCTTTGCTCTCAGCACTGTGACATTGAGCTCTGTGTCCCAGCTCCTGGTACTGCTCCTTTCCAGCTTACAGATCCACTTCATCTCACTTTTTAGTGTAATGGCTTTATTAAGCAGCACTCAGCTGCTTTAGGCTGCAGAGCAGCAGTTACAAGGGGATCCTGTTTGAAAGAGATATGCATTCCTTGGGAGATGAGACCATGCATTTCTAAACAAGGAAGGATTTATACAGAAACAGAAGCTCATTTTAAAAATACTGGGGTTTTTACTTTTTTATTTTTTTCCTTTTAATGATTTGATTTCAAATGGAGATAGGAAGGCTATAACACAAAACAGAGAAACAAGTGGGAAAAAAGAGGGTTATTTGAGAAGAAAATTGAAAGCTTATTTTTTCAGTTCTGTGGCCTTGGTAATTGTCTTCAAGAGTGTAAATGCATTTGATTTCTTTTGAGGGGAAAAACACTTCTTTTTAATAAAATTTACACCTTAAAAAAGGGATTTTTTTTAGTAAATAATGACTCTTCAATACTTCAATTTATGTCTTACATACAAAATAGTCTCATCTTTCCATTATATTTCATACTTGTGCTGAATGGTTTTCATTTGCTAGCTTGCTACTGTAAATGAAATTCATTAATCTGAGGCAAAAGTAATTATAAAAAAGAACATAAAATATCAGTTTATTAGGATGATATCTTTCTCTGTCGAGATGGGTTACTTCAATCCATTCATCATCTCATAGAAACACTAGGTTACTTTAGAAGGAATGTGACCTGAATTTAAATCTGAGGATGCATAGATGTGTATGTCTAGTACTTTAGGAAAAAAAAAAAAAAGGAGGAAGGGCTCAATGCCTGATATATTAAAGTCTGGTTGTTAAATGCCCACATGTTTCACTTCTGTTTTTAAAGTGTGACTCTCACATTGAATCAAACTTCACAAAAGTGAATTTCATGCCTGTCCAGAGTACAAAAATGAAGCATGACTGATGCAAATATATTCAATAGATTGTAGTAGCAACTGTTTTCAGTATAGGAAATAATCAATATTTCGATCTCTACCTTCCAGTGAATGATATAGAATCTTCTTTGCAGTCCAGGAATGTTCAGGAACTGCCTGATTTCTTTGAATTTTCTCAAGACTGGTAGTGGAGCCCACTTCACTTTTCCTTCATTTCATGAGTGTTAAAGAAGCAATCTTTTCAACCTCCTTGCTTTTGTCACAGTGAAGTCTAGGAGACAGAATTCAGCAATGCACAGAGGCAGATTTGTTTTCCCAGGACCTTTAGACTTCCTGTGTCCAGGAGGAGGTGGATGTCTTTCCTGGGGCACAGTACACATGGATACTGCTACTGCCACTGGTGCAGAACAAGCAGCATTTGCTGTGGGTGCCTTTTGTTGTGATAGAGCCCAGCACAGGCACTTGCTGTACACCTTCCGGCAAGATGGCAATTGTTCCCTTTGTTACAAATTCTTTTGATCACTGGAGCTTCACTTCATGGCAACCACCTCAGCTGAAAAAAATCACACACAATATAATTTTCTGAAACCCTTTTTCCTCTCTTTTATTTCAATCCTGAATAATTTGCAAATCCAAGCAGGAGAAAAGACTCTTCTTTTTCTTGTACTTGACAGGATATCAATAATGGCATGGACTTTCTCACCACAAAAGTGAGCTACATTTTTGTTACAAATATCTCATAAAATCTGGTAAAAAAAAAAAACAAACCTGATAAACCCTTTGAAAATATTTTTAATTGTAGTTACCAGTAAACCATAAAAGCTGTCTATATACTGTGAATTCTCACATAAATAAAATTCTCACAAATATGCTGCTTCTGATAATAGTTCTGCTTTTACATATCTGTGCAAATTCAAGCATATTGTAAAATTCAGATGGATGCCTTTGAAATGTGTAGCCTTTAAATTGTTAATAAATGTAACAATGCCAAGAGAATGTCTTCAAGGATGCTTCACTCAACATTTTACTGAAAGATCTTGCTTCTTTTTCTAGAAATGAGGCCTGGTTTTCAAAACTGAAGTGACTATAGAAGTAGAGTGTTCTGCCTTGTCACTTGGCTGGGTTTCATCTAAATTTATAATCCACTTAGAAAGAAATCCTTTTGTAGAAACGTATTTATATGGAGCAGTCTGATAAAGCCATGATAAGAAGATACAAGTATCTCACTTAAAAGAAGATACTCAGAAGAATATGAAGTTCAATGCCTGCAAAGAATCTCATGTTTGCCATAGAATTTCTTTGTTCCAGAAATGGATTTACAATGCTATAGGAAACAATGTTACCATTTCAGCTAACTTGACTTGATCTTGACTACCAAAATAAAAACTTAGCATCTTGAAAAAAAAAAACAACCAAACCTGCGTTTGATTTTGTAGGTAAAATTTTGAAGTTTTATGACATATCAAACATAATAGCAAGTAATATTACTTTATCATTAAATAGCAAAAAAAACCCGAACAAAACAAACCTCTGTGCAGTAGGTTAACTATTCTAAAACCTAGGCATTTTTTTTTATTTGGGGCTTTTTAAATTGTGCTTCACATGCTTTTACAAGTTCCTGGAAATATACTATGGATTTAAGGAATGGTTTCGCTACAAATAATAATAAACAAGTTAGTAAAGTAGCCATATTTACATTTTTTAAAAGGTATTCAGTTTATGGTCTCTTAATATTAATTGTCTCTGTACTGAAAGTAAAACCACAATGCAGACAGTGTGAAGTCTTTTTATCTGTAGGCAGTGGTGCGTAATCTTCTATTTTCTATCCCCAGTTGTCAAGAATAGATAGAAAAATATCAACAGCTTCCACTGATAGTTCAGCCAGGAAAAAATCAGAGCATAGTCCCTTAGGAAGTCCTGATATTGTGACATTTGTGTCAGCCTAAGTCAACTACTCAAACTTTTTTGTAGACACAGTATTCAGAGAGTTCAAAAAGTTTACAACTTAACTTAAAAATTACAGAATTCCTTGTTTTAATTTGGTTTGGTATTCAGCTGATTACCCTTGTGCTGCCGCATCAATGAGGGCATACTTCATGCTTTCCTCCTCCTTTTCTTAATCTTCATGACTTGACTTTATCAGATGAGGCATTTATCAATGTCATGACCTGTCCAGGAAAGTCTGGACCCATAGGAAATCCAATCAGCAGTGTATGCATAACACCATGACATTGCCAGTAGACACAGCTACACAACGAACAACTCATGAGAAAACTATACTTGAATTAGGCAATTTAAAATGTTTTGGTTAGATTCAAATTTATTAATCTAAATAAATTAATTAGTCAATTTCTGTGAGCAAAAAAAAAAAAAAAAAAAAAGCCTTCGTGGAATTTCCATAGAGAAATTTTATTTAGAGAAGTCTTTATTTCTTCTTCCTTACCTAAGTGAAATTTCTTTTTCCAGCTCATACGTATCATAGTACCTAACTGTAAAAAAAAAAAAAATAGTTAGTTGAAAACTGTGATTGGAACTGAGATTTTTATGCAATCAATTTCTGGCATCAGAATCTGCCCTGTGCTGGGTATCAGTAGAATTATATTGCCCTCACAATTGAAAGGGAAGCAACTGTCAAGCTGAAGAGATTTCAGGGACAACCAAGCACAGTGCATCAGGAATTGTGGTTTGCATACATGCTGTGGGTCAGCCAAATCCATGTCAAAGCAAAGGCTGAGATTTTCCTTCTGTGTAGAAGCCCTAACTGTAAGAGGTCTCTATGGGATTTTCTGAGGACAATGTCTGTGCCAAGTTACTTAGCAAAAGGATGGTTGTTGCTAATTTTGCTGAAAAATGGTTTTAGCTACAGCACATTGACCTGACCAAAGAAAAAAATCAAAGTTGACTGTTAAAACTTGACTCACTTCTACATGTGCTGCAAATTTATGCTGATATGTTGTGTTACTGAAATGCATCTTCTAAATTAACAATACAGTATGTTTCCATTTAGCCTTTCTGTCACAGATATATCTTAAGGAAAAAAGATAGACGAAAACAAAGTTATTAGCTGAGGAAACTTCATTTGCTACTCTGACTATTTTGAGAAGAGCAGTTTTTAAATTTTTTTTTTTAGCTGAACATTCTGAAAAACTCACACAGCTCCCCATCCTTGACTGACTCTAGAGCCATCAACTTCAAGTCCAAATATTGATATTTATATGGAAAATTTTAATACAGAGCTTAATTTTGGTGGGAAAATATTACCAAATATATATTAAAAATTAATCCCAGTAGATAGAAGTGCCCCATATTTAATAAACCCAAGTACACAATAAGATAAAAAATTGCAATCAACTCCATTCTTCTGTAAATATTCAAGAAGGCCATTATTTTTAAGCATGATTTGGTATTATCTCCAAACCATTGACAAATAATTATTGAGCTCAAAACACCAAGGAGCATTTGCAATGAAATGCTGACAAACATCTTAATTGTAGATCTCTGAAGATCTGATTCATATTAATATGGAAATTAAATATTAAAAGGCTAATGCTGGACTTTGCAGTCTGCTATCCTGCATCCTAAACACTTGCAGTTTCACTGATCAAATGTTTCTTCCGTATTCCAGAGCAGATTGCTTTTATTTCAGTTTAGAAAGTAACGACCTATCTGCTTAATATATGCATACTAGATATATTCAGTAAAACATGTTTCAGTAAAACACTGGAAATTGCACATGTGCTTAAGCAACCCTGGAAACACTTTCTCATACCTGGGGCACTACTCAGTGTGGATGGGTCACACAGGGCACACTGGGATTCTGGCAAAGGGATTACCTGTGCCTGTGGTTAGGTGTATGCCACTGGGGTTTCTTCCTCTAATTCCAACTGGATGTGGCTACTGTGAGGGCAGGGATTTCTCTGCAGTATATTCCAGATCCTCCAGGTCCCTTCCTTTGCTGGGTTGAGTACTTGGCCTGACAACTCAAAATAGCTCAAAAATGGTAAGATCCTCCCACCCTAAATCTGTGAGCTACCCAGCAACTATGATGCCCTCCCAGTTCCAACTCTTACAGTTCTAACTGTAATACTTATAGTTGTAACAATTCATAAATTGGAATAATTCTGATAACTGACTTCAAAAATAGGAACATTTTTATGCAAATCTGTTAAGCTAAGCTTCACCAAAGTAGTCAGTCACCTGCACATTCCTAGGAAATAGTCTAATGCAGCCTTCTTGTACCTAATTCTTTGCTAAAACTTTACGATACTTTGCTAACAGGAAGATTCTGGTGTACTTGGTGCTTGTGTCATATTGACACCATTACCATGAATGTATATATTGCACCCTGTAAGATCAGAGGTCCAAATCAGCCGTGCAGACTTAGATGTAAATGGCCTGCAGTTTCACACTGAAATGGAGATTTGCTAGAGGCTAAGATGTCTTCATGTGGAAACACTATATCTCTGTAGGGAGCTCAGAACTTCTTTGGCAGAAATGGTGCTAGATTAAAAGCACATGCATGCCTGATATGAGTGCCAGGTATTTCATGCATCACTATAATGTACCAAACAGTTAATCATATTCTGGAACTCTTTCTGTGGGATAAGGAGCAGATGATATTTTTCCCCCTAAAAATATACAGACATTCTAAAGCCATCCCTTCTAGAAAGGACAAGATTTTACTTGGAAATAAAACACCTTGGAGACATTTTTTCTTCAAACAGAGAAGCACTGTCATTTGCATTCACAACTTCATGAGGAGATACATATTTCAGAGGAACATGCTTTTAAATGTTCATCTTTTACTGAAGCTTTAAGAACTCTGTAGATTCTAAAGAATCTCTGTAGATTCTTTAAAGAAGTATCTTTAAAGAAATATCAAACAGTCATTCAGGCAGGTAGATGATATACAAATTTTCATGGCATTTGTAATTTTCTGCCTCAAGCCAATCATTCATTCAAGATAGATATTATATTATAATTCAGGCAATCCTACTTGAGGAGTTATTATAATTAGCAATCCTGAGCTGCACACTTGTCAAAAGAAAAGTTTTGCATTTACGTAAGTAAAGACGCAGGTTTTTTTCTTCTCTCTCTTTTACTCATCAGAAGCCAAAAATTTCCAAGAAGCTTGTCATCAGATGTGTCTAAAGTACAGATATCCCTTATGGATGGCATCTGATAAATTCTTTTAAAATATCTTGCAGTAAAGGGCAGCTACAGCAAGCATCTGAAATTTGTTTGATGTTGTTCATCAAGGTTTCACTGAGAATAGGTGGCACATACCCAAAATGAGTGCACATTATCTACATTTAAATATTCTTGATAATAGACCATATTTATATTGTTAGATGACATTACAAATAAAGAACGATTGTTTGACTGTGTAATAGGATTTATACAAAAGTATGCTAAGCTACGTCTTCCACTTAAGATTGGTCTTGAGAAGTTTCTTTAAATATTATCAACTGAAGTAAGATTTTCTGTAGAAAGACTTAAATAAGCAGTCAGGTCTTAGAGGAAGGAGATTATATGCCTAATAGGAACCTTAATAAGAATTTGAGTTATCTTAGTGTCTTAAAAGATTTGCAGCCAGTACAAATGAATTCTGTTAATCAGATTTTCCTGTCTATTTGCCTATAGGCACAGTGACCAGGAAAGGTGCATAACAATAAATACCTTGAATATGTACTAATAGCATTCTGTAGTGTTTTTTAAAGCTAAATAAATTGTTTGAGAACAGAAATTTTACTACCTGAGTAAATGTAGATGAAGATCTCCAATGACATCTGCCAAAAAACTAGTTAAAATAGATTATTTGATCTGAATCCTCCAAAAAGGAGCAGATAGTTTCTTACCCTCCTGTTTGACATTTTTTTAATATAGTGACAAGCTTAGCATACTTATTGCTCAAAAAGTAACACTTAAAATTTAAAACTTACATAATTTGTTTAAGCATGCCATCAATAAGGGAAGCAAGCATTCTCATATTTCTAAAAAGCATGTTCAATGAACTCGATACTTCAGACAGAATTACTCTTTTCGTCTTCATGTCTTTGTTCTCTCGATCTTAATCAGTTTCTACCAATCTCATCTTCATTATTCCCATTTTGGCTGGCGCACAATTCCAGCTTGATATTTCCATCACTTAATTACATTACTAGTAAATAATTATTCATTATTAATTGTCACAGACATGTTTCAGAATAATACTAGATATGGATGAGGCAGGTATCCACTGTAAGTTGGCATTTCTTCTGGCTTCAGCCATGACTTCTTGTTGTACTCAGTATGATGAACTCACATTGTATTCATCCCCAAGATTCTACTTGACGACCCATATGTGACAATGAGCTCTTTATGGTGGAAATTTTCCACTGTCAGTGGTTTCAGTTTGTCACAGAAAATCTAGCAACAGCATTTATGGTTTTATCCATTGCTACAGTTTTAGGAATAAAAATATGAGTAATGATTTCATAATTCTTCCCCAAAATGTGGCCCCAACTTGGAAAAGCCTGTTTTCAAACTGTATTTTCAAGTTTTTTACTTTTCCCTGAAGAAGCACTCACCATATCAAACTGGAAAAATGTGCTCTGTGTACATAAATCCTAGAGGAAGTGTTCTGCCTTGGTAATGTAAAACCTTGTCTGAGCCTGTGCTCTAACATCATTACTCCTGTCAAGTTTAAAGCAGTAATAATGATTGATTTACTGTTAGCATTTGTGCCATGACATATATGCTAAATAACATGAGTTCTCCTCTGCCTAAGATGCAAAATTCAGTTTTCCAAGATTAGTTTTTTGTTGGTCTACAAGTCACATGTGAAAGGTCCTTGACTTGTAATTTATCACAGTAATGTATTAATTTTTTAATGAATCAATAAATAACTTGATGAAGCCTATTTTGTTCATGAAAATGCATAAATTATTTCACTATTTCTGGATTTTTTGAGTCACACCTTTTTTCCTGAAAATCAATATGTGGGTTTTTTTTTTTATTTCATATCCCAATATCTTCTATTAATATCTCCCAGTTCATGCTGAGATCTAAATTCATTGTTTGACCTACAGCATGTTCTTGTCCTGCTAGTCACCAAGAATGCTTCAATAGTTATGGAAGTGTTTTGCTATCATACCTCAGCTGGTGAAACAAAATGCTGGGGAATGCTTTCTATAGGGTTCAGAATCCATGCCATCTCTTTACCCAGAAATGTCTTGTTGGTTTTTCACCTAGTATTGCTTACGCCTAGAGAAAACGATAATGCAGTTTTTCTCAAATGTCCCACCATCTGCTTTGATCATCAACAAATGTGTTTCTAAATATATTCTTATCTGCTTTGAGTATAACTTTCTTTCCTGGGATATTTACTTTTTTTTTTTTTTTTTTTGAGTTGATGACTGAAAACATTTTAAGGACATCTGATCTGGAAAGAAGATGAGAAGCATCTCATGTTTTAGATTATTCTTTTAGAAATCACTATATATTTATATCTCCAATCACTTCATTAAAGCCTCAACAACATCTGGTGAGATTTGTTAACCAGCTGATAGACTGGCAAGGATTTTCTGGTAATACTTACTGGATTATTCAGTTTTCTCAAGTATTTTATGTAAGATTTGAAAGTGTCTTTGAATTTTTAATTAAAAAAAAAAAAAAGAAAATTATAATTATTGCAGAAATTATCAAGGTTTTTTCCAGTTATCTTAGATTTCCCAGCAGTCTCATAAAAGGACTTCATCACTTAGGAATTGAGGTGCACCTATTACAAAATTCTGTTTAGAATTTTAGTCTGAGTGGTTTTTGTTAGTGGTCGCTTCTATTGACAGATGTACTGTGATTATCCAGTCTGAGACAAAAAGCTTCCAAACTTGAGCTAACAAATACATCCATCATCTCTTCATAGATGGTACGTAGGAGACATAGTTTGGATTACATGTAAGAATTCAAGCAGTCATGACACAGAGCATCCACAGCCTTTTTTAACTTCTCATAAACCTAAACAAAATGTCAAATCAGTGTAAGAAATCTAAAATAGCAAAAGGCTTCCATTACCATACTCTCTTTGATAACTGAGGTGCCCTTCAAATAGACACATGCTTTGTGAAAATGAGTAATTATAAAAGACTTAATCAAAAAGCACTTAGCAGATGTTATCTCAAGCACTGCTGATACTTTTAAGTGCATCTCCAAGTGGGCAACATCAGAAACGTAATTATCTTGTAGGCAAGTAGAAAATTCACTTAATGTTAATTTAAAAAGTGTTTTTCATACAACTTCAGCACTTACGTGTTCTCCAGTGACTGGTTCATAACAGGTGAAGAAGGACAGATTTCTTTTAGGGGAATGAATAGTGGAAGAAATAGAATATTTTATCAGAGTTCACTATAACAGTACCACATACCAGCAGTGGGACTGTCCCATAAACTAAATGTGGAATTATTTTAGTTTGGGAGTAGGTAAGCAGACATATGAAGCAGCATGTCAATCTTTTTTTTTTTTTTTCCCTCCCCTTTATTCCGTATATTATGCTGACAGCATTATTTACCTGTATTTGAAATCGAGAAGGTTCAATCCTTTATGAGCACTTTAATAGGACAGAAACAATATAATTACATTGATTATTTTGTACTTGCTTCTTGCCCTATTAGCTAATGCATTTGCAGATGCCGATGTAGTAAAGAAAGAATGAAGAGCAACTTCCTCTAAATGAGACAGCATTCTTTCCTCAGATCTGACAATTTTGTTCCAAGATGGAGTTTCTTCTCTATCAAAAATTTTGAATATTTCTTGTGAAATTATTTTCTCTTGTGGAATGAAAATTTTGTATCTGTCACTGTGATAATTCAGTGACACTAAAAAAATTCCAGATGACTGAATGTTCAGAGTATTGAGAGCAGAGCACTTCCTCAGTCTTTCCTCTGTCCTTATGACTTCCTCTTTGTCCTTATGACAAAGCTTCCCTGTTGAATATTTGTTGAGTTTTTGGAGGGAAGGATACTATGACTCCTTTGCCCTTTGCACTTAAGTGACATCTTTCAAAGATAAACTGTTCTACTTAAAATTTCTTGCATGTATTCTATTTTTTATTTTGCTAATCTCAACTCCATATTTAGTACTTTCAGAAATCCTTCTTGGATATACAATAAAATCCCTCCTCTTAAATAAAAAATGTGAATGTGAGGCATGCATGTAACCTTCCTTTTCCTTTATGATATGTAATCTTGGATATTTTTTTTAATTCACTGATTTTGATCTATCTTTCAACCAACACTAATCTTTCTGTAAGGATTCATAATATTTTCCAACTAGCAAAGAGATTATTTCTAAGGAACAGAACCATTTCTTCACAGACAGTGTTTTCCAGATTGTTCACAGTCTGGATTTTGTCAGTCTCTTCTCTGCTGTTATTTTGACATCTTCACTGCTGCTGCACAAATGGGCCTTTCTATGAGAATGAGTTTCTTCACCAACAGTCCATTTACTGTGTAAGTTGAGGAACTCATCTACTTTTTTCTTCTTTATATAAATTTGCCTCTCTTCACCTGCACATAAAATATTTTCTTTACTGTGTTCTTGTTCCTTTCTGTTTTACTTAGGTGCCTCCTTTTCTTAGACAAAAAATCTCCCTTGTATTAAACCACTTGGAGTCTTACTGGCTATCTCTAGCCAGTATAATTTTCTAGTTGCAGTTTTGACAGAAGAGTATTAAAAAACTGCTTGATGCGAATATGCCTTTGCTTTGCAGATATCATGTCTGCATTATTTCTCCCTGGCTGAAGTTTTCAGTAATGCCAAAACTGGAATATGACTGTGAATGTCAGAAGAGGATGCTGTGAATTTATGTCCCTAAGTGACGTTTACTTGAGATATAAATCTTCAGAAATTCTGTCAGTATTCATGTCTTTCATGCACATTTAAAAGGATCTCTCTTCACTGCCTAATTTCATAAATGAGACACTTATGTTTCAAATTTGCAATAAAATACTGCATTGATTATAACTTACATTATGCAAATGCGAGAGATACTAGCAATATATTAAAAAGCCCATTCTTGTGTTGTGACATCAAATTTTAGTTCACATAAAATAGAAAATGTGTTCATACTAAGAAATAATCCTGCTTGACTCAAAGTTTGCAGCCTCCTGTGACAGTTGTTTGGAATGCTTCATTGCCTGTAGCTTTGAGTGAGTTAGAGACCTAGAAATGGAATAACCATAATGAAAGTATATTAGCATATTCAATCCAAAAACATGTTAACAGAGGCAATAACCTTTCTTCTGAACAATTCCTGGGATGAGATTCTCAAATTCAATTTATTTCTTATGATCTAAGGAAATATAAGAAACCTGGAAAATCTGCTTATCTGAATCCAAGCAAGTATGGTTTCATAAAATATTGGAAAGAAAACAAGCTCAAGCAAGGTATTTTTGCTTTTTGCTTGTAACTTGTATGATGAAGGGATAGGTTTTGAGCATTGAAGTAACAGATTTTTTAATGTTTGGCCCAAATACAATTTGGCTTGGAAGAACCCTTCTATTTGACCACAAATATGTGTTTTCCATGTCCTAAATGGTTGGTTTTCACCTTCCAAACATATTACTTTATAAGGCAACATTTTTCTGTGAGGTAAAAATTATAGGAGGTAGAGGTGTTTACATGGTACAGAGGAAAACAGTCATTAAAAGTGGTCTTGCTGGCTACCAATCTGCAGAGTACAATTGCCTGAAGAAAAGACTTAGGCCTATTACAGCCATTTGCTGACCCATTATGTAGAAGGCTTTTCCTGAAGTGTCCATAAACATCTTTTAATTGCAATATCTCTTTTCTTGGGGAGGAAAAAAAAAAGTTTGTAATCTGTTTTTATTTTCCTATCTGTTTCTCTGAATTTCATGACTCTGGAAGCCACACAGTAAGTGCTGTATTGTTGGTGACAGCCCTGCCAAAGCTTTAGGCTTTTGCTGCTCTAGGTAAAGAAAGCCCACAGTGAGAGCTGCCAGGGGTATCAGGCAGTGGACAGCAGCTGACACAGAGCAGTTCCCTCAGGAACAAGAGCCACCACAGTAGCAGCATGCCTCTTTTATCTCAGGGCTCTGGCATTAATATTTTTGCAACTCTTTTTGCAGTGTCTGGCAGCCAGCTTGCTCTGATCAATTACTTCTTATTTTGCCTGTGTGCAAAGCTGGCACTGAAGGGAATCTGCACAACTCTGGCAGTATAGCAGTAAAACAGGTCTACTTGGTTAAGGTCTAGTCAGGCACCAGTCACAGACAATGAGGATTTTCACTATGCAAAGTAAGCACATATGCAGAGTGATGAACTTCACTCAACTAAGCCACAGAGATTTTTCCTGTCAGCTTTCTCATGGCTGAGCTTCCAAATTAAAAGAGGTTGTGGGCAGCTGTTAGGGTTGATGAGATCAACCGTGGAGTAAGTGGGTTTTTTTTTGCTTGTCTCAGGATGTGAGAGCAAAAAACAATCTGTAGATTAGTTGTGAGTACAAGCCTGGGCTAACTGGATAGGGGAAGAAATTCCACATGGAGATCATCAAGAGGTACGTGGTCACTATCCCTTTTGTATTTAGATCTGACACTAACTCAAAACTTCCACTGCAATGAATAAAAATTAAGATGCTACAAATTTGGGGACAAAAAATTTCCAGTAATTCATTTTAGGAAATCAATTTAAAATAATGATTACACATACTCAGACAAAATATGATAATGTGTGGCCTGCCCAATTAGTGTTTCATAAACCACTGTTGCATTTGACACATTAAAAGAAATGATGGTTTAATACTTTGTTCCTACTTACATGGTTCATATGAGCTTCCTGTGAAAGAAAGAAGAACAATAATGTCTGGTTACTACCTCCACAACAAAAAGCAAGCTCATATGAAATTCTAAATCAGGAAAACAGATCTTATCTGCTTGTATGAAGTAATATACTCCATGAACATAGAGTTTCTTTCTTAAGGATAATTAAGAACGTAAGGCTGTAAGCCTCATTTTGGTCAAGAGAAATGTAAATGTATCTGAGAAAAGGATGAAAAAAGTTAAAAGAAATGGATCAGTCATTAAATTTTTTAATATTATTTGGGTAAACAAAGCTCTTTTCATATTAGTGTAGCTTCATAGATCAGTCTTTAGAGAGCAGGCTTAGAGCTCTGGTGGTGACATGCATTTGAAAACTAAACTAAACCATATGTTTAATGTAGAAGCGTCTTTCATACAAGTGAGATTTTCAACTTTTCACATGATATGTTTGAATCACTAATTGCTAATTGCAGATTCCCTCACTGTTCTTTTTAGTGACATATTTGTACCAACCACTGAAGGATTATATCGAGAACATCAATTGGTGCATAAATATTTATGAATACTTAAGTGGAATAATCAAGTGTAATAAACTCTCTAGAGATACTGCTGGTATCTGAAGCAAATTTTAAGAACCATATAATGTGTACATATATGCTGTGAAAAAGGTTAACATTTACCTCGCCAGAATCCCTCTGTTATTAGAAGAATTAATTTGCTTTTGAGCTTTCCAAACAAACTTCTCACTTAAAACAGGGTTTGTTTTTTTTTTGTTTGGGAAGAGATCTCTAGGCTAGTAAGAATAATTTTATTCCCAATTTACTTCTCAAGAGACAGCAGTGCCAGATAGCTTGTGACTTAAAATTTTATTAGCACTGTAGTTTTTTCCCCTTCAGAAATACAGACCTTCTCTAATTTCTTATGGTTTTATTATCAGCAGAGGCTGAAAGTGAGCCCTGCTCCGTAAGAAAACTAGGCACAGCAGTAGACACCTACAAAGCACCTTGGTCCACCCTGTGTGACTTTTCAAGTGAAGTCTCAAAAAATGCAAAGGGAAGAGAGTTGTTCCCCACACCTACTTCCCTTTAGAAGGACAAGATATTGCTGATAGATATCTAGAGGAATTTGCCAGTGTTGTAGCAAGTTTTGTGATGCTGCCCTTTTTCTCTCCTTAGACTGAAAAAGAACTTCTGATTACAAATTTTTGTATTAGGATGTCTCACTGGCTTCTAGGAAGCATAATTACAGGTAATATATGTAATACAGAAAAAAAACCCCTGATTCTGCCTAATGGTGACATTTATGGAGACCTCTATGGAATTTTTTTTTTTTTGTATTTTGACAGCAGCTAAGACCTGGAATGCAGAAATGCAGATAAAGACCATCCTACATATTCTCTCTTGCTGTCAGGATTCTAATCTCTGCAATTTATTATTTTAATTCTCCAGTCATTCCAAAATCTTTCTACTTTCCCATAAGTTCCACCAACTTAGTCTCAATAGACAAAGCTGTGTAATGTCTGCCTCACCTGAAAGAGAGCATTATCCAGGAATCCTGAATTTAGGTTTCGTCATCACCATTTCTGGACCTCAGTTTGATCTAAGGGTTTGGACTATAGCCCTTTAAATTTCTTGTCTTAGTGGAGTGATATTTTAGATTTTAAATAGTGAAGATATTTAGATATTATAATTATTATAATTATTTGCTTATAAAATTATTATAAATTAAATTCCTAATCTAAATTCTACAAGTGATTTCCTCCAGCTTTTTGGTACAGCAACTGGAATTTTGAATCCAGAAACCAATCCTCTCACCCCTTAATGCACAAAAACTTCCATGAATTAAATATAAGACTAGGAGTTCATTCAAATTAATCCTGTATAACTTTTTATTAATTCAATTTCACTGTGGTTTCAAGGCTTTGAGCCTTGAACATTATTTTTTTGACAGCACATTACAAAACTGATGGCCCAAATACACTGATTCAATTTTGGCAGTTCTAGGCTACAATCTTGCAATGAATTCAGTGACGACAGAGATCATTACAAAAGTCAGGGATCAAGACTTGACACAAAGAAAAAGCTAAACGGATCAGGGTCAATGGTGTGTATGCACTGAAGAACTGATTTATGTGCTCATATCCTATTAACTGTTATTTAATGCTGAAGTGATTTGCTGAGTTTGTCCGTGGAAGATTTGCATTTCAACTCATGCAAAATGAGAAGCAACACTGGATATTTCCAAAAGTCTCACAAGAAACTGGCAAAATATTGTCATTCCAACTGAGGCAGATCACTAAATCAAATGAAACGTAAAATGCTGAGATTTTTTTTTTTTTAATAACATAATCCATTTTACATAACATCCCCTCTCTCTATTTCATTCAAGTAGTTATTATAGGTAAGGAAGGAAGGAAGGAGGAAATTTTGCTATGCCTGTTTACTGAATAAGGGAATTCAGCATACAAAGCTTGGTCTTGCATATTTCATTACCATTAAACACACAGACATAAATAAAAGAATTCTGATGTTCCATTTTGATTTTAATTCCCAAAGGCATTTCATAAAGCTCTATAATATATATTCACCCAATGATAACATTCTCTTTAAATAACTTTCATTATTAGTTGTGACGTTGTGATGATCTTTCTTCCCATTAAAAATGTTTTCCTCAGTGATAAATCATCAGATTCAATGTCAATTATTTTGACTCCATTTTGTGGTGAGATGAATAACCAGGCAGAACAGGTTCATGTAGATTTACAACTTTATTCTATTTGTATAAATTCATATATAATAACAACAAATGTTATTTGTTATTATATTTATTTGTAACCTGTTTTTTCCTACTCTTCATATCAGAGAAACATTTAATGTGTTGCTTTAAAAGAAAGGAGCAGAACTACTAACTAACTAGGGTTTTAAGCCTTCATTTAATTTACTTTTTCTCTTGGGCCATAAAATAACTCATGAAATATGAGATATTTAGTATGACTAATTAATCCCCATCTGATGTTTTTTCTAATATTATTACCATATTAATTAGCTAATTACGCTAACATTGCCAGTGGTAATAAAATGAAAGCAATGCTGCAACCACTCTTGTTGAGCTGTAGTCTGGCAGACCTCATTGCATTTAAAGTATTTCTGAAAAAAATTGCAGTTCTAGGGAGGAAAGATAAGAGTTGCACCCTGTATCAAATGTATTTGACACCACCAAAAAGTCTAGCTACCAGGCAACTTTAAGGCAACATGCCTTTTATACCAATATGTGCAGCTTGAGATATTGATATTTCCTTCCCCATCTATGAAAATGAAATAGGTATCAACAGGTAGAATTTTTAAGACAGGAAGGAAATGGTTCAAAAAGTCAGCATATTTCAATTATGTAGATATACATAGAATATATATATATAGAATACATAGAATGTAGGGAGATAGATAGCAATTAAGTAATCAGACATTATTGTGATGGAACTGTTTAAAAGACTGACAAACCAGGCCAGTTTTCAAACTTCGCTGAATGGATTAGAGGTACTTATTGCTAAAGTTGTACTTGCGAACCATTAATCATGATCATTACATATGCAAAACTGTTAGTGCTTTATACCTCTGTTCTGAATTATCTGCCAGTATAAAATAACATAGGGCCAATGATCTATAGTTGCTAACAGTAGCTGTACTTCTTGCTGTTATTAGTCACTGGCGTCTGAGTGATCAGGCTGGAGGACTCATTGATGAAGGGCCAAAACCAAAGTGATTTTCTCATCTTTCTTCTCTGATTTTTCTGTACTTATGTCTGATGGTATTATGTCATTTTACTCTCCTCCAAAGGGGAGTCTAATCTGTCCCAATCATGTTTCTCTACTTTCCTTTGTTTTGTCAATCATCCTGTTGTGTATCCAAGGAATCCTATTTGTTGTCCTTTAGACTTACCTTTTCTCTTTCTTGCGCTTCTACATTAATTGGACACATGCCTTTACATGCCAACACACCCCTTTTTGCTTGCCACTTTGGTGGTCATACTTCCCTTATATTTCGTAAAATGCTTATACATTTTTTTCTGGTGAGACCATGATACAAAATGTCATCAAACTGTTTTTAAACTATGTTAGTTTGCATATAATCATATTACAGGCAAGTCAATATTATTTATATCCTTATCACACTATTAAACTGTAAGTGCTTTAGTTACAAGGGTTAGGCAGGAGAATGTCAACTCGTGTTGATTGCAACTGAAAATGATTACTTTGACATTTTTCTACGGTAGCTTTGCAAAGCATGTTTTGTTAACTCACCTCAGTGAATAAAGAAAAATTGTTTACATATATTCAGTTTGAGTTCTGAAATATGAACTTGTTTCAGTACAACACTGGCAAAATAAAGAAAAAAGGCACAAATTTTAAAAACCTCCCTTTCCTTTGACTAATAAACATCTCTTAAAAGCTGCTATCTTTACAGCCTACATCCACAGTATTAGGATTAGACTTGGTTGTAGTTTTAAAATTATAGTGATAGTAAAGAGTGCCTCTGATGAGTTCAATTTGTAGTCTAATAATCTAAACTGAGTTCATGAAGGTAGCCTGATGCAATCCCATAAAAAGGAAGGAGACTGTGTCAAAATGAAGCTTGTCCTGGCACCAGTTAATGGTTCCATGCAATCTTCACTCAGTACTCTGTCCAAGCCATTCCTTAGCTGTGCTCAAATTGCTTATACAAACAAGTGCTCATCACAGTGTAAAAGGATCAAGACAGTAGAAGAATGTTCAGTGTTTGCTTCCCAATTTCATAGCTGTCCTCGGAGCAACCCATATCCCAGCAGGACCCCCTGAAGTGGGTGATACAACATTATCACCATAGAACACATGCACTCACATTAGTCATGCTACAATGACATTTAAACTGTGCTTGCTTATCTAAAGAGAAAGAGATCATAAATCCTATCTTAAGCTTTCCTAGAACTTTCTGCTTGTAGCTTTTTCACTGCAAGTTCACCTTTATTATCTTTTTACCTCAGGTGCTTGTTCCCACTGGCTGATAATCCTAGGACCTTATATACTGCCTCCACCAAGTGCATGGCAAAACTTGCTCTAAATCAAATGTTTTGTTTGGATTTCTGTTCCATTCTCGTGGATAGCTAAAGGAAAGTCTTTGACTAAAAACTGTTATTTTCCTTCTTTATGTTCTGGAAGATGCCTTGAATTATACTCTTCTGTGCAAATGAATGCTATTCAAGACACCACAGGAATAAAGAAATCAACCTGTTTTCTGGGTTATCCCTGGGATAACTTAGGTCAAAACATGGGGAATTCTCACTAATTGTTTGTGCAGAGCTACTTTATATTCTTGCCACTGTTCAATCTCATTCACTTATAGCATTGAGAATTGTTTGTGGATATATCTAAGAACTGGAAAGTAAGGGAAGTTAGTCTTACAGCATAAAATACACAGATTATGTCTTTACCATATATTTAGTGCTTTAATCAATTATGGTTTTTGCAGTTTAAAAATTGTTGTTAAAGTGCATTTCTTTTGAAAGTTAGAAATGGTTTTCAAAAATGTATTAACTATTTTCTCTATCTTAAAAATAAAAGGCTATTTCCCATCCCATACGGCCATTCCCAGAGCAGTTGCCATTTCACTCATCAACAGTATAGTAGATGCAAAATTACTCAAAGATGAAAAACAATACTTTATCTAGCACATATATTTCTCACACATCTATTGAAGGTCAGTTCCATGTTATGTTTGTTTCAGTAAAAGGGATTTTTAAATGTCCCTAAAGTTCTCCACATTGTTAGATAGCTTTTGAAACTGAAGTATTTTTTCTTCTCTGATTGTTACTGAACAACGTTATTATGGTTGTCAATGCAACTAATTTAGTTAAACACAACATGTCGGTTGAATACCGTTCTTCAAATTTTGTGATGTCATTGAGAATGAAAAAAATATCTTTTGCAAATTGAGGGAAGGGAGAAGTAGATATTACTAGAGCTGTTTATTAGAGTATTGTTCACTGTCAAGATAAAAGTCCACTTTTCTGCCTACTTGAGGAAAGTCTGTAATTTATTCTTGTGCCATCCTGGTAGCCATCCTTTCCCAATTTTCTTATGCCAGAAGAGCTCCCAGAAGATATCTCACTGGGTTGGACAAAGAATCCATTTAGTGCAATATCAAATCTTTACCAATGGCAAAAGAAATTCTCACTAGTATAGGCATGCTGTGCACGTTGTTGGCACCGCAGAGAGCATGCAAGCTTGAAGGCTGTGTACAGCCTGTTCCCTGAGCTGTTGAACAAGAAACCAGAGTGCACATATCTGACTTTGTCTCTTACAGCCTACTCAAGGGCCTGTTGTCCAGGAAGTTGGTCAAATGACTGCTGAACTGCTGGTGATATGTACCTCCAAAATTTACTGTTGCAACATGTTCCAGAGGATTACTTATTGTTAGATAAGATTTAAACATTTGCTTAAAACCAATCTCCTAGTAGTTTCCATTGTCCTCTTGTCTTACTGTTGCATTTTAAATCTATAGATCTATTTAGGACTTTGTAAATGTTAATCCTCTCCCTATCAAGCAAAAATATAGGCTGGGAGAAGAATGAATTGAGAGCAGCCCTGAGGAGAAAGACCTTGGGATGTTTATTAATGAGAGCTCAACATGTACATTTGCAGCCCAGAAAGCCAACTGTATCCTGGACCTCATCAAAGGAAACATGGCCAGCATGTAGAGGAAGGTGGTTCTCCTCCTCTACTCTGCTCTTTTTAGACCCCACCTGAGGTACTGCATCCAGCTCTGTAGACCCAGCACAGGAAGAATGTAGACCTGTTGGAGCAAGTCCAGATGAGGTCCAGGTCCATGAAGATCATCATAGAGCTGGAGCACCAGTTCTGTGAAGACAGGCTGTGGAAGTTGGGGCTATTCAGGCTGGAGAAGAGGAGAATACAGGCAGGCCTTAGAGAAGCTGGAGAAGGACTTTTCACAAGAGCACGTGGTGATCAGACAAGAGGGAATGGCTTTTAACTGGGGGAGGGTAGATTTACCATGAGGGTGGTGAAGCACCAGTGGCCCAAAGAAACTGTGGATGCCCCATCCCAGGAAGTGTTCAATGGAACCAGGTTCGATGGAACCAGGGGCAACCTGATCTAGGGGAAGGTGTGCCTGCCCATAGTATGGGCTTGGAACTAGATTATCTTCTAAGTCTCTTTCAACCCAAACCATTATATGATTGAATGATGATATTTTTTTCCTCCCCTGAAATACCTTGAAACTCCTATAACCATTCCTGGACCAGGGCTATTAACAGTACTCAAGATATGTGCAAAACCAATTTTTATTTAGAAGCAAAAAAAACCCAAAATTTTTTTTTTTTTTTTTCCTCTGAATACCCTTCCTGATTTTATCCAACATTTCTTTTGCTTATTTTTTTAGTTGCTTAGCATACTGAACTAATGATTCCAACAAATTGCTAGTGACAGCTCCAAGTTCCCTTTCCTGAATTGCTGTTGCCAGGTCTGATTTCAGTCTTGCTTAGATATGACTTAGATACTTTCTCCAAGATGCATTACTTTTTAATTTAGTAAGCTTAAGTGAAGATTATCTGCTACCAGTTTGTTGAAATTCTACCTTATATCCTTCTGACAGACAGTGTAGGTAAATTCCAGGTGTATTTAATGAGAAAGTTGACTTGTATTCTTCTTTTGGATTAGTTTTTGATGGGTTGTTGTTTAAATGATTCAGCACATATGCTTAAGATTATTTTTTTTTTTAATTGCAACAGTCCCTAATGAACTCACTGTTGGAGAAGGGAGACACGGACACCAGATGGTCGTCTTACAAGTCTCGATTATTGATTATCAAACTTCGGATTA
>JAYDZK010000113.1:72409572-72441262 GCA_034509185.1 Euphonia xanthogaster
GGACACTCTGTCTTCTAAGTTACTCTTGCCTTATTTTTCTTTTAACTCAATCAAATTAATGTGGCTATGGCCCTTCTTCTCAAGCCATTCTGCTACAAAACTCTCTACAACTCACTTTTAAATGAACAAATCATACCTAGCTAATTGTAAGAAAAGGTACTTTACATACCTTTCCTGTAGGTGTAGTATAAAAGCCTTGGTTCGTCTGAAGATCAAAGCAGAAGCTCTGTTTAAATGCAGGCTTGTAATGCTCCTATTTCTCAGGAATTATTGGAGTTGGAGGAGTTGGAGGAATGACATAATTTTTACTTGGTGATAATGCTTCATACAAGCCAGGCTCTGGACCAATTGCCCTTCCCACTCATTACAGAGAATCTTGCTAGATCTTCATAAAACATAAAAATATTTCATGTAATCCAAGAATTTTTGATGACTATGGACTCTTCAGACCTTTTCACACTAAACATAGAGACTCAATTATCTCTGGGATCCGTTTTTCTCTTAAGTGATTAAAAATTTATCTTAAAAAACACTCTCAAATTTATCATATATTGCAAGTCCACCAAAATTAGGTTGTTTGCAGGGATTGACAGACACGGACTCTGCTATGCCAGCAAAGTAAAGCCAGTTTATTGCACCAGTTCACCCGTATTTATAGGTCACTACTTCTGTACAAAATTTTTCACTCAGACCCCTTTGTCCCAGTCCCCTTTAGAAACAAAATCTTCTCAATAATCCTCCTTATGCTAGTAAAGTCCTTGTTATCTCTCCTCTCATCAGAGCGACCAGCATCACCAGACACTATGTCTTCACTTGTGCTCCTGCCTTGACTTTATTTCTCCCTCGTTTCTCACTGTACAAGGGCCAAAATATCAGTGGCACTACCCAGCTCAGCTTCTGTAGCTGTCTGATCTCCCACAGTTGTTGTATGTGCTTCAGTGTGTAAAAGGCATTATGACAGAAGTTGTCCAGAGAGCAGTTCCTCTTTCCCCGGGGAGGATGTATTTTTCAGGACCTTACAAGTATCTTACTTACTCACAGAACCTTACAATCCAGAAGTGGTCCATCTGAAAACTAATTTAGCAGGGATATAAGATCTCTGCAATGAGAAACAGAATAATAAGTGGATCTAATCTTAATTACTCCAAGTGCCTCACTTAGCTATTCCTAAGGTTAGGACCCTAGGCTGGCCAGGAATCATTGAACTCCAGGCAACTCTGTCTCAACAGTGAATACCAGTGCTGCTTCTCAGTATGAACAGCCATTCTTCCTGGAATTGCCTTTGGACCAGAGCAGAGAATATTTTTTTATTTAGTTCTTCTTTACAAGATAGGTATGTTCTCAGAACCAGCAAATGCACATAGATTTCCATCATTATCTATAGCTACTGTCTGACTGATGTTGCCTTGTTGTATTGCAAAGTTCTGCTTCTGTACACTGAGATCAATCCAGAGTGTCACACACAGTAAGCACCCTGAGAGCAGAATCTGACCCATACTTTCAATTACCTGGTATTTTTTTCTAGTGGAGACAGTAAAACAACATTCAGTATTAAATATGAGCATTCAAGTTTTCTGAGTTTATGAATTAAAATCTCATTCAGCAGCTCCAACTCCCTGTAAATTATTACATGAATGAATAAAATATTTCTAATCCTTTGGATTCACTAGAAAGAAATTCATCTAAGTTTAGAAGACAAGGGCATTGTATTTATGAGATACATTAAATCTTGATGAAATCTTGGAAGGTGAGCCTAGAGCTCTCAGAAACCTCATAAAATGATCTTCACAGAATCACAGGATCATACAGTACTAGGCTGGAAATGGACTTCAAGGATTATCTGGTTCAACCATTCTTGGGAAAAGCACAGACAAGGTGTCCCAGTACCCTCTTCAAACAAATCTTGGATGTGTCCAAGACTTGGGAATTCTCAATTTCCCTGGGGAGAATATTCCTATGTCTGGTTGTTCTAATTGTGAAAAAAATTGTCCTCTTTTGTCTAATCAGAATCTCCTCAGGTGTACCTCAAACCCATTACAGTTGTTTTATGGGACAACTTGTAAAAAAGGAGTCTCCATCTTCTTTGTAGTCACCCTTTAAATAGTGGTACATAGTGATAAGATCTACCCTAAGGCTTCGTTTCTAAAGGCCGAACATGTCCAGTTCTCTCAGCCTTTTCTCACATGTCAGAACTCCAGTCCTTTGGTCATCTTTGAGGTCCTTTTCTGCACCATTTCCCTGCCCACTTCTTCTTTCCCACAGCAGGGACCAAAAGTTATTCCAGGTATGGCCTGAGAAGTGCTGAATAGAGTTGGGTAATGACTTCTCTGTCTCTGCTGGTGATGCTCTTGTTGATGAAGCCCAGCATCCTGTTGGAATGCTTTGATGCAGCAGCACACTGTTCACTGATACTGAGCTTGTTGGCCACAAGGATCTCTACCCTTTCCAAAGAGTCATTGCCAAGCTGGATAGATGCCAGTCCATGCTGCACTCCTACATGCTGTTTTCCTTGGTGCACTTCTCCTTGATGAACTTTGCAAGGTTCTTGTTGGCTCATTTTTTCATCCTATTCAAGCCTTCCTGGAAGGTGGCCTTCCCTTCCAAAGTGTACATTGGGGAATTTTAGAATAACCTATGGTGGATCCCATGTGGCCCCATAGAATTGTGCGGGTCTACTTGGTGCAGCAGGTCGCTGATAATTTCCCCTGGTATTTTGGCTCTTCCAATCTGCTCCCTGTCTCTGTCTTTCACCTTGGGAAACTGGATACCCTGAGAACCACTGGTCATGCTATTAAAGACTGAGGGAAAGGAGCCATTAAGTACTTCTACCTTTCTTCATCATTTAGCAATGTTTCCCCCTGCATTCAGTAAAATGGGGGGAGATTCTCCTTAGCCCTCCCTTTGTAGCTGATACATTTGTAATACCAATTTTTTTTATCCTTAATGACAGTAGCCAGAATAACTTCTAGCTGTGTTTTGGCTCTTCTAGTTTTCCCCCTGCATAACCTCACAAAATCCTTGTATTCCTATTGAATTGCTTGCCTTTTGTTCCAAAGCTCATAAACTCTCTTTCTTTTCCTGAGATCAAGCCAAAGCTCTCTGGTCCACCAGGCCGGTGATCCCCCCACCAATTCATCTTTGTCTTCTTTGTTAGGGTACACTTGATCCCATCTTGCCAGTCACTTATGAATGTATTAAACTCTCTAGAGGCCAATGCCAGTCCCAGGGGGACCTCACTTGTGACAGGCTGCCAGTGTGAAAAGTGGCATTTGATGCCACTCTCTAACCCCATCCACCACTTAGATCCCTTGTCTAGGCCACAATGTCTCAGTTTCTCCGGTAGGAGGCTATGAGAAGCTGTATTGAAAGCTTTGACTTAATTGTACTGCATAAAAAAATCCTTTCCTAAAAGGAGATAATGGATCTGTTGTTGGTTTTAGAACAATTCTTGGAGGCCGAGTGTCTTGAACTGTCACAAAAAAGTTGCATCCATCTTATCTATTAACAGCCTAGGGAAAACCATTTCAGAATGCAAAAAGTATGAGACTGGAGTTCACTTCTCAGGGTTACAGCTTCTAATGGACTGACTGTCACTGATAAGAAAATGATGGAGGAGCACAATGTTCTTGCAATCTCATTAGCTGGATATATTGTGTGATGCTAAAGTTACCAACCTGCAGAATACTAACACAGACCAGCTGCAAAAGAGTGAAGGAGAAAGCAATTTAAAGTTATACATTAAACTTTTATACTCTAGTTGTTTCTATGAAATAACAGTTTTCAGGGCTTTTTAGTTTGGTTTTGTTGGCTTGTTTTTTTTTTTTGTTTTTTTTTTTTGTATTCTGTGCTTACCTCTTTTAAGACAGTTTAGTTGGTGTTAATATTGTTATACTAAAAAAAAAAAAAGGCCTCAATGGCAACCAATTGGTAAGCCAACCAACCAAAAACCTGTCAACACAAATAGAGAGTATTTCTTGGATGTGTTTTCTTGTTCCAAGGATTTTTTTTCACCTTCCTTTGTCCCTTATGTCAACTATTTCAGTGACACTGCTTTTTTTTTTTTTTTAGCAAAGGATTTGAAAATACCCAATAAAACACAAATGAGGTTCCATCCTTATGATTGCTTTTCTGTCTAATACAGTTATTAGAATGCAAATGTGACATTTCTTACCTAAGGGAAAATCTAACCAAGGAGGATGACCTTCAGTTATTCATACATTTGCAGTAATCCCACCAATGATATTTTGACATTGGATGTCACATGTATTGCTTGATATGATGTAAATACCCCTCCATACATCTTCAGCCTAATCAATAATTTTCCTCTTAAGGTAAAACACTTTTGATGAAATAGAAATTCTTATTCATCAGTCTTCCAGAGACAACTTTGTAGAAGAATTGTGGACCGAGAAAACAGAAACAATGAAATATTTATGGCTTTTCCTTCAAACTACTCAATCTGGATTAGTATAAAATAGACTAAACCAGATATTTCAGGTCATAACACTTTGCAATTATTAGCTAAGAACTACCTGTGATAATCTTATCTCCGCACTAATTTTAGTACGATTTTGTGACAGCTTTTTGTTCGTAGGGACTTTGTTTCTATGGTCTTGTTGGATCATGTTTCATGGGTAAGCTAAATTTCCTCATGAGCCTGGAATCATTTGGTTGTGGCTATTCCTTCCCCTGATAGACGTTTACCTTTAATGAAAGGTACCTTTAATGATCATACCTTTAATGAAAAATGCACATGTGCTAGAGATACTGTTCCAGCTACAGGCTAGTGCAGCAGCAGGATCTAATATGATCTCTCCATGTAGCTCCAGAATGACCCATGGGAACATGCTAGAATTGCAGGATAACACTCAGGTTAGAAGCGGGCAGGGGATTTTGTGTTCTTTGCTGTTAGTTGGGAACTGAGAGTCACAAATAGGTATATAAATCTTTCTTGCTCTAGAAGGAAAGGTACATATATTTCAAAATGCATCACTTGAGGAATCAGGATGATCTGTACATCCAGGTCTCTATGAGGTTCCTAGCATGCTCAAGAGTTGTTTTTAACAAAGGAATTTTAAAGATTTACCCATGAATTTTGCAGATGATCTCTCAAAAGCTTTTAAGCATGTGGTGGCAAATTTATTTTAAGTGTTGTAGCTCATTATCTCTGGGGTCAGCTCAGATGTTTGTACATACTAGTTTCATTTTCCATATGTAATGACATAAATTGCACCCATGCATGCTAATTTGCATGTCACCAAACTGTAAAGATGTTAATTTTTTTTTTAAACACAGATGATTTTGATAAAGAAATAGAAAAATGATGCGCTCAAATTAGTGATATCAAGAATGAAGGCACAAAAGAAGGTATCAGAACACAAAAATATTCCAAATAATCATAGATTATTCCAAGTTGGAAGACCCCCAGAGGTCATTGAAGTTCAACGCCTTGCCCTGCATGAGATAGTCCCAAGAATCACACCATGTGCCTGACAAAGTTGTCCATACTCTTGTCAGGCTTGGTAACATGACCACTTCCCTAGGGATCCTGTTCGTTGCCTTGTTCAAGTTCCCTCTGGATGGCGGTCCTCTTTCTAATATCCAGCCTAAATCTTCTCTGGCACAACTTCAGGCCATTCCCTCAGGTCCTGTCACTGGTCACCAGAGAGTAGAGAGCAGGGCCTGCCCCTCCTCTTCCCCTCACAAGGAAGCTGTAACTGCAATGAGCTCTCCCCTCAGTCTCCTCCAGGCTGAACAGACCAAGTGACCTCAGCCATCCCTCACATAGCTTCCCCTCCAGTCCCTTAATCTTTGTAGCTCTCCTTTGAACCCTTTGCAATAGCTTTATATCTCTCTTGTATGGTGGTGTCTAAAACTATACACAGCACAAGACAAGGCCACACAACTCAAAGTGGTAATATCACCTTCTGTTTCCTTCCTTTATAGTTAATGAAAGAGCTGTGGAACAACAATTTAATTTCTCTCTTTATTCTCATATGCATCACTGTACATTCTATATCAATGCCAACAATGGACTCTAAAGCTTAGCTTTCTAGAATAAAATTTGTCTACCCTTTCATTTAGAGTGAGGTGACAATCTAATTATGTTTTCTAGAATATTCTTTGCAATATCTGGAGCTTTTGCTACCAAACCCATTATATTGAACTAAAAATAACCACCCTGCTCCATTATAGTGTTTCTACTGGTATTTCTAAGGTAGTAAGTAAGGAGTCATTTGAATAATTCGCAATTATCTGATGATAGAATTACCAGGTTTTCAAAATACTGCTTATAATTTATTTGAACAAACATTTTTTATAGCAAAGTAAACATGGTGAGATAGGTTACAGTTCTCTATAGAAGAAAAATAAAATGAGAGGTCTCTTAGTTACATGAATGCACAAAAATCTTACCAAATTTATGAGAATTTTCAACTCACCATTTTCTCTTGAACTAGAGAAAATCCTCTTTCCCAAAGCTCGCAGTAAAGAAATAGGTTAAACTTAGGAAGCTTTCCATACCTGTAACACAACCCTCTTTTCCCTGCAGATCCTTTGGTTGTCTCATACAGCTGACTGCATATTTATGGAAATGTCATGACATGCTTGCTTCTCTCATTCAGCAGTGGACTGGAGAAAAGGTTTTTCCTGGCAGAAACTAGAATCTCTAACTTTAAGTAAGCAATAGTTTAGTAAAGAGCTAGAGAAGCAGAAGCTAATATTTTCTGAAACTGATTTTTATTTTTTTATTAACTATATTCAGGATTCAACCTAATTTAGGGAAGGCTTCCATGGTTTTCCCATACAGAATGAAAATGCTGTGAGCTTGAGCAGGGTTTGAGTTAACCAGAATCAAATATATTAAGCCTTCTGGAAGTTAAGCTAATACATAAAAGATATTTACTCTGGATCTTTTTTTTTTTTTTTTAATTTTATAGCAAACTTTAATGCTTCCTTTGAATATTTTGAAAAGTTAACAAATTTTTGAATTTCCCCTTCCTTTGAACTTGCCTTTCTGCCTTCCTCTGTCAACAGAATTTGATTTAAGGTTTTCAAGGGCACATTACCTCTTTTCTTTGAAATGATGCCAAAGTCCTTAAAGTCTCTTGTGAAAGAATATATTAGTTAGAGAAAGCGGTAATGAGTAAGAGTTTTCTGATATTCTAATCAGAAAGAGCTATAAACCATTCCCCAAATGTACACTTCAAATGAAAAATTTAATTTGAGTTTTAAATTTGAAAAATGCTGACAAGTCTTATTCTTAGGATTCAACATTTTTATATGTTCTCTTGTTTGGTTTTTTATTTGTTTGTCTGTCTGTTTAAAGGAGCTTTGATACCCTTGTGGGATTAAGATGAAATGACTGAACTGAATGTTAATTGAAACTGGTCAATGCATGTTGTGGAATGAAAAATCCCAGCTCAAGCATGTGATTAAATGTTTCAACCTTACAACTGAATCTATGGATGGCCATAAATACTTTTTGAAATTAAACCCCAGGTTGATGATAAAAAGCGATTTACACCTGTCACGGTTGGACTTTTATGAGATAATTTTCTCCCTAGCTTTTGAAGTATTCACTCTCTTGAGTGCTTATTATCTTTTTCCTTCGCTATTTTTGTCATTTAGAATTATTTAATTCAGAAAAAGATGATTGGTTATGCTGGAAAATGTAACACAGTGTCGTATTTTAGTACATGGTAGATGTTTTTAGTGAGAAATGTATGAAAGAGTATTTCTGTGAAAATTTTTCTTTTAAGCATTTTTGGTTTTGTTCTTTGTTCTAGATTGGTTACGTTTTTGAAACTATCCCTCCTGTCATTAAAAATAGGAACTCAGAAATGCTCTGAGATTGTTCTGCAGGAAGTACAGCTGCAATTCCAACTTCTCATTTAGCTCAGATTTTTTCCTATGGTCTTGTTAATCAGTTCTTCCTTTGTCAGAGAGGGCAATAAATTAATCCATTATGTTGTTTTTAATCTTTGCAAGAGTTCACTATATACATAAATAACCTCTATATGACAATTCTACTTTTTAATCTTTCAACTAGACTGTTGTATCTTCTTGGTATTGTAGGTCCTTGCCATCTACTGGAATAGCCCAGAACATTCTGACATTCAGATTTCCATCATGGCAGGTATTTTATATGCAGCATGAAGTGTTGTCACAAGCTCTTGCTGCTTTTGAGACCTTATGTCACCAGGAAAAAAGCAGCCCCTGGCAGATACCAATGATGAACTGATACCTTGCCTCTTCCCTCAGCTCATCATAGCAAGAAAAGTGGAATTATCCCAGCTATTTGCTGCTCTCCAAGTCACAATGACCTAATTGACTAGGATCGCTGTTAGGAAATATCATCAGTTAGTTGTTTAGTGCCTTTAAAAACTCCTTTTTGTAAACCCTCAAAATACTCAGGAATAAAGAAATGTATATTGTAGTTACATCTTAGGGACAAACAAAATTTTAGTCTTCCATCTACATGGTTGAGACACATGATGTTGTTGTTAGTTGTACTAAAATGAAATAAATTTTTAGGCTAGTGTTAATTATCCCCGGGCAAATACCACTAAGAGCTTCATCTAACATAATTATTAAATGTTGATTTTTAATTAAGAGATATTAGCAATATAAAAGAAGCTTTCATCTGTGTAGAAAGAATACTTAAAATATTTAATTTCTACTTTTTGCACTGTTCCATTTTTTAATTGCTATATTTTCTTTTACACTAAATTTTAGTAGAATATGCATTCAAGAGGTAGTTTTTTATGACATCTTTTTAATAGTTACTGTTGTGAAAGCTGGGCACTCTGACCGTAATTAACATTGTATGCTATTTTTCACTGCCTGAAGGGACCAGCGAAATTTTCCTTGCTGATCATAATTAAAAGCCTGTTTGTTTAGCAATCATTATTATAATAAAAAGAGAGAGAGTGAGAAGGAGGAAGAGACTATTTATGTAAGTGTCTGTGCCAATAAAACAGAGACGTCTGCTTTCAAAACAGAAAGAAAAAGTCTCTCAGCTCCCAGGGATGTTAATGGAAGTTCTCCAACTAACTCCCTGATCGTCCCTTTGAAAACATGGACCTAATGTAGATGAAAGCATAGGTTTCTTCTTTCTTTCAGTGAAGAGAAAGTCTGGTCAGATTTATTTTGTCCCTCCCCTCATTCTGGTACAATATCTTGGTGAACTTTGTGAAAACACTGCTGAGAGACATACACTCCTCTTACAGAAACAATTCTCTTTAGTTCAGAAATAAAAGCAGGCTTTATCATCTTTTTTTTATATTGATTTTTATTATTTTTTTAATGCTAGTAAATTCTCTTTTCTTCTTACCCTGAAAAGGATATATACAAGGGAAAGTTGAAACCGTGATATAAATTGATGTCATGCTTGGGGGAAGGGAAGTTACTCAGTTGGGACTTGGAGGCTCTAAAAGGGAACACTCTAGGGAAAAAAATTCCCATCTTTATTGTTCACTTGCAGAAAATGTCTTCAGTAGGTTGCTGAAATGAAGCAGGGTTGGAGAGGTTGCTTTTCATAACTTGTTGGGGTAATCTGCAGTTTCAATTCCTGCTTAAGGGGAAGAGCAGGCTGCCCACTGGGACTGGCTTCTGAGGAAATGCTGGGTCAGAAGCCAAATGTATAACCAGAAAAGAAGGCTTGCTTTTCCTATTGCAGAAAGGGACCATTTGAAAATAAGATTGCACAAAAAAAGTTGAAACAGGTTTTCATTAGTGACTCAATTTGTACTCTGTTTTCCACTCGTGAACGTTTCTTAAAATATTGTGCTGTTGTTCTTTTCATGTGTTTGATAATGTTGTATAGTTTCATTTCTGACATAAAATTGTCTTCTTGTTATAATAAATTTATTAAATTATATTAATATTGTATATAAGTATTAATTTTTTATATGTGTAAAACAATTGGTTTGATATTTTTGTTTTCTTTTTGGAATATATCTTCAAATTTAAGCTTCCGACTCCATTTTGGATCTAACTTTCCAACTGCCAAATTTTCCATGGAGAGCTAATTCTGGTGTTTGGGATAGTTCTGCTCTCTCTGATCGACATTTGATTATCTGTGCCAAGACAGTAAAGTTCTAGACTTCACAGAATAATTGATTATCTCAGCTAAGAAGTCAGAAAATGTGTAATGATTATGAGGACTAGGAAGGAAAACAAAACCGAAACATTATTTTCCTTAGAATTAACAAAACCATGCATTTTTAATGTCTTAGAGCTTTAGAAGAGCTACATTTTTGTAAGATAAGAGCTGATTTATTCTGTTTACATCTCATGGTTAATTCAAAAAGACTGAAATATTACAGAGGAGTTGTAATTGTTTTCTTTTTTTTCTATTCAGAGCTAACTTCACAGTAGAAGGAATATGGAGACTATTTTCAATTTGAGCTGTAATTTACTGTAAGAGGAAGATAATGTATTTTAGATAAACTAGGATTAAATGTATAGAAATAAGTATATATATAATATCTCATTTATTTTCTTATGTCAATATTGTGTGAACGTGGAAACCTTACTTTCAGGAGAAGCTGGAGACAGCTGAGTTCAAAAGGCAGCATTTACATCCACTTTCACATTTCTGCTTAGAGTTTAGAGAAAACAGCCCATACCCTCCACAGATCACCACTGTAACAGAAATGTCTTTTTTTCTTTGTTTTTAATAATTTCTCCTTCATTAAAAATAACATTATCTACTCTTCCAAATGAAGACTTATATTCATGTTTGCCACTCAAATTCAGTTGCATATCATCGCCCAAATGTGTCAAATACTCAAGTTTTACATTTTTTGAATTATGGAAACTGTTCTTGATGAAAAAATATTCACTATGTGGTTTAAGAAGCAATTTTCCATAAGAAATGCTGTACTGTTTTCTATCAGTTTTAAAGAATTCCTTGATCATTTACAGAATACATAAAAAACATATTTAAAAACTGTAAAGACAGACTGTTTCTCACAAATGTTCCAAAAGGACTCTCAAAATATTTAAAGAATGTTAAATCAGTATCTTAACATAGAATATAAAAAGAAGGAACTCAAGAATACTTCAGAGCTCTGATTTCAGCTATTGGACAGTCCATCTATGTTCCATCTTGTAAAAAGCTGAGATGTCAGTCTTTTCTTCCCTTCTCCTGCTCTCCACTTTCCACTAGATACAACCAAAGCACCTTAACCTCTGACTGCATGAAACTAAAGCTGACTATAAACTATCCAAGATTTACACAAAGATAGCTAATGGCATATGCTAGCTTTAAAAATCTTCATCCTCCAAAAGCAGTTAAAGGTGTTTTAAATCATAAAGACTTACACGTATTCTAGTGGGTCATGAAGTATTCACTCAGGTCAAAGAGAGATGGGAAATCCAAAGCATTCTCAAAGGCAGTTTCGATCCTGGCAAACAGTATTTTTTCATTGACTTCAAGCATGTTATCCAGTATGCTGATTTTTCGGTAATTTTGCAAGGAGGAAAATGTTCTTCAGGCTTATATTTTACTTTTGTTCTCTGGTAAACAATGACGAGTACATCTGATTAACTGAAAGATATAGCCCAACATTTATGGCCTTTATCTCTAAGTGGGTATATGCTTACTTTTCATTTATGGAAAACATCTTTTTTGTTTTGATTAGCTTTTCTTAAGCTGAAACTCAACATACTGTGTGAGTAGTGTAAAAAAACCCAACCTCTTGCTTCCAATCCACTGAATTTTTTATCAATTTTTCTTGAAATTTCTCTGAGAACTACGAACTTTTCAAAATGCATAATGCGAACATTCTAAACCTTCTAGCACCAGAAACAGTGCGAGTCTTCCCCCCATTCTTTGATGCTACAGAACACTGCTTAGAACAATAAGGCACTCACCACTAATAACAGATCCCTGTTTTCTGAACACCTTCTGCAAGTGAAGGTCAATGACTGACAGGATGAGGTCACGAACTGTGCCTTCTCAACACACATCTAAATGCTGCCAGGACCTGACTGCAATCTCTAGTAACGACAAACTCTAACACCTGCAATCTCATCAGCTGGCAGAAATGCCACACCACAAAACCCAGCTTGTCACCATCCCTGCAAATAAATGTGAAAGGAGAAATCAGACTCTTTTCATTTCCAATTTTTACAGAAGGAGTGACAATTTCCATCTCAAGTTGTCAGTCCTTCTTTTATTACATTGCTTTTCAATTAGTTTGGTTAATGTAAAGGTGTAAATGAAACCCAGCATTTTCTGTAGGCAAAAGATGAAGTGGTTGGATCTAATTTGTTCATCCTATCTCAAGAAACAGTCTCCCTTGAAACCAAAATTAATGAATCTCTGTACATTTACTGCTTAAATACTTTTCAATAATTAGTCACCACTTCAGGACCTTGTGTTTATTTTGTTACACATCATTTTCCTGGTTTTCTCTTCTCTTCTTTATTTCTTATTTGAATATTTAATGCTTTACTTTGAGAAGCAACCACAAAAAAAAAAATCTCCCTTTGAAGGACATATAAATTAATAGAACACCACTGTTCAAGGAGTACAAAGAAAAGTCTGTCCCCTATTATTTTAGGTTTTATTTGGTAAAATAGAACATAATTTTCTCAGCATAGTAAATTATCTCTATTTTTCCTCAGTTCTCAACCCATAATTAACTCCTTGCAATTTCATGCAGATACAAACTTCTAAATTATCTACCTTATTTGTATAATGGGAGTCAGCTTAATTTGTACTACAGGGGTTCTTCTCTGCATGTAACTCTATTTCCCACAGGATTTTAAATTTGATTATTTTTTTTAATTCCAACCTTTCAAATATATACAACAGACCTGTCTAAATCAAAAGGAGTCTTTGCACAAGGTACTGCTACTCAACTCACTGGACACCTTATAAGCCCTTTCATAAATCTAAATTGTAGCAGTTTTTAGTCAATACTTCAAATCTTTGGAAAACATTTCTCTTGAAACTTTCTCTTACTTTTTGCACTAAGGACAAATGGTACCAGTAAAGACACATGGTATTACAAAAATGATACATGGAACTGAGCAGGATGATTCTGAAAGACAGATTAATACATACCCACTCTTCTACCATAGCACTAGTTTGGTCTCTTGCATGGTTAGCCCTGCAATGTTCATTTGTGACCTCAAACAACTTCTGAAAATCTAGACTGACTGTCATTCTTACAGACCACAGGCACAAAGTCCCCATCTGAAATAATGAAGTTGAAGGAGCCTTTTCCCCAACAATAGTGTTTACAAGCAGCTATATCAGCTTATTAGATATTCACTGTAATAAAGTTAGTCTTTAGTTACACTGAATGTGAGTAAATACCTCCCTTTCTTTTGTATCTCTTCCATGTCTTATATATGACCAATATTTGTAATGAAAAATGAATATCTCATTAAATTTTATTAGAATTTAATAGCTGAGAGAAAAACATAGTGGTGGTGAAGAGAATAAAGAAACTTTATTCATGAATTTCAAATCTGTTATTTTTGAACTTCTAAAAGAAATCCACAGAGAGGAATCTAATGATTTTTCACTGTACTGGACTGTATAATTTTTTCAGTGCTTGCCACTGAAAAATAGGCAGTACCAGATATGCTACACATTTAGGTATTTGTGTTTCACTTACTAAAATCTTGTCAGTATCTGCATTCTGATTTGCCATGCTTTTGATTTCATGTAGAAGGTCATACATTTAGGTAAGTATGGTGGCTGTTCACAGATGAGTCCTAGGGATGTACCCATGTCTGCTTATTGTTCTGTAGCTAACTCTTTTATCCCCCAAAAGTCCTGCAAAAATTACTCAGTGAGAGTTTTACTGATAATATTATCTGAAGTCTGAATGGATACTTGGTTGCAGCAGCACCAGAAGGACAAGGTGCCTGCAGGATTATTTCCTGTTCTTATGCTGTATGCATTAATAAATTCCACTTTGTTTTCCCCAGTTATGTAATTACCTTCTATAAGTGGAGCATAATCTTTTCAAAAACAACAGTGTAGGAACCTTAAGCAAGACCTTAAGTTTTATTGTCTCTTCTTCCACTCTTTCCCTTAATATAATTTCCCATAATGTTAGGACTACTGTATTTCATGCCTATATTTTATAATGTAGTTTTTAATTTCTTTGACATTTTATATCCTCTTTATGTACTCTGACTTTTGAGCAGTTATAATATTGATTGTTCAGGTCTTTCTTAGTAATGCTATCAGAACCAAAAAAATCTCAAGCTGAATTCCAATATTTTCAACAAATTATTTGCCCATCCAAAGAAATGGAATCCTCTTCTTGATGACATCTTAGGCTTTTATATTATAAAATATTTCAATAGTAGTGTAAGGAATGAAGAGGCTCTCTAACTTGTAATCTGTTCAATCAAACAGAAGTAACATCTCTATGGTAAAATAACATTTTCTTCAGAATCTGAGGCCTTTATTAATCTAATTCCTGAAATAATTTATTGCAAAATTCCAAGTCTCTGGTGACTTCAACAGCACATCCTCTGCCCATCACAAAAATGCTTCTATTTTCTACAACTTTTATCTGGAATATTTTCCACCTACCTTAAGGGAATATTATCGTTATTTAGTTGAACTTTTTTCTTTATGTAAGTCTATTATGGACTTGTCAGTTGAATATCTTCAATTAAAATTGCTAACTTTTCTGAATCAAAGTTGCTTTTCAGTGACTCTAAATCATGTGTTGTTTTAAAAATAGCTCTCATGAACGCTGCTGCAAATTCTTAAAACCTGTGTTTGATGCACTTAATAAAAAAAGCTAGTTTCTCTTCATCTTGTATGGATGGTTTTATTCTGATTGACTGCAGTAACTGTTATGCTCTCAGATCAAGCATGCAATTTCTTTAGGCATGGCTGCTTCCCTCATTACCTAGGACACAGTGTCTTAGAACAGGGCAAACTAACGTGCAAACCCAGGTTAGCCCGGGAAAAGATATTCTGGATGTCCTGATCTAGAGGTAGACTAAATATACTTGAAGAACAAAGAACAGAGAATAGAACATGTCTGCAGAGAAAACCACACATGAGAATTCTACACACAGTAAAAGGTTTTCACCATGGAGATGACATTTTCTACAATTTTACAAGGCATATGTGGTAAATCATATAAATAATTCCTTATTGTTCAAAATAGGTAAAACAAAACAAATTAGTAAATTAACATTTTTTTTAAATTATTTTTCAAGAGCATAGAAAGAAAAATCAAAAATTTGACCTATGCTAAAGAGATATTTCTAGGAAAAAAAGCAGTTGTAACTAAGTAGTAAAACAGAAATACTTTGGGAAATATACCACAGTGATTTCATTAATCATGAAACAGGTACAACTGCTAATTTTTTAAAATGGTGACATCTTTTATAGGTAGTATTTGTTTAATCGCGTGGACATTGTTTCACTACTTCTCAGTGGACAGCTGTTAGCAAAAATCCTTATTTGGCTATACATAATTGTGTGAAAGTAGAATAGTTATAAGCAAATTCCTTCTATATATTTCAAAAGATATAGAAGATATATTCCTTCTATATCTTTTAAAAGAGTTAGAAATCTCATGTAATGTGAACCTGAGGTGTGTGAGAGAGGGGGTAGTGGGCATTGTTAAACAAAGAAAAAGAGTAAGAAATTTAAGAAACCTGGCAAAGATGGTTGTTATTCATTGGCTTGCTCCTGTCTGTCTTCTTATTCCCTTGGTATCACACTGAAAAATCAAAAAGAAAATAATATTTCCTAGAAACAAAAAAAAAAACTTAAATTGATGAGTAATTACTCAGAATAGTGTAAAGCAGACTATAAGAAATAGTCTTCTGAGAAGTAAAAGTATCAGCCTGATTTTTCTCTAGTATTAAGTTGCTTTCTTTCCTCTGTTTACACCATGTTCCTGGTAATATACCTTTTGCTGGAATTCCTTTTTACATTTATCAGCTGCTCAGGTTTTCCAAATTGTGTTCCAATTTTCCTTTTATTATTGAACAGTAAATCTACCCTGTCAAAATTATTTCTTTTATTGATTATTCCAACTCTAATTATAGCATGGGACACATGAATTTATTCTATTAAGACTACCTCCAAACAATATCTTCTGTATTCTCTGGAATCATAGATTTTTGTTCATCGATAGGCATTAATCACAATTACAGATTTTTATAGACTAATTCTCACCCATTAGAGCAGAAAACAAATAGGTATTGGTTTGGGAATTTGTTTCTTCTAAAACCAACCTATTTAAAGGTTCTGTACAGCTGCAAGATTAAGTTTGAATTATTTGTCAGGGAACATCTCTTTTTCAAATAAAATATATTACTGAATGCTTATAAGTAAATAATGAATACAAGTTTGCTTAATTAAGTATTGTTTTCTGATCTGTTAATTTTTTTCTTATTATTATTATTTTCATACTTACAAGTTCCACAAAAAAGTGATCCAGGTAGAAAAAAATATTTAAATGCTTATTGAAAATTATAGCTTATTCCAATAGATTCATTTATTGTAACTGAACAAAAGAGTTTATTAAATATTAATTTTCTTCTATCTTCACTGATATTAGTGATTTAAGTTTGGCTGTAGTATAATCAATTACAGTGAAACATGCTGTGAGAAAGTGAGCCTAGCACATTAATTTAATCTATTTTAGCTACTCCTGCTGTCTCCAAAATTATTTCTATGGTTACAAGGCATTTGTCAAAGATTTCTAAAAGAAAACATCCTGTGCTGCTGATTCTTCTCTAAATAAGGCTAGAATTTTATTATTCTCTCTTGAAATACGTAGTTTGGGATTTCTGTATCTCTAAACATTTCTCCCTCAGTAGAAGAGGATTAAAACATTGTCATCAATTGGCATTTTCTATAGACAAAATGCATGGTAGCTGCTTGCAAAACAGATACAAGAAACATGCAAATATTTACAAGCAATTAGGAGAACTTGACACGTCTCATCTGAGATATCAAAGTACTCAGGCTCTTTTCACCCTTCAGAAGACACACTGACAGAATCCACCATGGGTTTTAGAGGTGTAAGACATTAGTTGAAGGCTGACATGAATATAAATTGATACCTATAATATCAAGAAGGCAGGAAGGAAAGGACTGTAATTGTAATCTCTTAAATATGGACCTATCCCAGCTTTGATCCTGAATTTGATATGGCTCATGTGTGGTCCCAAGTGGTGGGAGATTTAATAGGGAGATTTAAGTCTTAATACTTGAATGCAGCTAGCATCACCCTTATATGGCATAGATTGGTTTTGGGAGAAATATATTATTTTCAATCATCATTTGAGAGAAAATAATACAAGCTGCTGTGAGACTTCAATATGAAGCGTCACTAGAGCTTGAAAATAGGCCATGACTACAACCTACTTTTGTCTTGTATAAAGCTGCACTGCTACCCTAAGGGGCAAACTTCACCTCTTCTTTTTGTTTCCCTCCTTCTGCCAGAGCAAGGGTTCATGAGTCTCCATAGTGAGCTAGCTCTAAAACCTTGTACTCCACATTAAAAAGCCATGTAGCAGTCACCCTCACTGACATCCATGCTGGAATGTGGCTCTTTTATCCTTTATTTACAGAAACATTGAAATTGCATTTTGCAAAGCAATGTCTCTGCTGGCCATTCAATATAAAATAAATAGATTTTTTTTTCCTTGTAAAGAAGGCTTATTTGATTACGTATATATACATATGTATGTATACACACACACACAAACATGGCTTAGTGATGGACTTGACAGGGCTGGATTTACAATTAGACCTTAGGATCTTAAAGGTCCTTTTCAACCTGAATGATTCTATGAGTCTTTGAATTAGGAAAAAAAAAAGAAAGTTATTACCAATCAAATCAAAATAGGACAATGAGAAATACAACCAAATCTTCCCCTTACCCCACCCCCCTCACCCACCCTCCCCTCTTTATCCCAGGCTCAACTTTATTCTGAATTATTTACTTTCTTCCTCTGAGAGGTGCAGTGAGATGGGAAAGCGGGTTGTGGTCGGTTCATTGCACAATATCTCTACTGCTTCTTCCTCTTCATGGGGAGAACCCTCAGTCTTCCTCTGCTCCAGCATGGGGTTCCTCCCTTTGGAGACAGACCCCCCACGGACTTCCCCAATATTGGTCCTTCCCATGGGCTGCAGGTCATCACAAACTGTTCCAGTGTGGGTTATTTCCATGGTGTGCAGTCCTTCAGGCACAGCCTGCTTCAGTGCAAGTCCTCTGCAGGGTCACAAGACCTGCCAGGAAACTGCTCCAACATGGATTCCTCTCTCTAATGGCCACAGATCCTGCCAGGAGCCTGCTCCAGCAAAGCCTTGCTACAGGGTCACAGCCCCCTTCAGGCATCCACTTTCTCCAGTGTGGGGTCCTCCAAAAGCTGAGGTCTGCTCCACCACAGACCTCAATGGGCTGGCTGCAGGGGCACAGCTGCCTTGCCATGATCTGCACCATGGGATGCAGGGGAATCTGTGCTCGGGTGCCTGGAGTACCTCCTCCCACTCCTTCTGCACTTCCTCTGGTGTCTGCAGGGCTTTTTGTCTCACATACTGCTCTCTCCAGACGCAGTTTGTTGCAGAGATTTGTTTTCCCTTACGTGTGCCATCACAGAGGCACCACCACTGACAGTGACTGCTTTGACCTTGGCCAGCAGCTGGTGCAACCTGGAGTCACGGGCACTGCCTCCATTCTACACAGGGGCAGCCTCAGACAGCCCCCCACAGAAGACACCCCTCTATTCCCCCCATCACCAAAACCCACCATGCAAACCCAATACCTGCATCTCTTTGCAATTTGCCATTTACAACTAATATCTGAAGTCTGTTGCTTTCTTCTTTATGGCAGCTCATTACGGTGAGTTGATAGTAGCCAGCCAGTTCTCTCCTGCCTAGTCACATCTCCTCTGCACTAAACAAATGAATTTCCCTTTTAGTCTCCTCATCTATCACATGCTCCATTCCCCTAACCATCTCAGCAGTATAGTACTAATGATTATATCACTCTAAAGTAAAGATGATCAAAGAAGAAAGAGAAAACTTAAAAATAAACAAAGTGATCAAGGTAGCTCTAGGCACATATATCTGGTTGCAATGAAGAGATACTAATGTAGTATTTTTCTGGGAAAAAAAAAGGTCAGTCACTTCAAATCTTTTTCTGAAGGCAATCAGCCATGAAGAAATTAGGCATTAACTCCCAGATTCTGGGCAGCATGCCCTCTCCCCTTTGCTGAAAAGAGTTGAATCCTCAATTTTGATATAAAGAACTCACTATTTTCTCAAGAAAATCCATATGGAGTTCAAATACATTAAAAGATTAGGAAATTAAAATAATGATTTTCCTAATGTTGGTGGGGTTATAAATTACAGAGACTGCATTTCAAAATAGAAGGAATAGAACTTTTTTATCTGCTTCTTAAATTTCAAACACACAGATTGTAGGAAAGGAGCAGTGGCAGAAAAATAAGAAACTAATGAGGATGAAAGAAAACCCTTTCAATATGGGTAATTTACAAGGTAAAAAATCTCTTCTTTTCAGTGTGTGAATTCCAACTTTAATAGCACAAACAAAAACCCAAACCAGTCTTCCCAATATCATGTCTTATGAGGCAAGCATGAAATATACCTTCCACATATCAACTGGCCTATCGCCTAGATTAATGTTTGCTCTGGAGATGTAAATGCAAATTAAATTTTTATTAAAAATTAATTTTATTTTTGCATTATGCACACAGACCTACGGCTCAGTTTTGAGGTCAGATGACAGCAAGCCAGTGAGTAACAAAATCTATCAGGAATAGCAAAGAAAACTGTAGCCCCTTTATAAAATGGAAGTTTTAAACACTCCATTTAATGTTTTCTGAAATACATCAAATATGGAAAAGGATATTAATTCCTTGAAGAAAGATTGCAATAATGAAATTATTATCTTCACTTTATATTAAAATTGTTTTGAAATGTAAAGTTTGATGCTCACTAATTGTAAGTGAACGCACGCAGCCCCAAGAAGAGGTAAGCCATGACTTACCCTTCAAGTCTGCTGCATTATTCCCTGTGATGAATGTATTATTAAAAGGCAATAAGAACCACAACTCTGACACTGGAATTTTAGCAGCAACCACCACAGAACTTATTGTCTTGGACATATTTTTCTTCTATCCTTTTTAGTTTAATTTTAAAGGCAATTTTTAAGGGGAATAGTTATCACTAGGAGTTTCCATAGATGCAAAAGTTTCAAAACCTAGCCAAACCATTAAGTTACATATTTTCACAAAAGTGGGCTCTAAATTTGTTCATCCAGGTTATTCAGAGAGTAAATCTAGTAATCACAGATTGCAGGTTAAGAATTTGTTGGGATTTTCATTGTCTATTTCAAACATAGGTCTACTCCTATTTGTGTCAATAGGACATATACTGGACATCTCTGGCAGTGGAAGAGAGGAAATCAAATATCAAACTCTTTGGAAAATAATATGAATAGTATACAGTTTGTTTATAATTTTTCTTTTTTGTGTGATTTGGATGCATTTCCTAAATAGCAGAAGCTATGCTCTGCACATTTTCACCTAGAAGGACTGAAGTTCATTGCAAGGGGAATTTTGCTTGAGGAATTAAGTCAGGCATCAACTCAGTTCTCCAAAGTAAATCTGGTTCTTTAAATCCCTGTGAAAATAAAGATCCTTTTTTTTTCAGAAGTAAACAGAACTGTATAACATGCAGCATAGTAAGTTGGAATTCTATGGTGAAGTAGACCCTTTTTTCTAGATATCTAGATTTTCTACTGTTTTATGATTTTAAGACCTTTCTCTCTCAGTAAACAGTTACACTTATGAAAGCACAAAATCACACTGAATGCTTCACCACAAAACATTGACCACAGAACAGATTATTTCCTTCTCTTTGGTCACCGGCAGTAAAATGCAAGCTGAATGTCAAGGCAAGCCAATGCTTATACCAGTCTCCCGGTGCTGCAGTGGAGACTCTGAGGCTTGTCCTCAACTACCCTGTTTTTTAGCAATTCCCTGTTTCCTACTTCAGTTGCTTTTTTCGTTGTTTTGTTTTGTTTTGTTTTTTGTTTTTTTTTTTTTCCTTCTGGTCACTGAATTGCTAGTAAAGTAAATTGATGTTTGAGGACTGATGGAGAACTCCTGGATGTCACTTAAAGCTTTTTGCACTAGCCCCAGTAAGGTATTGAATACCTATAGGTGTTGACCCATTAATTATCAGGAGTTCCTTAAAAGATCTGGAAAAAAATATATTTTCTTTCATTTAGGCTGCAATCTTCAAAGAGGATGTAGTTTTCTGTCAGTTTAATGTAAAACATTCCACATTTTTTCAACAAAAATGCAGAAATTCACTCATAGGACTTGCCCTGAATGCAGCTAGGAATCTTGATTTAAGATTACTAATTGCTTTATGACTCAAAACTCAATATGAAAACACTGCAAAAACAAGTTTCGGTTTGTTTGGTTTGGTTTGGTTTTGGATTTTTTGCTTTTTTCCTCTGGCATTTATACACTGTGAGAAATAAACAGCTGGGGTAGGCAGCAGGCTTTTCAATATGTTTTATTTATTTATACACAGAACTTTAAGCATATGTCATATTGATGGCATTTACATCATAATATATGTTGTTCCCTATAGCTGTGCAAATTCATCAAAATTGTCTGAATATCTACTGAATGCTAAGGGAGGAACAGCTTACCAAACTTTTTTTCCATCTGGTTCTTATCCCGCAGGCTCAGCTTTTCTGCATAAAGCACTCAGAGAAGGAAATATGTATTTTCAAATGTAATAGTCTGCCTCTAAAATAAAATGGTTCCTTTTCTCAGTCCAAAGGAAAGAAGAAATAGACATAGAAATTTAGTTTGTTCCAGCCTTGAGAACAAAAATAATAGAAGGGAAGCATCCATGGTGAGAACTAAGAGGATTACATCTAGGTTAAATAAATTACATTAGAAAGTGTGGGTTTATATGACAGCTTGTAAAAAAAATACACCTTTTCACTTGTACAATTCCACTTAAATTTATATGTATTTGACAGATTTACTGATGCAGAGGTTCTGTTCTTTAGGTTTATGCTAACATTTTAAGACTTTATCCTTCACTGAATGGTGTCTAAGGTGCTAACACTTATGTGTGTCCATAGTCTGAGATATATCAGAAAAAATTACCCAGGGGCTTATCTTGGTTTGTAGGACTGGAGTCAGTCCATGCATATCTCACTCACGGATTCAAGGCCTGTTAGCTTTTCTATCAAGGCTATGTGCCTCAGTATGGAAAACTGTCTACCCACCCAAAATAGAATAAGCAAGTACTGATTTCTCTGATCTTTGACATTGTTGTAGTGTCTAATGATGTCCACGAAACCTTTCTGCTAGATTTGTTGGGTCTAGGTTAAGCCTGCTCTGTGTCTACCCAGATAAAATAAAATTCAATAAAAAATAAATAAGTTCAAAAAGGTAATTGTTTTCCATGTTCAAACCATAATGTATCCAAATCCAGTGTTGTATTGATTTTTGGCTCTAGAAGATTCATGGAGATCTGTGGCAGCAGATCTCTGGGCACAGAAAGCAACACACAAGTTTCCTGGACGAATTGTCCTGGAGAACAACACATTGTCCTGGGAAAGACTGTAAGAAGATCGAAGAAAAGAATGATAAACAATTCTTATCTTGGCCTGCTGCACCTGTTGTTGCGAACATGTGGAATGTGTTATGGAGATGTTCGCCAAAGGGTGATTTCTTAATTGGCCAACGGTGATGGAGTTTGGATTGAAGGAACAATTGGTTCCACCTGTATTGTAACTGTCTGTAAGGGCGATGGGCTTCTTAATAAGTATAGAATAATAAAGTGATTGATCAGCCTTCTGACAATCATGGAGTCAATGCTAATTATAACCCAGCTGGGAGCCTGCGACAATAGAGATCTACGTTCTATGTTTTGTTCTGGACAATGAGCAGAAATGTATTCTTCATTTAATGGGATGTCTCTAGAGATGAAAAAAGTAACTCCTTATGACTAAATGACTGCACTAAATGACTAAAAGGTTTTCTTTAAAGTAGTAAACGTACTTGAAAAATACTTTACATAGCAGCACAATACTGTCTGCTGTTTGTTTTCATGCATAAACACCAACAGCAATAATTGTCCACTTGCTACTACAAATCAAGGGGAGAAAATATTCAGAAAAATGGAGCCCATGAGTAGTACTGTAACCATGGCAACAATTGTCTGGTGTCTTGCACATGTAGTGTGGAATGAGAAGACACATGCCTTTGGACTCAGGGGGATACACTGTCTGAACACCAATGACTCACCTTCTGCTTTTTCCCAGCACTCCCAAAGGAGTGATGGGTACCTTTTGTGGAGAAAAAAATGACAAGTCTGAAAAATGAAAGGTGAAATTGAAACCTAGATAAGATAGAATCTTGACTTCATTCCTAATAGATAAAATCTATTTATTTCCTGGCAGTGTAAAGATTTTCAAGACTGAAGATAGCATATACCCTTTTTATTCTATGTAGCCTGGAACCTTGAATCTTCTTAAGATATATTTTATCTTCTCAAGATATATTTTATCTTCTCAGTATAAGTTAGTTTTGTGATATGCCTACCACCTAAGATGTAAAGAACTGGTGTTGAAAAAAAAAATTCTTCCCACAGTAACTTTTAGAAAACATACAAATTCAAAACAATCTTGATTTCTGAATTTATGGCACAATTTCCTCTGTCTCCAGTAGCTTTTTCAAGAGTATCTACTTTTTACATTACTCATCCACTGGTCATATTAATATGGTTCAAAAAAAGGAAAACTACTGAAAAAAAAAAAGGTCTGATTACATGGTTTGCACCTGAAGTTTTCTTCCTTGGGCAATGCTATCCAAAATTCTGTGCTTATCTTGTTAAGCATACACAAGCTCAGTGGGAAAGCTGAAAACAAACATGCCATTTTATCCTTGGAAAGGCCGTTAATAAGGTGGAAGAATTTATTTTTATCATTCCAAAATTGTTCTTTGCTCTCTGCCTCATTTTTATTTCTGCAAAAAATAATAGCACAGAACTCTAGTTTTTAAACCATCTAGCAAAGTAGAGAAAAAAATGCCAGCAGCCAGAGGAAATAGACTGAGTCCTTAAGCTTGCTCAGAGTCCTGTAGTGATGTCGCTGACTGGGGTCCCTTCAGTGATACTGAAGAGTACAAATAAATTTGGACATAATGTGAAAATATGTGTATGCTATAATTCTGTATCATCATCAGAAAATTATCATGAAATTTATTTCTCTAATGAAAATTGGCTGGTACGCTTCCATTTCACAGAAACAAGAAGATATTACTAGATCCGATAAAGCTGCAGAAATGGAAAAATGCTGGCATGTGAATTTTTCTGTTCATAAATGCAAGAAAGCATTCAGTGAGAGAAAAAAATTGACATTCATATATTAAATTTTTAAATATATCAAAAGAATTATCAGTGTTCCTGTCTATATTGCTCAGCAAAAACATTTTTTCACTTTCCAATGGTGGAAATGAACCACAGAAGGATTAACGAATAATAGATAAAAGCTAAAATGAAGAATAAATAAATAAATAGGTTTGAATACAGTTTATATAATGTATAACACAGAAAAAAATAGCATATTCTCCCTCAGAATGCTGAGTTTTATTGTGGAACTTAAATATATGTATTCAAATAATAGAAATAAGATGATTGTATCAGAGGCTAGATAAAGACTGCCATATAAAAAGCAAATAAAATGATTGAATAGTTGGATTTGAAACAGGACAGGAAAGAAGCTAAAAGTAGACAATTTTAAGAACATAAATGGAATCTTGATCTCCTAGAATAGTGATAGTAAAACATTTCAGTTAAGTTCATCCTTCAAAACTTTTTACAAAAATGTGTGCTTGCGGCACACACATTTCATGGAACTTTTCTACCACAAAAATTTATTAGATCAACAAAATTTAATAGTATACCTGTAATACTGAAACACATGCTATATTAAAATGTCATATTTATACAGTAGTGAGCAAAATCTGAATTCTTTGAATTCCTATGATTCAAGTTGTTCCCTGCTTCTGATTTTTGAGAAACAGCTTCAGCTAAGTCCTAACCATAGATGCCTATTGTGAATTTTCCCATGCCTTTCCCAGAAGTAAATACTGCAGACTGTAAAAAAGCACAGAGCAATGAAAACCAACACTTACTCCAAATAGAAAATCCTACTATATCTTATTTTTATTTTCCTAATTATTTGTTATAGGTAAATTATGTCCATTGAAACATAATTTCAATTTAAAAATGAACTTTTTTTGACATCCAGATGCTACACAAAGGTAGTTAAATCTTGCTCTGCTGTCCATTTGGTCAAAAAAAGAATTGGGATAAAATCAAAATCAATCCATGTTGCTTTTCAGAATTAATTTAATTTTACTATTTTTATAAGAATTTTACAACAATTTGAGGCAAAAATGAAAGATGTCCCTTCTGGTCTAAAAAAAAAAAATCAACCCAGAAATTAAAAACACCAGACTCAATTACTATTTTTAAATTGCCAGAACAATTGTCTGACATTTAATATGGTAAAAGTTTTTGTAGGTATTTGTTGCCATTTCTCGCTGCACACTTAGTCAACCACACTGCAGGATAACCACCAGAGGTGAAATTATCAGAAGTAAGCAAAGAACTTCTCAAATGCTTTTCCAGTTAGGGCATTTAGGTATCCATGCAGCATTTTTTTCTTTCTAGTCCCTAAAGAAAGCCATTGCTTCTTGTGTCTTTGGCAATAGATGTGTGAAAAAGATTTGTTTTGGCTAGGAAGTCTGTAGGGATTCTACAGGAATGATTCAACAGTAGCCAGAAAGCAATTAAGTTTCTTCAGAGGCATGAAAATTAAGTGTAATCATACCTTGATTCAGTTTGTGGAATTTTAACCAGGGACTCCACACAAATCCCAGAGTTAACTCAATGCTTTAATTGTTTAATTATTATTTGTGGTGAGAAACAGATGCTTTTCTTTGGTGACCTCATCTACCTGAATACCACTTTGAAACATATGCTAAATGACCACCTTGCAGTTAGGTCAGGTGATTAAGAAGACAGCCAGATGGTTGTTTAATCAAAGTGAATACTGTTAGGAGATTTTTTTTTAGAAGTACATTTAGTAACACTTATACTTTTTGTATTTTATGCTATTTCAAAGTCTGACCAGTATCCTATTTGTGTAGATGGATTTTCAGTGCACCAAGAGAGGGTTATTAATTGTTTATCTGTAGTAGATCCTGTCCGATATGAATGTTTTTTTCTTTTTTTTTTTTTCATTTTTACTTCTGAAATGATGATGGAAAACAACAGCTCTAAGAAAAATTAATGTATTATTACATTATTCTAGAAAGCTAATGAGAAAAGTTCATCTTGAGCATGTGAGAGTAATAAATATTCTGCTTTTCCAATGGCAAAGAAGCATATCACTCACATGAACATTGTTGAGCTATCATTCCTACTACAGGTTGAAAAAAGTCATTACTCAGACTGTATCATGAGGTTTGCCTTAAAATTAGGAAGCTAAAAAGTTATTTTCAAGTATTTGTTAAGGGGTTTTTTGTTTTGATTTGGTATGTTTGGTTTTTGTGGGGTTTTTTGTTTGTTGTTTTGTGTTTTTTTGGTTTTTTTTTATTTTGCTTTTTTGTATGGAGGCATTTATTTCATATGACTTTCAATCTGGGATTCATTTTTAAATAGTCCTGTATAGATTCAAGTTTTCAGCACTGTTTCCATTACTTAGTTTACTCTTTCTTAACCTGTGGACTTCCTGATTTTGTATTTCTTTCAGTGTTTCTCATGGTTACTAAAATCTCAAAAGGATGTTTAAGTTGCCTGACAAATTCCTCTGTTCTGACAGGTTTTGAGAACTTTCTGTCTTTGTCTGGCATTTCCAACTGTGCAGCTGAGAAATTAATATCAACTCCAGAATGACAAATATGATTGTAATTGATGGAATTACTTATTATATAAGTAACATACAATTGCTCTGTACATTTGCAGTTTGATAAGCATTTCCGGAACAAAGCACTAGAGCTGTCATTCTCAAATAGGATCTACAGGCATATATGTCCAAAAGAATTTACAGAACATATACTTCATTACACCCATGCACCTCTCTCTGCTGAGGTATTCCAAAATACTTACATTTTAGCACCCTTATGCCTTCACAATGAAAACCATGGGGGGAAAAAGTAAAAGAAATACTGCATTTAATGTGGTAATGCATTTTTCTCTTTTCAATAAAAGTAGACAAATGAAGTCATTATAGTCCTTTTTTAAAACCAATTCCCCTTTCTTTACAATCTACTAATAAAATAGTTTTGTCCTAATATGTAAGTAGAAGCTTGAACCTGTGAGGCAGAAATTGTCTCATTGTTAATCAGAGCTGGTATTATATGATTTAGGTCAAGGAAATAAACCTTTGCTGCGCAGCTTGATTGCTGGTACTGACATCACCACTTTTATTACTTTCAGTGCTTTGGAAACCAATTGACATTCAGTTCAGAAATAACTCTGTTTGCTCAGCCAAACTGACTTCAATGCTCTCTCTGTGAGCTGACAGCTGGCTTGCAACAGACCATGATGAGTAATCAGCTGATCACGTCTGAAAACAGAACCATGCACCTGGAACCATCTTAAATTTGCGTTTCTATTGCATTTGGAATAGTTATGGAGGTCTCAAGAATTGATACAATATCATCATATCTCTTCAATATTAGCTTTTGCAAAATTGGTTTCTTCCAGCTGAATTTGCATAGCTGAGTTTACCTATGTATTTGTGTGAAACTTTCTCTAGTTCTGTAAATTAAGCATTCACACCATCTTTGACATCCACAGATTTTTTTCCCAGAAAATGTTTCCTCAGACTGAAGAAAAATTAAGATAGTTCAGAGATTAAAATACACAAAGATTAATGTATCTATATTCAAATTTTAAAAGCCTCTTGTGGGCTTCAATCACCAACCTAATAATTTACTTTCAGGAATTTTAATTATCTTTTACCATGTAGCTCATAACTACAAATCTTGGTGATGTTGATATCACCAAGATATCATTTTTTTTTTTTGCCTTAGCCACAGAAATGCTCATGTTGAATACTTATTTGTAAGAGTTGTACATATCAAATGGAGAAATTATTATCTTCTTTTGCTCATTGACATATCAAATGAAAAATGGAATAATAGGCTTTTCATTCTGTGAGACTGTTGCTCAGTGTTCATGGTCATATTGCTGCAGTTTATGTCTAGTCACAGGTTCAGTAAAAGTGTCAGCTTAATATCAGTATACATGCCCCACTATGGGATACAACAACAAAGATCTTTGGATCAGGGGATATGCCTGAACTTAGGAAGGAGAGGCCTATAGAAAAATTAACTATCTGATCTTCTGTTATCCAAGGACATTATGAGTGAGGGGATGGTTAACTGACACTACTGATACTCCATTAATCAGAGAGTTTAAGCTTGGGCTATTATAGTGTAACCTCCAGGGTCCTATGTATGATCTCCCTTTGTAAATTGGCAGTAGGTCTGTGCCTTCTGAAAGAGGAGCCTTTCTAGAAATTCTGACTGAAGGTTATACCACAGGTAGACTTTTTAACTGATTTTCTTCAGGAAGTAAAAAGCTTTATGGAAAGGATTTCTCTGAGGGCAGACACATGGCTGCTAGTGAAGGAAATCATTATTTATATTTGAATTTTTCAGAAAAGGTTTTTCATAAGGGTGTTTTAAAGGACTTTGCGGAAAAAAAAAATAAACCAGCACCAAAACCCCCAAACAAATAAACTTCACAAACAGAAAGCCCAACAACCAAATCCAGTCTTTTATAGCCTCTATATTTGAATCTCAGTTGTTCCCTCTGGTTCCCATTGGTGTTATACTTCATTTAAAGTAATGACATTTTATGGCCTGGTGATTTTATCAACACTTAAAAGTAGCTGATTAAAGAATAAGCAACCAGGCTCTTTACAGTGGTACTTCCTGACTGTAATCACAAGCTGAAACACAATAAGTTCCTTTAAACATAAGAAAATTATTTTGTAGAGTGGTTACATAGGTTAAAAGGTCTTGTAGAGTGGTCAAACACAGGTTATTCAGTGTGACTGTGAAGGTTCCACCCTTTGAGACATTCAAAAGTCAACCAGACTCCATCCTGAGCTGGATTAGACAGTCTTCACAAGTCCCTGCCAACTTTATCACTGACTCTGTGGCTATCATGGAATGACCTCTGCTTTGAAGGAAGTTGTATTTTTCCTGGGAAGCAAGCAGGTCTGTTCATGAAGACAAACTTGTAAGGGACTGTAGGATGTCAAGAGCAGAAGACATGAGACAGACAAAGATCAGCATCTCACAGAGGACATGTGAAAGAGGAGAAGGAAGCGAGTGACCCATAGCCAGGTCTCAAGGACAAGGGAAAAGAAATTTCATGGAGTATAAATACTGGTACTCTGGGCTTGGTTTGGTTTGGTTGTTATAAATAAACCTACATATTTCATTTTAATGAAATCATCACAGAGATGATTTTTTTATAGTTGTTCACTTTCAGATTTATATAATCATACATTTAAATTCTAGCTACTTGTGCAACAGCTACATTATGTAGTCTAATCAGCTCTTCAGACATGCATATCATCATCCATACATTATAAACACAAAACCACTTGCTTTCTGTTCACGACCATCTTTTTTATTGCTGTTGTATCCATTATCATTGAACGTCATATACAGAAGCTTTCTCAAAAATATCCCACGAGATTTTTAAATTTTGGATTTATCTTTTTTTTCAGTCACTTTGAAAAAAGAGAATGTGTTTTGCATGCAAACAAAGCTGGAAAATGTCTCAATCAACCTATATAATCAAGGGTGTGTGTTTTGCTTGTTCATTGCAATGGCCTCACAGAGATAGCAGATAATATTCACTACTAATTTTTTTAGCATATTCCTGTTTTCTTCTTTGTTTAAAGAGTCAATTAAAATTTAGCCTGTCATCAGCATACACTGCTTTGTATGCTGAAGAATATTTTGAAGAATATCAACTGTTTTGTAATGACAGTGGAGAAGCTTTGTTCTCCCTCAAATTTACCTCAATGTTTTTTTAGTGAGCAAATCCCAGTTGTGTAAAAACTTTCTTTTTCTACTTAGTGGAGAGTAGATTGCACTTAAGAGCCGAACAAGGAGAGGAAACAAAGTGTACTGTCACAATCTCTAGAATATAGGTAATCACTGTAGTCTGACAGAACAGTATGAGTAGAAAAAAAAATCACCTTTTTCAAAGATATATTCAGGCAAGAATGTAAATTAGAGGCAATGACAAATCTTAAAAACAGGAATACTGTAAAAAATGAGCACTCAGCTCAGCATTGAAGTTGCACAGGATATATTCGAAAGTATGGAATCTCCTTTCTAGAACATACACACTTTACCTGTGTTTGTTACTGCTTAGTGAGAAAGAATAAAACAAGATTGCAGAATTAAAATGCATACACATGGAAGAAAAGAGGTGAAAATAGCTAAAAGCAATTACCAATTGCCTTCGTTTGATATGGCCAAGGTAAACCTTCAGCAGCAACTCAGAATGGGGCAGAATATTATATATATTAGTCCGAAAACCAATTGCTTCTCACTCTGCTGTCTCAGAGAACCATAGATGTTTCACCTTGATTTTATGCAGATACTTGGACAATAATATTGCCATTAAAAAAAAAAAAAAATTGCAGTAGATGCCTCAGTACTTTCCAAAAATCATGGAATTCAAATCACAATCTTTTGAAGAAGAGCTAATGTTATAAGATCATTTTGTCTAGCCTTTTTACTCAGCCCCTTCTTTTTCTTTCTTAAGAGTTAAAAAGAAAATGGGTGAAAGGTGCAAGGAAGATGAAAGAAGTGAAGGAAAGAGGTGCCCTTACAGAAAAGTCACTAATCTCAGCAGGAAGATGGGGTGGGACTGAATCAAGAGCACAGAGATCCTTATCAGATGAAGAGGACCACACTTGAGCTTTCCCTGGGATTAAAAAGAAAAAAGAGAAAAGAAAACTATGGGAAGAAACTTTAACTGTCTTAGGTGTGCTAGCCACCAAAGGAGAGCAGAAAAGAGAAAGACAAGGATGTCAAGCATCTGGGGCTGTCAAGAAACTAAGGATGAGAAGTTGTAAGTTAACAGAGGGGCTCACCTCACCTTGAGCAGCCACCTTCAGTGTCCTACACAGTATGAATCTACTTAACACTCCCAATAATGGCTCTCTTGCCTGTTCCTCTCAGAACTGTGAGTTCAACTTTGAAATATAGATGGCTATTCTTCTTCTGTTTTTCTTCCAAATACTTGTCTGCAACTCTCTTTTGCCTTTAAAACTAGCAGTCCTGATCCCTCTTCTTGTTTTCTCCAGCACTAAATCTCTCTCCTTACAGTCTTTAGAATTGCTGAAATATTATAAAGGAAATCATAACTTTAATCTTTAATCAGTGCCTGGATATTCTACTTTGAATTCTTCAAGACTCAATTTTTTGTATATGAGAACATGCATATGCATCCATTAAATTGGAATACGTACAGGAAAACAATTGTATGGATTATAATTTCTATTCCTGTTCATTTTTTAAATAAAAATTCTTATCAGGATTTTTAAATTTTTAACCTTGTTCTAGGACT
>JAYDZK010000113.1:72441362-72468039 GCA_034509185.1 Euphonia xanthogaster
TTCAACCTTGTTCTAGGACTTGGAACTTAGCAAGCATTATACCCTCTCTGTGTCTGTAAAGTTTAACTGCTTATTATAAATATTATTTATAATCTAAATACTTAGAGAAATACATTTTTGATTGTAGAATGCTGTTTTGCTTGTCAATACATAATCCAAATTCAGGTCTTTAATGAAACTTAAGAAAACTTTTTTTCTGTTTGGCACATTGTGTCAGACAATATGCGCTTTTAATGCAAGATCCATGAGGAGAGCACAACTGTTTACAGTATGCAAATGATATGTAAATATGCCCTTGTTTTCTGACAGAATCATTGATGCTCAAGGATATCCTACCTTCCCCAAATGAGATGCAAAGAATGAAAAATTCTCTCAAGTTCAGCAACTGCCAAACTCCACATCTAGTAGAGCAGTGTCTAGCGTTCCTGGCCCTGCAAGCTGAATACCAAAACCCCTGCATGTCTGAAAAGCACAAGACATTTATTCTGTAACTAAGAAGGGCAGATAGGTCCCTGCGAATGGTTCAAAGGTAGAAGAGAACAAAAGACAGAGGAAACCTCCCTTGGAGATCTCACTGTTCTACTACTTCAGGGAGGATGGACGCACACCTTGATCATTGAATGACCTTTTGATTTCAGCTTCAAAAGAGCTTCGTGTCTCTACATAGTCAGGGATTTCAATCAGGCAGAAGCCCAGGTGCTGCAATCTATACACCCCTGCCACGGAAGCCTCACTTGAGCTTACATGACACTCTTGATCCCTCTCCAGAGGTAAGACTTAAATGAAAGAACTAATTACATGGCCAGCTAGTCAGCAGGTGTCCGATTTTTTATTTTTTAATGAAATTTTAAAAAGAAAAAATACAATAATTTTAACAGTAAGGTTTACTTATCACAGTAAGGTTTTGTCTTTCAAACCACAATTATACAGGCAAAAGGTAAATAGCAATAGAACTATAGGCAAAAGGTATAATTTAGAACAAACACTAGTGACACCAAATTTCCAATGTCCGGAAGGAAGTCTAGAAGAAAGGTGGATGGGAATAGTGACTCTTCCATGTTTATAAAAGCAGCAATGTATAGAGTTCATGAAGTGTCCATGACACAGTGTTTTTCTTTCTGACATATAATTAACAATGCAAGAAATATGAATTTATGGGTTAGGGACCAGATCCTGTGCTTGTATAGCATTGCTAAAATTAATAGAAATCAGCTTATTAACCTCCCCAGGGGATCTTGTGCTAAATATTATATGAGCTGCTTGATGTTCTCATCTTCTACATCTCACATCCTTCATACAAAGGAAATGTAGGCAGTTTCTTTTTCAGATTGTATTCAATATTTTATGTGCTGAACAGAGACACTCAGTTTCTTCACTTGTCCTCAATCTTTTTTAATGTAGCACCATTTGAAATAGGAGGTAATATGGGGAGTGTCTATATCTTAAAAAGCTGCTTCTCTTTCCAACAGCCACATATTAGTTTAAATCATATAGGCAATATTTTCTACATCATTTCCAAAACTCTGTTTCAACTGTAAGACAAAATGCAACTATTTTGCTGACATAAATGAAGGTGCAGTAATTATTAGCCACCTATTTTCACAATGAATAAAGATATTTACTCATTTATCTTACTCAGTTGTTAGTCTGTATTCTATTCAATTTCCACCTAGAAACTACATGGAAGCTGTGTCTCAAATGTGCATGTGATTTGACTGTGGTGTTCCAAAAAGTGCTGCACACTGAGTAATGCCCTGATTACTGCAGCCACTTACTATGCTAAATGCACACTCGTCTTGGGTCAACTGTGCAATAGAACTGCCTGCAGCTTGAGTAAGATTGCATATCCACAACACATTTCTGTATAACAGATTCAGTTGAACCATGTACACACCCAAAGGAGTGGTTTCTCATCTCAGCTGCACTCCAGATTTTGGGAAAAAGAAATTCTTTCTCCCTCATATCTCTGCCCCAATATACTTAATCAAGAGAGAAGATTCAATTAAAGTTAATCTCCACTTACATTTTCTTAGCCCCTAAATATATTTTATTTTCCTGCAAACGTCATATACTGGTGTTTTGCTCCTCAGTGGAATTCACAGAATGGATTGGGGTTTTGAAGGGATGGCAGTGGGTAATTCCAGCCTCTGTGGTCAAGCAGGGTCATCCTAGAGGGCATCACACAGGATTGCGCTGAGATGGTTTTTGCATATCTCCAGTGAGGGAGACTCCACAGCTTCCCTGGGCCAACTGTTCAGTGCTCAGTCACCCACACAGTAAAGAAGTTCCTCCCTCCATTCATGTGGAACTTCCTGTGCATCAGTTTCTGCCCACTGCTTCTTGTTCTATTGCTCAGCACCTCAGACCAGAGCCTGGATCCATGCTCTGGACAGCGCCCTTTCAGATACTGATAGACACTGATGTTATCCTTTTTTAGTCCTCCCTTCCAGAGACTGAACAGGCCCTTCTCTCAGCCTTTCCTCATAAGAGAAATGTCCTACACCCCTAATCATCTTTGTCACCCTCCTCTGGACCTGCTCCAACAGCTTCCTCTTTTGTACTGAGAAACCCAGAACTGGACACACTCCAGTGCGCTGCGTAGAGGGGCAGGATCACCTCCCTCAACCTGCTGGCAATGCTCTTCCTAATGCACCCCAGGCTACCATTGGCCTTCTCGGCAACAGGGCCACTGCTGGCTCATGGACAGCTTGTTGTTCACCAGCACATCCAGGTCCTTCTCCATGGAGCTGCTTTCCAGCAGTTTGGCCCCCAGCTTGTCCTGGTCCATGGGGTTGTTTCTCCCTAGGTACAGGACCCTGCATTTGCCCTCACTGCGTTTCAGAGAGTTGCACTCTGCCCATTTACATCTCTCCAACCTGCTGAGGTCCCTGTGAGGGGCTGCACAGCCCTCTGGGGTATCGGCCACTCCTCCCAGCTTTGTGCCATCAGTGAACTTGCTGAGGAGGCCCCTGCCCCTTCATCCAAGTCATTGATGAATACACTAAACAATACTGGGCCCAGTATTGAACCTTGGTGGGGGACACCACCAGTGACAGGCCTCCAACTACATCCTGTGACAGTGATTACAGCCCTCTGGGATCTGCTGTTCAGGCAGCTCTCAATCCAGCTCCTGCCCATTCATCCAGTTCACACTTCTTGAGTTTGCCTGTTAGAATTTTCAAGACAGTGTCAAAAGCCTGGCTGAAGTTGAGGTAGAAAATATCTACTGTTCTCTCCTCATGCATCCAGGTAGCCATTTCTTTATAGAAAGCAACCAGGTTGGTCAAGCATGATTTACCTTTAGTGAATCCATGCTGGCTGCTTCTCACCTGTTTCTTGTCATCCATGTGGCTAGAGATGGCATCCAGAATGAGGCACTCGATTACCTTTTCAGGGATTGATGTGAGGCTGACTGTCTGGTAGTTCTCTCCTTGTCTTTTTTTGACATTCACCTTCTCCTAGTCCTCAGGCAACTCTCCTGATCATCACAACCATTCAGAGCTCATCAGTAAGAAAATCATCTCTATATTACTAACCCTGTGTGCAGCACAAATCCAAAACACAGCAGTTTACCAGTCACTGTGAAGAAAATTCACTCTACTCCAGCCAATACCAGCACAGAGCTTTAAGAAACCTTTTGGGACAAGGCACTTTAATCTGTCCCTTCTGCAAGGTGAAATCCCCATCAACCTGTTGGCTTCTGTGCAACTTTCAAAGAGACAATTCCATACCGCCCTGCCACTGGAGTGTTGTAATTGTCCACTGTGTTGTAGAGGAGGATTAATTTACTTTCCATTTAATCTGCTTCTATAACCTCTTAAAAAGAAATGAACAAAAAAAAAATCTCAGTTCTTAATGAAAAATTTTAAGTATGAGATGTGTCACAGAACAATAAGCCTTTAAAATTTTATATTTTATGTCTAGGAATAAAAAGTATAAACTTCCTTTTTTATACCACATTCCAATTTCCATATAAATTTACATAGCATGCAGTAAATCAGCTTAAAGATAAACTGTTAATATACTTTGCTTGCAAAGGGCAGACCATTAACAGAAAGTTTACTTTTAGGCCTTTTAAATTCTTCTCCTATCTTCTGCTCTCTCTGGCTCTGTGACCTCAGGGGATGTAATCCCTTAAAATACTGCTCATCTTCAATTAGCAGAGAGAACATATGTACGTTCTTCACTGAAATCCCCAGGTATCATGCAATGCAGTTCACTTCAGATTTTACAGTTAATTAAAGCCTCATGCACATTTTTTGATTCTCCAGCTGACACTGGAGAGTTTTAAAGCTTAGACCATTTTAGCTATTACTCTGCTAAAAAAGTTTACTAATAAACATAAATGTTCATGTGCCTTTCTTGCTGACTAAAATACTGTAATGGGAAGTTTATAAACACTGACCTCCACCTACAAAGAGAATGAGTAGAAACTGAGGTTGCTGGAGGTACCAGATTTTGAACTGTCTGCATAAAAATAATCTCCCACAAAGACCAGAATTCTCTGAGAAAACATACCTTTAAAATTAGCAAATGAACATTGAGAAGAGGTCACAAAATATTTCCAGGTTATAACCTTGACAACTAGTAAGGAAAAAGTCACCTATTGTGAATAATATGCTTAGATCTTGTTGTAGACAGATGTGACTTGCTGATATGAGAATAAATACCATGCTTTTTGAAGGAAATAAAGCACATTGTTTTCTCTCAGATCCCTTTCAACAGTCCCTAAATTTACAGTATGTTTTCAAATCCTTCCTTTATATTTAGTGTCCTGTATAAGGAATATGTATATAATAGTTGCCTGACAGATGGTTTGTTCTCATAAGATGAAGATTCAGTGCTATACTTTTTTTTGTTTTAGTAAAAAATATCCTAATTCTATTTCTCTTTAGAGTAGTAATTCTTTTAAACTCAGTACTTCTGCTTTTTTTTTTTCCTCAGCTAATATTGATCTTCCTTTTACCAGGTTGTTCCAGTCACCTTTTTAATCTGTCATCTTCTTTCCCTCTTCTGGTTACTGCTTCTCTTTTCTCCACCTTTCTTCCACATTCAGTATCTTATTTTTATCTTTTTAACATTCATGCACTCCTCCTGAACTTTCACTGGACTGAAGGCCCTTGATCATGGCATAATCTCATGCTTGAAGAAGTTATTATCTGAAGACTGACTATAAAAATGTCACTGCACTGTTATTCTCCCATGCATCTCAATAAGGGGTTGATCTCATCAGATCAACAGGGCTTTGTTACAAATAAAAATATTTTTACTCCTTGTGCTTAAAAATATCACAGTAGGCCAAATCATTGCACATTCCAGTGTTTCTGAAATTAATTCTTTTATCTTATATTGATTTAAGTTCTTAACACATAAAGTTTTCCAGGCACATTTAGTGACTGAAGAACTTAATGAAGACTTAAACCTTCATTCTGTTTCTGATATTGTTACATTGCACACTTGGTCCTTGTATAAGAAACTGCTTTGAGGTCAAAGAACATACAAAAGTATAACTAAAAGCACAATTAGGGCCTATATTTCTTCTCACCTGAGTGGCCCCTGGGCCCATGAAGAATTTTTTGTTTGTTTTTTTTTAACTAAAAGGTAGCTGAGGAAACCATTAGAAAATAAGTCCAAATATTCTGTGTTCATGGGTATTTTGCTCATATCTGTTGAGCTACCAACCTACAAGAAGTTTTCTGCAGCGACCATGGGGAGACAAGTCACCATCTGCCAATGTTGGTTACAAACCAAGGAATATGCAAGAGGAATGTACACTGCAAAACAGATCTACATTCTTACATGTTCCACAAGATCCAGGGGCATATAAAGCTAGACCTAGCTTATTGTTCCACCTCTCTTGAAGTTTAGAAACCTTTTGACAAAAGAATTAGGTGGATATTTTATATTTGAAATATTTCTATTTGTGAAAGGGCCAATAAAAATGTATTAGCAATTGTATTGATAGAGGAGCAAGATGGTAACCTACAGTACCTTTTCCCAACATAAACATTCTTCATGTGGTAAAAGGCATATAAAAAGATGTATGCTTCAGAAACATTTCCTTTTTTGTCAGCAGCATATACTTGACTGCCTTGGGAACATTGTTCTTCTTTTCTTCTCAGGTAAACCTGCTGTCTGAAAAATGCCTTAGCTCACTGGCTATTCTTTATTGAAGATTTTTCTGGGTATTCATTATTTTCACCCTATTTCTGTGAGTCTAATTTAAAATAGCTTATGATGATTATTTTAATTTAATCCACATCCCTTATTCATTCTCTTTCAGAAGAGAACTGCATGTATTTCTTTGATATAAAAAGGGACTCTGAAAAAGCTAAGAAAGAGTCATGGCTAGAAATGTTGGATGATATAAATTGGCATATACCTATTAATTCCACTAGGTCTGTGCACATTTAACTTGACCTGTTTCTACATTTGCAATAACATGATCTCATTTAATATTCTAGATAGTTTCTCATTACTTGTGGCGGATTTGCATTTCTGTGGGCCTGTTTACTTTGTCTGTGAATGTATTTGAAATTCAGAGAGAAAAATTACATTATTCTATAAATTTGAAACTATTTAAATAAAAGCAGCTCTTGCACAGAAAAAACAACAATAGTCTGTAATTTCCTCTCTTGTGAAAGCTTATAATTCTTGTATGTTATGACATAAATGAAATGACTTGGCCCACTTCTGGTCATGGAAATCAAAGAAACAACTCTTTAATTTTATGATTACTTCCTGTCAGAATAGCAACACACTGTAACTTGACAAAGCGAAGTACAAATGTAGGTGAACTGTAAATGCTCACCCTAAACAAAATAACAGTTTGTAACACAGGTGTTTCTACAAGGTCAGGTGAAAAAAATTCAAACAACAAACCCTTAGATTTCCTGATAACATTATTCAGTAATATAATTTATTGCAACTCTTCTGCCAAAGCTTTAGAATGCTGAGCACATTTATTACAGATTCTCAGTCAATTGCCAATAGGGAAGGAAGACAAAGAAAGGATGTATTGTATTTTACATGAAAAAAGATATATTTTTCTCCTCACTCACCTATAAAATTATTGATGAGTAAAAGGAAACTGCAGGAAAAATATATTACTTCTTTATCAGTCCACATCAAGATTTCACCCATAGAGAGAACTGTAGAACTTGCTATACATGTTTTCCTATTAGTCATCTTTGATTTTTCCAGATTCTGGAGAAAAGATCCGATTTTTCTTTAAGAATACATTCAGAATTTTATGCTTTGGAATTTCTTTAATAGAATGTAAATTGATAAAAATCTCTTTAACTTGGTGATAATACCAGATAATGGGCTAGATTATAATTGCTGCAATAGTTTTGGAGTCTTGATTTTTGGGTTTTTTTTGGGTGATATACATAAAATTTTCCTTTCTCAGCAGTTTTTTAAAATTAGCATATTCATTTTAGCACTTCAGTCTCTTTTTTAATTGAGTGAGACAACAGTAATCACATTAGTAGAATTAAGAAAAATGACATGGGTAAATACTAAATGATGAAGAAAAGCTTAGTATCATTACAGAGTTATAAGACTTGCAATATCCCAGAGTTAACAGGGAAACACATTCATATCATTAAATAAATCTGTATTAAAGTAAAATAAAATAAAATAAGGAAGTATTGTGCATAAATTCTGCATAATCTATAAAAAATGGTTTTAAGGCATCTTTTAAAATCAGTACTTTCGTCAAGACAAACTTGCCTATGCTTTTAAGATACACAGGGGAGTATTCATGATTTAAACTTGGATTAATCCATATCAAATACATTTGTGAAAGATTACCTTAATAGCTCAGTAATTCTCTAAATGACTCTGATACATTTAGCAATGTACCTGTACTACAAGAAATATTTTCATAAGGGTGAATATGTCATTGCCAGCATGAGCATCAGAGAAATGTGAAGACAAGTTGTGCTCCAAAAGAAACAGTTCTTTTCTATAGATTGCAAATGCATTTTTGAAGGAGAGTTGCTTGTTGTTGCCATCATCATCATCATCCATTCCCCCATGCATTAAGCTCACATCAAAACAAAATCATACCTTGGATCTGGAAGGATCTCAGGTGCAAGAGAGGGAAAAGGTGCTTGGAAAGCAGTAGTTGTGTACGTCAGAATTTTTCAGGGGCAGACAGCCATCCAAGAAAGCTCAGCTCTATTGTGTCCTCCTGATTTCTTCTTTGCTTCCTCATTTGTGTCTGGTTGCCTCTTTTTTTTGTGTTAGTGTTGAAGAATAAAACAGCATTGTGACTTTAATAAATCTGGAGTTTCTGTTTTGCTTCATTTTTAAAATCTAGGGTTACCTATAGCTGTAGGTTATATGAATTTTAAGATTACCTTTAGAATGCAGCTCACAGAAGAGCAAGGCAGAGGCAAATTCAGTTAGCAGTATATAATAGCCCACATACTCTTATGATGTACAACAAACTCCTAATAAACAATATGCTAGAATGTATGGTTCTTCATAAAGAAATATTTTTTTGCTGGTGACTTCTTTTTAATTTTTATTTGTAGGCCCTGCTTTATTCTTCCCTCCAGAGGCAGATTTTTTTTCTTTTTATAAAGGATTACAAATATTTCCATCTGCATCTAAGCATTTTAAATCTTTTCATTTTGTGACATTATATTTTTTAACCACTTACCACAGCATTTTCAAGAAATCATAATGTGTGCAGAATTAAGTTGAAGGTATTTTCAGATCATCTCCCATTATATTTTCTCTTAATCAGTTATTTAACCTAGAGAATAAGATTTTATTTCATAGTGAGATTGATTTGACAATATTGACTAAAACATACATAAATTTCCACAGAAGTTCAATGCGATGTTCAATGCAAGTTCAATGACAACTTGCATATCTGACATGTAAAGACATGTGATCAAGTTTCCTTTGCAATGATAAACCAAGCATGCCATCATGCTCCCTTTGCAGTTTTACTCCTGGGAGGACATAGGATATTAGCTGAACTTAAAGATGTCAGTCAGTTAAGATCCTAAGCATTAGTGACAGTGACTAAACAGAGATTCTTATAAAAATTCTGATGTTTTCCTCATGTAAATGTACCAGACGTTGAGTCATCTAAGGTAGGAGGCATATTTATTATTTATTTAGATCATTTGCCTGTCCTTACATTTCCTTATGCCAGGCTAGTTTGGAGGTAATAAGTAAGAGTGTTAGATGAATATAGTTTTTTTGAGAAAAGCAACTTCATACCATCTTTGTTTAAATCTTTTATGAAAACAGTCAAATCAAAGGTATGTCTTTCTTTCTCCTAAGATATACAAATGCTTAATAAATAACAGACATATACAGATAACACAATTGGATGAAGATGTCTCCTTTTTTCTGAGATATTCTCAATGGCATTTCAGATTAAAGGATTGATCGAGAGTTTCCATATCTCAGAGTAAAGATCACTGCAAAAGCAAAGAGAAAAAAATCACTGAGAAAGAAATCTCAGCCACACAGGCTGCTGAGAGACTGCAGGGGCAAGAACAAAGTACTGTTGTTCTGTGATCCATGTCAGAAGATTTAGCAATTGTTTAAAGAAAATGGTCTAGACTAGAAAACATTTGGAAAAGAATAAGACTGTAAGGAAAACTACATGAAAAAGTGAGACACGGTTGCTAAAAGAAATGACTTGTATTAGAACCAAGTTATTAACTAAAATATTATGATCGAAATGAGATTATAAATTGTTTGTTAAATTGATTTTATGCAATAAACTATAAAAACTACTTTCTAGTCTTTTTGTCATACACTACTTCCATGGCATTATGTCCCATAATGGGGGATGGGGAAGGAAAACACAAACACCATTCCTTTTGGTTTGACCAGTCCTCTTACGAAATGGAAAATTCATGATTGGTCTTTGTTAATCCATCTACAATAACTACTCAACAGAAAATGATAACAGTGATATTTCCAGCAAGGAAAAGAAAAAAAAGAAAGGTTTAAGTGACATGGCATGTTTATAAGAAGATTGACCTAATATTCTAATAAGCACTACTGCCCGAAGATAAAGATGAAAAAAAGACACTTTAAAGATGAGCTCAGCTTTGGGGGGGAAAAAAAAAAAAAAAAGAGGAGAAAACATTCTGAAGTTTGCACTTGGTCTTTTACAGTCTGTCTTCTAATTTATACAGTATGAGCTAAAGTTACAAGCATAAATAGGGCACGAAATATACCTTTTACAGAGCATATCAGAGCTCTCAGGAAAGCAGATTTAAGGCTTATACAAAGATACACAGTAATCTATTTCTGAAGTAGCATTCGGTTTCCTTCTTAAGGCAAACGAAAAAATGTCAAACAAATATTCTGGAAACAAAAAAGGGCATGATTCATTTCCTAAGCAATAGCGTCAGCTGAACACAAAACTCCCTGTAGAACCTAGTAACACAGAATGACAGAGCCCTGAAAGACATGAGTTGGATGTTCCACACATATGCCAGAAATACATTTCCTGAATGTGATAACAATGATGACAAGAGTTTCTCCAGCTAAATATGATGGTACAGTAAGTATAATGGAAAAGCTAGGTGCTACATATAAATATAAAGAAAACTGCTATGAGAGGAAAGTGAGGGGACTCTTGAAATCTTGGGGTAATAAAAAGTTAATTGCTAGACTCAGTTTTATGTTGAGATCAGCAGTTCTTAAAATAATGTTATGGACAGTGAAGACTCACAGGAGCTGCTTGCTCCTCAATATTCCATAAAGATCTTCATGGATCATAAGCTATAATGTACTAAAAAAGTCTTTCTGCCATTTCCCCCAATAGAAATTAACCACCTTATACCAACATCTAGTATTCCTCTTGAATTTAATGAATTTCTTATTACATTTATTGAATTATACCTGTAATTCTCTTCCTCATTATCTCGAACACTTCCTCAGAGATTATTGGGGTTGAAGGTTTACTGGAAGTTATATTGGTGGTGTTTTGAATGAACAAGAATGAGTCTTGAATTTCCTTCTGCTAGGCCCAAAAGGCTTCACATGAATATAATAAACATACATTTTCTTTAAAATTTTTTTAATAGTAGCACTAATTTATTGTTTCTTAATGTTGGCAAGATCTTCCCAGAAATATTGTTTCTGTCTTATTTATTGATGTCATTCATTGGGGTGGGATCCTGATTAATTGCATGAGAAAAAAAATCCTATAAAAGTATATTCAACTATTTGTGTTTCAATAATCACTCTTTTACTAAGTACTTATGTAATGGGAAACTTACAGGCTGAGGCCAAATATGTAGGAAATGCTTTTCAGATAAATATGAAAAATAAAGAACTGAAAAAGTTCATTTATGACAATACAAAGCTATTAATTAGCAAACGTTACTAAAGATTGTACAGACCTCTAAATTTCTCACTGATTCTCAAAATGAATAAGGAAAACAAAAATTACCAAACTGTAGATTTGTCAACTCCTAAAAAATTACGATTTTAAAAAATATATTATGTTTACTTTAATTAACACCTTGTTCAGATTACAATACACCACGGTGTCCATAAGCTGTATTTTGACAATAAATGAGGCACTAACTCTTCCTGCTTATGGCAGATGCTCCTCTTTCCATGCCTTCTCATGCTGTCTTCAGTTTTGTTTGGTTTTTTATTTTCTTTGTTTGCCTTTAAGCAGATTTTTTTTTCCTATACAAACATGGCTTGAATATATAAATAGTCTAAGGAAGACATAAGAAAAAGGGATGGAGAAGAGGAGAAAGACAAAATGGAAAGGAAGGCAGAACAGGTAAGTGAACATAAGCAGGAAAGACGACAAATCAGGGTAAGCAAGAATTAATTCCCTATTGCTGCATTTTCTTCCTAGGAGCACTAGAAAGCTAAATGATAGTAAGATTAGTATTAGACATGTTGCTCAGTTCAATTTAGAGATTTTAATGGCCTCCTGAAAATAAAGATTCCTTGTTTTTTTTTGAGATTTGTCCTTTATAATAATGCATAAGACTTATGCTCCTCAAGTGTGAAAGCCTTCTTACTCAGAAGGAATGAGGAAGACATGAAGTTGGAGAAACAAAAAAGATATGAAAAGTTGGCAATGAGGAATGGCAGGAAGATAATGACAGGTGATTAAGACCCTGGATCACCTAAAAGCTCACTGAATGCAAGTAAAATCTTTCAATTAATTTAAAGGAATGGTGTCCAGAGAAAAACAAAAATAAAATGAAATAAAATGTCTGTAAAAAAAGGAAAGGTATATTATCATATATTGACCAGAAAATTACAAAACATTTTATCATTTTATCTATAATATTTATTTAGAAACATTTGTTTCTAGAATCCTGAACAATGGTTTGGACTTTCAAAAGAAAAAGGGAAGAGGGTGGGGGGAGGCAAAACATTACATATTTTTTTGTTGCAGTCTTATTTTTAAAATATTATTCACAGTTTTTAAACTTTTGTTTATGACAAAGTCACCTTTAGAACCAAGTTGCCCATTTTTTTAAATTTAAAAACATCAATAATGTATCTTTCAATTTATATATGAATAATTTCTACTTATTACTCTATAGTGATATTTTATGGAAGAATCAACATTGCAGAAGGTAATGACAATATTTCTACTACCAAAAACTATCACACAGTTCTATAGTCCACAGGGAACTTACAAAGAAAAGGAGTGAAGTTCAATAATACCAAACTGTCCAAATAATGGCAGGTGTTTGGTCCCAAAGTGTGATTCCATATGGTACACATGCTTGCGCAGACAACACTTGTGTGTTTGGGGATTTTTCCCCTTCTGTGGGTGCTCCTGGCTGCAAGCTGTGGGCAGAACTGATCTTAAAGTCAGGTCAGGTAAGGCAGGTTTTGAGGCCCAGTCACAGGGTTACAACATGCTCTGGGACAAGCATATAGGGATGAAGCTCCTTGGGGCAGGCAGCACCCTTCCGATGCTGCAGACAGGCGTCCCTGAATTTGGGCTAGCCAGCAAAACCAGGGCTGCCCACACTCCAGAGCCACTTCTAGCGGCAGCCTGTTTTTGTCATGCATCCGGACCATCTCCAGGAGTACAGCAGCATGGAAACTGAAGTAAATGCACAACATTATAAAAGTAGGTAAATATTAGTTGGTGTCTATGTAGATTAAGCTATCAAAGAAGCAGAAAAAAAACAGGGAAAAATATCTTATCATGAACTGATTGGTATTGTTCTGTGGGAAGACATCATCAGAGACACTCATGCCCTTTGGAAACTCAGACAGTGTCTAGACTTCAGCACTGTAACGAGACAGTAATTCAAATGGCAAAATGCAGAATGCTTCTCCTGTAACACTGTTCAAATCAATTAAAAAATGTAGATCGATAATGTCAAATTGAATTGCTTTGGGATTATTTAGAGTCTCCTCTTTTCCCAGCAGTCACATGTTTAAGGACTGTGACAAATTCTTCCAAGTATTAGTGGTATCAGCTAGACAAAACAAGTTTATTATTTGCAAAAAAAAAAAAGTGCTAAAGTAACAGCTAAATGGACGCAATATTAAATCATGCTCTGACAACTGCATAGCTAAAAAATGAATAGAGGTTGCTCTCTTTTTTCCTCTGAGTCCAACCTGCCCTCTATGTAGACTGTTCTGGAAAACTTGACTCTGCTTGGGGCATTTGGTCAGTCTTTGATTTTCTCAAGGACTTCAGTGAAACCAAGTCCTTTTATGCTGTCAGAAGTATTGGAAAGAGTTTCTTTAGCCTAGCATCTGACCTTTCTTCTGACATCCAGCTTATTGGTTTTGATTTTGGGACTGTTAATAAAATTCATGTTAAGTTTCTGACTGTTGTAGTCAAAACGTTTGTATTACAGTTTCTTTCCTGTTCCTTATTCTTGTCAGAGTGCTTTCCCTACTTATCTGAGTCTATGTTTCTGCAGTGCTGCCAACTGGTAATACTCTTATTATCATAAATATAGGCATTCTGGAGTATTTTATGGAGTTATATGAAAGGTTGATACAAGCTGTTAAATTCTATTCACCATGGATGCCATCTCACTTTAATTAATAAAAATGCTACCACCTGCTTTTATTTCCGGTTGTACTAACACAATTCATGACCATATGCAGAAGGTTCCTCTTCCTCTTTGCAGGGCAGGAGGGAGAGGAGAATATAGACTAGAGCACTAGCTCTCTAAGAGTTACTCAGAAACACTGATAAGGCTGAAGGTGAGTGTGTAGGAGAGATGATTTCCAAAACATGAAGGATAGTAAGTATTGCCAACAGAATTCCTAAAGTATGAAATGTTTGAATGTTTTTGCATCCATGTTTAAGATGGCACTTGTCCTTTAAGAGATTTCATATGGAATTAGGTTCAGAAGTTTTCCTTAAAAGAAAAAGACAGAACAAACCAAAACCAATACCCACAGAAAATAAAAAGGTCTAAAAGTAAATCTTTTAGAAAGTTTCATTATTTTTGACTCTTTTCAAGTCTTACAATACTACTTTAAGTTTCCCTTTTGGATAACCTGTGATTGATGTTAATGGCACTATTTCTGTTCTCTTAAGTTAAACAGCATTTGTAGGAGACAGAGATAAATGAATCAAATAATTTTGAATCAGAACCACTGCAAGAGGAGCGAATAGCTTTCAACAAAAGATAACTCCTGCAGTTACTATTTATGAGTCAAGATTAGATATCATTCAATCTTGTGCTAATGTCTCAGAAATTCTGTTGGCAGGTCCCTCTCTCTGGTTCAGATTTACAAGGGATCACAAATACTTTAAATAGAAGGTTATTCTTCTAACCTGAACCTCCACGTACAATTACCTCAGAGACATGACTCTATTAATGTAATTACATTTCTACCACTCTAAAACCTCCATTATGCCATATGTTCTGATGCAGAAAACATTTATGTAAAACACTATCCCTTGGTAATCAGCCTTCCTGCTTCCTTCTAAACAGCCTTGTAGCACTCAGTATTTTTGAAAGACAGGCTTCAAAGGATGCCCTCAGAAGCTGCATGCAATTTTGCACCTGTATCTTCTGTTTTATGTAGAAAATTTCATGTTAATTCAACTGCTTTTTCAATAAAGCTTTCCAAACTAAGAAAGTACAGTGGTTTTCAGGGGGGTTTAAGACACCTGCTTGGTTTTCGTTCTTTTTTTTTTTTTTTTTTTTTTTTTTTTCTCTGAAGAGAGCCTCTGGCTTCAGATAGGGATATAGGCCAGGTAAAATTTTACATAGGTATATGCAAATTTTTCCTGTCAGGAATCAGACAAGATATTCTAAGATCAGGAAACATAATCCAAAAAACAGAAGTTCAGATAATGATGTTAGGTATTAAGAATTATATGTACCATGACTGGTACACATACTGACAAAATACTGATAAACTTCTAAATTAGGAGACTAGCCCAGGTACAGTGAAAAGCTAACTTTCATTTTTAATTTTCTCAAATGTGATATCCAGACTTTAGAATCTGATGCAGTAAACTCCAATCTGACAGAGCTCTTTTTTTTTTTTTTTCCTGCTTTTTACAACAGTTTTGTTTATAAACAAAAGTCAAATTGCTTGGGAAAACCATTCTTGCACTGCTTTCTTCTTTCAATTTGCTATACCCTTTTCCTTTTTACAGCTCTTTACCTAATCTCTGTAAATGGTATTTGTCAGTGTACTCACCAGACTTGGAGCAAATTGGACATTCATAAGCAGCATCACTTTGTCAAAGCTGAAAATGCACCCAAGCCATAGCACGTTGTGTGGTTGGTAAACATGGAACACCAACCTCAATCCACTCGGTGGGCTGTTTCTCACATTACTGCTGTTCACTCAGTCAACCTGCAGGGAGTAATTAAGGGTGAATGAAACTGACAGAAGCTTGGAAAGCAGCCAGAAACCCTTTTGCCAAACAGGTATTTTTCATTGTTATTACTATAGTTATTATTTCTTTCCTCTTTGCAAAATAAGTTGCTTCACTTCCCCTCCAGTTCTGGTAGTCAAAAACAGTGAAGTGAAGGAAAATCAAGTAAAGGTCAGTCCTGTTAACCAGAGAAAAGCCTCAGGTCACTCACTACTGTGATCATAATTAAGCAGCATATCTTTGTGCTAGTTAAATGTTAAATGAGTGGAAAGAAGGGGGATAAGTGTGATGAAAAACAGGGGAACAGAAAGGAATGTAACCTTTTCAGCAGGTTAAAGGCGAGACGTGGCACAGTTCATTGTATGAGTGCATAGTCACAGGGTTGGGGAGCCCTGGAATACATTGCAGAAGTTGTCCCAACACTTCTCAACTAGGAGAGAAGTACTGCATAGAGAGAAGAAATTAATTTTAGAAAAAATCAGTTTAATGTGAATTAACTCGTTAGCACACAAGTCAATTAGACTTGCTAAACATTATTAGCCAGTGAAAGGACATCTCCTTTTACATGCCCAATGGACATATACTTCCTTGAGCTTTAAGTAACAGAAGAAGGCTACACCAAATTAAAAATATATGTATTTGCTGAAGCAACAACTAAGGAGACTGTGGATTGTCCCCCATACACACACACCCTGCTTTGTTTTAACACAGTCTAGCATGTACATGACCTCCTAAAACTGGGAAGTTTTAACAGAACTAGATTCCCAACCACAATGCAATCCTCACAGAATAGTTGTGTAGTTTACTAAAAATACTGCGAGAGAAATGGCTATTGTTTGGTTTTGGGTTTGGGGTCTTTTAGTTTGGGTGGCATTGATTTTTGTTTGATTCTGTTTCTTCTTCATTGGAAAAAGAAAAACACTAACCGATGGATTCTTTGAGCACAAATGCCAATCGTGTCTTCTTTTAACTAGTCTCTTGCTGCATGCTAATCTTTATGGTGCCTTTGCCACCACAGCAGGCCTCTGTTCCAATGGATAAACCTAGTGGGCCAAGGAACATCTATGCACATTTATATGGTCATGCAGAGGTATAAGTGTGCTAAGAAACCCATCAGGCCGATATGCTGGAATTCCCATGTCATGGAAAACAAACAAACAAAAAATACACCTTATCTAAAGTGCAGCAATGCAAATAACCTGAACCATCACTTGCAAACCAAATGACTTTTCTTCCCATGCTAGCAGTATTACGTATACCTGAGATGAGTTGTAGCATAAGATTTGCAGATGAAAAAGTGGAAGATATGGTTGACATAAATTTTTCTCTGCTTTAGCTGAAGCAGCAGTGAAAAAGATTTTGTCCACGGAGGAAAAGAAGGGGAGCTATAGAGTTGCTGGAAGCAGCTGAAAGAATCAGACCATAGTCAGTGTTTTTGGTGAAATCTCATCCTACTGGAGCTAAGTAAATGAAGTCTGGAATATTGCAGAGAAGAGTTCAAGGTCACTCTTCTTCTGCTCTCTGTGGTGTTCAACATTTTACCATTCCCCATTTCATCTTACCTACTTCCTGCATCCCCAGATGATGACCAAGCTCTCCTTTCCCAAGCATATTATATGCTTGGCTTCCAAAATTTCTTTCTACCAGTGCTATGGCTATGGATCCTCCTCCTCCATGTCTTCCTGATCTTGTAGTGAAAGTTAATTATGATTGAAAAGAAGGTAAATCTGTATATTTAGGTCTATATACAAGCAGTTTAGAGTCACATGCTTTTAAAGCAGATAATTTGCATAGGCAAATTTCACCTACAAAAGTACTTTTAGGATGAGGCTCAATTTTTTCTTCTTTCCTTGCAATTTAGAAATACTGTAGTACAATTACAGGGGTACCTTGTTAAATAGACTTGTTTCTCAGAATTGGATGAGAAAATTATTTCTTTGTCCTGTTTTTCCAGGTAATTTAATTCAGTTATACCCTGAAGTTACTACAACTACATACATCTTTAAGTGTAGTCTAGATTTGGCACCTATTAAACTCTGGTGTGTTTACCCAGTGAATGGCTACCTATGGTAAAGAATGATTATTTTATTAAATTCATGATGTGGACATGAGTTCAGTGGTAACAGGGTGGACATAAAACGTTCTACAAAGGTCACTTTGTAGAATGCAGAACTTTGTGGAACAGTTGGCACTAAAGAGCCAACTGGAGAGATTAAGCCTTTTGATTATTATCAGCTGTATCACTGTAGAATACAGCTAAATAATTTTTTTCTGACATGAATGGAAAACCCTTTTTTTTTTTTCTTTTTCTATGGAAAAGCTTTTAAAGACTGAAATGCATAAATTATCAGAGCTACTTTCAGCACATTTTGATTTACCACTAATTTAAATGTAACAATTTTAAAAAATTAAGCCTCTAACTGGTGCTCTAGAGATTAGCATAAACCTCTTAAATACACAAACTGTCTGTCAGCTGAACTCCTGACTTTTGAGCTTTTCTTACCCTTCCCTATTTTAATGATAGCTCTATTCTATAGGGAAAAATTATTGTATTGCTTTTGAAGATCATTTTAAAAGAGTCTATACACTATTCATCCTTGCTAATAAGAATGCAGAGACACTGACTAACATGAACTTCAAAATTTTTTTAAAGAAATTTCAGAGCCCGTGTCTTGGTTTAAGACAAATTAAGAGGGGTGGACATACCAACATCTCCCACTTAAGTTTTAACAACTCCTTTTTTTTCCACTAAGGAGAGATTAATGAAAGTAGATATAAGTGAAAAAAACAGCAGTTTACTAACAAAACCAACAGCAACATATTTCAGGCAAAAAAATATGGATAAATAATCGGTAGGTACAAAGCTGCTAAATCTCACGGACTCCGTGAGAACAAAGAGAAAAAAAAATAGTGGAGAAGCCCCTTTCCAAGATGGCTCACTCCACAGTGACCCTGTGAAGAGAGAGAAAAAGAGAAAATAGCGGACAAACCGTATTTGTGTCAACAAAAAATAGGGAAAAAAAGGGAAAAAAAAATAGCAGCTTATGAAGTAGTTCTGGTGGCAGATGGGAATTGATGTTGCTGCTCAGGGAGCTCTGGCCCCACTGTTTCAGCCTCTGGTTCATCGGTTATTGGTGCTGCTATCCTAGGTTGCTGCACAGATAGGGAAGGAAGAAAATGTTCCCTGGAACACTGGGGATCTTGACCAGCTCCAGCTTTGTGCTGGGGACAGGTGTTGCAAAATTCGCTATGAAACAGTTTGGAACTTGCGAAAGGCAGCTTCTGTGGTTGCCACTTGGGGAGGCGCTTGAAACAACGCCCTCTGCAGCCCACAGAGAAACATAAGAAGGTTCCTGCCTGGTGCTGCCTCAGATCTCCACATGAGAATTTCAGGGAAAATCAAGAGCCAAAAGGGCTTCTTCTCGAGTGTTTGGACCTTAAAAAGACTCAGCACCCCAAACCTCAGCAGTTCCATTTCTAGCTGACAGTTAGATATGGAATACCATAACATTTTGGGTTACCCAGGGTATTTTCCACCCCTTATTTCATATCATGCCCACATGAATACCTTTCCTCTGTATACATATATACATGTGATTATATACAAATACAATTATTATTTCAGTAGCCACTGACCATTGCCCAGGATATGGATTTAGTTCATTGGTCCATGCTGGGTTATGTATTTGTTGAGGGTGGAACCTCCAAATTGGAGCAGAGTATTCCTTTACAACCTGGCCTATATCTTTCCACATTCCATGCCACTCAGGATTTTCTGCCACGGGGGCAGCTCTCCAGGCAACATCTCTGGAAATGTCAGCTCTGATTCTAAATGAGTTGTAGGCCATATAGAGAAGACATACCAGAATCAGCAACAAAAATATGGTGTTTTGAACATTCAGAGGGAAGTGAAAATTCTCAAAAGGTGATGTATGAGACCTGAAGCAGGGAGAAGAAGGTAAGAGGCTAGGAAAAATCATTCCCTCTTTTTCTTCCAACAGGCTGGGTGTGATTATTTATAGACCCCCAATAACATATTGGATTATGCAGGATAGCCCAGTCTAAGGTAGCATTCTCTATTTTATCCAGACATGAATATCCCTTTCTTTCTCCCTTCCTTACTGCTGGGGTTCAGAGTGAGAAGAGAAGGAATGAGTAAGAGAAACCTACACTGTATACAAGACCATCAATATTTAATTCTGTATTAGTCACAGGTTTAAGTTTTAGTATTTCATGATCCATCTGACTTCAAATAGATGCTTTATCACATTAGGAAGAGGAGTCTTTCCTTCCTATGAGAGATGGCAATCCTTCCATGGTCTGTCAGGCCGGAAGATATTGGTTCATAAAATCTTGACACTGGAAAGCAATCTTAGGTAATATTTCGAGGTATGCATGGCTTGTTGTTTATAACTTTTCTCTCCCTCTCAGCCTGCAGAGTTCAATTCAAGGTTCAGTTTTAGTTCAGAAAAAATAAAAGCATAGTGATAAGATTCAAAATTTCCAAAAGCTATTCTAATGAAATATGCAACAGAAGAAAATGAACCGCAACGAAAATATAGGGGACTTCTTATTAACATTTATGTTGCTTTATCTTTCCTCTTTGTAATAATGCTGACTTAACACTTGTCTCAAAGTGTAAAGAGTAAAACCAAAGACACATACCTAAAAATTATATGCCTCCAGCCACCAGCAGTCAAAAAATGCGCCTCATAAAAGATTCAGGCTTGAAAGACTTACATTTCATTTCAAAGTTCATGGAACAGTATTTAAAAAAATTAAGGTTTCACATCTTATGTTCAAAAGTTAAGGACGAAAAGTATTTCAAGATGAAAAGACAGGGAAGTAAGTGTGGTAGCAAGAAAAGAGATGAGAGATGAGTAGAAACAGAGCACAGAGAGAAACAAAATTATCATTTTACTTGTTAATTGTGGAATTAGTTCTGTAAGCACCAGGAGATATCTAACATGGACTCTCTTGATTTTTTTTCAATGATACCGCTTTCTAATTGACAAGAACACTCATCCTTATATGAAATCTTCTTTTCAAAACTGTAGATAACCAGGTGGGAACACTAACAACTCAAATTAGAAAATAAATTTCTGGTTTAAAAAGAAGCATCAGGTACCTCATGGCAAGGGATTTTTTTAATTAAAGTACTAAACAGACATGAAAAAAAGGAGCTTTAAGGAAAATGTTTTCTCAGCCAGAGCAACTCTATGATTCTATGAAGCTGTATTATGATAACAAAGTTTAAAATAAACATATATTATGATACATTAAAAAAAAAAGTGTGCTCATTTATGCTTATTATGTTTGTACATATAATCTACATATATCAGAAATACATTTGTATAGGAAATATAAATTTATGTATAGACTAATCAATGAATTTAAAATATTAAATATTATTTAGTTATCAAATTGTAAATGTTTGAGTAGTCACTCATACAGTAGACACTCTATGTGTAAACATATTAGATTCAGAAACCATTATATTTCTAATATATTATAAATAATACTTAAATTGCTCATGTTTAGATACTATTTCTTGGTCAGACTGATAAACAGAGAGTCCAAATATATTTGAAAATTCAGTAAAACAAGCTCTGTTCTAGCTAACACTGACACATTTTCACTTAGATAAATCTAAAAAGAATTTCACCCCACTACTGAACCTTTATTCAATTAAATCTCTTTAATAGCATTAAGTCTCATTTAATAAGTTTTTAATCCATAATTAGCTATTTCTTTGAAACCGGTTGTTAACAATGTCATTTCAGAACAGCTTACCATTCAAATAATATATATTCATGGAATAATTGATTTGTCCAAGCTTGCTAATTTTAGACATTACTCACTAATTAACATTAAAATTCACATGATTTTTACTATTTGTTTTGATAAGAGCAGTAACTATTAAGTAACAGCCTGACCTTTAGGAAAAATTACATTCAGAACAAAATTAAGCCCAGGTTTTAAGATTTAGTCACTAATCTCTATAAAAGGGCAGAAAGAAAGCAAAACAAAATAAAATCCCTTGAAGTCACATCCTGTCATTCTCTTTCAACTATTCTTTTGTGTTTCTACCGCTTGCATTTAATTTTATTTCATTACATGTAACAAGACTAATTTTTCAATGATCCATATTGATTCTGCTCATTCATTTTACCCCCTTTGACCACTACCTTTTCAACCCTGAGGTATTTTGTAACAGAATTAATTTTAATTTAATTTGGTTTATTAAGCAAAGGTTTTCCAATGTTTCAAATATAAGTGATATTTAATGGTACTACTTCATCTTGTGAGATCCAGACATCTCACAGAATACTTATATTTTTACCAGTAGTATGTGAAGACCTGATATTTTTTGGTATGGAATTCTTTGAGTTGATTTATTGCAATATACTTTACTTTTTCTAATTTTTTTTTTTTTTTTTAATGTTGCAATGAGTTTAATTTTCTCCTTTGATGCATAGAAAGGTCATTGTGAGAATTTTCAGGGAAGAAGAAAACTTCTTTCACTGAAAAATTCTCATAATGAAAATATCAGTCTAGAACAGAAGTTAAGAATGAAAATATGAGAAAGTGTGACATAGATAGAAAGGGAAGAAAAGCCACAGCTATTCGATATAGAAATAGTAAACTGAAAATCATGAGGAAAATCCATCATGACAGTTTTCAGAAACTGTCTTATTTTGCATGATAGGATCCTGCAAACAAGGGTATCCTCTGTGGCCTTCCTGAGTGGTCCTCTATAAACATGTGGTTCCGTACCTGTGATTGAAAAGACTTGGAATTCAACCAGAACAAAGGTCATTCAGGTTAGATCAGACAAAATCTTCACAGAAGTAACCCACTAGAATGGATTCCCTGGAAATATCATCACTATGCTGGATGAACATATCTGAAATAAAAAAAGATATATTTACTTTTATCTGGTACAGGGGATCAACAGTATTGCTATTGAAGTTATTCCCAGATCTGTATATTTTGCAATTTTTATGGATTTACAGAGGGTTGAAATGAAATTAAACTAATTTCTATATACATCAAATCTTAAAAGATATAAGACAGCAGAAAAAAATGCTCACAAATCTCACTGAACAAGATCCCACCATTTTCCAAATGATTATATCACAAGTTATAGACCTAGAAGCTACATGAATAGAGTCCAGATAGCTTAGCTGAATAAAATACAACCAAGAAGTATAGGCAGTTTTGGGATATGCAAGAAATTAAAGTTTTGATTGTAGAAATGCATAATGAACTGTTGAGCCAGAGAGTCTAGTCTAAGATAAAGTTAATCATACCTGCACACAAAGGAAATCAAGCGGCTCAGCAGTACTGAGTTACATGGGCCTCTATAGTTTGCTGCAGCAGGTTTAAAGATGGAATTGCTCTTTTTTGGAAACTTCTCTACACTTACATGTACCACACTTACCAACTTGTTGGCCTGTGGCTGAATTTTCACTTTATCACAGTGGAAGTGATAATTTGCTATCACTACTATGTGCAGTCACTGGTTCCTTGCATCAGTGAACAAGAGAGCAGTCAGGGAAGAAAATGTGACTTCAAAAACACTAAGGTGTTTGAAGTGCCCTGACTTCCTCCACTATTTGCTCTGATGATGTGTTGCCTTAGGAATACTCAAAAGCACTAAAGAGCTTCTCTCCAAGTCCCGTGATCTGCTTGACACAAGGAGCACTGATTAGCTATCAGGGAGCTATGAATCATCTCCCAGTTCTATTGATAAGTTAATATTCACCTTAGAGGAGGTAACATGCCACAGAAGTGCTAATGTACATGAGAAACTTATGACCTTCCTGTTCAGACTGCAGTACCCCATAGCCCTCCTGTGCCCTGCTTTTGAAATATTTCCTATTCGGGAGCCAGGGAATTGGTTCCATCAGCTGTGGAAGTGATAGCTTTTCTGCAGGGGGGATACTTTGAGTTTGCTCCTTTCTGACCCAATTATGCTGCTTGAAGGCAACCGATGTGGCTGCATGTGTCTAAAATGTACCCTGTGAGCTTCTCACAGACCTTCAAGGACTCTGAGCAGTCAAGGTCTGCTGCTAATGGTTTCAATAGGTAACAGGTCCTCCATTTGGCCTGTCACTCAAAGGAGGGAGAAGGAGAGCTGGTAACATTGAAAAAGGATACTTATTGGTGCAGAAAAAAGAAGAGAATTGCTCTTAAATGGCAAGAGACAGACAGTAGCTAGACAGAAAATCTGAAAAGTGGTCCTGAACATGGATCCAGCTGATGCAACTGGTGACATGGGTCCACTCTGCTCCAGAGGCAGCTTTGGTAGAAAACAAGGAAGAAATTATTATTTAGGGACAGGAGTTCATGGATACATAATACAGTTATCTTCCTGAAAATGTTAAATTCCTTACTGTTATTTGGTACTCTTGGTTTTTATGTTAGGTGGTACCTCTTTGAAAATCTAATCCTTATTTAACATTGGTATTTGGTCTTGTGAAGTACCAAATATATGAAGCAAAGAAGCTGGGAGATTGTATTTTAACTTAGAAATGTTGTAATAATTTACTAATTAAGTTGTACTAAAGAACAGAAGAAGAGTGAGAAGAATAGAGGCTCAGTGATACTTTCCATATAGTATACAAGTCCTTTGTACTTAATACTTCAGTTTGTTCTCACTTTTTTTTTGTCCCTGCTGTCACCAACATGCATTTTAAAAGCTTGCATGGGAATTATTCTTTTTGTTTCCATGGCAACAATGAGACTGATCCCTCAGATATGGAAATCTCCATTTATTCTGAAAATTGTTTCCTGGCAGGATTGTCTTGGATCTGAGTCTTGCAATTGAATATACAGGAATTTTATCTTTACATATATCATGTATATTGCACGTAGTCAGGGATAGAGATATCTGGCCTGCTTCCTCAGCTATCTATTGCATTAGTTGCTGGTTTTGTTGGGCTTTAGATTCTATCTGGAATTAGGAGTTAACTATTTTGCTGGCCTTTGAACTACTGTAACCACTTTTTTGGCTGTGAAGCTTGTGACATTTCTGCTTCCAGAAAAATGAATGCAAATTTTGTTACTTCAACAGAGGAAAGCAAGCACATCTGCTACTTTGCGTATTTGATCATTTTAGTTGAATGATGATAGGCATTGCAAAGAATTGTTTATCTGGGTTTGTGGATTCATCTTCCAATCAGTTATTCAAAAAGTTACAGATTATAGTTTCACTATATTTATGCTGGGACCCAGTTTATTTTACAAAGTTCTTAATTAATCTTGCAAATCAATAGGAGAAAAATCACTTTTTCTTGTTTGCTAAGCCATTTACTTTGTTCGTCATTCCTTCCTATCCTTGATTAAATTTGAAATCAGATAAGTTTGCCTGCAAGCATGAGGAAAATCAAGCTCAGACACCTGAGTAGAAGTTAAATCAGACCAGAAGTAAATGCCTCAAGATTTCTGACTGCAGTGAGACAAATAACAGAGGTGACAGTAAATAAAGAGAAGTTCTGTGATGATGTCCTCAGTGTTTCCCCCACTTAGCAGTTTCAGATGTTTTTTCTGTTAGCTATGTACTCTTTCAACCTCTGACATAGTAACAGATTAAGCTATGAACAGACACTTATTTACAAATATCCAAATGTCTTGCTAAAGGAGCTTAAAGCACTATAGTTAACCTATCACAAAATGTAATATACCAAAAATGCTTTTTAAAATTTAATCTACTAATGACACTCAGCATGCATTCACATTTTGCCCATTTTTTTTATACGTCATACATCAGTGGTTAGATAAACACTCTGCCATCATTTTTATGGCACTTTGAGAATCCAAGTTGATAACTGCCATTAATAACAATCTCAGCAGCACAGCACTTTGAACATATCTGCCACAGAGCTCTGACAGCAGTGACCAATAGGGACATAACTTGTTCTGTTTAATACAAAAAACATGTGCTTCATTGCTTTATATCTACATACCATTTCAAGCACAGAGAACCTCGAAAAGCCCTGACTATCAGGGAGATTGCTTGAATTCTTTGTACTCAGGATAGGCTTTTGTTTTTCCTTTTGGAGCTAAAATACAAACTTACAGTGATTAAACTTAAAGTGGCTTTATTTATGCTCATTCATATTGTACACAACTACAACAGAAGCCCTCTGGCCTCTGAGGCCATGTAGTTTCTGAAGGAGCGTCGCAGGTAGATAAGCAATTGCAGAAAAAGTGAGTTATGCACTTACAAATAGGAAAAATACCAGTACTGGGAATATACTATCAGGAATCATTCATGAGGTGGTCCTGATTTAGCAATTCTCACAGTATTCTGTTTAACAATGAAACAACTACTGAATGTAAATTTGTGAAGAAAAGGCAAAATTCAGCATAGATAATATCAAGCTTCATGATCTTGTCAGCTTGTCTGTGATTCTTCTTTTTGAGGGGCAGAGAGAGGACCTGGCCTGTGCATCTTTGACCTATTACCTGATATGAATGAGTTTACAGATTACATATACAGACATTCTGAGTTATCACATCTGCTATGATTTTTCTATAAAAAAGTGCTAGATCATTCACATGCATTTGGTGGTTACCTCAATGTCCAAATATATGCTATAATTCCCTTAATATATACCTAATTAGTTATATATTTAAGATACTTTTTTTTTCTTGTTCTCTGATCACTTCAGCAGTTCAGTTGAATCATTGTCCATTAATAAGTCACTGAGGAAGTTACAGACTGAAACAGTCAGACTGATGTTTCTCTTTAAACCAGTTATATTATGATCATTAGTCAATCATTATTAATATAATTGAAAAAATTTTGAGAGGGAAGATGAAGTAAAA
>JAYDZK010000113.1:72476605-72495408 GCA_034509185.1 Euphonia xanthogaster
CAATCACAGATCCACCTGTTGCATTCCACAGCAGCAGATAATCATTGCTTACATTTTGTTCCTGAGGCCTCTCAGCTCCTCAGGAGAAAAAATCCTAAGGAAAGGATTTTTCATAAAACATGTTGGCGACAATGGAGTGCCAAATAAAAGTATCAGTTGTGAGATTTGAAATATTCTTTAACCTTTTTGTGCTCCTTAATCAGAATCATAGAATATTTCAAGTCAAAAGGGACCCTTAAGAAGCACTGAGTCCACCTCCCTGCTCCTAACAGGACTAACTTAAAACTATAGCATATGATTAAGAGCACCATCCATACACTCGTTGAACTCTGACAAGCCTGAGGTCATTTCCCTAGAGAGCATGTTCCAGTGAATAATCACCACCTCCAATGGTTCCTTGAAGCGGAACCTGGCATCCCATCTGAGTTTTCCTGACGTGGCTTAATTCTATTTTCATGTGTCCTATCATGGGTCACCTGAGAGAAATCAACACCTCCCCTTTCACTGCTCTTCTGAGGGAGGTGTTGACTGTGATAAGGTCACGTCTCAGACTTTTCTTTTCCAAACTGAGCAAACCAAGTGCCTTAACTGCCCCTCATAAATCTTGCCCTTGAAAGTTTTCACCATCTTGGCCTCTCTCCTTTTGATACAATCTAAGAATGTGATGTTCTTCTGACATTTTAGAGTCCAAAAACTTGCACACAGTACTCAAGGGAAGGCTGGACCTGTGCAGCATAGAGTGGGATAATCCCCTCCCTCAACCAGCTACTGATGCTATACTTGATGTGCCCCAGGATATGGTTAGCCATTCCAGCTACCAAGGCCCACTGTTGACTCACATTCAATTTGCCATTGAGTAGAACCTCCAGATCTCTTTCTACAGGGATTCTCTCTAGGTTCGTGTCCCCCAGCTTGTGTATGTAAACGTGATATTTCTATCCCAAGTGGGAAAAACAGAACTTGCTCTTGGTAAATTTCATACAGCTGGTGAATGTCCAGCTCTACAGTCTATGCATATCTCTCTGCTACCTTTCCCCTCCCTCAGTGGAGTCCATAGCTCCCCATTTAATACCATCACCAAATTTACTTAAGGTATATGCATCCATATAATTTATAAAAACATTAAGGAACTCTGTCCCTAAAACTGGGCTTTGGATAAACCCACATGTATCTGGCTGCCAGCCTGATACAATGCCATTTAGTATTTTTCTTTGAGCCTTGCCTATCAGGAATTGCTCACCCAAAACTACAAACATATTGAAGTGACACACCCAGCCAACAGCAAGGTATATGTTTGAGAGGCTTCTGAATTGAACAGGCAGAAAGAAGTGAGGCTACTGCAACCACATGTCCTCAGGTAAAGCCAGAAGTAAGGATGAACAAAAACCTGGATAGGCACAGTGACACTGTACCAAATATGCACAAACATACAGAGCTGGCCACACAAGTTATGACAGAGGAAAACACTTGAACAAATAGAGATGGCACAAATGGACTAGTCTTATCCCTTTCCACAGCAATTCATGGTGAAGGTTCATTAGTGAGAAACATATGGGAGAAACAACATGGGAGAAACAATATTAGTGAGAAACAACATGGGACTATCCATATTATATTTGTAAGCATGTCCTACCTACGAAGAGCACTGGCTGTCCCAAGCCACTCAGCCTGTCTAGCAGTGCTTCCTCCAGCAGACCACATCAGTCTCCCCACTATTCAGCAGAGATTTATGGCCACTCCAATAACTGGATCCCAAGCCCCTCATACTTTGAGCATTCCAGCTTGATCCTGGCTGGCAGTCATGCTGTATCATACATACCCACCCAAAGAACATGTGCTCTGGTCTCCAGCCACTGACACCACAGAGAGACCAGGGTTCTGATCCCTGGTCCCATGCTAGTTGCCAGCAGTCATACACCCGTACACACATGCACAGCAATAAAGTCCCTCACTCAGGAAAACAGCTAGAAACGGCATTAATAAGAAAACAGGATGGATTGTGTTCATCAGGCATACAGCACATCTACACCAAGATACTGCCCAGACCTCTGTTTATGTGTGACCAGCCTCCTTCATAATTTTATCCCTTCACCCCATGCTTGTTCCTTGCCAAACACTTTGCTCTTTCTTGCCTGTGATTCTTTCTAATTTAGCACCAGGACACTATTGCTGAGGCTCTCCTAGGCCAAGCCTAACAGCAGCTGGGGCTTACGTCTGTTACTGGGGATCTCTCCCTCATCACTGTGCCTCTTGCTCTTTACTGTATCAGGATTAACCGTAAATCACATAACAACACTTTTTAAACTTAAAAAATATAGGGTTTTGTCTATAATGATTATTTGGAAAGCCCAGACTAATACACTTTATAATCCTCTAGCAATTTTACAGAACTCATCATGGTGCTTGTCTTTCAAAGAACTGTTTAACAAAGCTACTATTTTTTTTTATTTTTTTTTTTGCAGCTAGCTCTAGGAGATGTGGAAATACTGTGGAAGCACCTGAAAATAGTCTTTACCTTAAACTAGTGTAATACATTGAATTTCATACAGAAGCACACTTGTGCATGTATGTGCAAGTCTACTTCAATGATCAGCCAAAATATTTTAGACTATATTTCTCTTGTGCATTACATGTTAGTATAAGTAATAACACTGACTAAGTAACAGGTTTATAAGAGAGAAGAGTCAGAAAATCTTATTGAGTTGTCTTTACAACTCAGAATTAAGATGTAGGGGTCTCCAATCATTCTTATCTCCTGCAAAAATTGGAGATGATGGCCTATCCCAGCTGTGTTAATAAAAGAGGTAGTAAATATGCATATATTCCATTAAAATCACCATTTTCTTTCCACCAGAATATAATTCAGGAGGATGAATGTCCTGTCCTAGTCAAATGAAATATCATTTACAAAGCTTCTTATGTACCCTATTTCAAGGGACAAGGCTGTTGCATTGATTAAGCTTTAGAATATTTAAGAACAAAGAAAAATGCATTTCATGTCTAATTTCCATTGTCATGACTCAGAAAAAAATCCAGTCTTGCATACCTTAGCAATGGAGACTAATTTTAAGACTCTTATTTAATTATGTTTTTTTTTCCATAATAGAGAAGAAAATAAAAAAAACCCCAAAATATTTCTATACGTTCATATCAAACCAAATAAAGCTATTGGTGTCTTATACTTTAAAATGTTCACACATTTTATACTATAATGTACCAGAAAGTATGTAGGGCAATAGCACTGCACAATGTAGGTAATAACAGAGAATGTAATTCTGACTCCATTGACACCTGCAGGGAAACTGCTAGGTCCAGAAGACCTGAGGCTCCACCCAGGGCATTCCAGAGTGACAGAATCTCTGTTGTGTGGCACTTTTCAAAGTAACCTATGTAAGTTATCACCATACTGCCATGTCCTTGGCTACCTTTTTTTTTTTTAACAGATGACATTTTTTGAAGAGTAGCAGAAGGTAACAGAGGAAACAGAGCACCAAAGTGTTTATTGAAATCTCTCTTTAGCATCCCTGGAACCCTCTAGGCTTTTCAACAGGGCAATGACATTCCAACAACAGCACATTTTAGAGAAAGAATGGACTCTTCTATGATGTATCACCATTCCTATGGGCCCTATACATGTCAGAAAGCTACTTACAGATACAGCCAGTTAGAGAGTCCTGCTCAGCTATCTCCCCCATTCATCTTTATTGCTTCACAAAGCTTACCCAAGCCAGCCTCAAATCTGACTTTCCCTCATTTTAAGAGAAACAGGGTTGTTTATTGAAAAGCCTGGACTGGAATACATGATTGCATAAAATAGGTATTTCCCAGATGCCATCTATTCTGTTTCCTTCAGAAAAATAAAAAGTTAAAAAAATAAAAATAATCAGTTTTGTGTAGTCTCAGGGAAATATCTCATATTGATTCTCATTGAATTTGATTTCTCTGATGTTATTACAAAGAAAAAAATTCCCTAATATATTTTTGAGCAACAAAAAAGTGACTTCATATTTCAAGAGGTGTACACAGGATATGATTCTGTTTATATTTAACTAATATTTAACTAATAACTTATCCTTTATCCATTAGAGAAAGGATAAAGCATAGAATGTCACCACAATTAAGAGAATAATTGCATCGAACTCATACATACTAGTCCCAAAGCAACATTAATGAGTTTTAACAACTTTTGAGATCCTTAGTGCTACTGGACTGATAACGCCTTGTTTATTCAGTGCTCCTGGAAGTCAGTAGAGCAGTGGCAATTTCTACTAGCTGGGAACTTGCTGCAGTGTATTTCAAGTTACTATTTTCTATGTCTTAACTGGTGAAAAAATATTTATATCAAGACCTTCTGAAATGGTTTCAGATAATTACTACAATTCACAAATGGTTTTAGATAAAACTAATGGAAAGGCAACGTGACAACCATTGTTTGCTCATGTTAAAAGAGAAAAAAAATCTTTTCCATCAAGCCTGTGTTTTAGGAAAATATTCTTAAATATTTTCTATCTTTTCTATAAATTGCTTTTTTAGATGCAATGCTGATCAAGCTGTATTGTTTTTTTGTTTTTTGGTTTTTTTTTGTTTTTTTTTTTTTTTTGCTTGGGCAATTTTGAGATCAATTTTCCTTACTCTTCTCAATCATCACAACAAATTCTCTTGAACAGGCATTTAATTTTTTTTTTTAACGGTGGCGCACACATGTGTCACGATCATCACGTTGACAAAATGGACCAAAGTGTGACACTTATCAAAGACCCATTCCATGTCCTGCTAATCCCAGTGAATAAGAAAAACTTCAGCTGAACTGATGTTTGCTTATATAGAAGGGGATGTTTCTAAGGCAGAACATCAACAAAGTGAATCAGAGAAGATGCTGACAGTCACGGATTATGCTATACAACTTCATACAGAATGCACCTCTGGCTCCATCATCAGCAAGTTGACAAAGTTAATGAAAGAGAATGGAGAACCGTGGACATATGTGCATCCTAAAAACAGTGGAAAAAGTTGCATGGCGTAGTAATCATGCAGTATGTAGAACTTTTGAAATAAATTCTTAGACTTAAAAAAAGCTTGGGCATCTGTATCAAATACAGCCTATACTTATATAAACAAATTAAATTCTGAAAAGGCTATTTTATGCACAGGAACCCAGTCACCTATGTTGCTAAAATGGTTCTTGCCATTGTTTTGGCCTAAGCTCTCCCAAAAAATCCATAAACCTGTTTAGAGAATTATCAAACACTTGTAGACACTTTATTTTTGGATATTTCTTGCCTATGAGTACCTTCTTAAGGATAGTTTACTGGAGTAAACATAGGCTGTAATATCAGTTTATCCCAGGAAATGGTCACTGGCATATTTCATTTACTATTACAGTCATACACTCTATAATTCCTAGTTTGTTCTCTGTTTTTTCATACTCGATTCATCAGAGAGCAATCAAATGATCATCCCGTGTGGACCTAGAAGTGCACCCTTTCATGGAAACTCCCTATACAAGTTTACTTATCATGACAATGGAGAATTTCCATAACAGACCAAGTCTGAGAAGCACGCTCATGAAAAATTTGGCTTCTTTTGCCTTTCTTTCTACTGAAATGTTCATTGGTTATTTGTTTCAATATCCTTGAAAGAAGCAGATTTAGCCTCTCTAATGTTTCATTCCCCATTTCATTCTCTCAATTTTTACTACCTCCAGGCATTTCTGTCTCATGCTCTTTGGGATTATTTCCAAATCAAGACATTTTTTGAGATTCTAAGGAAATGGCATTTTAGAGAGCTATAGGCTAATAACTAAGCTCTTGTGTAGACAGTCTTGTGGTAATTGAAGGGAAACTATGACAATGACTGAGTGGAGATTTGTCCTTAAGGTGAATGGCATTGATAGTCCCTGTGTTGTTCCAAACAAATCTCACAGTTTGGGCCTCTGCCTGAGTTCACAAATTATTTTTTATGGATTTTCTCTGGTAGGACAAATAATAGGATTTTTTGGATTGGGAAGGACTTTAAAATTCATCTAGTTCCAACCATCCTAGGCAGCTTCACCGTCCACGAGACCAAGTTGCTCAAAGCCCCCTCCATACTCAAGGTCTATGAGTGATGTAATGCTTGACCACATAAAGCATGGAAAAATATTTTAAAAGGAAAGCAAGAGGGAATCTACTTCATTTTGCTGTCCTAACTTTATCTGTGTTGGTTTTCAAAGAAAGTTAATTCATCTGTTCTTACAGACCTTAAGCAGCAGAGACTGTACAACCTGCTTTTTCCTCTTTTTATCAACTGTGCTGAATAACTTCTGAAATGCTTTCTAAAGAGAACATCCACATAGCACTGTGTGTGCTGAAGAATCTTACTATTTCTGTCTTTCAATCATTAGCTCATCAGAACTGAGTTACTGTTTTTACTGAATATATTCTGTCTGCTGGGGAAAAAAAGTATCCTTTAAAGTTAATAATAATGGGACAGCTGTTATATTATTGTAAGTCCTGAGTAACTCCTGTAAGTTTGCAATCATTGAATAATAGAATTTTTATGGTTAGAAAAGACCTTTAAGATTATCAAGTCCAACTGTCAACCTAGCACAACCACCATGTTAATCATTAAATCATGTCCTCAGTTGCCATATCCCCACATTTTCCCCACAATTTCAGTAATGGTGACTCCATAATTTCCCTTCTCAGTCTGTTCCAATGATTTGCAACCCCTTCCATGAAGACATTTTCTCTAATATCCAATCTAAACCTCCCCTGCTGCATCTTGACACCATTTCCTCTTGTCCTGTCACATGTTACCTCAGCAGAAACTGAGCAGAAACTCTTATCCTGTCACATGTTACCTCAGCAGAAACCCTCCTTTCAGGTACTTCCAGAAACTCTCCTGAAGCTCCTTTGCTTCAAGCTAAATAATCCCAGCTTCTCAGCCATTTGTTATCAGACTTGTGCTCCACACCCTTCACCAGCTCCACTGCTCTTCTCTGGACTCGCTCCAGTACCTCATTTTTTCTTGTTGTGAGTTGGTAGTACTGATGTAATGACTTACAGAAGTACAAATGAGAAAATACTTTGGCTTGAAGCTCTAGGATTTCAAATTTCTTTGCATGCAACTCTTTGAGTGCACGATAAAAAAAAACGTCAGGAAGTTGTAATTGATATCAAAGTGCTGTTTTTCACATAATTTGCCTCACTTTAGCTATTTACTATGAATGTCTTATCTATGGGTCCTTATATTTAGAAACAAGAATTAGAAATGTAGATAAAAAGCTGCACAGCATTCACATTTTGGGGAAAATATACATTCAACCTGCATTTGCTTTAGCCTCTGTGGGACACTGAGACACTTGTCAAAACCCAACAGGCATACTGAGCTTCAATGATTCATAAGATTTAAATTACTTGCTCTGGGGGAAGTCATGTGTGCAGGAGACCCCACAGGGTCCCACCATCTGATTAAAGGGAGCTTTCTTCTTGATCATCCTCATGTAAATATGTAATAGGCCATCAGACTAGAATCATTCTGTTTACACATCATCTGCCAGTCAGAAAGATCAATGATGAGAGCAAGCATTTTATATTTATCTGCTGAAAATATTTCAGATCATCTAACAGATTTCTTTATGAAGACTTGGATCTCCATATGCAGGCAGAGAAGCCTGTAGCAATTCTGAATTCTCTTAAGATACCATTTTGAACAGGGAGATAGATGCTCAAGTTAAAATGCTCTAGGAAGATTAATGTTTGGACATAAACTGTTTTATTCTGTAGAATTCTTATTGTTGTAGTCCTGCTTCAAATATAATAAAAAGTATTGCTTTATGCACAACAATACATGTGCTAAAGACTTTATCTTTAGCACTATATTTTAAACAAGATCTATCAGCATCACCCATTGAACTAGATGAGAGCAGACCACTCTCCAACCAAATGAGATAAAGCAAATTATTTTACTGTGTCAGGGCAGTAGGATCTGTCCTCACACAGTGCTGCAGTAAAAAAAATTATAGTGATTTCATAAGTCAGCAGAACTCTATGTGTTAGAATGTTTTCCTCTGTTCAAAAAATTGTGGCTTTAAACTCTTTAGAAAAGAAATAAAATGCTTTTGTGAAAGTCAGGAAGAAAATAGATCTAATGTAGAACTTCATAAATTTCCTATTTTTAATTCATTTCTTATTTTGGGGAAAATTGCTGTACATAGAGCTACCAATAGCTATCATTCATCTGATTTTTATTGCTTCTCCAACTGCCTTTCTATTTCAGTTTATTATTTAAACTTTATTTCTGATTTTATCACCATCATCAGACTTCAAGCTGTTTTTTTATATTCTTCCCTTTTTATTATATTCTCCTTTTCATATAAACAGAAGTTTTTCTCTTTTCCATAACAACCAGAATTTTCTCAAAGGCATGGAAAACCAACAAGTGAAGTCCCTTTTGAAGTAACTACAAAGGATTATATGAAGTATGAATGATACTAATTAGATCCTGTAACTTTAAAACAGTTTGAAAATCCATGAATTTCTAAAGGCAAAATAATTTCCTTCCTAGTCTGACTTTTAACCTTAAGTAATTAGTCTTTATTCTCTGTCTGTAACCAAAGAAATAAGTTCAGATGAATAAATAACAGCATTTTTTTGGGGGGGGGGGAGTACTGTCAATTCTTTGATGTACTCTATTTTTAAGTTTTTTGTTTTGGTGTCAGAAAATGTGATTCTTACACTGAACCTCTACTCCTACGCTATATATCTTGCTTTTTTTTTTAGCAGAGAGACAAAGCTAAAACACAAAATTGTTTTGTTAGTGAAGAAATTTTCTTAAAGGGTATGAGGACCTACATTACTACCATCAATAAAAGAGGAGGTACACTTAAATGTTTTTTTTTTTTTTCCTAACAAAAATAAAAGGGTGTTTATTCTTATCTTCCTCTGGAAAGCAAAATTCTCTAACCTATAGTTAGCAGACCAGGCTGTATGAACAATATTTTCCCTTTAAACACCTATGCATTTGAGAAGACAGCTCAAACCAAGACATCAAAAGGAAAGGAAAAGGTACAAATTGAAAAATGGGAAATTTATGTTAGATATTAGGAAAAAAATTCTTTACTGTGAGGGTGGTGAGACACTGGATTAGGTTGCCCAGGGAGGCTGTACATATCTCGTGCCTGGCAGAGTTTAAAGCCAAGTTGGACAAGGCCTTGAGCAACCTGATCTAGTGGGAGGTGGCCCTCCCCAAGGTGTGGGAAATTGAGACTAGGGCATCTCTAAAGTCCATTACAACCCCCTGTCATTCTCTGATTCTATGAACTATGTAGAAACTATTATTAAAAATAATAGCACAAATATTCAGTCAAATATTTGCAGCAGTCAGCCTGAAGCAATGAGTCTTGCTGTCTTTTGGTGCCTTTCTATCTCTCTTTAGAGACTGATCCAGTTTACAGGATTAGTCCAATGACAGGTATGTAAGGGGGGAAACGCACAGTTAGGACATTCAGGAAATACCACCCAAACCCAAGAAATATGATATGACCATTTAAAAAATTCTTTATTAGATATCTTCTGCACCCATCCCAAAATCTTTTTCTTTCTTTTCTAGATAGCGTAAAGCCAAAATTTTCAAACACAGGCAAATCTACAACCTTTTTTCCCTGATTATCCTTATTGTAAATTTTTCCCCTTAGGTGCCTGTCCATTCAATTGGATCAGGCTCAGAAGGTAGATGGAAGCCACCACGACCCATTGCTGCATGCTGACTGCTGCCAAGCATTGATTGAATAAAATTACTTTTCTCCTTCAAGTTAAATTGCTGACATATTCCTAACATTTTGCTCACTTCATACACTTCAGAACAATCTGTAGCACCCAAATTCATGAGCTCAAAGACCTTCCAAAATGTGTTTCTATTTCAAGCTGCAGTAAGTCCTGAACACCAAAAAAAAAAAGAGCAGCATTATCACATCACTTCTCACAGCATATCTGAACTGATAAAACCTGTTGAAAAGATGTACAGCCTTCCTAAAATATCACACAGGATTGATTTTTCAACTCAAAATATGGCTGAGTGCATCTACTAAACATATATAATGTAAATCATGTCCTTGATTTCAGTGTTAACGACATTCTTGGTAGCTCTCTGAATTTCAGGGGCAGAGTCATTAATTTCCTGACTCTCTTAATTCTACGGTTACTCTCAGCTGTGTCTGCATTAGTGGCTTATTGATGCTTTGACATGTTGAGCCAAACTTAACTCTCTCTTAGCTGACCTCTTTTGATCTGGGATCTTCTCATATTACCTATCTGATTGACTGGGTCAAAGTATCATCATTTTGCCTTTGGTATTCCAGTTCTCATTTTCTGGTCTGAAGGAGTCTTCTGAAGTCCCTGTTTTCCCAGCAGCCTCCTTGTGCACAAATAGTACTGGAGGAAATTTTGCTTCTTCAACTAATTCCACGAAGCACTGACTTGTGCTGAGTCCAATAAACTTCTGATTAACCTTCATTTCAAAGTTTCATTGTAGTATAGGCTTTTATGATGCCTCCATATTGAATCAGGTCCTTTGTGCTACAGATTTGATCCAAGCGAGCCTGATGTTGCAACAGGAGCTCCCCAAAGGGAAGTGTTTAAGAGCAGTATTGATTTAAATAAAAGGGTTTTAATTAATTCTCTTGAATAAGTTATGCAATCTAGCAAAGATCATAACAAATATTTCTGGTTTGCTTACTCACGATTTCTTCCAGATATAGTAAGAAAGATTCACCATCATAACTTCTATATCATGCTCACAAGCCACACATTCCATCTCCTTGTACTTGTGCCAGCAATGCCAAAATGTTCAATTGGTTCATTCATCCATTTAATCTTCATGATGAAGGTGAATGTGATGAGGAGAGAGAAAAAGGGACCTTGCTTAAGACACAGAGCATAAGTTCAGCTTAGCAAAAAGTCACTGGAAGATAGGTTTTTTCCTGCATTTCCTGAACTGTAACATCGATTCAAGGCCTAATTGGAGCCAATCAGCAGCAATATAAAAAAAGCATGTCCTAAAGAAACCTTGAAATGTAGTTCAATAAATAAGAATGTTGAAGACAAAACTATCAAAGCAATTAAAAGCTGTCATTAAACCATAAAACAATTGACACTAGTCTTAGAACATCTTATTATGCATGATTGTATCCCAAATAACCAAACTTATTTTACACATCATACATTTAAGTCAGTTACTGACTGGTAGGTATGAGAAACTGATTTAATGTGCACATATTATTTCACAGCTGTTTACCTAAGACTTTTTTTAATCTTGTTTCCAGTTACTGTCAGACAGAATATTGGCTGTGGGTCAGATCCATTAGGAAAATTTTTATGGGCCTAATTTAACAAACATTAATTTAAAAATGCATTGTATTTTTATTTACAGGAACATAGATTAAATATTTATTTTCAAATTTTACAATAAATTTGCCATGAAGAAAAGTGAGCAATAATGATAATAGGCACTGAGCATTAAACTTTTAATTGACATCTCCAATCTAACTGATTGCTTTTTTTTTCAGTGAACTTCAGAATGCTGTGAGTGCAAAAAATCAACTTTTAACTCACAAAGTATGTTGCAAAAATGGAATATATATGTCTAGAGAGCTTGTTGGAATGGTATCTCCTTGTGTAGACACTCTACAAGGACAGAGGAAAGTCCCTGACCCAAATAGAAATATACACTACAGATGCAGGAAAAAATAGGACTGAAAGTTATTTAGTATTATTATTTAATTTAAAGTCCTGCCAACAGACTGCTAATCTTTCTTGAATAAATTTGTCCAGTGATCATATTACTAGAGGGGATTAATTATACACAGTACAAGCTGCCTCTATAAAACACTGCGGTAGACTTTCTCTAATCAGATCGTTTCCAGCTCCCTGTTACATGTCAAAAGCATGAATGAAAGGATCTCAATTACACAGCTGTCACAGAGATGGGAATAGATGACTCTTTGCCCTGTGCTGATGTCCCAGCTAGGGGGACAGACATTGAAGAAATACTCAGTGCCATGTTGGGGCCACCAACCTGGTTCAAGTTTATTGTGGTCACTTCAAGGTCTTGAGGGCAGACTTGCCTCCCAATGCAGCTACACCTGTGCAGCTTTGGGTGTCTGTGAGAAGTCTGACATTTGCAGGTCCAGATTATAGGGTCCAACTTTATAGCCTCTGACAGGTCACTTGCATTTTTGAAAGTCATGACTTTGCCAGAGACTGTACTGCAGGATCCTGGGTTTCTGTAACTGAGAAGATCTGACTAGGAATGTGATTCAGAAGAGTCCTTGTCTGTATATATTCACCTGTCTGAAGAGCAGGATAATGTAAGTTTGTTTTATATACTATGCAGAATTTTGCTTAGTGTGTGTCAAATGGTAAGCATAATTATTTGATCTAATTTTCAGGCTACCTTGAAGGTTATGTTATGTTATTCTGTATTAATTACAGCATTTAAATGAAATTTGATATCAAAGAGCAAAAATTTTATTTAATTTGGTGATATTTCTTTGTAATTTTATTCATGGTTTGAATAATTTTCAGCATATGACTGGCTTTATCAGTTTAATTTCAGGGAACACACTGCTGCAGTAGACTAGGAGTTGGCACAGCTAGAGCATTGTTTAACGTTTTGGCCAACAGTGCAGGAATATTAGTAAAACTGAGCTCTCAGAGTTATCCCTCTCTCTTAAATAAGTGTATATTTATATTTAGATATATAAAGTGTATATGTATATTTAGATATATAAACACAAACATATACTTGAATATATGTTTACTTACATATGCATAAACCATCTATACATATAGTCATGTATATATGGTTTGATATATATGGTTTTATATATATATGTATGATGCTTTTAAGAAATAACCAATTCTAAATACACTGAGGAAGTTTCATATTTGAAGCTGTCATTTGGAAAATTACCAGTAAACATCCAGATGCCTCCTTCAATAATAATTCAGATATTAGTGGCAAGGTCTGGCAAGATTACAATCTTCAGAGATACTGCAGTTTTAGTGAAAAAAATAAAACACATCAAGCAACTTTGTCCTAGCATAATCTACTTGTTTGTCTCTTTAATTTAGTCCAGCTGTTGCATTCTAGCTAAGTCATGAAAATAAAAATAAATAAATTCAAACTTAACCTTTGTTGAATTTAGGAAGATTTTTGATCATTCTACCTGCCTGGTAAACACCTTCTGTCATAAGAATTCAAATTGTAAAAAACTTAGTTAAAGTCTAAGAAATTAAATAAATAAAAAAATACTTTTTAAAAAGGCTTGTGTTTGTAGTGTATATAGAGGATAAATATCCTATGAGACATCTTATGTTAGACAGAGTATTTGAGAAGTAGGAAAGAATCTCAAATACTCACTGCAGGTGAGGTGGGTGCTTCTAGGTGAAGGTATGCAGGAAGCAGCAGGAAGACCAGCCATGCCTTTAACCCAGCTGTTCTTTCTCATCTCTCACAGGAAGGGGAGAAGAAGGGTACGGAGAATGACAGGACCTTCAGCTCCCCTTCCCACTTGTCCATTAGCAGCCACTGCTGCAGCAAGAGCAGATTTGCATCAAGCACTGTGCTGGCTCACAGGGGCTGGGCCTGCCGCTGCCAAAAAGTACTCTGCCACTTGGGGGACACAGTGAGGACGGAGCTGTGTGCTACGGGGAACCGGCATGAAAAATCTGGGCCACCACACCATTCCTAGGGCATACTGCAGAAGGGCTTCCTTAGCTGTAACTGCTGATGAGATTGCTCAAGGTTGGGAGGACACAAAAGTTATTTAGACTTACGGCACTTCTCATTTGGCAAGCTGCAGCACTCAGGGAGAACTTCAGTCTTTTACAGTTATTTCCTTCTGAAGTGTCTGTGCCAAGATAATAACTCTTAGGCAGCACTGTGCAAATGCTCTGCAATATAAAAGAAAAAAACAAAAAGGGCAGTTAAAATGGGATTGAAAAGAAACCACATGAACAATATCCTAAGTTTTATTTCAGATTCTTGATACTTTCAACACTAAACTTAGCAAAATTATTATCATCTTGAAAAGCAGTAACTATGCTTAGTAGGAAAGGTGCTTTGCTTTAAACTTGTAGCAATGGGCTGTTACAACCTCCTCTGAGGCAGAGTGAGGTTCTTGTCAATACATACACTTAAGAAAATATACAAAGAAAAGAAAGTAAGAGAAAGAAAGAATAAGAATGAGGGAAGCCACAAATAAAAGGTTTGAACATTCAGGTTCAGGTGGGAAACTCCGGTTACCTCGCCTAGGAGGGGAGTTTTCCAGTCTGATGTGACACTCTTGATCACGCACATTCTTTTGTTGGAAGGTGACAGATATGAGTCTGGGAGTACTTTAAGGGTTTCTGATGGTTTATAATCCTTTCTAAAATATGACAACTGTTTGTCAGACCCGTATAATTAAGCCAGTTATGCTTTATCAGAGGAGATGAATACTCTCAGGCCTATGTGTGAATGTCTCAGTACCTCCTGGGGGAAAAGGGAGAGGGGCCCAGTCTCTGGGCCTCCACAGAACAGAAGGCACTGGCATGATAAAAAGCATTATTCCACCTCACAGTATCTGCTTCTTGCCTTTTCCACTATGTCGCTCAAAAACCTGACTGCTGTTAAAAAGAGATTGGTTTGTCCTGGTCATCCTCCGATGGTGGATGCACTCGGCTTCTGCACCTGGGCTGTTCTTAAGGCGATCAGAGCTTTTGCCAGTACATGCTCAAAACCCTCGTCTTTGGTTGGGGGTTACAAACCTGGGCTCAGCAAAGCACCTGCTGGTGAAGTCAATGGCCAATTGTTTGAATTATTAACCATTACCATTTCAGTGGCCAATTTTTTGAATTATTTCAATGGCTAATTGTTTGAATTATTAACCATTACCATTTCAGTGGCTCACATGGGCCAGCCTGCAAAGTCTTGATTCTGAACCCAGAGATGTTCAGGTGAGTTCAAGAAACACAGCCCCAATGATGCGTTATGGACTGTTAGCTGCTGAAGTTAAAAATAGTCTTGTGAGTGTTTATGATTTTTTAAGAAACTGGAAAATGGCATTTTTAAGTCAAAATATGTCCACTAGAAAATTCACCTGCATGTTTAGTACATTTTGTTGATGGTTTCGGTTTTCTGGACTGAAACTTGTAGATGAATGTGGAACTGACTCTTATGTAATTAAAAAATCATAGTTCTACAGAAACTTAAGCAGTTGTTGAAGTTTCCAAAGGCAAAGAGTGTCAGTGACATCAGAAGAAATACCAAAAAGGTAAAAGTTATATAATGTGGATATGAGAATATTTGCTGATCTGGGAGCAAAAGTACTTCATAGGTTTGAGAATATCACAGCTGACCTAATCCAGGAACATCAAAATCAATTTCAAACCAACATCTTTTCACATTTGTGTTCCAAAACTCACATTAAGAAGGAAAAAAAAAAATTAAGAAGACGTGATTGTCACAGATTCCGTAACTCCTAAGGATTTCTACCTAGTGATAGATCTTCAACTCTTCTGAAAATAAAACATAAGCTATCCCTGGTGGGTGTAAACCATTTTTATGGTTTAATTTTGAAACAAGACACAGAATCCTTTGAATTTGCAGAAGTCATCTAAAAGAATCCACTGCTCTTTATCTCAGCCTTTCCTCCCTCTCATTCTAATGCTTTGATAAATAAGACTCATTTAGAGACCAGTGAGGAAAGTGGAATTCATGAGGATGTCTCTGTGTTTACAATCCCACGTCTTCACACCCTGGCAGCTCAATGCCATTCTTCAGAAATAAGACAGCAAAGAACAGATTGATTTTCTTTTTTTAATTGCATCCCTGCCAAGACCCTATTGGCAGGACAACAGAGGTATGGACTCGGGGTTTTTTAAGATGCACTGACACAAGCTTATTTGTCAGAGATCAAATCTCCAGTGAACAGCTTGCCGCAGCTTTTATTTCCAAGACTTTGATAATAACATCAAATTGATGTTGCATTGGTGTGCACTGAGACAGCAAAGAAAATTGCAAAGATATTTGTAAAAGTACAGAAAAGGACAGAAAGAGAAAAGGGATAAAAAAGCTGATGTTTTTAAACAGCTTAAAGACAAATGTGTAATGCTTCTCAAGATATAATGCTGAGCAATATGCTTTATCAGGCGTAATGCAGAAAAACTAATTTGAGAACAGCTATACTCTTGATTTGTTTCTTCTAAAAGTTTAACTTTCTCTCTGTAGAATGGCATTTCAAGACATTAATGAAATTCTTGACACTCAGGAATATGGTTAAAGAAAATCACATATTTGCCTGGATTTTAAGCAAGATGTTGTCATCTGTACAAAGGCAAAATCTGTCAGAAAGAGTTGTTTTGGTGGGGATGAATGACTAAGGCCTATAATCCTTGACAATGTTTTCAATCAGAGGGGAATATTTCTAAGTTTCTGAAGTATATGATTCTGATAGCTAGAGCATCTTTCCAGTCGTGAGGGCACTAGAAAGCCAAATGTCATGTCCCCTAGCTGCTAGCATTTATGAAATATGTAATTGCTTTCAAGTATATTTTATGAGTCTCTCCTCCCTTGGATCTCCTGCCCTTTTAGAAATCAGGGACAGCCTGTTTTCTAAAACTAGCAAGGAAAACTGAAACTCTCCTCTATGCACTTTCAAACGTATGTTATAACCACTAGGCTATATTTCTAGACCACTAGACTTCCCTGTCATCTACATTGAAATTGTGCTGCTGCTAGTTAGCAATACTAATCTCAATGAGTCAGACAAAAGCAAGCCTGGAAAAACATCATTACTGCTCCCCATCTACCACTGAAGACTACTACTGAAATTAGGAATCTCTGGCCCTATTATTGTATTCAATATCTGTGTCAAGTTTCTGTACCTCACTAATCAACATAGAACTTAACAGTGAGCAAGGGAGGAGCAAAGGGACCGTAGCCCAGATGTGAAGAGGCAAAGACAATATGGAATTTCATACCTCATCCCTTTTTTCTCCCTGCTCTACACTCATCCTTTTGTCCAGCTTTCATTCTGCAAGTGCTCCTTGATAAACAGTGTGTACCAGGAAATGCCTATTTTAGTATCTGTAAGTTAAGATAAAAATAATATGCCCATCTCATATCTAAGGGACACTCTGTTTCTCTGAAGGAAAGATTTTATACTGCAAAACTAAAATTTCCCCCTGTGTTGGGTTTGCATGGCCGAGGTGATAGCAAGGTGGGGAGGCTACAGGGATGTCTTCTTTGAGAAGTTGGTAGAAGTTTTCTCCATCTTCAACAGAGCCAATGCCTGCAGGAATTGACCTGATGCTGTCCAAAGTCAAGCCAAACAGTGATGATAGTAAATCCTCTGGAATAACATATTTAAGAAGGAAGAAAAATTATTGCGCAGATGCAATTGCAGCCAGAGGAGAGGAGTGAGAACAAGTGAGCAGAACAACTCAGCAAGCTCCAAGGTCAGTGCAGAAGGAGGAGGAGGAGGTGCTGCATGAGCCAGAGCTGAGATTTCCCTGCAGCCAGTGGTGAGGACCATGGTGAAGCAGCTGTGCCTCTGCAGCCCATGGAAGTCAGTGGTGCAGAGATGCATGTGCAGCCCATGGAGGAGCCCCACTCTGGAGCAGGGTTTCACATGCCTAAAAAACAGCTGTGATCCTGTGGGAAACCTGGAGCCACTCTTGGCAGGGCTTATAGAACAATGCAGAGAGAAAACCATGCTGGAGCAGGTTTCCTGGTAGGAATTTTGGCCACTCTGAGGACCAGCACTGGAGCTGCCTTTTCCTAGAGGACTGTAGCCCATGGGAAGGACTCATATTGTAGAAATTTGTGGAGGACTGTCTCCCATGAGATGGACCCCATGGTGAGGCAGGTAAAGGACTCCTCTCCCTGAGGAGGAAGCAGAGGCAGAAACAACCTGTCATGAACTGACTGTAACCCCCACTCCCTGCTTCTGTGTGCCATGTGGATGAAGAGGGTGAAGACTCAGGAATAAAGTTTGGGCGAGGTAAGAGGACAGGTGGATTGAAGGTATTGGTTTTGTTAAGATTTGTTTTATTTCTCATAATGCTGGTCTCATTTTGACTGGTAATAAATTCAATTAGTTTTCCCAAGCTAAGTCTTTTGTGCCCATGACTGTAATAAATGAGTTATTTCTCCCTGCCCTTATCCCAACCCCCGAACCTTTTGTTACATTTCCCTGTCTAGCTGTGGAGAGGGGTGATAGAGTGGCTTTGGTGGGTACCTGGCACCCAGACAGGGTCAACCCACCACACCCACTAAGTGTATGCACTGTCTCAAGCGAGTGTGTAAACACAAATGCATGTGCACACAGACCACGCACTCTTGGAACTGAGGACCCAATCCAGGCAGATGTATTTTCCCAGCCTGCTTCTCTGAACATAAAGACCACTGAAGCAAGAAGATGGACAATTGAAGACAAATATTCAGGAACTGTCATCTAGCACCTTGAGAGCTTTCACATGCTTACACATGTAATTCAAACGTGACAATATTGCAGATATGATCCCTTCAACCTATAAAAATAAATCAAAAGACAGATGAGTAGTTGAGCTCAAATACTTCAAAGATCATTTTTTTTTAGAAAAAATAAAAGTCAGGATAAATGCTTTATAAAAACTTTAAGAAATGCCATTGGAAATGGGTCTGTGAGCTCAGGACTTTGAAAGATACTTGTAATTCAGTTTTGTCCAAAAAGACTCTTTGTTGTTGGTAGTTTTTTTTTTTTTTTTTTTTTTTAAATTGGGGTGGGTTTTTTTGGTGTT
>JAYDZK010000113.1:72495508-72516943 GCA_034509185.1 Euphonia xanthogaster
TTAGTTTTGTCCAAAAAGACTCTTTTTTGTTGGTGGTTTTTTTTTTTTTTTTTTTTTTTTAAATTGGGTTGGGTTTTTTTGGTGTTTTTTCTTTGTTTGTTTTATTTTGTTTTGTTTTATTGTAGAAGCTTAGTGAGTCCTTGCCATTTTGTTTTACAACAATGCCATTAAAATTAATTAAAATTCAGGCAGCATCTGCCAAATGCAACCCACATTTTTTTCACAATCTCTTTACTGGAATGTCACACAAAGTCAAAACCACAACTTAGGTGATCCACTTAATAGAGGTCCTGCATATCAAAGCTGACAATTTATTGGTAGATCAGTAGTCCTAGGGTGGAAACATAATCCTTTATGAGTTTTCTGTCTACAGAATAAAGCTCTTGAGAAATACCAAAGTACACTTTAGTATTTACCCACTACATATTTCTTATTGTTATGAAACCAGTGTTTTCTGATTTCCTAAAACATACTTTTTTCTCTTTCTCAGCTTCAGTTAAATTTCATTGCTGTAGGAAAATTGTAAGATCATTCAAGTAGGGGAAGAATTATGCTGGATTGAAGACTAAGCTTTTCGCTCAGGGAGCCTGTCATCACTAATACAAGCCTAAAAAGATGAGGTGCCCATGTAGAATTGAAACAATAAAGCGAATCAGATCTAAACAGAAGTATACCAAATAACTCAAACTGGCTAACTCAGAGTAAATAAAGATTTTTATGTTACGCTGATTATTTATCTATTTTTATAGGCAATTAAGTAGAGAATCACCAGTAACTAGAAACAAGGACAAGAATATGGTTGCCTGATGATTAAGAAAATAAATTGCTTTTCATACACTGCAGAGAAAATTAGCTTGGTTTTCACACAAAAATAAATTTTCTAGAATGAAAACTACACTCTGTATTTCAATTATTGTTAAAAAAAAACAGCTCTTTGCAAAAAAGTAACCAAAATTATTCTTCCCATCTTTAGCTTATATCTGATTTGGTGAAGCACCTGCATACTGTCCTGAAAGTTGTTACCTGGAGATTACTTTATTTCAAAATAAAATTTATACTGAATTTTGCAGAGGACTGGAAGTAGTTCTTTGCTCTATCTGTATTCTTAGTTTTTCAGAATAAATAAAAAGTAAACCAAAACTGAGTCTCAGATACAATATCTCAAAAAACTACGTTCAGATGAGGAAATGTTTAATTTTGTCAAATGCTCTGAGAGGTCTTGAGTAGATCAGAGGACTGTTCTACAAGTAAGAGAAGATAAAAGAGATTCAGAAACTTTTTTATGTAGAGTAATATTTTCTCATCTCCATACTCAAGGGTTTGTAAATTTAGATTTGTAGAGATTTCATGAAAAGAAGTCTCTTGAGACACATTCAGAGATATCTAAGAGGTAGACAGCCATGTAGATTCATATTTTCTCTTATGTCTAATAATTTATCATCTAGTTGCAACAAATCATTATGTTATTTTGTAGAAAAGATATCTTCACTTCAGGATCTCAGTGTTTGTGAAAGTTGTTTCTTTTCACCTGAGCATAATGCAGTACCATTTTTCTTCTTCAGATGACATTCAGCTAGTAACAGTAATCTGTGATCCCAAAACCAAATTTCAGTGTGAAAAACTGTCCTTATGGACAGCTATTTTCTCTGTTGGTCCAAAGAGCATGCTTGTGGCAAGCTGGGATTAATAAGCAAAGAAAGACCAAATAATTAGCATTTAAAGTTTTGTTTTTATCAAATAGATTTCCATGAAGTATAAAAGTTCTCTTAACCTCTTATTTTTTGATCCCTGTAAGCTTGTGCAGAGATTTCTGAATGTGTGTCAGCTGTTGCTGCAGACTGTGGCTCCCAGTTCTGCAGACATTAACTGACAGTCTTGTCTCCAACATCATTAGCAAAACTTTATTGTTGCAGCTCTGCAGACCTCATCATTCAACAAAGGAAATTATAAGATAACAGTTACAGTTCATATTGATTTTGATGAGGATTGAATCAGACTTTGGCTGTCTGGTAGTTAAAGTCTCATTCTCATTACATACTTTCTGCCAGAAACTCAGTTATTTTCCTTCCTTTATTGACTTACAGAGGCTCCCACAGACTGTTTAAATACAAGTCAGCAGATATGTCAAATAAGGTACTTTTCACAGTGAACCTTGGCTTTTTTTGGCAGACACAAGTCACCCTGATGTTTAATGTTCCATGCCCTTTTTAGTTTAATTTTAAGTTTAAAATTTTATGCTTCCTAGATAGTACATCACAATTGCATTAGGGACTGATTCAAAGTGTGCTGTGGTCACTAAAGTGCTTTTCATTGACTTCATTAAAGTCTGAAATAGGTTCATAATCTCAGGTTCTGTGTCATCTTTTTTTGTGAACAGGCTTTTGAGGTCTTAATTATAACTCTTAAGCATGAATATGAGATAAATGCATTTAAAAAAGTAAATTGGGATGCACTGATAAAAACTAAACACAAAATTACATCTAAAGAAAAACATTGTGGTTTGCATCTCCAAAATGCTGAAGAAAAAGATCTGCATTTACTTAAAAACAAACTAATCTATTTTTTCCTGTTTTCAGAAGGCTTTTTTTTTTTTCCTAATGTGTACTATATCTCGGTTATAATTTATTTTGGAAAGGGCTTTAAGCATTTAAAAGGTCTAAATATCATCATTATCAGAGTTGAAAGCATGTTTAGTCACCTTTTGAAGACTTAAGTCTTGCTGGATTTCCATTAATTAAGCCTTCTAGATGACTCAGACAATATTAATAATTTTGAAAACTTTATTGTCTTCTGCAGCAGGTAAGTTAGGTTAGTAAATATTTTCAGAGCTATTACACAGGGAAATAAATTTTACACAGGGAAATAAATTCCCTTCTCCACCAAGATGAACTGACCTCAAGGATCCTTCTTATTTATAGAAAAGTCACAAAGATAATGAGAAATGGCATTTTGATGACATAACCTGGAGGAAATGAGAAAAAATCCAAATGTAGGTCTTAAAGTGGAAATGGCAGCCTAAAAACACTAGCTCATTACAAAAATAAATTTTACAATAATTTTGTACTTTATGAACAATGTCTGTGTTAGTCCTTTAAAATAAGTATGGGCATCATTTTTGCAGCATCCAACCTATTTGGCCAGGTGAAATTTAATCACAGGAGGTCAATGGTACTGTTGTAAAAGTATTTTGCATCAGCTACCTACTCAACAAATAGCCAGCATAAACTTTTATACTCTGATTTGTCATTTGCTGTGAAAGATCTGTGACTACAGCTAAAGTTATTTCCCTGGTTATTTATTCTTTGTTTTTAAATGTGACATCTTCAATTTTTAGACTGACACTTGTTTTATAATCCAGTGACATACTTAAAATGTATAACTAAGACTCAGTTTTTTGGTAACAACATGCAACACTCAAATGCATTCAGTAGGTATTAAGACTGAGCATTAAATGATAAATGCATATATATGAGTAGAACCTATCTGTAATAAAGATCAGCATCTATATTTAGAGTAAAATTATTTTGATAATAAAATATAACAGGAAAAGTATATCTCAAGTATTTTAAGACAACTTAAAAAATCAATACACTGTGTACCATCATAAGACTACTAATTATGTAGAAATTATTAAACAAAAAAAATTCTAAAGAAAATCTTGGATGATAAATACAGCAAGGAATAATTTCTAGATTATATACTAGATAATTAAATTTATTTTTCTTCTTATATAATTTGTGAGCTGATCAGATATTTCCCTAATGAATAGAAAATTCAAATGTCTTCAAGAAATATCTTTCCAAAAAAATTTGCCTTATACCTTGTACGTCTTCAAGATGGACCTGTTGATTGTGATTAACCCAGTAAGTCAAAGTAAATTGATTTTTTTGCCGGAGTATCTCCAGAAGACACTTTATCTGGGACAGGAAAATTCTGGGAAAATCTTCACAGAGCTATAAGTTCTTAGAGTTGAATCGAAAGGAACAACACTGAAATGGGGTATATGTGTATATACAGATATACATATATATATTACTTATTCTCTGACTTTTGACTTTCAAAGGCCCATGTATGCTTTTGGAAAACTTGCTTTCTGATATGTTCCTGCACGTTAAACACCAGAATAAATATAAGTATAGAAAAACTACCTTATTATACGGTTTAATTAGAATCTGATAGGGTTTTTTTCCTCTGCCTCTTAATGAGTATTGCAGAATTTTTCTCACTTTTTCAATGACACCTTTAAAATTTTATCTTGAATATGAATAGGAAGAAAATAATAGCAAAATCTCATCCTATTTAGTAAGTGACTTACCTTTTATTTATCAAAATAGAATAGCAAAAACACAAGGAAAAAAAATGAAGAAGGATCTCACCTATGTTTTTTATCCAGCCACCATGATAATCTGTAACTTGATAAACAAGTCAGTTCTTATGATATATTTTTTCATTACAACACAGAGAAATGTGTTTTAAAGACAATTACAATCAAAATGTGAATGTTCGTAAGTAAATATTATTTTCTTCCAGAAAATTATATCTTGAAGGCACATTAGTCATTCAACAAAAAACTATATACAAATGGATTAGAAGCTCTTGCAATCAAAGGCATCTATTGTAATGCAAATAAATACATAACAAATAGCTATTTTATTAGATACTTCTCGTGTGCTACTGCATTCATAGTAACTCACTGCTCTTATCTTGATAGAAGCTGTGGGCTGATTTATTTGACTTGTTAGAAACTGACATTAGAGGTGCAATTTATTTCTACTGAACATGCCTTTAAAGAACAGAGCCATGTCCTGGACTATTGTATAGAGCAAATATTTTGTACAGCAGTAAAGAGCTGTGAGGTACAGATGAAATTACAAGTAAATATTATTAATTTAACCCATAAAAACTTTTCTTCTTAATACTTTTTTTTAGTCAAGATCAATATAGTTATATAAAAGTATGGAAAACCATGCAGAATGACATTCATACCAAACACAAGGTAATGTTCTGTTGTTTTTTATTAAAATTTGAAGGCATATCTTCGACCTACTTAATTTTTTCTATTATTTCCACCAGAAAAAGTATTCAATATTACTTTTCCTCAAGCAATTATTACAAAAGAAACTGTGCTTTTTCTTGTGAAGAATCCATAGTCCATCCATCTCTGTGCGTGGCAGGTGTGGTTTTCTGCCTAGTTATGCACTTTGCTATAAATAGCACATCTGACAGACTTTTAGTAGAACCTCCTCGCCTTCCCAGGTGCCTTTGTGCAACAAGTATGAGGCTTTGGGCGTGGATAACTGCGCATCTACACCAGAGATGTTGCCAGGATACGGCCAGTATCACAACCACCTCCATGAAGATGACCCCCTTCAGAAGGGAGCAGAGGGTCCAATATTCCTGACAGACCGTCCTCTTAGGGAGGTCAAATGACTTACTGGGGCCCAGCTTATGGACATGAGTCGCAAACTTCCCAATGTGGTACAGCCCTTTGATTACTATCTGTTACTGCTCTTCCATGTGGGTGGTGATGAAGATGCCACCCATAGTCCAAGATGAAATTGGTAGTCCAAGGACAATCAAAAGATACTTCAGAGTCTTGGAAGGGTTAGTAAGGGAATGGAGCACAGGTTGTTTTTTCCTCTATCCTTCCAGTTGCAGGGAGTAAAACACTGGAAAAAAACAGGTTGTTCGGAAGGGACAGGAGAGGAAGGAGAGTTAGAGAGGTTGCCCTCTGCATCATGACATGGGCAGTGTGAAGAGCTGTCTCTGAAGAACAGCCATGAGCAAGCCAAAAGCATGTGGGTAAAAATCAGAGGCCAAGGGAACAAAGGGAACCCTGTGGCTCCTGTCTCCTGCAAGCTACCTGATCCAGAAGAACCTACTTGATGATGTCTTGCTCCAGCTACAGGAGGCATTGCACCCACTGGCTCTTTCCTACCAGGGGGACTTCAACTGCCCCAAAATCTGCTGGGAAAGTATCATGGTGAGCTATAGACAATCCAGAAGATTCCTGAAAAAGGTTGAGGATAAATTATTAAGCCAGCTAATAGAGACAGCCCTACCAGATGGGATACAGTACTGAACCTGATGGTCTCTAACACAAGTGAGTTAATCAGTGCTGTCATGACTAGAGGTGGCCTGAGCTGCAGCATCCAGGCACTATTGGAATTTTCAGTCCTGAGGCTTATGGATCAGATGAAGAATAAAGTAAGAATCCTACATTTTACAAAGGTATAATTCCAGTTATTCAAAGAATCAGTCAGTAGGACCCTCTGGGAAACTGCCCTCTGGGACAAGGGAGCAGAGCAGAGTTGGCATATCCTTAAAGATGTTTTTCAAGGAATGCAAGAGCTCTTGATGTTAATGTGTATGAAACTGAGAATGGAAGACAAGAGTGGTATGGCTGAGTCAAGGCCTGCTGGTCAGACTAAAAGGCAAGAAGGAAAAGGAAGTGGAAGCAGGGACAGATCTCCTTGGAAGAGTATAACATGGTGATCACTTGTGTAGGGATGGGGTCAGGAAAGCCAAAGCACAACAGGAGCTGAACATGTCAAGGGTACAAAGAGAGGCTTTTACAGCTATGTCAGACAGAAAACAAGGGTCAGAGAAAACTCACTCTCTGATGAAAACCACCATCAACCTGGTAACAATGGAGGACATGAAGGCTGAAGTACTCAATAGCTTTTTGCCTCAGTCTTCACTGGTAACCTCTCTTCCCACACCCTTTGCTTGGATGGACCTCAAGGCAGGGCATGGGAGAGCAAATTCCCTTCCACTGCAAGAGTTGATCAGGTTCATGACCACCTGAGGAAAATCTGAACATTTGTAAGTAGCGGTCAAAGGCTCAATGTCCAGATGGAGATCAGTGAAAAATGGTGTCCCTCAGGAGTCTTTATTGGGACCAGTACAGTTTAATATCTTCATCAAAAACACAGAAGGATCAAATGCACTCTCAGCAAGTTTGCAGATGATAGTAAGCTCAGTGGTGCAGCTGACACACCTAAGGAATGGGATACCATCCAGAGGGACCTGAACAAGCTTGAGAAGTGGGTCCATGTGAATTTCAGGAGTTTCAGCAAGGCCAAGTACGAGGTCCTGCATCTTGGTGGGGGCCATCCTTGGTATCAATACAGTCTGGGGAATGAAGGGATGGAAGGCAACCCTACTGAGAAGGACTTGGGGCTACAGACAAATGGCCAAGAGTGGCCAAGAGGCTGAGAGAGTTGCTTCAGCCTCTCTACTCAACTCTGGTGAGACCCCACCTAGAAGACTACATCCTGGCTCCACAGGGAAGAAATTAATCTATTGGAGCAGATCCAGAGGAGAGAATCAAAAATTATCAGAGGGATGGAACACTGGTCCTGAGAAGACAGGCTGAGAGAGTTGGGGTTGCTCAGTGTGGAGAAGAGACGGTTCTGGGAAAATATTATTGCAGTCCTTCAATATTTATAGGAGGCCTATAGGAAAAATGGTTATAAACTTATTAGCAGGGCCTGAAAGACGGTCATTTTCTCTAGATATAAAAAAGATTTTTTTTTAATGCTCAGAAATATTTTCCAGATTTATACATTAAATTCTGCATTCATTGAAACCAAAGACAAAACATTTCCTGTTTTCCTAACCTCCTAACTTTAAAATATTAAAGCAAATTAAATGAAACAATAAATGTTTTTACATTTGTCATTGAAATTTTGAAAATAATCTGCTTTAACACACTGATGAGATATAACGTTGAGATATTCTACAGATACCTTCACAGCTACATCTTACTGTATTTGTTCAGAGGAATTGTGTCTTTAATTAATTTCACTGGAAAGGCTTTTAGGGCAAATAGTTCAAAGAAACTTCACCCTACAGTTACAACTTTCTGATCTTGAAGTAAATGTAGCTGTTACAGCATGAGAAGTAGATGGATCTTCTCCAGGGAATTTGAAAACACACCGCTTTGGAATATGTACAGAATTGCCTCACTGCCTGTATGAACTGCAGTGAGATATATGTCCCTATTACCCTTTGCACCATATTACCTTACTTCAGTTTCCTGAAAGAGGGGAGTAACCATCTCACTTTTGCCACCTTGATGCCACTCAGCATTTTCATCATTTTCTTATCAGCAATAATCTTTCCAAAACACCACCACAATGTTTGCCATGTTAGTCAGTAAGACTAGTGAGTGCTGAATATTTGAATTCCTAGGATAAATTTGTAAATCCTACTACCCAGGGTTCACCCAAACCTTTCTTTTTTATCGTGACTATTTTATCCTGTTAAAACAAATAGATGTGAAATTGTCCTCTAGCATATCTCAGAACAAATAGTCCTAAAACTCTTTTTGTGCAGCTGAGATGTACAGGTGTTCCTATTACTTTTTGTAGCATGAACTTTCCACATGAACCTGAAGTTTTTAAACTACCTTCACTGAGCTTTGTGCAATAATTTTTAAGTGAATTGTAAACAGTTGGTAGAAAATTATTCCACTTTTTAAAGGCAAACACAAAATAACTTTTTTATTTTGGTTTGATCTTACATCTATTTAGGTAATATTTAGTTGTTTAATTTAACCTTTAGCAATTAGTCATTTAAAAAGTTATATTACTAATGCTTAAATTCACAAAAGTCCCTTGAGATCAGTTTGTTTAGTCATTCTGTGAATAGTACATCAATAAACTTATTGATTCAAGTTTAGCACTTAGCTAAAATATTTTTATCGTGCTGACAATATTTCAATAAGTCAATAAAATAAGGAAATAAAGGGTAAGTCAGTCAATAATTTTAATATCAAATTGTTTGCATGACAAAGCTTCAAATCAATCAAATGTGCATGCAAATAGCTCTATTAAATCTAATCTGGATTGAGAAAATACTTAAGCATATAAAGGAAATGAAAATTGAACCTCTTCTTTAATTATCTGCATAAACTGCATCACCCTCAGCATAAAAGATACAGTTAATGCTCTTTTGGTAACAATCAACTGCTTAACCAGTGGCAATAATACTAAATTTCTTTTAAGATTTAAGGTCCTGATACAGCCAAGTACCTAATTTCTTGTCTAACTTCAAGTAAAAGCATAGCCTGGTTAAAGAAAATGAAGCAAGATGTGTAGTGTTAAAAAGATGAATGTTTAAGGAACTCACTGAAATATACTCCATATAATGAAGGAATGCATATTCTTCCTTTTTAATTATGTATCTTATCAATAATTGAGCTTTAGAAGTCAATGTAAATAAACATTTAACCACTACCTAAACATAGACCTCAATCCTTCAGGTGTATCTATTAATTCAAACATGCATCATTTGAAACGTAGAAGAGAATAATTTTAAAACAAGAATGTAGCTGGGAAGTGGGCTGGAAAAGTGGAAGAGAGGAAGAAAAAAGTAAGATAATCCAAGAAGAATCTAAGTTTATACTCTTAATTCAATTATTTGATGGTAGCCTGACTAGCTTTTGAGCCTTTGGGAATAATTTTTGTTTACATTTGTAAAGTGTTGCTCCTTGTTTATACTGATCGTGTAAATCTGGAGTGGCTACATATTTTATAGCCAGGCAACTATAAATTAGTTCTTATAGTAAGATGGATGTCATGATGCCTTGCTTTGCAAATAAAATGAAAAAGCTGCTGGATCAGAAAGAAAAGTACTGAGCAAGGAGGTCCGTTAAGCTATAGTTTAATTCAGGATTTCAGTGCCCAGGAAGTGGGGAAACCAGCTCAGATTTATTTTTTCTTCTGCATGAATCATCTGAATATCTAATGTATATGTGCTCACAAAAAAATCTAAAAAGTATATTGAAGATGGGGAACTGACTTTCTAATTCCAATTTGTTGAAATTTTAAGTATGTATATATAATTAAATATGCATTGGATTGGAAATAGACTGATGTAATGAGAATTACCCTAGCCTTCTAGTAGAAGAAGAGATCTGAGTTACAGTTCCTTTTCCAATGAATGCTTATGGGTTTCTTATTAAAGAATTTCATATTATGGTATTATTGGAGTAAAGGACTAGAGTGCAATTCTTATTATCCCTCTCTAACCAGAAGGCAATAAAGTAATTCTTCTTCTCTTTCTGCCTCAATAAATATTTAATTATTTCATGCAAAGCGAAAAACTTCAACAAGGATATGGCCACCCTTATTGTATCTCACAACCATAACTGTTTTACAGCATAAGTGTTATTCTACTCAACAATTGCATATAAATAAATATATCTGAAAGAGGTGTCCATAAAATATGTGGTTTGTGCTTCAGTCTTTCATGTTTGGAAAAGCATTTTAACAACTGAATTATAGTATTAAAAAAATGTAGTATGACACAGTCTTAAGACAAATTGTCATAAGACAAATTCTGTATCTCAGCAGATTTTAGTTGACGTAACTCCTGTGGAGTAATGTGCTTCTCTCCGAAAAGGTGTGCTATTTTGTAGGAAATATGTAAATACTGAAAAAGAGATAAAAGATAAAACTAAAAATATGCTCTTGTCTTCACCAATTTCCACTAAGGGCTTCTTGCCAGCCAAATATTTTGTGATTCTGTTCAAGTTCTTTCTTTGCCTTTTTAATAATTTCTCTGGACAAGGTAAAAGATACAGTTTCCTTGAAGCACCACAAGATCCAAACTTTTCAGAAAAGTGCACCAGAACCTTACTTTAGCCATCCTGTTCTCTTTCTAGTAGCACAAAGGATATTTTTTCCAAGAATAATATTGAGCATTTACTGTCATCATAAGGTCCATATTCAACTTGGTAGCTGAGCTTACACAGCAGGTGTGAACTTTTAAATGTGCCTCAAGGCCCTGCATGTCAGATGCACACAGAGACCTTATCTTACCTGGATATGACCCTGCTTGTCCTAGTCCTTGTGGAAGCATTTCTAAATTTAAAGGAGAGAACTGATTCTGAATTGCATGTGTAATAACCTCCAGTGATTACTAATAAAGCTATTTAAGTAAAAAGAGACCTAGAAATTACAAGAAAGAAGAAAAGAGGTAAGTTGCTGCAAATATTTAGAGTTGTGGATCTGCTAAGAATCTTCAGAGATGTAGCAGGTGACAGGAATAGACTCATAACAAAAATTGCATCTAGGCATGAGAATTACCAGCTCTATTCAGAAAGTCAGTGAATAGAAGGGATCTTTCACCTGCATATTTCTGGGAAGCGGAGTTAGAATTACCACCATAAAACTGAGAAAGAAAAAAAAAGGTGGAGTAGTAGGACTGCAGTAAAAATGTGCCACATCCGATGTTATACCAAAAGTGCTTAAAGTTAATTACATTCATGTCACTGTTTCTACGATCTAAAATGGAAGGAAACCTCTACACCTCAGTCCCCATAAAAAAAAACCAAAGCTGAACAAAGCTTCTGATGTTTCAGAAAGCACAAAACAGTGGACTTCAACTACAATGTGACTTATAATTTTGATATAATGTGTTGACTGTGAGCACAGTGAATGGAGAAAGTCGTCCATTGGGTAGCTGGCCTTTTAGGCACTTGTGCTAAAATATAATACTCCCTATTGAACACCATGAAGCATTCTAATTGTTCTTGATGCTAACAGCGTGATGGACTATTAATAACAAAATTGTGTGAAGATCGCCATGTTATGAAACTAAAAGTTATCATTTTTCTCACAAAAATTGTGTCTACACTTAAAATATCACAATTGTTTCATTCTAGATAAGAAAATTCGGGGAAAGGTTGTACAGGCTCTAGTCCCAAGTGACATGTCAATAGCATCACTTTCAAATCTCTCTAATTTATAAAGAAAGGGGGGAAAAAAGGCAGAGCACCTTGCTTAGCATGTCTGATCAAGCTGAATTTGATTTTTTTTTTTTAAATATTATTCTGGATAACTACCAATGTCTTATATTTGGAATAAACTGCACTACTTCACTTAAAAATAGAAGTGAAAATAATATAAACATTTGAATTAGACCTTAGCAAACATTAAACAGATTGTAAATCAAAGAGATAATTATTTTTATTACAACTTCATCACATTTTTTATTCATAGAAATTGGAAAACCTATTACCATTTGGGACAGGTTAGGTTAGTTGCACTCAGTTCTCGTGCTGCTAAATGGATATACTGTTATATGAAATGCCTTCTAAAGCTTTTATTCAGTATACAGACTAAATGAAGTGTAATTTTCTGATAATTACGTTTAGCAATACATGCTACATAAATTTTCATTATCAGTACACCATACTTCAGTATCTGAGCCTTTGATGACAAATTACATTTGCTTTTAATATGTTTTAATCTGTCAGATCAGAAGAGAACTTTCTGATAAATCTGAAATTTCAGGTTTCTTACCCTTATTTATGTATGAACACCTTCAAGACTGATTGCAGCAGTGGAAAAAAAATAGATATAATGACAGAATAATTGGTAACTTAAATTTTTTCTTTGCAATAGGATATGCCCTAACTGATTATTCCTGAACCACATCTACTAGGTAATATCTGTCTTCCACCCTGCAATAATGTCAACATTTACCATTACTTAAATGTTCTTACAAGACTAAGAGTTTATCAAGAGTTTAGTTAAATTGTTTTCCTCTGCGTTTTAAATTTTGTGAATGTTGCCTTTCTTGGATTAGAATCTGTCTTCTAATAAAAGTAAAAGGTCTTCAAATTTATCTGTCTAAAGGGTTTAGGAATTGTCCACCACAGAAGAGCTTCTGCTTACAAGAGAAGGATTTTTAATGATATGGGAGTAAAAAAAATAAAGATATTTAAAGACTGGAAAACTAGGAGATTTAAAAAATGCCATCACCACAAGAGACTTAAATGGTGGCTCAGATGTCAGAAATGGGATGGGCTTCTTCACTGCTCAGCATCTTCTCTTTTTGGGTTCACTCTGTGCTTCCACAGGTATAGAGGCTGCAGAGTGGTTTCCTCCTTCTCTGTTGCTTACATCAGAAGTCACTCCCCATTCACCTTTGTATAAGTAACAATAAACAAGTGACATCACAGAAATCTTTTTAATACGCACACCATATAACCATGTCTAGCCCCTAACAATATAAATTAACTTTTCTAATGAAATTGCTCAGTGCCATTAACAAAAAACTTAGGACTGGTGCTTTATACTACATTCACACATTTACTAGAATACCTGATTTTTAGACATGATCATCTTTCCAGGGACTTTTAAAGATTTAACATTTAAAATATCAATTCCATTTAAAACATATCATCTCTATTAAGATCAATTCAAGATAAGACAATTATCCTAACTATATTGTAGTGCATTTGAGTGTCAGTAAATGGCAAAAGTATCTGAGGTGAAGTTGTAATTTAGCTTCAGCTCATTTAATTCTGTTGGATGTCTGATTTTCAGAAAGTATCCTAGTAGTGGTAAAAGAGGCCAATTGAATATTTAGCTGACATTAAAGCAGGTAATTCAAGTTATAATTCATCAGATTTGACCTAAAAACCACACAAGCAATAAACTTAGATCCATTAAGGTAATTTTTAACTCATATTCAAAAAATGGGAATTTTGACTAATATTTTAAGCACAGCTAAGGGAGTTAGGGACCCAGATCCCTGTGAAATTCTTCATCCTGAATATAATGAGATTAAATCCCTTAGGCTGTTTTGGAGAGCTTAATCTTGATGTTTTAGCTTAAACTAGAGTAATTGAATGTATAATACATGTTGCCTGAAGACATGATGGTGTTCCCTTCAGTTAATAAAGGTCTCCAGTCTGAAAAGAAATGTACATGGATTATTTAAGAACTAGAGGAATATTATCTTTCCTTACTGTATGTTAGAAATACGCATTAAACTTGAAGCGGTTTTGTCCTAAAAATATAAAGCAATTTCCCCTTGTCCTATCACTTACGGGATATTTATGTGGCTTTTGACAAAATCCCACACTGAAAACAGCAGCCTTGAGGATAGTGAATAGTGCCTTTTTTTTGTTTCATTTTGGGTTTTGTTGGTTTATTTTTGCTAAGTGGATGTACCTACATTTGTATATCAGTTAGGATTTGAATTTTGCTTTTGAAATTAACCCAAAATAATACCTACTGTGTTTTAAGCCATTCTATCGAGAAGTATCAGTCCATGTAGCCTGATGAATCCATTACTTTTTCATCTTTCCAGATGAAACTAAACAACACAACAAGGTTCAGGAGATGCCTTTATGCAAGCCACCTGTTAGCAGGTGTTAATCACATGGTACCAGAGTAGAGCTAGAAAAACAAACAAAAACCCCCATGAATTTTAAACCTAGAGATGGTAAATTCTCAGAACTGTCCTGTTTTCTCTATAAATATTTTGTGTCATACTCCTAAGTACTGCTTCACTTAGATTTACTGATTCCATAGGTGATCTATCACAATGGGTTGCGTTCACGTTGCATGCTAAAGTGAAGGAAAGAAGCAAAAAACTTTTTCTAAGAAAATGGACAAATTCACAAGTACAAAAAAGTCAGAATCATTATTGCAAAATAAATGTGTTAAATATGAAGAAATAATTAAGGCAGAAATAAAAGTAATCTGATGTACACTTGCATAAAAGTTGGGCTATGGCAATAGAAGTATTACAGAACAGAAGCAAATCTTGAAGACTTTATTCATAGAAAAGACTAAATCTTGAATACTGCTTTTAGCAGTATGAGACCTGGATGAGGAGAACAGAAGGATGTGGTGCCAAATCAGTTCTTGGGAACAAGCATATACCATCTGCATGTGCATGGTAGCAGTTCTGTCATATTTAGGGATAAATTTGTGAATATTACTGCCTCTAAGAGTGAGACCAGGCCAAAGAATGTACAGACTGCCCTAGAATTTTTAAGAGCAGTGTTTTGTTTCTTCCCTTCAGCTTTGTGATTGCTATCCTGTTGAGGTCTGTGAGTCTTAAAGAGAATGTGTGAACACCAAAGCAGCATGGAAAATGACCAAAAACCCACAAGAAGGCATTTGACAGAGTGAAGTGAACTGATAACCAAGACTGTACTACAGAAAAGCTGCTTTAATAAGAATGTGAGAATGCCTCAGGAAGGTACTAAAGCACAGCTAGAAGCTTGTACTGCTTAGGCTCTTGACAACTAAAGAGGAGAAAACAATTGGCTGCTAGAGGAGTTTATTGCTGTGGATTTTTTGGAATGGGGTGATTTCACAATTAAAGGAGACAGATAAGCACTTTGATAATGAGCCATTAGAAAACCTTAATGACACTTCTGAAAAGTGCTGTTGATGACTTTACAGCTCTGCTATGACTCATGGCATTGCAAGGTGAGAATAAGACAACTGAGCAGTCATAAAGGATGCCACATACATGGAGCAAGACATGGCCTCTTAAGTAACCCACAGATGTTTACCAATGCATATACAGGTCTCTGCATCTGTGCCTCGGGGCCTGCAGATAATTCAGCTGTATTCAGGAATGCAACAGAGTGGACTGTGAAAAAGAATTAAAAATTGCATTTCAGGATTTATGTGATCACATGAAGGAAGTGACACAAAAGATCATTTCCCTATTAAAGTATGATAGAAAGAAATGGCTTTGTGCAAGACTGATTTTTGATTAAATAAGCATTGAACAGGAGTCCCAGAAGATTTTAAAGCTAGTTTCACAAACTGGATAAAAATCTTGATAAAGTTTGTATGTCTGGGTACAGGTTGACTGAAACCTAAGCACAGAGTGTGCAACTAATGGTGATGTTTGATAGCTTGGTTGCCATATATAGTGGTTATAATTACTGTAGAAAATGGAAAGTGAATTATTAAAGAACAAAGTTCTACAACCCACTCCACTGAGATTCCAGACCTGATAATGAGAAAAGGCAACATCATACTGAATGACCAGTATTGAATAGCTACTGTAGATAAATGCCTCAGTTATTGAGATGGCGAACATTTTGAAAATAGTCAGGAAATTAAATAAATATTTTTCAAGTATCTAATGTGAGAGGAAAGAGACACGTAGTACATGACAGAGTAAGATGAGAATCTGAGTACCCATGTTTTCTCCTGGCCACTCAGAGAACAGCAGGAAGGGCAGTCAGCAGAAAAGCCTCCTTAAACTGATATCATAAGCAAAATAAAAGAAAGGCAGTAACAAGTTGGTGTCTCTAACCACTAGACATCATTTCAGACTCCAGAGAGTAGGATAATAGGTAAAGAAATAAGGAAGAGAACATTTTTTCCTGATTGGAGAAAATGTTGCCAGGCTAAACTTACTTCATAACTTTCTGATTTTAAAGGTCTTGTACTGAATTTACCATTTTTAAGGCTCTTTAAAGGGTGAAGATTTGCATATTACACTGTCAGATTGTTGATGTCACATGCTGTCCCATTTGCCAGCACTTTCCTTCTTCCATTCTTTTCATTTTTATCCTGCTCAATAGAATTCTGTCAGTCAGCAAATGTGCTGGGACTGCAACTGCTTCTTGGACCATAGAGTCATTCTATCACTGAAGCACCTGGCAAAGTGCTGGCTTATACTTAAGCAAGTCTTAGAACTTCCACACTATACATCACAAGTACAACTTACCCTTCATTTTACTTATATTAGTTTGAGTAATAAATCATGGTTCCTTTACTGGGACAGAACTCAAGACTATTTTCTCATTTAATAGCTTTCATCTGTATGATGTTCCCCGTAATGGATATCACAGTACACTAATGAGTTTGCCACCATTATCAGAAGATGTATCACCATTTGCATAGTTCCTTTGTATCCCTGGAATGACTGTATGAATTTAGGAGTTTTATAATTTTTCTTCACATATATGGTCAAAAAACTATAGTCCATTAAAAATACTTTGAAACATTCATCTTCGCAGTGTTCTTAGTGTACCGTTACCATTATGTTTTCTCATTAATTGTGATTTGATCTGTCTTACAGAATAGACAGTATTTGTTTAAGGCGAGTGCGACCACACAAAATTATTTGATTTTAAAAACAGAATTAAGAGTTCATTTACAGAATATGGGACTTCCCTTATTTTATTCATAGATAATAATGTCCATGTCTGGAATGCATTATTAAAAATTATAGAATGTATTCTACTATTTCTATTTGAGAATCATCTGATGCTTCTGTAATAGTACAGAACATGATTTTTTTTAATGAAAAGATGAGCAACACATTAGCACATTTGTAATACAGAGGAATTAAGAAAGATGGAAGAAAAATCTTCTGCAGCAGAACTTTAAACTAGGATGTTTGGTTTTTGAAATGAAAAAGAAACCCTGAAAAATTTATGTGGACTTGCAACTTATTTTTGTTATTGTAAATCTTATGCTTAAATTTCCTATGAAAATGAAAACTAAGGATTCTATAGTCTCAGTTGCATAACTTGAGTGTAGACTAGAACTAACTGATCTGTGGGCCAAAAATTGTTCAATATTAGCTGACAATAACCTCTAAGACTTGCAAGACAAATGTTTTCTAACACTGGTGATCTTGGGACCTACCTTGATAATGTTTTTAATTTTTATATAAAATGTTGATTTCCACATTAGACAGGATAGGAAAAAAAAGTTAAAAAAACCCCTTAAAATTAGCCACAAGGTATATGGTACATGAAATGCTTTGAAAAATATTGTCAAGATTTTTTATTGGTTTTGTTTTATATCAGCCACAAAGACTGATGTACCTTCAGCACAGCAATTCATTCTGGCCTCCAATCTCCACAGACTTCAGCATAATCAGCTTTATGTACTGTGAATGATGTCATTGCTTTTTTCATTCACGTCAAGTTGTGTGTGAATATGATTGAGGAACCATGGCTTCAGGAAATACTGTTGCATAAAGGGGAAGCTATGAGGATTCATACTATGTTTTGTCACTTTCTACTGCTATCAGCTATGATATTTCTATCTGAGCAAGTAGACTTGGTGAGCTTTTTCTTGAGTAAAGACTGTGAGACAGGAGACTTAGTCCCTATACTCCATGTGCCTCTGATTTCAAGCGGTACCTAGGAGCTGGAGTTTCAGTGGTGAGTTCTAGGAGAACAATTCCCTCCTTTACCTACTAGATACCCAGTTTTTTCCAGATAATGTATTCCAAAAAAACGGGAATTGACATATTCAAAATGCACAGGCATTATGGATATTTACTCCATTTATTTGTGGAAAAAATAATTAATGAGGTAAGAGTTAGCAAGCAATAGAGGGAGTCAAGCTCTGCTGTCGACTTATGGTACCCCTACACCTATGTCTGTTCAAAAGGGGACTCTCTGAGCTACATATTACTTTCCCCTCCATTTTCACTTGAAGTTGAGATACATGCTTCCCCTCAGCAATTCCTGTTTACTGCCTTAAGCAGTGAAGTTTGACATGTATCTCAGGTTTGATGCATTGATTTTTTTGAGTTAATGATCTACTTCCCAGCAGTGGCATGGCTAAACTCCCATGTTTCCAATGGAGAATTGAACTGTTCTAAAGACTTTTATAATAGAAGCAACAAAAGAAGAGATTTGAAAGGTTTCTCCTTTTCAATGAGCTTTACAAAGAACACAAAAGAACTGGGCAATCCAATTTGGAAAAAGAAGATGCAGATAAAATGTACCTTACTTGGACTGTGTCATGGTTTCACCAAGAGACCTCAAATTAAGCAGGAGTTGCCTTCTGGCTTTTCCAAAGGCAAGGGAGGAAGATAATAACTTGATGACTCAAAGACAGCCTTTCCACAGCAGTATTCAACAATGGTTTAGGATGCTACATTTGTAATGCCACAAAGATAGTTGCTGCTTACATTTAAGGTAAAAAATATACGGGAAATAAGCTTCACACTTGAATTTCCAACTGTTCCACTATAAGGATACCATCATACTGAGACAAAATTTTATTCTACCAATTAAATATTGCAGTTGATTATTTACCAGGAAATATCTAGACAACAAAATTAGAAGGAAAAAACTGGCACCAATCATAGTTAAATACTAGATTTGTGCTTGTACCAGTACAACTAAATGAAGGCTCACATGTCTGTCCTAGTGATGGGTGCTTCTTATTGAGCAAAAATACACAGGATGATTTTCAATTAGAAAATGCAATGAGATTTACCTCCCCTCCAAAAAAGCTAATTATGCTGTTGTAATTCAGATAAGAACCCATAAGCGACATCATTATCCATTTCTAAAATATAAAAAGCTGGCCATTCCTCTGCTGATTTTTCTCCCTATCTTTTGGAAATAAAAATCTCTATTTGCTTTGCAATTTTGAGGATAAAAAAAAAAGATTGTCAGTATTATAAATATATGTTTAAATATCAGTTTGTTTGGAGATTTTTTTAGTTTCATTTCATGTTAAAAGATTGCTAATAACATTCAGATAAGTGTAATACACATATTAAAACAAAATACCATTTCCTCCAGGTTTGTTTTTGGCTATCCTGCTAATGTGACTCAGGAATTTTTTTATTGTATAGTGAGTATAACTAAGGATTTCTAAGGAAAAGGCAAGTTTATAGATGACTGTGCAACATATGTTGAAGGATTAGAATGATAGTGTCTAGAATTGGACATCTACCTTTTCATATCATTGCGAACACTCTTCTTGCAATTGGATGTCTCTCAGCCTGACTTCATCCTTCTTCCTTTCTAGTCTCTCTATTTGCATCCCTTTCAAGGCTGGACAAGCAGATGAGGTTGTTCCTGCTTGACTGGGTGCTGACTATTTTGTCTTACATTATAAATTCATCTTCCTTCAGGGATACTGAGCATATAACCCTGTTTTAGTGCCACTGTTTTGAGGAAAACAATACCAAAGTTTTTCTTTAAAAATCACTGAGTTTCTTCAGTCCCCTATTTTGGTGTCAGGCGAGCAAGCACTTTGAGAAAAGTGGATCTTATTTCACCAAGCAACTATGAACTTGGTGAAATACAATTGCTTGCAGACAGGGTCTTAATTTTCCTTTTTATGCCCAAAGACACCACCTAAGCTGAGTGCTTATTGCTGGCATTTTAGATGTCACTAGTATTCAGAACTTGGCGTGTGAGACAGCAAATATTACTATATTTTTTTCAGACTCCTCTCACATATAACGTCGAACAAGTTCACTCACAGCAATTTTAGATATGAAGAACAACACCAAGATAAACTTTATGTTACCTCTGCAAAATTTAACAATCCCTCCACTATCACTAAGGATCTATTCACAAAAGACCACAGTTGAAATGTAATTCTTTGCTGTCACTTGCATCACATTTATCCAGCTATTTATCTCCTGCATGAGTTTTCCCTTCCCAAGAGCAGACAGCTTGTAAGAAAGTATTTTAAATGAAAGTGATATACATTTAAATATAACACTATTCTGAGAAGTAATTTACCTTTCCTTCTTTACTAGCCATAGAATTCAATAGTTCTGAAATGCTGTGCATAATGAATGCTAACCCCACAGGGCTAAGCAATAATTGCCATTTTTCTGTCTTAAAGATTGCAGCTATTATTTATTTATAGTATAATAAACCCAAGTTGTCATTCACCCCATGACCATGCCATAAGCCACCTTTATTCCACAGTATAAAATAAAACTGCTCAAGGGATGGATTTCTATATGCTAATTACCTGAAAGCTACTAAAGGAACCATTTCTCATAATGCCAAAATATTGAGGATGGTGAGGCAATTGCCATGGAGGACAACAGAAAAGAACTCAGCTCGCTTGAGTGGGCTCTGTCTCAGATATTACTGTGCTTCATATCCACTCTGAAAAAGCAATGCTACTCTTCAGATAACTGTCCTGGTCAGTTTTCAGCATCTTTCAGTGTCTTTTCAGCAGCTTCATTCCTCTCTCTGCCTTACTTGAAGAACTGGAAAAAATAACACAGATTCATCCCTGCAGGAGGTGATAACTCCTGGTGATGCAGCACATTTCTAGGACACACAGGAGTGGAGCAAGAGCTTTTGTTCCTCTGGGAAATAATAAAATCAACCACTTAAAATCTGCTGTTCATAAGCCATCCCCTTACCAGCTCCATAAAAACCACACATACGAGCATGCACTGCAAGAGGTAACTGAGTTTTGTCATGTATTATCAGAGTTCTCACCCTGGGAACACTGAGGTGATTGCTTTCTGTAAATATGTGTGTATATCCATGTGCATTTTAATATATCTATGCACAATACAAGTAGTGAGTTGCTATCTCAAGGGGAAGCAATCAGTGGAAGCCATGTATCAGTGAAGTCATTTTGATGAAGAACTCTAAGAAAAAACAAAACAAAGCAACAACGATCTCAGATTCTGTACAGAGATGGCACAGGCAATTCAAAAGGCTTCTGAGGGTCTTTAGTACATTTTCTGAACTTCAGTGGTCTATATATTATACCTATTTCACTGTTCAAATAAAAATAATTGAAAGAAGCAGGGCAAAAGTAAATTTTTAATACTAATAGACCTTTGATTCGTATCCAACAAAATTTTTACATTTTTATATGAATATATGTATTTTACATCCAGATCGGAAGAGCGTCG
>JAYDZK010000113.1:72517043-72535101 GCA_034509185.1 Euphonia xanthogaster
TTTACATCCATTATTGCTTAAAATAGAAGAATTTAATGTTAAATATTTTAACTTCAGATGTTAAAATTTAACTATACAGATCCTAATGCTTTAAGTTATCTAAACACTGAGCTCATAATTTAGTAAAGAAATACCTAAATAATCTTTAAAACTTACAACTTCTAGCCTGATTTTCATCAGCACTGAGCTGAATTTCCATCTGGATCCAAAAATATCCTGTATCTTAAGAAACTATTCTATGTCTGAGGTTTAGGCACTTGGGTACATTTTCTTAAGTAAAATTGATATTAATTTACATTGATGAAATAATCTTGCTTAGGAAAACATTTATTCATCCCACGGAGTGTAAGACCTTTACTTAGTATTTACTTAGACACTTGTCAGGAAACTCACGCATCTCCTGAAGTAAGCAGGTGATTTATGTAGTCTAATTAACTTCCAAACTGAAGGACAAGAAGTCCCTTTCTCCTTTAGGAAATTTTGATGAAAGAAATCTTCTCAATGGAAAATATCTGCCTGGAAAAGATTTGGCTGAATCTCCTGGAGCAAACACAAGAAGCAGTGAAATCCATTGCTGAACAAATGGTAGGTTTCTCTAAATTTGTTTTTCTAAGCTGAATTTAAATGCCCATATCAGTGCATGGAGCATTCAACACTCCCAATTACACATCCATCCACCGATGTTGTAGCTTCTGACTGGCTTCAGATCTCCTGTCTCTGCATATTCACTGAAGTCCAACTCCCCAGAAGGTTAATTCTCCTTGTAGTCATTTATGTAAGAGCCTTTGAGGAGATCCAAGAAAATGCCATTCTTTTAATCTTCAATGCCTTCAATACTCTAAACTGTATAATGTAGGGTGATGGTAATGAGTGGTTTTTGGCTTCCTCCTTACCATTCCTGCTCTGAAGATGTGGGACCCCATAATGGGGCAGGGAAAAACATCATTGTTCTTTTCAGATGTTTTTTTAAAGACTTATAGATCATTCTGTTGTATTTGCATTTTAACCGTAGATGTATTTTCTTAAAAACACAGACAGATTATTTGCGACACTAAGGTCACAGACCAAATTTTGATTATTAAACTACAAATTCAAAGCACTTTGTCCTTCTGTAGCCTACAGGGCAATGTGACCTTCAAGTATATGAGAATAGGAGAAAAGTTTGCTCCTTAGCATATGCACTTTCAATCACAATAAGCAGCCTACACATGATAATATTCCAAGTTCTGACAAATGATAAAAGGACTGATTATTCCTCTTCCTCTTTCTTCTTTTCTTACTGATTTGGTAATGGTAACTATTCAAACGTCTTTGCATGCTTCATTGTCATCATTTTTAGCTTTTCCCTGTCCTCTTTTGGATAAGACTGTCCTAATTATCTAGTGATGATGATACATGTTCTGAGTCTGAAAAGAGAGAGATTTGAGAGCTAAATAAATCAAGCTTCCTCTAACTGTGACTAGTATTGACATGGGTTGTGAATCACATATTTTGCTTCAACAACCACCACTGGGTTTCACCTCAGGCTTTCTTTAGCGTCATCCTCTTACAATTTGAAGCAACCATGCAGTGGCCAGCAGTACACACAATCATTTTAATATCAGAATATGGTTTAAAATTATCTTGCCCAGACTGTTTCCTTTTTATTATAAAACTCTAAAGCATTTTATTCCTTCACTACTTGGCAAATCTGTATTATTTTATTTGATTCTGCCTAGTAGCTGGGCCCAAGAAAGTAATTTGAAGCATCCCAGGGGAATATTAAGGACAGAGATTTTGATTTACATCAGGCAGAGGGTGAAGGGATAAGTAAAATCAAAATCAAAAAAATTAAAATTTCCCAAATCTGTAAGATAAGTTCATTGATATATATTTAGTAACCATTGGGTCTGAAATTCAAAAACACATGTGAGAGTACTCACTTTGTTCATACTTGGCAAATGTCCTGGATAACGACATTTGTTAAAATAAGGATTTGAGTGTAAGTACTGTGGGTGAATTGAACACAAAAACAACTGAGCAGGTATTTACCTTTACCTGACAGATCACAATGTAACCTCTGAATTACAAAGTGGTTTCTGAAACGAAGATGAAATCATGTTAGAAAGAAAGAGAGAGAGAGAGAGAGAGAGAGATAGATAGATACATAGATAGACAGATGGATGGATAGATGTGTGTGGGTGTGTGTGTGTGTTTGTGTGTGTGTGTGTGTGTGTAAACAGAATGGAAATTGTAATGAAGGGAAGGGACTCTGGACTGAAAAACAAAAAGCAGGAGTCAGCCTCTGGTTTGATACTGGTGGCAGTCATCCCATCACAAACTCTGCCAAGGACGGATGGTGCAGCTTCCTCAAGGTCACCAGGAGCAGCCTGCACCAGCCAGGGCAGCAGGGAGTCTGAGAGGAGACCTTATCACTTTCTACACAGCTCCCTCACAAGGGGAAGAGGAGGGGCAGGCAACAGTCCCCTCTCTTGTGAGCAGTGACAAGACTCAAGGGAATGATTTGAAGTTGTGTCAGGGGAGATTTAGGTTGGATATTAGAAAAAGGTTCTTCACCCAGAGGGTGGTTGGGCACTGGAAACTTCCCCAGGTAAGTGGTCACAGCACCAACCCTGACAGAGTTCAAGAAGTATTTGGGCAATGCTCTCAGGCACATATTTTTACTCTTGGGATATCCTGTGCAGAGCCAGGAGTGATGATCCCTTGCGAGTCCTTTCCAACTCAGTATTTTTTATACATGCATATGTATGTAGAGAGCATAGGGTGAAGTAAGCAGGGAACCGACATGTGGGGACATGTGTGTTGGCCTTCCTGAGATGATTCCTTGCCAGCATGTGCATCACCAGACAAAAGGAAGCAGCAGGTGTAGATGCAGAGCTGGGACATCCAAATGTCTCACAAGAGGGCTGTGCAGACAGGAAATCTCCTCTCTCCTCGCAAAAAGGGAGTGGGCTGGTGACACACAGGGCCTGGAGTCAGGCAGGGAACATGAGTTAAATTATGTGCATGGTCATGTAGAATATTTTTATATTAGTTATAATTAATCTTAATGTTCCAAAATATGCTCATAAATCTTTAACTCTATATTAGCATTTAGTTATTATCTAGTATAATGGGTTAACTGATGTGGTACTGATACAGTTCCTGTATGTAATTCACTCATTGCTGGTTAATTACATATTGTTAATAAATCAGTAAACTTCTTCAGTCCTAATTTAGCTTTCATAACATGAGCAGAGCTGCTTTCCCACAAAACACACATGAACTTCCTTATTTTTTAGATTATTGATGACTAGTGAAATCCTTCTCTACAGTTGTGAGGACAAGTATTTCAATTAGGTTCATTTCAAATTATGCTGGCTTGCATAATTTCTCCCCTTTGACCAAGTGAAGAAAGGTCAAAACAGAAAACAAAACTGATGAAAGACCTATAAAACACAGACCTCTAAGGAAAGATTGAAAAAAACAGACTATCTAAATGAAGGAGGAGAAGACTAGTAGAGCGGATGATAATATTTTCAAATATTTAAAAGCAGCTATGAAGAAGCAGATGATTGAATTGCTGGTGTTGTGAGCAAGTAAGAGTTTAAGTAGACAACAGGAAGTACCAGATCAGACATTAGAGGAATATCTCTTCGGGTTTCTCCTTCCCTTCTAAAAAAAAAAATTGGAATGGGTTCCTGCAGAGTTTGTAGTCTCTCTGTCTTTGAACGCCTGGAAGAATAGGCCTCATAACAGGAGGATAATTACACAACCTTCGAATGTCCCATCCTTCTCCATGATTTTATGCTACTGTATAACAACAGGTTGCATCATAAGACACAGACTCTAAATTTAGACCCACAAGCAGGTAGAATGAGATTGTGTTCTGAACTCAAGCTATGATGTGTGCAGTGGGGAAGGCAGAAGACTACAAGGTGGGGTTACTTTAAGGATGACCTGAAAAGCTGCCAGCTTTCTCCTCCTGTGGCACAGAGGTCATCTCTAACCACAAGTAAAATTCAAGGCTTCCTGAATTGTAGTCTCTGACTGAAATATTACAGTTCCTGCCTTCCTTCCTGCCTTACTAAGCTTCTTGTTATTTTCCTCTGCTGTAGGATCCCATCCCTAAGCATAAGCAGATTCAGCAATATCTCAGCAGGCCAGGTGCTCTGGCTGACATGGGTAACACAAGCCCACCTTTCTGAGTAATTTAATCAAAACAACTCCACTGTGATTGACAATGGCTGAGGCAGTAGCAAATGTTTTATTCTGCTGACTCTTCTCTGAGGCAGGGGCATTTTGAGTGGATGACTTGGTGCACTAAAATTTTACTGCTCATCTGCTGAGATGAGAAAAAAAAAATAGCCCTGCTTATTTATCAAGACACTAGACTTCTCAATGTTGTGAGCAACTACATAGTCTTTATCTTCTGTTTACTCAGTCCAAGGCTTAGTTTTGAGACCAATGGGCACTCTATATAAACCAGTTGGTAACTTTTTTAATATCCTATGAAGTAGAGCTAATATCACTCTCTCTTCTGTGATCAGACTGCATACCATGCTCTAAATGACACAGACATGATAATGTTACCAGGGCTTAATTTGATATTTTTAAAGACTGAGAAGAAGATATCCCCTCTGAGCATAGGAGGGGATAGGTAATTTACATATTTTTTTTGCTACAGGGCTTTACACTTTATGCTTGTTTCCTGAGAGCAAGAAAGTTGTGGGATTCATAGTTTTTCTATTCTCACTCTAAAAAAGTGGTGTTCTTCTGTTAAGAAAAGAAAAAAAACCTAATTTGCCTCCTCCTTGCCTCACCTTTATCTCTATCTCCCCTCCACCTTGGAAATTCTTTATTCCCCCTACCAGCCTCAAATTATTATTTCAACTTTAGTACCTGATTGTCATCTCTGTCTGTACTGGAGTCCAAGCTTTCTCTTTCTATATTTCTATATATATTTACTACTGTGTTTTTCTGTCTCTCCCTTACTGGGTTTTTGATCAACAGCTTTACTTTCCCGCAGCTTTCTTTGCTCAATCTGCTTTGCTCTTCTGTCCACTAGAAAGTTCCTCTGAGACTGAAAGTGATGGAGATTCATTGATTTCAATGTAGATGTTCAAAACTAGAATAGGAAACACAAGGCACAGATCTGTTTCAATGGAGATCTTTTTGAGTAAAAGGTGAAAGCACACACAGGGCAGGCACAAACTTAAAGAAAATTCATAGCTAAAAGTTAAACCTCTAATCATGCCTAAACTGTAATTTTTTTTTTTTTTTTTTTTGAGTCAGGGTAGATTTTCTTAGGGTAAAAACATGGTCATGCCTAATTTAACAATACACCTCTAGCTCAGATCATTTGGTCTCTAAAACATTTCAAATAAAAAGACAGGATTTGCTCTTTAAATTAACAATACAAAAAATATGAGATCATTCCCTATAATGCTACTGTCTTTTCACGCCTCTTTTCAATAGGATTGAAACATTACAATGGATATATACCCGGATTCACTCAAAACTCTATCTAGGCAGGAAAATTGCATGTTTACAAGTTGTTCAACTGAAAGTTTTAAAGATAAATATCTAATAACTGTAACAATACTTGTCCAGCCTATGTGAAACACCATTTACTATGGGTTTTTTGTGTTCCTGATAGGAGATTATTTACCTATGCAGAGATATCAATTCCAGGTAATAGCAGTGCATGACTCCAGAACTGAGATGGGCAAAGGCAACTTCAGATTTCTATGACATTATAAAGCACCTGAATAATTTCCATGCAGTGTGCACTCATCCACTTATGCTATGTCTGTCAGTGACATTATCTTTCTGAGGGTAGTAGTACTGGTGGCCATCAGTCATTAGTGATTCATTTTTCCAATCTCACTAGATGTAGTTTGTATTTTATAGCTGTTCTCTGTCACCTACAATAAATTATTTCCTCTCTCTACTACTGACTTAGGATTGTTGGATGTGTTCAGGTCTAATTTCATTAATGCGTATCTTGTGCTGGCATGTAGGAGGAAAGAGGTCTAATAATATTAGCTAAAAAACTTGCATCAGGTTCTCTTTGCTAATGCTGTGTGGCATCTGTGAAGGCAAATCCAGCTGACATCCACAATGTTAACCTTATTAAATTTTTTTCAAAACATATCTGAGAAGGAAATGCACATTGCAGAGTCATTGCCTTCTTTTTGTACACAAAAGAAACAATCAATTTGATCCCTGTCTGATTAGATAAAAAATTCTAATTTTCAACTCTGCTTTTTACTGCACAGGAAATTTTTAATATTTATACTCACATACTGAGAATCAATATTTATACTCACATACTTTTATGGATAAAAGTAAAAATAGTAAGCAAAGTCCACAAGCTTTGATTCACAGAAGATTTCTTTGATGGGAGCAGGAAGGAAAGAGAAGGTGAGAAGCTATCTGACACCCTTATCACCAACATGCAAACTATAGATCCCTAGAGTCTCCACTGAAATGTTGACTTAATGACCAAGTCAGCTACACTCCACAAACAACCCAATTTACAGCATTGTCAGGTCTCTAAATTCAGATTCCTGTTACTTCTGCTAGCTATGCTTGAAGGTAGCCTAAAGTCATCTGTAAAATGGATGGAATTTTATTGTTTTAGACTAATCTGAGTCTCTTGGTGAGACAGGTAGACCCTTTGGCTTTAAAATGCATATCTCACAAGTATATCACAGGCATGGGTCTCAACACTTCCCTATGTAGCCTGATACTCAATCGTGGACAAGAAATTTCTAAAGCAGGGCCAATGGATCGGATGTGCTGGCTTTCATCTGGTATTTGCCCTCTGAGAACCTTCTCTATTTCCTTGGGGGTAGGTACACAGAGTAAAACTACTTCTGTGGTGCAGCACTTACAAAAGCTATTTTTTTTTAGTAGAAGATTGCAGAAAGTAGAAAGGTATCTAATTATGTTTTAAAAAGCCGGTGACATATTTTCCTGTACTCTACCTAAATCGTGTGCACTTTCATTCTTCAAATATGAAAAAAATCACCTTGAATTGTACAGCTATTCAGGTATCTTCTATAATGGATTTTCAGTTTTATTATTAGTGAAGGTCATACAAGAGTTTTGCTTTACCCAGTTGACTTCTCAAATATTGAAGGTTAGAATTTTCCCATCTAAGAAGTTCAAGAACAGCACACCAGGACCAAAGAATACTCTAGTCTCATTAATTAATCAAATCATGTCACAGCAAATCTTGTTAATCCATCCTCAGAGGAAACTCAAGTGATGTTTCAATTCTCTATGCAAGAATAGACAGAATAGTGAATAGTGATAGTGTTATACAATTACAGAAAGATGGGCAGTACTTGAAGACACCAGAAGCTAAACTATTTTTCTCCCCAACACCAAGTAGAAGACTTTTTTTAGATGTTATTTTTTCAAATTAACATATTTAATGGCCATAGCAGGATTATATTCTCATGCTAAATATAGTGAGGTGTAGATAGATTTTGAAAATCACATTACTATATAAAACCAGCCTATTTTGACATCTTTTATCTATTTAAAGTCACAACAGAAAAATGCAGGTGTTCAAAGCGCTCAGGGAGAGTGACAATTACTGGTATGCAAAAACAGCCGTTACATTACTTTTTCTTGACTAGTACCAGCATTTACTCTCTAGCCCTGAAAAGAATCAAATTGCTTACTCCAATTATCAGGCTTATAGAGTAGGTTTTGTTGTGTTTTTTTTTTTTTAACAGGATAACCAAACACATAAAGTCTGAGATTTACAAACAGTGCTCTTCATTAAGTCTGATTGAGTATCTGGCCTTTGTCTTGAGAGTTAATGAGCACTCTTGACATAATATGACCAAAGGTCTGAGCTGTACATAACTGTTCACAGATGAAAAGCCTCTCAGAAGTCAGGGGATCATTCTGATACTTTACATTCAACACATTTGAATAAATAGTTGAGCTTAGATCAGGGATTCTTGCAAAAATGTTTGTATGTACATTACATATGCTGCCTATATGAGGGTAGGAATACTCCACATTTAACCTAATAGAAATTAGGTAGGCTACAGCTGAGGCAACAGTTCTCCAGCTGGATCAATTAATAGGAAAAAGTTTTACTTCCTCTAGGAAAGCTAGCTGCTAAGAGTTAAAGATAAAGGAATACATTTATTTGGATTTTTAGACCAAGAAAAATCATTGCAGTGTTCTTTAAATTGTTGCCCTGCTTTCATCTCAAGGTCTCTGTCCAGATGTAGATGTTCTTTCCCAACTTTGCCTGAGGCTCTTCTGATAGCTCTAACAATTACATGTGAAATTACCCCTCAGACAGAAGAACCATGCATCTGCAGCATGGGTCTGATCCAAAGACCTGTGAAAGCAATGGAAAAACTCCAAGCAGTGCAATCACTTGTGGATCAGATCCCTGAATTGTTAGTGATGAAGCACTGTATAAAATGTCAGTCCCAATTAATCTATGGCAAAATTCCCACTCTGTAGGGTCAGGACTGCAACTGTAAAATTTTTCTCAGTTATCTCTACTCCACTGATTCCAGTTACTTTCCAGCTTAACACATTTAAAAAGGTGAAGCTTACTTTCAAAATTAGTCATCCTTTTCCCATTAATCACAATGTTTCTACAACTGCTGTTGTATAAAATTATTTCCTCTTTTTAATTGTACTTACTTTTACCTCTTCCTAAGGAACAACAGTCAATAAAAATGTGTATTTATATTTGCAATTGTGCTCTTTTCTTTAGTTTGCACCCCCTTTTGATTTAAGTTGCACTGCTATTCATAGAACTAAATTATGTATTCATAATTTGAGCTCCAGAATTTCCAACCACAGATTTTTAATGTAATGTGAATATTTATATCACTAGCATGTGTGTACTACTTTAAACAGAGGTCAGGAAAATACACTTTGGGATTTATAGCTAGTGTCTTATACCTTTCTAGAAGAAGGATCCTGTGGGCCAGGTCTTCAGATGGTGTCTGGAGACATGGCTTCAGTGATTTCATCCACCTCATGAAACAAGGATCTCTTTCTACCTTTCCTTGTACAATTTTTATGGGCTCTGTATGAAATTAAAGCATGGAGGAAAAAAAATCAATAACTCAAACTGAATACATATGAAAAGATGTTGTTGATGCTTTTTATTTAGTGAAGCAAGCTAAATTTACTGCAGATATTCCCACTTCTGATCTATACTTAGCACATTATTTACACTTAAGTGCTCTGCCTCCTCTGTTTAGAATAAAATCTCTATCATAACTAGTAAACTAGCTCACCAGGCACTCCATTTTGACTTATTTTTCCTTCATCCAGTTACCTTCTTTCTAAGCGTCCATTAACAGGTTTAGAAGTTAAATGTAGAGTCCCTTCTCAGGTTCACTGACTGACTCATCTTCCTCTGCCTGGTTATGACCCTTGCAGTCCCCATCAAAGCCTCACTCTGGAGATTTCACACAGAAACCTTGAGAACTGAGAACTGGAATGATCTGTGCTGTAGCTGTGGCTAGAACACTTCTCATGTGATTAAAATAAGCAAGTCAGGATGAGCTGATGCCAGACTGAAGAACTGTCTCCTTGTGACCACCCTCCTGACTACATTTTATCATGACACACATATTTACTTTTACAGATAGCCATGCCACCACTCTCCAGCATCTTCTCTGCTAATTGCAGTAAAGTAAACAGGCCTGGAATTACTACTAATCTTTTCATTAACAACTTTTTTCCATCAGTACATTGATGATAATAATTTTGTACTGCAATTACATGCCAGCTTCCAAAGACTTTCTATAAATCTGCCCTCAGAATCAGATAGATTTCTTTCTGCCAGAGGCTTGAAGAAAGCTTGGAGAAATCTAGACCGTTCTACCTGAATTTACAGTTGAGGAGGCTGTATGACAGATTTGCTTTTAATCCAATCTCCACTGCCTTCAACCAAGATCTTTCCTATCTCTTAATTTATTTCTCAGTCCACACACAAAATATAAAAACTCTCTTTGTTTACAGATTAAAATAAAAATTAATTAAAAAAAACCAAAACTATGGGCGGCAGGAGACTTACAGCCTGTACCACATTATACACACTTATCTTGCTTGCAAATTTCCCAGTTCCTGTTTTCTATTCTAAAACTTTGAGGAAAGGTCCAATCTTAGAAGACATAACACAGGTTTGCACAGTCATTTATCAGCAGCCACATCCTGGAATGGTCTTTGAAATTCTCTTGAGTACTACTTGTCCATGGCATTTAGTTGTGATGACACGCAGCATAGGTTTTTATAGATTTATGAAATCATGACTAAAGGTGCATCTCTTATCAGTGAATGCTTTTAAGATAGACCCAATTTTCCCTACTATACATCAGTATTATGAAGATTGCAGAATGACCATTTAAGCTATAGAACATAAAAATTTGAGGGACCATAAAGTCCTTATAAGAAACATAAACAATCTGACATATTTGAATGATTTTCAGTACTTATTTTAAAACTATCACTCATCCCTACAAGCAGCAATATTGGATGGGAATTCAGGAGGATCACTGAACTCTGTTTTTGGACATTTGCTAGTAAGGGGATGATGTAATGTGCAGATAATTACAGAAAAAATGAATAATAGAATACCCAAGCCATTGCTAACCAATCATCACATAGTAGTATTCTTTAATTGGTAGTATGTAAAAAGAAATCTAATGTTTCACAGAAAAAAAGAGAATTCATTGAGGAAATGGTAGCTCATCTCGACACTCCCCACATTTGGATTTACTTTTCTTCCCTTGCACATAGCTGTTAAGTTTATGTACTGGTGCTAACTATAAACTACAAAAACAGGAAAACATAAAGAAGTTATTTCCACATCATTTACAGTCTGCTGGTTTATTGATTTTCTCTACATCCTGTACATCTCACATTTCACTTGAACCATTTGTTTTAGATTTTAAAAGAAAAGCTTTCCAAACAAATTAACTTTACTAAGGCTTTAACATGTCATTGGCTAGTCAGTATTACATTAATCTCTGTAATGCTAATGTTTACAAAGCACGAGTATGGGGCCAAATCTTGATTGCCCTCTTCACACCATCAGTTACACTGATTTTAATGGCACCATTAACATTAGTACAGCTAGCAAGATCTGGCTTCTTACAGCTGTCAGCATGTCTTTCCAAATAAAATCTTGTAACTCTTCTGTTTATAAAAGCAGAGATTTTATAAACTGCAGTCACAATGTTTAGCTTATGTCCTTCTTTCACTGAGCCAGGCATTTTCAGAGAATCATAAATTTCTTATTCTGCACATTTTAAATGTTAGTAGTTTAATCAGAGTGCTCTAGAAAAACAGCAGGCATTTTTCTTGTCTGAGCAAGCTCACATCTCAGGAGTCGCATTCTTTTAATCTGATTTTCCTTTTGCATGTGTCAAATTAGTAATTTCATCAACAGTTACACAGCAGACCATTGTCAGGTATAGATGCCAGGAAATCACACAGTGCTTTTCATTTGGGGACTCGCCTTGCAGGCTTGCTGTGTTCATCCTTCCTGGTGCTGTGCAGTGAAATACATGCATACACAACTTGGGGTTTAATTTAATATTCACTCTTTACTCCATAGCAGCATGCAGAACTAACTACTCTGAGAGAGCCTGAGATAGAAGAGAACTGTCACTGCCCCAAACCAGGAAAAAATTAATGGGATGAAGAAAGAATTGTCTGCTTAATATGTCTGTGGATCAGAATGTGTTGTCCACTGTAGAAAACAGAGACTCAGACCTGTCTCCTCCTTTCCTATCTTCCCCTGATATGGGAATAAAAAGAGAATGTCACCATGCAAACTGTGTGTGTAAAAATTGTTATTCTTCCAGCTGCTAATGCCACAATGGAACAGCATCTTCAGCTCTGAGTTCTAGAACTTCAAACCCATAAATGTGCATCAAATGGCAATGTTGATCACACTGCTCTGAGGCACAATTAGAACCTCTTGTGACAAGCTTCTTCTTGTGAAATACAATGACCAGGTACACCCATGTTCCCATGGCAGGATTTCCAAAAGAAGCAAAATTAAAACTTCTTTTTCTTGATTTGAGTGTTAGCTACCTTTTTTACTTTATATGATTTCACCCAGCTTTCTCTCTGCTCAAAAGAAAATTTGGTATTTTTTGAGAATAAAAAGTGACATTACTTTGAAATGTTTTTCTTGGTAAGTATAACTGGAATAAAAATAACCCTTTAACAATATTAGAAGTATCATTGTGAAGAAAATGTAACAAATGCTCTCAAAAAGACATTTGTGCAGTTCATAATAAATATGAGACCAAAAGTAATTACATTAGATTCACAGTGAAGCATTTAAGAACAATATTTTTAGCATTTTTCATGTACATTGATATTATACTGCTATTACTTCTACATTATACACAAAGAAAGGTCAGAATATGTGCTTACATTCTTCATTAAATGCCCATATGTATTGTAGAAAAATGGCTTTTTAAAAGTACTTTTAAAGTTTAGAGTAAAGGAGAAATGTCACAAGGAAACATTCTCAGATGCCAGTAGTCATTGCAGCAAGATTTGCTTAACTTAATTACCTAAAATTCAGTGCTGGTTTGCTGAAAAATGTGTTGTATTGGAACACAGTTAATTAGCACAGAAAAGCTCAAGGGTCTTCACGCCAGTTTATATCACATGGGTAATGAAAAACACAGGAATAAAAGACTTCTTAGGTTACTGTCTACACTCGTGTGCAATCACAGGCAATTAAATCATATATTCTTAACCCAAACTGCAGTGAGTGCCTCCTTTCAATTTATTGGTGAGTCACTGGCACTTTCTCTTCAGATATGATTTTCCAGGTATATTTGCACTTTTTCAATCTTCTTAGGGGTCTCTGCATTCACTGAGTAACTTTAGTCATGGACTGTTTATATACATTTGTTTTTAAGTCAGTGCTGCCCTTTAAGTTTCTAAAGTTATTTTCTTTCTAGTGTTTTTCTTACAGTGCACAGAAATAAATCATATCCACTCTCAGTTTTTTGTTTTCTATGATAACAAGGTTCTTTTAAATCTGTCCCAAGGGATGGACATTCCATTCTCTTCTCATTTTAGTGGACACTTTCTTCATCAATTGTAGTCTGAAATTGTTATCTCTTGAAGGGAGGTGGACAGAATTTTAAACAATCTTACAGAGATCTGATCAGTGCTCTGTACAACACATTCAAAACTCTCTCTGCAGAAATGCCTCTCCAAAATGCCTATGAACTGTACTCACCTTTAGGATGTCATATCACAAGGATAACTGGAAAACATTCAAATATTGACTACCAAGCATTGCAGTTTCCTCTCTCCTTCATTTCAACCCTGTGAAGTACTATGCTATACCAGATGTTCTTCTCATTAGTCCCTGAATGGATGACTGTACTTTGAATGATTACTTTTTTCCCATTTTTATCACTTCATTTCTCAAAAGTTCTACACCTCATTGCAATATTCCAGTTCTACCTTTATGTTTACAATGGTTTTCAGGTTTTGCTTTAAGCAAGTTTTGTTAGCGCAAATCTACCTTATTTTCAGTCTGAGAGTACTGTCCCTGGCTTGTGTGAGGTTTTAAGATTTTAATTCCTTACTATATACATGTTTTTATTTGCTGTTTTTTTCTTTTTGCAGCATAATTTACTCTATTTCAACTTTAAGCCCATTAATTGCACTTTAATTTGTCCCTGTATTTTTTACCTATTGCCTTTTTTTGTTCCTCTGTTCATCATAAATTACGCAACTGAGGAAGAGGTTTAATTTAGTTCTGAGTCATAAAGCTGTTTCCTTGTCTGCAATTTCACTGCAAGGTGGCCTTTTTCTCCTTCTCCTGAGTTTATTGTAATTTTATAAATAACCTTTTCATATTTCTTAAACTTTCTTTGGAAAAGGTAACCCAACATAACTGCATTATCTCTGACTTTAAAAACTAACAGATTAGATCAGCAGCTTGATGAGGGTCAGTACATGCATCTTTTTATGCTGTAACAGTTCTGAAGACTCAAATAACCCTTGAGTTCACAGCAACACAGGTTTTTCATGAAGAAAACTCTGCAACCCCACTAAGACAAGGACAGAAAGGGTCTGCAACAGAAGGAACTGGTGATTAAAATGGTAATCATCTAGGTAAACATGCTATCATAATTTCATGGCCTGTTGTGATGATATGCTGTAAACAGGTCTCCTTTGAATCTAAAAGCATCAGAAGATGGAACTCCTCATTGAGATTTCATGAGGGTTTTGCAGGATTTTTTCATGCATTTCCAAGCAAAAAAACTAAAGCTGTCTCTTTCCATTAAAGGGATTTCTCACAATCACCTGGGACCACTTACTTTTTTGAAAAGTGATGGTGTTAGCAGCAGGAAATGAAGGTGAAAAACTGCAGTGGGCAGAAGTACATGTACGTGCAGGCAGGCACTGCGCTCACGCCAAGGCTCAAGGAGCCATCTAGGATCAAGCTACAGTGCAGCCTCACTCAGACACAGAAGTTTTGATCAAAACCCAAATACAACAATGCAAATCACACGACTCAGCAAGGATTGCAGTGCTGTACCAGTATCTTAATGTGACAGACATCACTTATATGGGCTTCAATTTGTCTGGAACTGAAAGATTAGGTTTGGGAAACTTTGAAGCTTCCCTTGGCTTAGAGAGCTCTATCCTATTTACTAGGCAATAGGAATGCATTTTACAATTCCTGGAAACTGTGTATGCATTTGCACAAGTCCTTACTAATGTATTTTCCTCCTCAGCTGATAGTTTGCTTCTTTGCAGACAAGACCATTGCTTCATGTGTGAGTCCAGCATCTTTTTTCCAGAGGTTATCTTCTACCTTCTTCAAAAGCTATGGAACATAACCAGGTTCTCTGGACACATCAATAAGAAAGGTTTATTCAGGAATGTGGAATGTCTAACACAGGGAATTTGCTTTACTAACAGTGATATTCCTACTCCAGCTCAGGGTTAAAATTCATCTGCCATGTTGAGAGCTGAGCTTTCCAGCCAATTTATATCAAAGTGTATATGGTATTGATTTTGCCCAGACGGTTTATCCTGCCTCTGTATTCTGGAAATTCATGCTGTTTCTCTCCCCCTGTTCCCAAATTAAGCCTTCAAAATAAACTCTCCTTTCATTCCACTTTCTGCTTCCCTTAAACTTTTGGGGGCATCAAGAGGAGAAGCTGCAATTTATAACTGGCATTCAGCCAGAGTGCTTTGGCACACAGCCCTTCTAGAGAGCTACAGAGTCTGTGATGTTTCCGCATGCAATAGATCCTGGTGTGATCATGGTTCAGTACCAGTGTGCATGTGTTCATGCTCTCCTGCCTCATGATGGGTAGGATGAGGCATGGGAGACAGGAGAAAGGGATTTTTGTGAGAAATCCTTCTGTCATGCGTAGTCCTCCATTGGAGATTAAACAAATTTCTCCATCAGGTAGCGAGGATACCTGTGCGACTCTGCACTGCCTCTTTCCATATCTTCCAGCAGCATGGCTTCAGTAGCCACAGAAATCACAGTCTGGCAAACTGTCACAGCACCCTTCAAACCCCCTCCTAGTGGGGCCTTGGCCCTGGCCCCATGATTTTTTTTTTTTTTTGTGAAGAACTTTACCACACCCTGCACATCATCAAGATATCAAAAGACACCAGTTCCCATTTTACATATTGTTCCTTTCCTGTTCTTTATTTCAAGCACTGATTTGTTCCCAGTGTATCAGTGGTAATTATCGCTCATCTTGGCAATGACTATTTCGGCTTGAAAATATCGTCTTGAAAAGAGCAGTATGATACTTTGATTTAAGGGGCCTGTAGCAACATTAGCATTACTAGTTTACATGAGTAATACAAAAATCATCTTTAAAGAACTATATCTTTTCTGTCCTCTACTGGAAAGGTTACACATTAAAGGAAAAGAATGTGTCAGAACAAATAGACTACCTTTTTGGCGATTTGTTATATGTGTTAATGGAATATACAAATTCCATAAATAGACATTAATGTTGATTTGTTATATTTGATGCATCAGTAACTGGAATAAGGATTAAAAATATAAAGAAAACAATGAATAACTTAATTCTTTGAATTTTTACAGATACTTTTTTCACTTCCTGAAATCTTGTGCTGCTTTCCTTAACCAGAAGCAATATATGTAGATTGTACATATTATTTGATATCAATTGTGTTCTTCAAATGAAAGTGACCCAAAGGCTAACAAGAGGAACACTACCTTTTCTCCTGATCGGGGAGAGAAAATGTGTATTTTAGCTTGTTATTCAATGCCAATATTTGGTTGTTTGCATTTTTTTCTTAGTACAAAAGTCTTGTAACTTATAAAGATTCTCAAAAATAGGATGAAATACTTACTCTGCTGAAGCCACCATAACATAGCTATTGTTTCTACATCTTCTCTCTCTATTATTGCCATTTTTGGCTCACACTCTTGTCTCTCTAGTTTCTTTGTTAATCCTCTCCTCCCCCTGCTTGTCTTTGAGGGCAGAGCCTGGGGGCAGAGAAGACATTGATCAGACTGAGAATCCCATGACCTTGTACTTGAAGCCTGTTGTGGCAAATGGAGCTCTTTGCAGAGTTCATTCACTTCCATATCATTTCTTTCACTCTTCTATTGCACCAGTACCCCATTTTCAAATTATGCAAGAATAAATCCTCTGCTTGCCTCTTTGTTACTATCCCACCCCTTAGTGAATTTACTCCTTCCACTGTGAGCAGCTTTATAAGATTGATATACACCCAAAAGCCTGTTCTGCTTAATACTGATTTAGCATACCTTTTTTTTCCTCAGAAGACTAATTACACTATCTTATCTGCTTTTTGAGAAAGGTGCATGCAAAACTTTGCAAAATATAAGGTTAATAAGGCAGCTCTTAAATTTTTGAAAATTGCGTACCATAGAAAGCGAAACAGATGAATGCTTTTAAGATTTAGGAAGACTTCTCAATTCAGCACTAAACTGTATCTATTGTTGACAGGTTATCACAATCTTTTCCATAGAGTTCCACAGCACAGAAGCAATGCCTGTGGGTGAGACAACAGTGAAAATACTGCACAGCTTGTGACTTAAGTAATTTCATAATGATGGCAAAATTAGAGAAGCAGTTCTTTTGACATCTGTAGCACTGAAGTCTTCCAAATAGCACAGCGTATACTCTTTTTTTTTTCTCCTATTCAAACCACCTGTAAACTTTTGCAAATATGGAAGAAGGAAGGCTTTCTGATAAAGATGAAACCAGCTTCCCTTCTGAGCTTATATCCAGCAGGCTTTTTTTTTTTCTTTCTTTTTTTTTCTTCTTTTTTTTTTGCTTTTTTTTCTTTTTTTTTAATTTACCAGAAGAACCAGTGTATGATTGAAATGGGAGGAACAGGTGAAAACTGCAATACTTTTTCCTATGAATATAAGAGTTATCAGATGGAAACTGTACTCACATCAGTCTTTTGCAGTAAGAAGGAATAAGCAGAAGCTTTCTTCTGTGCACAAAATTCAGGATGAAAAGAATTACTTTGTCACACCATCAGTCCTCTTCCCAAATGCTCTGTATTTTTAAGAGGGTCTGCAGCAGGTGTCCACTCTGCTTGAAAGGCAAAGGTCCTTTTTAGTGTAATTTAGAGATGCTTAAACTGTTTTCTTCTAATCTTTTACAAATAGCTGTTAGATCAGTAATTTTTAAAAAGCAAAAAATATAGGAATAATTGAATTTAAGCACATTCTGGCACCATGAAGCAAAAAAGCCTTGCTCCTCATCCTGCCCTGTCCATTCCTCCCAAGCTCCATGGAAGTCAACTCTCAGATTAGGCATAACTCAGTTATAGTAAACCTATTGATTCTCATATCAGAGTCTTTCAAACTCAGTCGTCTCTTGTTTTATAGCAAAGTGTTTTACACTGTAAAATTATATTAAATTTCAGAACAAAATCTTTACCTCTCTTTCTGAAAACTTTTTTTAGAGAAATGGAAACAGCTGGCTTTCTTTTTTCTTTTTTTTTTTTTTTGTTTTTTTTTTTTGTTTTTTTTTTTTTCCCCCCTTCCCCC
>JAYDZK010000113.1:72540265-72553096 GCA_034509185.1 Euphonia xanthogaster
AAAAAAAAAAAAAAAAAAAAAAAAAAAAAAAAAAAAAAAGTCACATCTTCCACATTTGTTTATACTCACAATAGAAACAAAAAAAACATCCAAGCAACATATGTTAAACAGTATGGTCAGAATGAACTACATACTCTGCTGTGCTGTGAGAGACACAATGGCAAAAAGTTGCATTCTTTGTCCATAAGTTGCAATGTCAACACGTGCTTATTCGCCATTTGTTACTATCTTTGACAATAAAGATTTGTCTGGTTGGTAACTGTAAATAGTCCATACCATTTATTATCTAAAATATTTTGTGTGTGTATTATTTTAACAAACATAGAACATCTACTGTACTTTATAAATGCACATTCATAAGAATAAATTTATTTATGTTTTCTAACATTTTCCTTTGCTTATTCTTATATTTTTTCTCACAAATCTTACCACATTGGTAGTATGCTGGTTACCCCAGCATTCCCTGAGCCTCAATGAATTCTTAATGTGGAAGCGCAGTAGAAAGTGAATGATGAGGTTCAGAAAGAGCCACTAACTTAACAATATTTATTTGCTAATTATGCTCAAACAATTAGCATGCCAAAAATATGAATGGGAACATTATGTTATTCACATTATGAATCACCCCACTCCTTTATTAATGTGATAAGTTTCATGTAGCCACTAGTGCTAGCACTTCTACTTTAAGAGATAATCCAGAATTTCAGTACAATTATATATATTTTATACAAAGAATTTCAAAATATATTAGTGCATACATCTTACTCGGGAAAACTAATACTTCCAGAATAAAGGGTTTTTAGGAAAACACTAGCCCAGTTTTGAATTATGGACAATATTGTCCTTTTATTGTCTTCATTTTGAACAGCCACCAAACATTCATATTTGACATACAAGGTTGCAAAAGGCCAAAAAAAGTTTTAGTTTCCAACCTATGAAATCCAAAAAACTGCTTGAAGGTAAGCATCCCCAAAATACAAATAAAATGTTTTGCTAATACATCACACTAAACTTCCATCATTTTTTACCATGTGTACACTTGTAATTCCAACTACATTAAAATTAGAACATTGAAATTTTTTTGGGGAGATGAATATGCTCTTAGTTTAATAGTCAGCCTCTTTAATCAATACAATGTGTGCAAAGGTTCCATCTATAATTTATTCTCGCTGAACATTCTACAATATGTAGTACAAGACAGCATTTTAGTTAATGTGTGAGGGCATTCAGCAACACACATTCATAGGCAAATATCCACAAAGTTCTCTCCTAATTGCATTTAAGGCTCCACTTCTTATTCAGGGTTAAATGAATTCTGTACTGGGAAGGTGATCTTCAAATCTTTTTTATCTGTTGACCCACACATATTTGAAATAAACTTGTACTTCATCAGCATCCCTACAAAACACAGTAGCTTCACTCATTCGACTACTGAACCGGAATATGTTCATCATGTAGGGCTGACTCTGCAGCAAAGCTACTTTATGGAACAAAACTGCAGTAAAATCTGGAGTCTGTTTATGATAAAAAAGGGCTGGATTTTGAAGAATCAAAAATAAACACATGCCATCAGTACCCGGGCATTTTAGCACAGATAATGTGAGTAAATACATCCCAAGCAACTGACAACTGCCCTACTGAAAGTTTAATCTGGTGTGCAAAATATATTCTCAAACCATAAAACAGTATTCTGAATGAATTGCCAAACTTTGGATGATTTTCCTATTCCTATTTTTCTTCTTTTTTTTTTTTTTTATGTTTCTGAGCTGCTTGATATACTTTTGCATTAAAAAGAAAGGAGGAACCAGTGAGCAAAACTAAAAAGAGTAAGACTAAGATAAGGTTTAGTCTCAGGCAAGAGAACACTTATATGATCCAAAGCCTATTGCAGATGTCAGCAGAAATGGTCCCATTCATTTTAACACGAGCAGAATTCAGCTTTCTTGAAAATTCATCTTTTTTTACTAAGAGGGAATAATTACCTGATCAAGACAGAAGGAATGATAGATTATCTTCCTGTCATGAAGGAAGTATGCAACCAGCAGTTACTTCATTGCAGTTCTTTGGCTACTACAGAAAGCCAGAGAGCACGCAGCAATACACAAAGACCAAATTTCTGCTCTTACGACACATTATCTAAAGCACTTCATTATTTACCTGAGTATGAAACAGACTCTTGTGGTTGTTATGAAAAACTCCAGGGCAACTGAAAACCCGTGTTTGTCAGTGTTTACCTGTGATAACCTTTGCCACTATCCCAATACCCCTCCTCTAAAGGAATGAGGAGGCTCAGCTAATGACGTACTTCTGAAAGACAATGCTCCAGTGGGCAGGACAGTCTTCTGTTAAGCCACAGAGATGTATGACTGAAGTGTAAAAAGCCTACTTGGGAAATAAATGTTTATCATAGAAGAAAAGCAAAATCATTTACCAAGCAACAAAGCTGTTGAAATCCTTTCCCACAATATTTCATAGTTGCTTTTACTGATAACACATCAGTAGCTGGTTCACATCTTGATCATTAATGTGTTTCTTTAAAAAATGCACCTTGGTCTGTGTACAATCACTTCACAGGTTGTTTAAATTGTTGGATTGTGCCCCTATTTCTTTCACTTAAACAAATTACTCTGGTGCTTTGATACCTCCTGTTCATTACTCCTGACTTCTGCTTTGCAGTCTTGGAGCTGATAACAAGCAATTCATCATCTCTGCCAGTAGAAGAGCTCTAGTCATTATGACTTTGTGACTCCTCTGCGGGTGTCTGAGTCAGGATGGCTTGGCTGCATTGCCAGAGCTCCTATACAAGGCTAATCTAATGTGAAGGACCTCAGATTTTACTATGTGGTACTTGCTTCCTATCATTTTCCTGTGACTTCATGCATTTAAATAAATCATTCACATTTAGTGACAGAAATGCACTGATGATACTGTTCCTTGCTGATATGCAAGCCGAGCCATGCCAGTTCATGCCAGCAGAGATAATGCCTCACACTTTCAAAGTTCTCAAACATGTTGTGCAAAGTTGGCTTGCCTTTGATCTATGGAGATCATACTCCACTCCATCAGCCTCCCTGCCTGAATTCCGAGTTTTCAAGACTGTATTACTACAATATGTACATACAGTAATTTTTGTTTTAATGTAAATTTACAGAATGACAGCACAAAATCACGCAATAGTTTAGGGTGGAAGGGGCCTCGACGATCAGGTTCCAAAACCCCTGCCATGGCAAAAGATATCTGGATCCAGTTGCTTGAAACCCCGTCCCAGCTGGCCTTGAACACTTCTGGGTATGGATCATCCACAGCTTCTCCGGGCAACTTGTTCCAGAGACTCATCATCCTCACAGTGCAAACTTTCTTCCTGATATCTAATCTAAGCCTATGCTCTTTCAATTTAAAGGTAGATCCCATTGTTACTATCAACTTCCACACTTCCTCTTTGAGGATTGAAAACTTTGTTCAATCAAACAAAAATAAATTGTAGATTGTTGCTCCATATTTCTGTTTTATAAAGCAAACCCAAATACAATTGGCACCACAGATATGTTACATTTCAAAAAATGATACCAGGACCTTGGGGGCAAAATGGATGGCTATACAGTCCTTTGAAATTAGGTATGGAAATAAATTGTGCACTACATAAATTGTGATCTTAATTTTGTTGAGGAAAAAAGTAAGATGAGAAACCATCAGGAATATTAGAAAATCTTGTTTTATTTCTTGCTGTTGAAAAGATGCTATTTAGAGAGTTTCTGAATGAATGGAATAGTAAAGATAGAAGGTAGAGGAATTCTTATTTTCTTTTTTTTTCCTTAGTGAAAGAAGTCAACTGAGTTTCGAACACTGCAATGGTGCTGGTTTATAACTAAAAGTTAGAAATACCGCGGTAAATTTAATTCAAAATTTTATTCAAATTTGGTCAAAATTTAATTTAAAAAACCTCACAAAACTGTTTTCCATCTTAGTCTTTTGGGCATGAGGATTTTTTTTTCTGAAGATGTGATGCATAACATTGTGGTCAATTTACACTTTGGTTTACATCTATTGACACATCCTGTGATGAAGAGCGCAGGATGTTGTTTAGAATAAATTTTAATCTTTACTTTACATTACTGTTATAAAAAAAGAGAACAGGAAGTCAATATGGAAATAATAAATAGATCAAAACTGTGTTTTAATTTTAATTATGTATGTTAAGCATTCACTTTGGTACATCTCATAAACATTCAACACATTTGCCAGACCATGAGACTGAAAAACTTCTGAATAATATAGTATTAAAAATACATTGAGGAATGAGCAATGCACTACACTGAGGCTTGATCCAATGTTACTATATTGAAACCATAATTTTAAAAAGTGGCAATATTCAGAAAAATAAAAAAGCTTACCTGGTGCCTTGCTTGATGGATTCACAGTTAAAAAATATGAGAACAAGAAAATTTCTGTGGCTAACTTGCTTTATCCAAATGTTCTGGCTCTGGAACAAAGCCCAAAGGTAAGCAATCGTCCCTTTCAGCAGTTTCGATATCCAGTAAAATGTTGTGTTTCTGTTCAGCAAGTGTGTTTCTGTTAGGTATTGTCTTCAGCCAGAAAGTCTATCATTACTCTCCTCACAGAGTTTCACCCTTTCTAGACAATAAAAACTAAAAATTACACTGCCTTTGGAATTGTAATTGTCTTTGCATTGTGAGAAAAAACAGAAGAAGCCCACTCACACATTGATATTTTCCTCCCAAAAAACATCTAGGACCAAATTAATCTTGGAAATTTACATCAGCAATACTGTAAGGTATCCTCTGTATTTCATTAATTATACAAACCCAAGTAAAAGTAATGGTTGAACCACTGATTACAAAAAGACAGACTTTACAATTTCCATCCTAAAACTAGGGTACTGGTTCCAGTGTTCTTCTGGGTCCCTACCACAGCAAGTGCAGATCTTGCCAAGAAGTCTAGGTACAAAATTGGAACCTGCCACTAAATAATTGACAATGCCTTCCCCCAAGGTCTCTTCTTTCCCGTGTTAAGCCAGCCTTGTCAATACCTCCACAATGTTTGGCAACTAAGCCATAAAGCAACTCAGAAGATCACTTTTTTTGACTGTGTCTACATTACAAAATAGTGTAATGCAACAGAGGTGGCAGAGAAGCAATTGTTGCTGAGGATTTAAAACCGGTACTGCACAGATATGGGGGTGGGAGGATAAAGAAGAACAGGAATGGTACTTTATACTAGCTCCAAAATGCAATAAAAGGAGTCTTTGTCTCAGTTGAAATTCACCAGTTTTATTCCAGTAATGTCTCTTTTGCTTTAGATTCACAGAAAACAAACAAACAAACAAGCAAACAAACAAAGAAAAACAGAAAAAAATCACCAAACAAGCACAGTTCAAGCACTCACAAATGATTCTGTGATGAAAACTAAGGCCCAGTAAGTGAAGACATTCAGCAGTTCAGCAGGACGTTCCCTGACAAAGCTGAATTGCTAATGTAGGTTCATCCCTAGCAATGGTTTGCCAAACTGAACCACTCATCAGCTCGAGGCCAGATGCCAGTCCAAGAGACAATTAACCTCTCCAGTCCATCAACATCTGGAAGAGCTCCACTGTTGGCTCAAAAGCTGAGTAAACACATGAACTCTGCCTTAAGCCCAGCCTAATGAGTCCACCAGAGAGATGAAAAAGTCCAGTCCAGAGCCACACTAACAGTTACAATGCGTATAGAGTGAAGTTTCTTTCTGACTGACTGACTGACTGACTGAATTAGGTATGACTGAATTCAGTCATGTTGAGGCATATAATTAAATATAAATAAATATATATATTTAATCTGACAGACTCCCTACATGGTAACACAGAGACCTTGATGATAAAGGGTATTTTTATTGTAAGTTCTTACTTAGCACTACTCAGACGGCTACCATGCCACCCCTGAAAATGCAAAAAATGGAAGAGCTATGGATATGATTTAAAAAAAAATATGTAAACTGAAAATTCAAGATATCAACAGCATTGCCCAGACAATCACTTAAATATATTTCAATCTGCTTCTAAGTTTTCAGGCATTGGAAACTCTGACTTTTCATAATAAAATAGAGATATCTCTCAGTCTTCTACTAATTTTAACTAGACTATTCATAAGTTCACAGTGCACTGATTCTGTAACAGTAGGAGATCAAAAGCTATGAAGTGTGTTTCTTGTCATCTTGAGATCTAAAAAGTCTTCTTGCTTATGACAAGAACTATACTCAATGTCTACTGTTTCATCTCTTCTTCACTACCTAATGCTTGCTCTTCATCTGCTTTAGTTTCTCAGTAACACACGTATTTTAGAACTGAAAATCCTTGGAAAAATAATCTGCTTTTAATAGTCTTTAAATGTGGGCCATTCACATAACGAAAGTGCAAACAAAGCAGCGACTACGTTGAAGACCTATATGAATGTGGTGCTTCAAAAGAGATGTGGAAATCAATTATTCTTGAGTGGCTGTTAAATTGGAAAAGTTCTAATAAGGGAGAAACAATAAGAAATAATTGAAAGGAATCAAATCAAAGCTACCACAGCCTGTTACACCATGGATGAGATCCCAATGGAGTCCATCAAAGAATTCACAGAATTCACAGAATGGCTAGGTTGGAAGAGACTTTAAAGATCATCAAGTCCAATCCATGCCGTAACACTTCAAATAAATCATGGCACTGAGTGCCACATTCAGTCTTTTCTTAAACACATCCAGGGATAGTGACTCCACCACCTTCCTGGGCAAACCATTCTAGAACTTTATCATCCTTTCTGTAAAAAACTTCTTCCTAGTATCCAACCTATATTTCCCTTGATGCAGCTTAAGACTGTGGCCTCTCATTCTGTCCAGTTGCTGCCTGGAGAAAGAGACCAACCCCCACCTGACTACAGCCACCTTTCAGGGAGTTGTAGAGAGTGACAAGGTCACCTCTGAGTCTCCTTTTCTCCAGGTTAAACACCCCCAGCTCCCTCAGCCATTCCTCACAGGGCTTGTGTTCCAAACCCCTAACCAGCCTCGTTACCCCCCTCTGGATGCACTCAAGTGTCTCAATGTCCTTCCCAAACTGAGGGGACCAGAACTGGACACAGTCTCAAGGTGCAACCTCACCAGTGCTAGGTACAGGGGAAGGATGAACTTCCCTGCATCTGGAAGGTTCAGACACATCTCTGCCAATGAGAGATTAAATGATCTTGATAAAAAAAGGGGCTCCGGCACTAACACAGCTATCAAGGTCAGAAAAAGAAACATCTATAAATTAGTGTTTGTATCAATACCCAAAATAGTCAAAATCATAGGAAGACAAATGTTGAGCCTTCTATAGGTAAATTTACTGTCTTCCATCATTATTCTACAGAAAATAAATATATTTTGGTATATTTGTGAAGGTTATTAATATCAACTGAGCTAATCACACTGAGGGAATAAAGTCAGTGCTGCTATACACACATTAGTCATGATGAATTAGCTAATGTCTCAGGCTAGTGGGATGAACCATCAATTGTATTTCAACTAGAGGCACCACAAAATATTTAAACTTTAGAATTATGTCTCCTAAGACTTTATTATTTGGTTATTTTGTTAGCTGGCAAAAGGAAAAAAGAAATTAAATACTTGTGGGAAAAACATTGCATCTGTTGCAGATTTGTAGTGGAGTATACAACATTTGGAGTTTTACTATCTTTATAGACAGAACTTTCCAAAGTGACATAGTCATTTAGGTAGGCATTTAAGCAAGAGCAGCTTAATAGAATTAGGAATTTTCCATACCAACGTAAAAACCTAGGCCTAAATGACACAAAAGCTAAAATTATCTTGAAAATAATCTTAATTTTTCATTTTAAAAATCACATCTCTAAAAATATATTTCAGAATGATGAAGTGAGAAACTGATCAAAGTGAGCATACAAATACCACGATTAAGAAAATCTATTTGAAAGCAGATTCCTTCGCATGAGATTTCTTTAGACTTCAAAAGACATTTTGCCAGACACGTGTATTACTGTTTACATGAGACAACAATATTAGCACTGGTGATTGCACAGATTTAGTTCTGTTTTTTCTGGATCCGTACCACAATTACTGTGATGCCAACAATACCAGTGTAGTTTGTGTGTTGCTTCTGAAAAAAAAACCTTGGATCTTTAAATCTTTTTAATGTTATTTGACTGAGGAGCAGATTGAAGCCACTGAAATCATTATGATATAACATAATGAAAATCATGGGACCAGGGAAAACAAGCAGCTGTTACTTCGTAATATAAAAAACCAACTTCACAAAAAGCAGTCAGAAACCTCTGTTGCTACCTGAATTTTATCCATTGTGTCCTGACCTCCCAAAATGTAAAAAAATATAACAAGTTCCTCTCTTCTGCTTCCATCATTCATTATGGGTGGAAGTGGCTGAGATACACAAAAAAGCCTAACACTACTACGCAGCCAGAAGCGAGGGGTTAACATGGTGGAGGCCTTCATAAGTCGTAGCTTGGAATGGAAACGACCAAGTTAATCAATGCGTCATCCTGACCACCTCATATAATCTGAGGAAAAAGAAATATTTCTCCCCTGGTGAGCTGGAGTGCGTGTAAGGTAAATCAGTCTGCGAAGGCATGCAGCTCTATGAATCAGCTGTGGAATATTCTCAGGGAATCTTTCCAGCACAGTTTAGTGCTTCAGGCTAAGTGAAATTAATTCTATCCCAAGACCACAGATGAAAATTTTTCTGACATCTCCTGACAGCCATCTAGATGTTAGCCAAAAGGCCTTTTCAAAATGTTTCCAAAGCCTTTTTGTCTCCTTCCACAACCAACAAACCAACCAACCAACCCCATCGAAATATCACCAAAACCCTTTGAAAAATGCCATTTTCAGTGTTTATCATTCTCTCATTTTTTACATTCAAGCTACATTAGATTACACAGTAACTTGCTTTCGCAGTCAAGAGTCAAGAAAATTCTGTAATTTTGGCTGACCTCAGGATACAACTGAAAACCATAAAAGAAATGTGTAAGTCCAAATGTATTTTTAGTATTCTGTCTGTTCTTGCCCTAAATGCACATTTAACTAAAATTAACAATTTGGTGCTGGAGAATATGCCATAGTCCTTACTCTGTGTTTAGAAGCCACCCATACTTGAGGATGAAAACTGCTTTTGAAAAAAAAAAAAAAAAAAATAGCTCTACACAATGTAAGCCAAAGCATCACAAATGATGAGGAACTGCACTATATAAACATTTTTCTCATGTTTGAGGAAAAAACCCTGAGGACAACAAAGCCAAGTTGCTGTCTCAGGTTGAAGTAAGCAACCATCTAACTGACACTGTTAGACTGCTTTCATTACATGGGATTATTTGTTATTTTTAAAAATAACCAGTTGAGGGTTTAGTTTTTTCCCCAAATTTCAGATACAGATAATAAACTCTCCATATTATGATGACTCCTTTTAAAGTTAGTCATTATCATGTATTACATAATGTTACGTGTCAATTGTGTGATACAGAAAAGATTAAAAAAATATATGAAGCAAAGATTTAATAGATTTCATAGATTTAAAATCTGGTTGGGGAATACTGAAAATTCACTTAGAAAAGCAGACAACTAAATAAACAACTAATAAACAAATTACAATTTGTAAGAATGCAAATCCTTATTGTGTTTTCCAAAGGTATAGTGAAACTGAAGGAGTTGCATTTGATGTAGTCCCTGCATTAAAAATAACTTACTTCAAGAGGAAAACTTATAGCTATTATACTCATGAAAGACAAGAGTTGCCTCACAAAGTGAACACAAGAAATCCCATTTGAGAAGCCAAATCCTGTTGTAAAATTTTACATGAAAAATTAGTTTGCTCATACTGAATATTCTTGACATATAAAGTTCATATCAACTGATGCTTTTAAACTTCTAAAAGGATATAAATTTATATGTTCTACAATGTGAATTCTGGAAAGGCTGTAACTTAAGACCGGAAATATATTTAAGCCATTTTTATTTCTATAAAAGGGCAAATGACTTTACAGAGTGTTCCTCTGCCAACTGATATTTTAGACTCTTAAATTTCAGCAAAAGTATAACTTAATGATATATGTTGAATCTACTAGAGCTATATCCTCAATTCTCCTTATGCAACTCATTACTTTGTGAGCATAATGCCTCAGATCAAGCTTTCATTTAAATAAACAGGAACTTCAGTAAGGAAAAGATATATTTGCATATCCAATTCGTATCCAATGTACTTAGCGATCTGATTTTAAGCATGTGACTTATTGGAACTGACCTGCTGGAGGACTGGCACCAGCTGAAACACCATTCTGGACCAGAGATGACAGAGATGATAAGAGTGAAGGTGTCACCTTTACTAGCAGAATCTGATCCTCACACTACAGACAAATGATGAATCATGAATTGTGCTCCTACTCTTCTATAGATCACAACTGATATCACACAAGCTACTGTGTTAGTCAAATGCATGCACATATACACTTCCTTTCTGGCTGCCTGTAAATTATAAAATCCTTATTAATCAGTATTTGCAGGAATGCCATGGGAAATGCTCCAAACACTTACTAGGTGCTAAAAAAGAAATCAGGGTCATAAGCAAATTGTGTCAGCATAAGTGTCAGAGAAAAAAAGCAAGTAGAAGAACAAAACATAATGAAAGCTTCCATGGATCAACAAGGACAAAAGAAGAAGCTTGGCTGATAGTTGGGAAAGGAGTTTAAGGAACAAGGAAACTGTTTTAAGAATAAAAACTAGAGATAATAAACATAACAGTATTGAACACATTTAAGAATGCTTCATTTGGAGCACCTTTTCTCTGTAAAGCAAACAATTTATGCTCTAGTAAGAAATTTGTAATGTCTGTTTCACAGAAAAAAAATCGCTAGCCTAAGTTATTAATAAACCATGTTAGGATCACTCAAGAACTAAAGGATTTTGCTTTGAAAAATTAAGTAATGAAACTTGAATAGGATTTAGACCACAATGCTTGCACCTCCTATGCAGCCAGCATTTCAGACTCAAACTATCTTGCTCTGTACAGGATGTGATGCTTTCAAACTTCCTACTTTTGAAAATCATCTGTATTTCAAGGGAGCAATCATCAAACCAGGGATAAACCCACAATCATTTATTCAAAGGAATGAACTGCACAGCAACTTGATCCTTGCATGAATGCTTTTACTTGTGTCTCTAATCTAAAGCCTTTATTACATGCTGTGCCCTACATCTGGGCCTCAGCAGGTTCAGAGGTACAAGATAGCTACAACTGGTATTCGACCTGAATAAATGCTATGAATAAATGCTGAAGAAGCCTAACCCCAAATGAACACAAACTCTCACATAAAAATTACACCCAAATAGATTAATTTAAGCCTGCATTAAACCAAAAATAATAAAATTCCTTTTTGCTTTTTAATATTATTTTTGTACTTTTATTTCTCATAACAGTAAGGGCAGCATTTTTTCATTATATTTCCCTGTTATGAACTCACATGTTTTTCCCTTGTCAAGGATTTTTAACTATATTATTTTTATTTTACATTATAATATAGTATAGTATAACTTCTGAGCTTAGAGGACTAAGTTAACACCTTACATGGATGCAGTAATTAATATTCCACTTGGACAGAATTACTGGGTGTATTAAAACCTGTCAAGCATTCTATTGAAACAGGTAATGATTTGTCCTATGCTATTACAGAAACAAATGCAAAACAATGATTTTGTCTGTTGCAGAGTTTACACAATGTAATAGAAGGAAAAAGTGAGAAAGGATGATAAATCAATGCTAACAGAATATCACATTCTTATTAAAATATTACATTTCTAATAAAATTAAATCTGAGGCTTAAATGGCAAACTCTCTTCAATGGTGATTGTATCTAAACAGCTAAATATTGAAAACAGTCTAATATATTGAAAAATCCATTTTGCCTCAAAACAAGAACCTAGACAAGGCAGAGATATCTAGTGCTTTCTTCGCCTGCAGGGGTTCCTCAGAACTCTGAGCTGTAACTCCAAGAATGATAACTCCTAGCCAAGGAGCCAACTCTGAACTTGTGCAGGATTTCCTGATCTAGCTGGATCCCTATGAACCTATGAAGGCTTGTGGGATTCATCCAAGAATACTCAAATAGATGGTTGATCTCATCCCAAGACCTCTCTCAATAATTTTTGAACAGTCTTGGGAATCTGGAGAGGTTCCAACTGACTAACATGGTCCTGATTTTCAAGAAGGGCGAGAGGGATGACCCTGGAAACTGTAGACCTCTCAGTGTCACTTCAGTGCCTTGTTAAATTATAGATAAGTTTATGCAGTGAGTTATTGGAAAACATGTAAATAAAGACAATACAGTCCTTGGTCACATTTAGCATGGGTTCATGAGGGGAAAGTCCTGATCAATAAACCTAATTTCATTTTATGACAGCTACCTACATTTTATGACAGCTAGTTGATCAAGGGAAGCCAATTGATGCATCCTTTCAAATTTCAGTAAAGCCTTTGATACTGTCTCTCACCATGGTTTTCTAGATAAAATGTCCAGCAGACAGCTGGATAAACATGGCTGGTGACCAGTCACTAGTGGGGTTCTGCAGGGCTAAATTTTATGACCAGTTCACTTTAATATTTTCATAAATTACTTGGATGAAGGATTAGAAGTCATCCTAAGTAAATATGCCAATGATACTAAGCTGGGGGGAGCTGCTGACTCCCTCAAAGGCAGAGCGGCACTGCAGAGAGATCTTGACAAAATAGAGATAGGCAATCACCAACCATATGAAGTTTAACAAGGGAAAATGATGGATTCT
>JAYDZK010000113.1:72558556-72575061 GCA_034509185.1 Euphonia xanthogaster
TCTTAAAAAAAAATGGGGGAAAATGTTACATATAAAGTATATATGCTAATAAAGATACAATAATAGATTATCTGATGCTATTAATGGTAATACACTGCTAATATCATGACAGTATTGTTAAAATACTGTATTTGATCCCAGAAAATAGGATATTTTTTGACTTCTTCAGCAATTGAATACTGTGAATCAGTACCTCTGTTCAACTTAATGCAAAAAAATGCATTATTTTTCACCTTCTTTTTTTTCCTGTAATTTTTTTGTTTTGGTCATACCAAGCCATAGGACAAGAAACAATGGGCAGAAACTGATGCACAAGAAGTGCCTCCTGAATAAGAGGAGGAACTTCCTTACTGAGCAGATGATTAAGCACTGAACAGATTGCCCAGAGAAGTTGTAGAGTCTCCATTACTTGAGATATTCAAGAAATGTCTGGAGACACCCTTGTGCCATGCATAGTGGTGTCTGCATAGTTTTTTCTCTCACATGTTCTCACCCCACTCTTCTCTGACTAGAAGTGTAACTCCTCAATAACTTTTTCCTTTTTTTCTCTCCTCTTAAATCTGTTATCACAGAGGTGTTACCACCATTTCTATTTGGCCCAGCCTTTATCAGTGGCACATCTGTCTTTGGAGCTGCCAGGCATTGGCTCTGTCAGACAGGGAGAAAGTGTCTGGCAGCTTCTCACAGAAGACACTCCTGTAGCCCCTGCCACCAAATCTTGTCCACAAAAAGGCAATACAGTTTGTTAATATAATTTTCTAATAACAACCCCATTCTTGTCTAAGGAGCATGAATTATATCTGACAATTTCCTGGAGGGCTTCAGTCAACACCTTTTTCTCAGGAGAATCAAACATTTTTGGCCATCCTGATACCAGTAGACAGCTAAAAAACTGCCAGAATTAAGAGCTGGTCATGTTTGAGTAGGAAGTCTCTGTTCCTCTATGCAGACAACATGCTAAAAGGCTTCTGTCTCCAGCAGGAAGGGGAGAAAAGATTATAAAAGGTATTGTACTGTAAAACAGATTTATTGCATGCAATGACAGCCCTCAAGGGACTGAAACTTTACAGTGTCAGTTGGTCTGGATGTGGCTACCTAAATGATGCCATCTTCAAACAGAGTAAAAAAAAAATATTGTATCTTTAGACTTGGGTTCAGCCACTATTATTCAGCTCAGAAACTCACAGTGAATAGGACTACCTCTGACAAAGTGCCACCTACCAAATTCCAAGATCTTCTCAAAGTGAGCTCAGAAACAATTCTCAGCATTACAGACATTATATCATCACCTTTAGCAAAAGCTTCAGCAGCCCTGTCTCCAAAAACAAAAGCTTTGTCATCATGAGGTAAAAGACAGCATATTCCATGGCACACAAGACAGCAATTAAAAAAATACATCAGTTGATACAATTCACCAATATTCAATCCATTTGCAACAGTTTATTGCTGTGGCGTAACAAAAAAAAAATCTTTGGTCTGAGAGGTTTGACCATGTAATTACCACACAGTATATAAAGCAAATCATGCATCTGAGATTCACTGCTTAGCTACTTTCCTGATTTATTAGCACTGGTCTTAAACATGCTGTGTTGTTCACTATAGTTTTGAAACTCAGCTTTTAAAAAACATAATCAGACAACTCATAAAAAGGTTTGATTTCTAAAGCCAAAACCAGCACTTAAATTTTATGAAAAATCGGCTGGGATTTTGAAACATGGAAGTAGATTTTTCTGTGTATTAGAGGTAATAAATTGGCAGGTGTTAAGAGTATGTATGGAAGTTTCCAGGAAAAAAAAGCTAAGATGAAAAACCAACACTATAATCACACTAACTATACCATTAGCTAAAATTTATCTTAAGCATGGACTCTCTAAAAGCTAAGATTGGCTTTTTTTCTTAAGAAACTGAAATATTAGATCTTCAAGTGCCATTAAACATCAGCTTAAATTCTTCTGAAACAGACACCAAGCAATAGCTTGCTTGAAATACTCATTCTGTACTGAACAATTGCCCTCAATTCCATATCTCCATGTGAAACATTATAAGAAGCAGTAAAGGCCCTGAGGCAAAAGTGAGGAAGCAGCTACATGGTATGTCTTGTTTTCTGTACCATGGTGCAAAACACACACAGCACTTGTAGACAGAGATCTATGAAAGCTGATGCAGTTGCATCCAAGAATGGCATTGAGGCGCTAGCTCAGTGTTTTTCAGAGAGCATCAGCTGATGGCAAATATCTTTAATATGAATGTTTTCTTTTGCCTAAGTTTCTATGCTACAAGATAATAATATTTATCTTTTATTTTAGACTCAAAAAGTAATTTTTACATACCTGGCAATTTATGCTGAGGAAGTAATAACATTTAATTTGCCAAACAGAGCTTTCTCTAACCTTTTATCTTATTATTACTCCTCAATATTCCTAAATACTGGAACAACTAAAGCAATCTGCCAGGTAGCCACAATACTGCAACAAAGGCAGTCTTTCATCACAATAAGAACAAACAATTTCAGAGCATTAAAATAAACCTAGAATAAAATGGTGACAAAGCTTAGAGTTCAGTGTAAAGAAAAAGACAGTGACTGCTCTGTACCTGTATAAAAACCCTCATAAGAAATCTAGTTTTTGCTTTGAACTGTTTGTGCCAATAAAAAGAGTTTCTAACTGAAAAATAATGACAGAGAAGTAATAGCTGCTTACTTGGGAGCTGTTGAACTAATTGTCTTGGATGATTCTGCAATTTCTCATACAATTCCAGCCTCCAAACTGTCTAGTGCAAATGTGTGAGGATATCTACAGGAACATATCATTTAGAACAAAGACAAATAAGACAAAAGCACTGTGCTCCAAAATCTGGGTCCTTATTTCTGCTAGGAGAAACAATTAAATTACCAAACCAACCAAGACAAAATTTCAGGAATGCTTTTATATGATTGAAAGGTTGATATCACCTGCAGATGTTGTTGAATACATTTCAGATGCATATAATTAGACATTTATCTATTTATGTACTACCTGTGAGCATCTGAAGTGCAACACAGTTAACAGGGTATATGGCTATTCTCAACACTACTAGGAAAATGCTATGAGATAATGTTTGCATTGGGAAAAGTACACCGACATTTCTAATATTCACAAATTGCCTTCAGAAATGTAAGCGAACTAGAACAGAATTTATCAATTTTACAAGTAATATAAATCGTCTGCCTTAATTACTTTAAGGAAATACTCTTGATACTTTGAAACAGCGTCCATGGGATTTTTATACTGAACTCTTCTATCACCTTAAGACCTACAGATAAGATGGTAGAAAGTTCAAATCTAATATAGTTGAAAAAACTCAGCATTCAAATATTCTTCAATTAAAGAAAACTTATTTCTGCTATTGGAAGAACTCTATTTGATTCATGCATTGTTAAAGACTTCATCATCTATTAATTATGAATTACCAATCAGGACATGATTAATACAAATATGGCTTAAACCCAAATACATGCATGCATTTTGCAACACTGTGATTGCATAGCCAGGAAAAATTTTAGTAAAGTATACGAGCAAACAGCGCAAAGGCAGGTAGATGCAGTTGCAGTTAGGAGGCACTCAAACAATAAAAATTGTCAGGAAAAAATACATAAGCAGAGGGAGTTAAAAGTGGCAGAAGTCTAGCTGAACATCCTGGAAGAACAATTGGCAGGACAGAAGCAAACCAAACAAGCAGGTAAGCAGACTCCCCTTCTCAGGAGGAGCAATAGCATAAAAACATCTGGCATATGACAGATGAAAGAGACAAGCCTATTTCACTTCCAACTTGTCTCATCAAAGAACTCTCAAGCCTGATCATTCAGGTCTCTGAAAGTAAGGACCAACAAGAACTGCAGTCATTATTAAACATGGGGTTGTATATTCAGAGATAATTTAGAACAAATATCTTAAAAACTGCATGTTTCATATATAGCAATGATGATTAATACTGTTCAGAATGACCATGAGCAAGAAGGATACTGTTTGTGAGAGAATTTAGTAAAATTCAGTTTTAAAGCTTAAAACTGGCCTGATTTTTCAGTCTGCAAATGCTCCTATTCCAGAGTTCTCTAATTCCCTAAGTGATACATACATCTATTCAGATGTAATACAACATTGATTTCATTGCTACTCAAATACTCAATTTATCATATGAGCGCCACAAACTTATGGTAGATTGGCTCAATTTGAATTCCCCAAAATGCAATATTTGTGGAATAACAGAAGTTTGGACTTTTTCATTTTCCACATGGGTCCTTCTGGCCTTTTACTTTAGTTTAAATAAAATTTATTCTACATACATTCACACTCTCTCTAGCAAAGCAATAGGTATATAACAAGACAAGTTGCCCCCAAAAAATTTCCGGAAGTTTCACAATTTTTCTGATACCTTCAAAAAGCATTGCAGCAGAGCATAGCAGACACCTAACTACAGCTTCTTCTGTATTTAGTTTGCTACGTGCTAGACTCTGCCAGAAAAAAGCAAACTAGGTAGTCACAGAATTTAAAGAGAAAACAAAAGCATTTCTCACAGAAGAGACAGAGGCCAGCTTACGAAAATCAGTATGCAGTGACAAATGGATCACTCACCATTTGTGAGTGATCCACCCCATCAATACAATGTATCACATCAATACAATCTCTTAAGGAGGTCAGGGTTCTGCTTTTAAGACTGACAGATTGTGGTAGCTTTCAGATTCTTTTGGGATGTTGTCGTTCATCTTTTGCAACAATTTATATTTTGCTTTTATGATTTCATAGTTCATTATGCTGTTTTCACCATCACTGCAAAAATGGAGATGAATTCAATGAAGCAAAAGGCAGCCAAAAACCAAGCCTATTTTATGTCTCAGACTGCCTTTCTACTCAGAACTACTTTGGTATCATTGCCTTAAAACGCTTAGTGCCTCAGGCCTTGTGCTGTCTGAGGCATTATGTCTTATAATTAAGTTTATATGCTCAACAGAAAAGTCCCATCGGACTGAGAAATGCAATATTTCTAACTTTAAGAAATGTTACTGGTTCATTAAGCATTTCCAAAAGTTATTTCCCTCTAAAAACAGTTGCTAGTGGTTGCATTTGTAAAGTACTGCTCTTATGCAGCATTGCAAAGTGTATACTTCTGCTCCTGTAACTATTTAGTAAGTGTTACACCAATTTTGCAATGTGATCTATTGGGATAGATCTATAATATATGCTGGAAAACATCTTTCCAACTACCTCACAGCTGCAATAGCTTTGAAGCCCTGCTCAAAAATATTTTATTTCAGATATAAATTTTTAAGATTCCACTGATTTCAACAATGCATGTCAAACCTAATGCACCTCAAGCCTGTAGATCGCTGAAATGTCACCATGACTTGTGCATCACAAAGTAGTCCCATGAATTTTTGTGGCAAGAGTGGTGCCAGTTGTTCTAGGTTCAGAGATGCCAAAGAATGAAGCTGTATAACCAAACTCTCCTTTTGCACGTCACTTTTATTCCTGCTTCAGTGTAGCTGTGTTTCCCACCATGGTCTTCAAGGCAATTACATCACAAACGGAAATCACAATTAGATTCTACGTTTCCTACAAATAACACTGGGGAAAATTAATACATACTGAACCAGATGAGCTACATACCTTTCTGCTGAATTCAAAAGATCTTGGAACTTAGGAGGGAGCCTACCAATTATTTCAAACTAAATCTGTGTATTGCATAAACTGTAGTGTTAAATGCATGGCAAATATAAATCTACATCCTTTCTCTACAGGCTGAGACTCATACAGTATCCTCATGTGATGTTAATGTTTCTGTCCTTCAAAGACCGTGCCAGTATCTTCCGGCAAAAGGGAGGAAATGAAGATCTAATTATATATATATATATATATATATTTAGCAAAAGCATTTGTGTTGTGGAGAATAATATTAGACTTTTTATACATCATAAAAGGAAACTTTCTCTTAAAGACAATAACTTTAAGTAGCTGAATGTTGAAATGTGTTTTTTCCCTTCCCATGCTAATAAGTCTAACTGAATATGTTTGAAGGTTTTTTGCTCTAGGCCCCTAAGCAGATTTTTTTCCAGTGTCTGCAGAGCCTGTTGGCTGTCTGTTACAGTTATAATATGTTCAATATTTAAAGTTTTCACTGCACAAAGAGCTCCTGCAGTTTGTTAATCTTTCCAACCAAGATATTAAAGTCTCTTAGCAGGCTTTTAAGGATGTTTTGAACGCCTAAAAGATTTTCTAAAGAAAACTGCTAAACAAAACAAAACAAAAAAAAAACAAAACAAAACAAAACAAAAAAACAACTAAACAAAAAGAAAAGAAAAAATAACAGAAGCAGGTGAAAATTAATACCTAGCAGGTAAGATATGAAACAGCTTCATCAGTAGCCGAGTTTTTAAACTGTAGTTTCAAATAAAATAGACGGTATAGTGTGACAACAAACATAAGAATATCATCAGCACTGAAGAGACCCACTGGACAAAAATTTTGTACCACCCATTTTACAACTCACTTAGCAGATGTGATCATTCACCCCCTTAGCATAAAAGATGGAGAGTTTATTCTTTAGGTATAATTCTCTCTGAAAACAGCACTCTTGCTCACTCTTGAACTAACCATTTCCTGAAGACGCACATTATATCATAAAGGAAATAAAAATAATATTCTTCTGTTTATTTTGACACAAAATATACCTGTTTGTAAGGTCTTTATCAAAGTCTCAAAGCACCCACAGTATGAGCAATTAAAGAAAGGATTAACTGTGATTCATTCAATTTTGCCTTTTCATCTCATAAGAAATTTGTACAGAAAAATGTGTCTTTAACACAGAAGTTAACTGTCCTTTTCAGTGTATCCAAGAAGGGAACATATTACTTACTGCAAACATGTGAAGGGTTCACAGGTCAAATCTCCATAAATATTCCTGTTGTTTTCTCTAACATACATAAGTATCTGTTAGGGCTTGATAGGGCAAGGGGAAATGGCCTCAAGTTGTGCGAAGGTATCTTCAGGTTGTACATAACAGGCTTCCCAAGAGAGTGGTGAAGTCACCATTCCTGGAAGAGTTCAAAAAACAAGTAGATGTGGCACTTTGTAATATGGTGTTAGTGGACATGGTGGTATTTGGTTGAAAGTTTGACTCATTGATCTTGGAGGTCTTTCCCCACTTTAATGATTCTATGATTTTATACTTTACAGTCAATACAAATAATATCCCCCAAACTAGGCCTGAAGCCGTGCAATCCATACATGTAACATGAGTTCAAAGACTCATGAGTTTCAAAGTTCCATGCTGGTAGTATCACCATCTCTTCAGCCATCACTAAGAATTATTAAAAAAACCAATGAAGCATTTCTTAATCTCTCTAGAGTCCAGTAGGCTACAATAACATTAATCTACTTGGGGAGAAATAGTCAACAGGCAAAAGCAAGCAGACTGCAAAGTTGTCAGATGTTTAGGTAGAAGACAGTCTGACAGAGACTGATAGGAGTAGTACACCTGTCAAAATGAATTTAACTCAGAATCTTCCTTACATAAGGTCAAGGCAGCTCAAAGGACAAGGAATATAATTAATTCAACAGTTCAAAAAGACTGCATGGTTGTTCAGTCATAAAGAATAAAGAGATTAAATACAGGGTTCAGGTGCTACCTGTCCACAACAGACGTCCAAGTACCTCATTTGGCTGAGACAGTACCAAAAGTCAGAGTTTTCTTCTGGCTACCTACCCAGAAATGGCTGGAAGGCAATCAAAGATATTAGCATAGAGACCATTAAAGTATATCACCCAAGAATGACATGTCTTGCCCATTATAAAAAGAAGCTCAGGTAGACATTTAACATAATTAAATAACTGTTTAACTTGCTTATATTACTCTGAACGCACACTCGTAAAAATACAGACTATACCTATAGAAATCAGTGCTGGATTTTTAGAGACTTTCTAGGGAGAAATAAACTGCTTTTGCCCAAGTACAATACTCAAAAAATTGCAGTCTATTATGTTAGATTAGGTAATAAAAGCCCATCTGCACACCTAAAAAGGATCCTTACCCTGGCCGCTCTCAAGTCCATCAGAGGAACCATCAGCTTATATCAGGCCCATCTTCAGAAACTGAGAAGCACATAGATTCACAGTGGGAGGCAGGAAGCCAATGTGGATCCAGACAAAGGAATATCATGTTCAGGCCCCTCTCATGGCTGTCCCAGAAAATTCTCAGCCCTGTTTTGCATGTGTTAAACTGATCAAGAGTCAAGCACGAAGGGTCCTGCTGGCTGAAGGGGTGATGCTTCCTGGGTGAATGGGACATATACAGAGATTGCACAGGACACAGTATGAGATAATAGGAGATGGAACAAAAGGCAGGGAAAGGGATGGATTTAGGCAATTTGAGAAGGAAAAAGTGCGTGGAAAATAAAGGAATAAGGGATAAAAGGGCTGGTTGCTTGAAAATAAATAATGTATGATCACTTTTTTTAGCCACATCCTGCACTCCAACAGTTTAATCTGGTCACATTTCTTATGGATTTTCTTTCTAATTCTCTTCCTGTGTGCATGTGTGTACTGGAGGGTCTGGGTGCAGTAATTGTGCAGAGCACAGGTTGGAGGTCTGTAATGTCAGCAGCTGCATCTGTAATGTCAGCAACTCGAGAGACTAGAATGAGAAATTTCTAGCACCAAAAACTGGAGATTCCTAAGGCATAGGCACCTGTGTGTCCACAGCACCAGCAAGTGGAACGACAGAAGGACTGAGTGCCACCATCTGGACTGGGAACACAGATTGATTGGCCTACATGCCAGCTGAAGCTCGAGTGAGACGCCAGTCATGGGGATGGGACCAGCGTCAGAGCCCCACAAGCCCATGTTGCCAGGAACTGCAGCAAGTAGAAGTTCTAGTGAGAAATAAAATGGACCAGCTGGCAGGTATGTGATGCAGCCTGGGGGCCAAGGAGGGACATGTGTCTTCCCAGTTAGGAGCATGTCCAATCCATGAAGTTAACAATAGCCCTGTATGTATTCATACATGTGGTCTGCACATGTATTCTTCCTCTGTGCCTGCTGGAAATACATTATCAGTGTTGCTGCTGGTTGGGCCTGGGACATGGAGCAGTGTAGCAGCTTTGCCTCACTTGGTCTGTGAGATTCAGGGCAATATATTTTCCCTGGACATCTTCCAAAGTAGATGACTGCAGCTGGATAGCTACAGTCATAGGCCGTAGATTTGAAATAATTCCTTCAAAAGAGGATTCAGGTAGAGTCATCCGAAGAATGCCCCATTCTCTGGAGAACAGAAGGGAAAGAAAAGATGAGATAGTTTTGAATACTATGTCCAGTATTCTCTCTTCTGTTTTTATTGTTACTGATTTTTTAAAAATACCAAGTTACATTTCATCACTGTCTAGAAGATCCATAAAAAAAACCCCATATTACTTATTCCAGATTGGCTTTAGGGTATAACTGCTCCTTCCTAACCCTATTTGAACATACGAAACAAAATGTTTACCATAAGTCAAATTTTAATTTGTGAAAAAAATACCAACCAGAAACAAACAATTGCATCTATGCTTTTATAATATGGATATTTACCTTTTTGGGGGGAGGAAAAAATAACCCAGCAGAATCAGAGATCATCCAAAGGCATCATGTTATTAAAGAAGGATTGCTGACACCATATTTGTTTCAGGACCACTTGCTCAGCCACAGTGAATTATCCAATAAGGTATTAAAAGCTAGTCTTTACCTGATTCACATATATATATATTTTTTTTTCCAAACCTTTATTTAAAAATTATTTTAAATATTGCAGTGATTATTGATATGTGCATTTTAATATGTTTATGACCTTTCAGGGTGAGAACCTGAAAAAAGTTACCTTTATAATGCAAAACAAGTGATTTCATAGGAAAAAAACAATCTATCGTGCAGAACAAGGACCAAACCATCCACTGTAGTGTACCCTGCTGAATTTATCAGTAAACTTGTAGCACCACAGAATCATTGAGGTTGGAGGGTACCTCTAGAAATTGCTTAGTCCAGCCCCCCCAGATCAAGGCAGGGGTAGTCAGAACATGTAAAAATGTGTTCACATATCTCCAAGGACGGAGACTCAACAATCTCTGGGCAACTTGGTCCAGTGATTGGACAACTGATAGTAAAAAAGTCTTTTTCTTGTGCCTAAAAGGAATTTCCCATGTTTCAGTTTGTGCTCCACTGCCTCTCATCTTTCATCTGTGCACCACTGAGAAGATGTCATCTCCATCTTACTCTCCCCACCACATGTACAAATGGATAAAATCTCATAAAGAGGGTGGTCTTTACCTTATTATCCATATTCTTAATGAAGGTGTTAAATGGTAGTGGTCTCACTACTGATCCCAGGGGAAAACCACTGGTTCATGACTGGCCTCTAAACTGAACTTCACAACAGTGATCACAACCTTCACTCAGTTTTCATTTTACCTCACTGTCTGTACTCCATCAGTTTTTCAATAGGATATTGTGAGAGAGACACTTTACTAAAGTCAAGTTAAATGATATCCACTGTTCTCTTCTTGTCCACTAAGCAAATAATTTTGTGGTAGAAGGTCATTAGGTTGGTCAGACACAATTTCTGCTTTTTTGGTCAGATACAATTTCTGTAAATCCAAGCTGACAACTCCCAATCACCCTCTTGATATGTTTAGAGTACCTTTGTTATTTCCACATCATTTGTCTTCAACTCCCCTGACTTACTTAATAATGTGTCTGCATTTTCCCTTGGTTTTTTTTCAGTCACATGTAAAATCTCTTTTTGTTGTCCTTCATGTCTCTTGACATAATTACCTGTAGATGGGCTTTGGCTTTCCTAACCTCACCTCTGCACATTCAGCTAGTGTCTATACAATTTCTTTTTTTCGTCCAGCTCCTTCTTCCATCTCTTCTATACTCTTGTCTGAAGTTTGTGTTTTGTCAGAAGCATCCATGTGGGCTTCCTGACTCTATTGATCTGTTATAAATTGCTACCTCCTAAAATACTAAATGCAAACTGGAAAATGGGAAAAAGAAAACATAAAATTCATTCTATAGCTACTGCTAGTTAAGGCAGACACAGAAGACGTGTATCAGCTATCATGCATGAAGATAAATTACATGTAAAAAAAAGAAATGTATTCTCTTTGTAAAACAGAATTGCATCTGATAAATTGCTGTTCTTGGCCCAAACTCTCAGCTGGTATTTATTTACACAGCTCCACTGAAGACAAAGCCACTACTCTCATTTGTACCTGCTGAAAATAGAGATCATTAGAATCTCTTTTACTCATTAAATTTGAATGTTAATGATTTATTCCCTGTTAAGAAATTAAGTATCTCTAGACACTCTAAATTCTTATCAGGTATACTCAAAAGTATAGTTATCATGTTTGTTTACCAATTTCTGCCTCAGAAAAGCAATTAGCTGAAAGATTCTTCCTCCTTTCAAAGGAAGTAGGCAAAGAACTAGTGAAACCAGAACAATTACTGCTCCCACCCCTATACCCACACAGTGGGTAACCTAAAGTAGAAAAGTTTATGTGTCACAGTTAATGTTTGCTGGACTAAATCATATTCTTTCACTAAAATGTTGAGCAGAGAAAGACAATGTAATGAAAATCAGCACTTGTTGCAATTGCTTACAGTATTTTAAAAAAATTGAGTTTTAATCCACAGCAATGAGGAAAATCACATTTCTTACAAAAGATATAAGAGGATATCGTTGTGCAAACACAAAATAGACAAAAGCAAATGAATTAGCTATCAAAATGCCATGGGCTTTAAATTTTTTCAGTGTCTGATTAAAGATCATTACTTACAGCAATGCATCATATTAATACAACTTGAGTTGTTTTTAATAAATAAATTTTGTTTAGGTAATATTACTCTCTCAAAGTTTCTCAATTAAAAATGCCTCTATTTTTGTGTGGGTGCTCATTACAACTCTCAAAGTTCTATTTCTTTTTTTTAAGCTAGACAATGGACAATCAACTAAAAATACTTTTACTGGGGTTTGAAAGCACAAAACAAAATTGAAAATGTCAAGAAAAGTTAGCTACAAATAGTTAAACCAATCTGAAAAGTCTGAATGACAGACAAGGGAATAAAGTATTGCCTCTCAAGGATGAACAAGATTAACATAAAGACCAAGTGATAGACAGATCCCATCTAGACCAAATCTGGAAAAAACCTTCCAAATACCAAGAATATGGTGAATGTACAGCTCAAAAGCTCTTATGAAATCTTTGTAAACATGTAAATGCTACATTGGGTTTTGAAGGATAAAGCTTTATTTATTACAGAGAGCTGATATTACCAACTTAGAAAAACACTGAAGAAGGTAACTTCCAGATCTTTAAATATTACTATTTAGTGCAAGACTAAAATTGTAAGAATGTAAGTTAACTACACTATATCAATGTGTTTATTAAAAGAAAATCACTGATCCAACCTTAAAATGCTGTATAAAATATTCAGAATTTTTTCATGTTTATCCTGTTTATTGGGAACACTTAGGATTAAAGAGTATTGGAAAGGGACAATTATAATGTCTACATTTGAAAAGGTAAAAGAAGAAATATACAATTATAGAAGAGCCATCCTTCTTTTAAATTTAGTTAAGCTTACTGGAAAAATATGAAATTATCAATAAATGTCTGAAAATAAGGAGCAAATAATACCAAATTTGGATGCATTAAAGTCAAATGGTATTCAACCTTTTGTATGGCATGGCAAAAAAACTGTTTAAATATAATAACAAGGAGACTCTGGATATGATTTTATGTAGGGATTTTGACACCATTTCACATCACATTCTCATATACAAATTAAGAAATATAGTACAGATAGAACATTTATGTTTTATGGCCTGTAGCTCCTTTTTGTAATGTAACTCCTCAAGGGATCTATCTTGACTCTGGTTGTTTTCAATTTATGATTTGGCTGGTGATACAAACGCTGCATACATGAAATATGCAGTTGATGAATAAAGGTTGTGATTGTTTGCAGGCATGCTGAAGATAAAGATCAGAATCCATAATCTCTTAACACCTTTTTTTCCCCCTGAAAAAATAGTCTTAAAGTAGAGAGTATGATTTGATAAGACAAGGCAAGGTTTTATACATAAGTGGAAATATTTTTCTAACCAAACACAGGATGAGAATAACAGTTTTTCCAAAAAGGTCTTTGGGTTTATAGTGGATCATGAAACTACACGCTACTTAATTATGTCATGATGTTACTCTAAAGGCAAACCATGCTAACATGTGTAGGCATAAAATCCTGCCTGAAAGACATGCAACTACTCTCTCTGCTTTCTCTGGTGCTGATAAGGCAGCAGCAGGAACTCAGTGTTCAGTTTGTGCCCTAAATGTCTAGAATGATGGGGACCAACAGGAGAGAATTTAGGGAGATCAATATGAACTTCACAAAGAGGAAAGAATGAGTTTGTTTAGCCAAAAAAAGGAAAGATCATAATGTTTATGATTACAGCTTTCAGACACAAATACCATTGTGCTGTAGAAAGAGGGACCAATCTTTCTTTTGGGTCTTTGATGAATAGAACCTAATGAACTGAAACTACATAAAATAATCAGGTTAGATATTAAAACAAAATTTGAAGACAAATGTGACAGATTGCCTGGGAATATGGTGGAGCTCCATATTTGAAGGTTTTAAAAAAGGAACCATGCAAAGGATTGACCCAAATTCTTTTCAAACAATTCTTTCCTTCTAGACCTATTTTCAGTATATTCTGTGAACGCTGTGAAAATGTCAGCTAAGAGAAACACTGGAATATCAAGCAGAAAGAATGAGCTGCTTATGATAACTGTAAGAAAGAAATGGGACTTAAATCCATTCACAAACTCTTGGATTTAGGGACTAATAGGAAAACTTTCAGCTACAATCTAGAAGTTCACTATCTGGAAATTAAAAGATTAAAAAAGACCAGTGTATATTTGATAATCTTACAGTAGTCTTCCATCATCAGATTTACTTTGAAGAAAAAATGCTGTATTTTGATATATACTAAAAGGTATTTTCAGTACTTTAAAGGCCATTATGAAAGGCCCTTGAGATTGGCTCCTCTACTAGAGAACTGTATGTGTTATCTCTTGATCATCTTTAATATAAGAAATATTTAATTTTCACTTTGACACAAGCATAGAGCAAGTATGAAGACAGACAAATAAAAAGCTTTTATTACTACATGGTCCAAAATTCTTTACAGTATTTGCCAGACTAAGAGCAGAGACCTATAATAAGTAGATTGAGGATCATAGAATTATTTGAATTAGAAAGGACCTTGAAGATCAGCTAGTTTCAATCACATTGTCATTACAAAGGAACACCTTCCATAAACCAGGCTGCTCAAATGAAACAAAGAAAGAGTTAAAGTTTCACTTAATATTCAAGAAAAAACAGAGATTAGATCATAAATAAACATGTTAGAAATTTTATAAAGAAGTTTTTATTAGATAGATATACAAAAACAATCAAAAAACTCCACTGCCAATCAGAGAAGAAAAAATCCTGTCAATATAATTTGATGTGCTTCTGACAGACAGTGGTTGAGAATAATAATTTTACTGAAATTATAATATGCTTTTCAGCTATACATAGGAATGAGCAATTCACAGTTCCTGTCTACTTAAGGATATGCATCCATAAAAATATAAACAAGTAGACCTTCTCTACAATAAAGGAAGTGTAAAATCATTTTATTTTACCAATATAGGCACACACATTTCCTCTTTTAACTTTTCATGACTATTCATGGGTGTCATTTGATTCCTATAGCTTTGATGACAGCCTTATTAATCTAGCAATGATGTTAACCAAGCAGTCTTAATCTCTTCCAGCTCTCCTTCTCTTTGCTTGTTGGTTGTCTGCCTACACTGTTTAGATGTCTTCCCACTCATTATTTACATGAAATTTCATCTGTTTGCTCCCTAATTCATCCCTCCCTCACAAGCATACTTCAAATTATTTTTGATGCAACAGTCTTAAAATAATTGCTTTTTGCTAAAAACCTCAATGGAAATAGGACAGAAGTAATGCAGATTATTTAGAGAGAAGAGTTGAATTGCAGGCCTTCAGTGTGGCACCAATGGCTTGCAAATTCCTATTTTTTTTCCGTGTTTCACTAATGGGAAGGATTACAAGACACCTTTTTTTTCTGTTATCCAAGTGGAACAACCATACACTGATGTCTAACTTAAGCAACAGACTTGTGACCTTTTTCTTTACTACTACTACTACTACTATTATTATTATTATAATTATTATTATTTTTTTTAATTTTTTTTTCCACTTCAACATAGTTTCAGGGAAAAGTTTCAACTGTCCTTCTAAGTCAATTCAAGCCATCTTTCAGTCAAAATAGGGTGATTAGATTTGGATTTTTTTTTTTTTTTAATAAGAATAATACATAGCCAGTCTTCATTATTTCTGGGAATTTCTTCTAGTGCTTTGAAAAAATATCTGGAAGTAGAGCTCTACATTATAAATGTGCTTCATCTGAACCAATATGAAAATAGCATTTTAAAATTTCACACTGTATCTCATAAGTCACTCAGAGAAAATATTTTTGTACTTTCACACCCTCATTATGAATAAGGTAAAGAGCCAATTAATAGAAAAAGTTTTTTTCTGAATTGTGAATTAGGACCAAATTAAAAATGCAAAATTAGAGAAAAACAATGACTGTTTGTTTTAAATTCTCCTTCCAGACAGGTAACCATTCTTAACTACGTCTGCTATCCACAGTTGACTTATATCTTTATCTAATCCTATGGCTAATGAGGAACAAATTACTTATTACTCATGAATGACACTAACTACCCACTTTTGCACAGAAGAATATTACAATTTACATGTAAATGAGATTTGAAATGTTAATGAACAGAGACAGTATTCTAATTATCCATAAAACTACTAATTACTTCAGAATCATACTCTATGTTTGCCCAGTAGCATTAATAAGGAACAGCTCTGGATTTGTAAAATAATTCCCAATAACGTGGGGTCAAGAATGGACAAACAATGCCAATATGTATTTAATATCATTTAATAGTATGAATATGGTTGCATGTGATACATATGCAAAAATATCTTAGGAAATCCCCTCAAAAACATTTGATATTTTTTTTAAGTTTTGTAGAACCTTAGATTTAAGATGTGTTTCTTCCATATTGATCTGAGTCACTTGGGCACAGATGGACATGGAATCTTGGCCTCTATCTCCATTTGCAATGCTTAATCTCACTTTACCTGTTTTTGGCTGTCGTGGTTTAAGATGAAGTGAGTTTTTTGGGATGTTGTGGTCAAACCAATAGGTGCTCAGATTTGAATATTGGCACCTGGTGTGGACACTGAGGACATGGATATGCCTCTGAGAACACAGGGAGTTAAAAGCAGAGAACTCCCAGGGGGAAGCTCTCTTGGGTTCCGTCTGGGAAGGAGGTCAGAGCTCCCCTGCCCGGC
>JAYDZK010000113.1:72575161-72602262 GCA_034509185.1 Euphonia xanthogaster
AGGAGGAATGTTTTTGGAAGATTTTCATTCTGAATTCTGAGTTCTGTGTGTGTTTCTTTTTAAATATAGTTGGAGGTTAATAAAGTTTTTTTCCCCTTTATTCCTTAGCTGAAGCCTGCTTTGCTCTATTCCTGGTCACCTCTCACAGTAGACATTAGTAAGAATGTATTTTAATGGGGTCACTGGCATTGTGCCAGGGTCTAACCATGCCATATTGTTGTTGTTATTGTTGTTGCTGTTGGGTTTTTGGTTTATTTGTTTTTGTTTTTTTTTTATAACTGTCATTTAAACATTTAAGAGCACGATGGCAAAGAAATTCACAGGAATATTTTGTGTGCACAGCATAAACAGGGGATTTTTTTCATCATAAAAGGTCAAATTAACTTTTTTTTCTGACCAGTCATACTGATTTTATTCTATTCCTATCTCTATGTCAGGAGAAAACAAGAACCAATATTAATTATTTCTGACAGAGGAAAACATTTTCTTTACTTAGCAAACCCAGGAAAGGAAGTTGGTTCAGAAATATCATACATCTTAAAAAAATTGTCCCAAGAATTTTTAAACTTTTACTAATTTATTCCAACTCTTTTATGCACACAGAGATTCCAGATATCATCAAAGGTTTGAGAAATTAACAAAAAAAAAAGTAATTATTCAGAAGGGTATAATTGAAATAATTCAGCAAACAATGTAGTAGAGATGTAGTAGAATGACATCTCAAACTCTACATGATAGTTCAAAAGGATGTTAACACCTTAATTTTCAATAGTGTGGAAGCACAAAGTTATGACAAATATAGCAAAGTTCAAAGATATTTAATATTTGCATTATAGAATATTACTGAATGTTAAAGCATTCATTAATATATTTTAGTGTATATTATTTGATATTTAAATAATATAAAATGTACATGCATCAGTTTGAGTCACTTTCTGTTCTGATACTAAAGTGATTTTTCCAACTTTGACACTTCTTTTTGGAGAAGCTCATATGTGTTTTCATACTGTTCTTCCACTAACTTAACAGTCTGCTCCGAAATTCCAGTTCCATTTTTATTACATCTCTTGCTCATTTGCAGTCTACTCTTTGTTTCAAATTCAGCAACAGTTTCTGATGCCTAGAAATATTTTTTTTTTCACCAAAGAAGGTCTTAAGAACATTGGAATGAGTAATTGATACTGAATTATGCATAGATTTAAACTCACATCTGAGTCTATTTTTTAATCATTATCACTATTACTGTCTTCTGTTTCTCTTAGTAACAAGTTAAATAAAGAAAGAAGACAAGAAGACAAGAAGCTTCCAAGATTCATTTTCAAGAAGGTTAAAAGTTCAGCAGTCTCCAGGTAGACTGGGTCAATATCAATTCCACTTGCAGCATCCAGCAAATGAGCTTTAAGAGAGGGTAGCAGAGGTACTCATGATTAAAAATTAGAATAACAGTTACAGATTAACTGCTAATTACAACATTTGGCTCAAATATTTTGCATTGAATAGAGACAGATGAGAGTTCTCTCAAGCCAAAATAAGAGGGCACACTTGAGGGTTTCAAACATTATAGTAAAAGTCAAGATTTTGGGGGGACTCCTTAACTGACGTTCTATTCTAAGCAGAAATTTCCCATCACCTGCAACCTACGAAATTAGCATAAAAATTAAAATCCCTTCCTGTCCTTCATATTTCTCTAAACATATTTTGTGCAAAAAATGAACACTGTTCTGCTCTGGGTTATAACATGAACTAGGCAACTACATATGCCAGAGCAGGTAAAGGGCCAGATCTCTTGTATCATAGTGTGAATAATAATGATATTTTTTTTTTTGCCAGTCTGAGTGAAAATCTTTTGTAAAAATTCAGAAACCTCGCAAAAAACAGTGATTTGGGATTGAAAATAAATTTATATTAATCAGGAATATCTTGAAAAAGATTCCACAAACTGAGCTTTTAAAACATCTGAACTCAACAAGCTAGGCATTCATGTTCATATTGGGTTAATAAACAATTATTGTACAACTGAATGAAAAACGGTGGAATACTTCTGATTTAATATTTTAGTATGTACTTTTAAAGTAAAAGGCACAGGAAACAGCCTAGCCAAAGGCCAACCCTTGTTTTCAATGCAAATCTAATGCAAAATATTCTGTGGAAGGAGAGGAACTTGTTGCTCTGTTGAAGTTTAGATGCAAACCTTGTTGCAGCAGCTGCTCCTAAGTATACACACACAAAACATATTTGCATGTTATAAATAGAATAAAATGCATTACTTCTCTTGTTGCATGTGGCTTTCTTTTTTTTTTTGTTTTGTTTTTGTTTTTGTTTTCTTTCACTGTTAGGCCTCCTCTGTACCTCCACTTTATTTAATCTCTCTTTAATTTTTATGTTTTAGTCAGGACCACTTTAGTCTTAGAGAGAAAAAAAATAGGAACTAAGATGCATTTGTCTAGCTTCTTTATTTTGTCTCTGTAAATTCCCTTCTAGTGAAATACCATATTCTGGTTGAACTGTGTTCTGGTTTTAGAGCATCTCTATATCTGGTTTTCCATGCATAATTCATAATATTTTTCATTATTATTTTTGTTATTGTAAACTTTTCAAAGTTGTCTTCTCTTCCTGAACTCTGAATTGTGTAAACAGATGGCACTAGGCATAAAACGGATTATTTTTTCTTCAACTTTCAAAGGCTATGAAGTATATTTGGAAAGATTTGATATATATCTTGAGTTCAGGATTCTATTTAGAGTAGGTATTTTATGTCCAATATATATGTGACCTGTATACCTGATCTATGTAAAAAAATTGAGTTGACAGGCACAGGAGATTTGTATTTTATATTTGCATCAAATTACACCGTACATACAATCACGCAATCATTAACAACGTTTCATATTGTAGGTCACATTTTAAAATGATGCCTGAGTGTCTAGGTATCACTTTTCCATCCAAAACCTCTTTCCAGGAATTTTGGAAAACTAACCTAACTTTTTAATTTCTTTCTTTATGACTGCTTACGATTAAATTTAAGAATTCTTCTTAAGAAAACATAAAAGTATCACTCTGTGCTCTAGACTGTCCATATAAAACTGAAACTGTTCAGCTAAAACAAGCCACTAAAAACTCTCTCCAGCCAACAAGATGAAATGAAACTCTTCAGTCTCTCTCAGTGCCAAGGAAAAATTGTATAAGCCTCAAAATGACAATGTTTCACATGAATTACGTGTTGACAGGAAATAAATTCACAGTATAGTAATTCAGTCATTCATCCTTGTCACCTCACTACAGGTCAACAATAGTCCCATTTTTTGTGGCTTTCCCATGACTACTTGTAAAATTGACTAGAAGAGCTTTCATTTAATATGAAAGAAGATTTCTAAGTTAACCTCATCCAAATATTACCCAAAATAAAATTTAGAGTTCAGGTAGAACTTCCATAGACAAAAGAACAATCCACAAGAAATATTGGTGACAGTTACTGTTTTGCATGGTGAATTTGAACTGAGTGTATTTTTCATCCTATACATATGTCACTCAGTGAAGAAAATGCATACATTTTATCTACAACAGCTATGGGCTTTACAAGTTATAATTTCTTAATGATGCATGCAGCTCCAAGGTGGAAAGAAGCACAAAATAAACTGCTTTTTATGCCGTTATTTTTAAAACCTCTTTAAATTGTGTTTGATGACTAATAAAAGTCAGCATATCCAATGCTTTTCTGACCTTAGTTCTGTAGAAAGTGTGGGAAGAACATTTTCTTATTTTCAGCGAATGCCTTCTCTTATCCAAATACTACATACCCGATAATAATCCCAAAACATGGGTTAGAGTAGTGACATTTGCACTAAAGTAGTTCACCCTTTCTAGCTACCTGCCAGAACTGATTATATTTCAAAAGTCTTGCATAAGATATAGTCACTTATCACAAAGGTTCAGGAGACTCTATTGATGAAAATCTGATCATTTAAGATGAACAGGGTCTGGCTGGTATAGAGTTAAACTTCTACATACCGGTCCATACGGTGCCATGCTTTGGACCTGTGACTACACCTCCCTCAATAATACCCCAGTGTTTCAGATGTTGCTGAGAAGTGCTTGGACATTGTCAAGGCTTTTTCTGTTTCCCACTCTGTCCACTCAGAGAGGAGGCTGTGGCTGAGCAGAGTTTGGGAGGGGACACAGCCAGAACAACTTACCCAGACTGACCCATGTCATATTCCTTGTCATGTCATGCTCAGCAATAAAATATCAAGGAAAGGAGGAAGGAGAGGTAGTGGTTATGATTTTTGTCTCCCCCAACTAGATTTATGAATGCCGAGGCCCTCCCTCCCAGGTGGTGGCTGGGCATTTGCTACCTGATGGAAAGTACTGAGTAAATTCCTGCTTTGCTTTGCTTTTCTTTTCTTTGCTTTACATGAACGGATTTTGCTTCATCTATAAATTGTCTTTTCCTTGATTCATAAGTCTTCTTGCCATCCTTATACATTCTGCCTATCCCACGAGAGAGGGGAAGGAGTGAAAAGCCATGAGGGTTTAGCTGCTGGCCAGAGCAGACATATTACAAGGAAAATAAACGTTAAATGAAATTCAAAGAAAATAAACTTTAAACAAAATTCACTTCACAAATTTACAAAATCGCATATTATTTTGTCCAGATATATTTGCATAGATACTCACATACATTAATTCCAGAAGCCTTTGTGGACAGAACGTTGCTCTAACTTAGAGAAGCCAGTGGGCTTTCCACAAAATGCCTGTGGGCCCCATGGAAAATCAGGAGCAGTCTGGAAGCACTGGACAGGTAACCTACAGAGATATTCTCTCACATGCTCCAAAAGCTTTTCTTTATCCAAGTCCCACCCTTGTGCTTGTCACTAGGGACTGTAGACCTGAGGCAGCCCTTCATGTCTCTTAGCTGTAAATCCTTTTTTTTTTTTGGCCTTGAAGAATTATTTTGGAAAAAGCATAAATCAAATTCAGTGTAAAAAATTCACGCAGTGTGAGAAAGCAACACTGAAGCTATGTGACAATGAGAGGAGCAAACTGGGTTAAAGCAGCAGGCCTCAAGAAAAAGTGGACAGTGAACAAAAACTGGGACACAAGAAATACTCATCTAATCTGAAAATTTTTCACCTGACCATGTTTCCCAACCCTGAGATTTGGGAATGTTCACTTCCTGTGAACATTTGAATACTAGAAGCTGGCTGACATGAAAGTGCAGATCAGTGAGTTTTAAACTTAAACACCCAAGGAGTTATCCAAAGGTAGTTTTGAGTTATATATTCACTCAGAAATTACAGCAAGTTTCATACTGGCCTCTTAAATCAGTCACTCAGACTCAGGCAACTGGAACAAAATAGATAAAATCTGTAGCTAAAAAAGCACTTAATGACTTTCAAATACCCAAACCAAATTTTGGCAGCTATATACAAAGAAAGCACACAGAGATAGATGTGCATCCATGCAAGAAATGTAGAACTCTTGATCATGTACAAAGGCTGCATTTGTTGAATAGCTACATCAAATATCTTCACTACTGATAATTATCCATTGTCAGAGGCTTATGCAATATGGTACACTCCCCTTCATACTACAGAACCTAAAGTCACAAATTTAATTTATCAGATGTTACGGCCACATCTCTAAGGTATTAATTAACTGAGTACCAACAGCTTGTACAGTTATATAATCCTTCAGAAAAACATAATTCTTTCTCTCAAAACTTGGAAGCTGTTCAAAAATGGTTAAATAAACAATCACTCAGCTGTCACTTAAATTACATGAGTACTATCCTTCTATTCAACACTGCATGCAAAACCTGTACTATATACATAAAAGCTAAAATAGATTTAAAATGTCTTGAATCTTGTGAGCATCTGGCTATTCCTTACCTTACATGCCTTAGGATGTACCAGAGCTGCTTCTTATTTTTGAAATGTGTCAACTTAAATCGCATAATTTTGTCTTTCATATAGAATTTCAATGCAACCAATTTACTGCCTCTCATTATCTTTTACTTTTTTCATTTCACTACATCAAATGCTTTTCAGTTTTTTACAGGAATGTAAGTATTTGTTATTGAGCTGTAAATGGTGACAAGAACTTGAATCATAACTGTAACCATGAGTGACCAGTGCAGAATTTAGCGGAGTGATTCCAGGGTTGTGGTCCAGCAGACTCCAGGAGCTGGGACTTGCTTCTGCCCAGCTGCCAGACCAGTCCACATGGCTGATACTTTCCATGATGTGTGGTTCTGCCGGGAGAAAGGCTGTATGTGGATCACGGACAGACACTGAGTGGTGCAGACGGCTACACAGGGGGCTTTCTATATAACACCTCCAGAACCTGCATGAAACCTAACAGGTCTTCATCATTCCCCCCAGGCATCAAGGCTGACACCCACTAAAGAAAACTCAGATTCCTTCAGACTGTGCCGAGTCTGTTTACATTTCTCTATGTTGAACTACAACAGTTCTCTTGTACAGGCTCTGGACTCTAAGCAGCAAAGTAAAAAACCTGTGTGTTAGCATAGAAATGGGGACATAAAAAATCCTGGTAGTTAAACCATAGAAGAAAGCAGAAGAGCTTGAGGTGTCAGATACCACAGAGAAACATCAAATGTCAGATCTCCCTGAGTGGAAAACAATGAACAAATATCTTGTGAGCTTATGTTTGGGTGAAATAATGGCAATAAACATGAAGAACAGGCATTTTATACAAGCACTGCTTTATAAGTCTTCCTGGCTTTTTTTCATATCCTTTTTGCTGATGAAGATGTTTCAAAATTCAAAACAGGAAGGGTAATCAGGACTAACTTTAAATTAGACTTACTCTTTATTTGCATTCAATACAGGTACATAAATTATATTCCCAGACTGTGATCAAAGCTACACTGAGTCTGTGCATACCTTCTGTACAAAGAAGAAACAGACAAAACCCTAGCAAAGCAGCATATGCTATACTTGTGCAGTATGTCAGAACATGTGGGAGAATGAGGGGAATCCAGGATACTGGAATTATGTCAAGTGTCTCCTCAGAGGACAGATCTAAAAGTTCAGTGTGTGAATCTTGATGCCGCCTGCTCCTGTACTCACTGGAAGTGACTTTGCCTTCAAAAAAATTTTGGTTTGGTGTAAGTACATTGACTGCAGTGGAAATGCAGCTAAATACCATAAAGATGATAATCGGTCTCTGTATTTGAAACAGCAAAATTCAGCAGGTGTAATAATGTAGCACTGACTCTTCTGAAAAGGTCATGAGCATTTAATGTATATGCAAAACACATTGTACTACATTAGTTATCTAATTGCAGGAAAAGGTAATTTCATGCATGGTAATTCAAAAACTCATAAAAAGAGTTCATAATATATATCCATGTACTTTTGCTATGCCTTCCAACATTTACATTTAAATATTTTTAAATATTTTATATACTGTGTCTTATTGATGGAATGGGTAACTTGAATATACAGTCAGTCATAAGTCAACAGTGAACATGAGAGGCATGCAACAGCCTTTAGCCTTCTGACTGACTCTTCAGCTGAACAGACACAGTATTATTTTGTTATGATTACCAATTCAGAACATATTCATAACTAGCAGATGTTTTCCTCTTGGTTGCTTGGAAATTAGGGATGTTGCTGCAGCTGAATTTTGCACCTGGACAACAAATGACCAAAACGATTCTGTAAAACCTTTGACTTACAAAAATTGTCCCTTAGTGCAAATGATTTTTTTCTAAACTAACACTAGATCTATGTGTCAAAGATAATTAATTAATTACAAATCACTGATGAATTTAATCAGATAGCATTTAATTTCCAACCACTATGTATGTATATAAAGAACACAGAAGAAAATAGGATGGCATTCTCCATTGCTGCTGCTAATTTCAAAAACCTCAATCATATGTTCAGTTCTAGGTACATTGCCATTTATTTCTCTTCAAAAATAAAACAAAATAAGTGTACATCCATTATGAAAAAATAGTATGCAACTGGCTAGCCAAAGGCTGTTTCTTGTTGCATACCTTCAAAGATAGTAAGCAAGCCAAACATCTGATTTATAGTGTCATGTTTTAACCACGACATAGCGATTGTGAAAATGCAACAGTAAACTGATTGGGAGGCACACTCCTAGGAAAGTGAAACCAACAAAGTTGAGGTGAACTATTTGCAGCGTCAACTTGTTATACTAACTAGCATCCATAATCACGTAGCAAAATGGAAGCAAGGATTTGTATCTGCCAATCTGACAGCAGACATGTACAAGCCAAGTCATTCTATTTGATAATAAAGACAGAAAAAACAAACAAAAAAATCTACAGTTTCTGATAAGAATCACTAGACAACAATCACAGATTTCTCTGCTGCACTAAAATACCTGGCTGCCAGACAGTAGGACCTTCAAACAGTGCTCTGAGCTGTATTTCTGCTATATAAATGAAACTCTTTGAGGTGTCAGAACAAAATTCTGCCTCTTTACTCTCTCTATTCTAAGACCTAAACAAGCAGTCTCTTTTTCTTTTTCTTTTTTTTAATTCAAAGGGTTGATGGTAAGAGAATTACTCCCTAGTATTTTGAAAACAAAAGGTCAGAATGTATAATTTAAGATCTAATAAGGTTTGATGGAATTGAGACCTTTGGAAAGTAGTTTAATGTATGCATACTTAAGGTATATTCAACATATATATTTCAAATATAGGTTAGTTCCTTTCTATCTATCAAATAAAAAAAATTAAGTAAGAGCTTGAAAGAACATGGGTTTTTTCTTTATAAAATAGCACAGAGCACAATTAAAGAAAAGGCGACAGCCCAACAGTCAGTACTGAGGCAACTAAACCCAGCCTGCCATATACCATCACTTTAAGATAATTCCTTTACTATGCTAGTTAAAAAAAAAAAATCACTAACACTCTCTGCGTCCAATCACTGCAAACTCATTTGTTATTCATTGAAACATCCATCAAGGATCAAAATAGATTCATTTTCTATTCATGATGTTCCCATATGTACTTCTGCAGGTCTTGCACTGTATTTTAGCATTTAAATGACAGGTTGTACAGTGGGAAGTAGCATTATATATTAACACTTTGAAAGCCACTTTGTAACCTAGTCCAGAAACACATACAAGTGTATGTTTTATATATTAAGTTAAACTCATGGTTTCCTGTGGCCTTTTCTGAGCATTTTAGCCTAGGATTCTGGGTGCTTTCTGAAGCCCTGAATCATCCACTTTGGTATTTAACATTTACCCAGACATACCATTTTTTTCCTCACAGAAATTAGTATTACATATTTGTAAGACATAAACACTGTAACAACAATCTTACATGCTACATTTAACTTTGTGGATAAGATAGCATGCTTTGGAAAAATTGGAAGAATTTTGTTAAAAGAGATATCATGAAATTTGGTAGAGAGCTGGAAATAGATTTTTAGAGAAATGGAATTGTAACCTGGGATCATCTTTTCAGCATAATAATTAGTGCAAAATAAAAGAAGGTATGAGAAAGCAAGGACAACAAAGCAAGTAATAGCATACACAAATTGCTTTTGTGTTGTCTGCCTGAGGTTTTCTACTCTGCAGCAGGACATAAAGATCAATCACTTTCTTATATGATGCCATATAGACAGAGATAATTTTCATCTTCTCCACATAAAGAGGATAGTAAACCATGTTCCCAGTTTTCCAGGCCTATATATGGACCATCCCTGTTGAAGATGGCAGCAAACCACCACTTCGGAAATGCACCTCTGCTCTTTTCCAAAGGCGGCATGAAGACTGAACAAACTACTGCACAAGCATCCCAGCTGTTATACATCACAATCTGAGGCATCTCAGTTTTATCACACATTTCACTCCGAGACCAAGGGCTTAGTACATTATTCTGGATTCTAGCTCAAAGGCCAGGTTGCTCAAATTATCTCCCATGGAACTTAAACACCCATAAGTGTGCTCCTTTCCTTCCACACCACAAGAACAAAACAGCTGTACAAAGCCACTAACCAGAATGGCAGAATTCCTAATTCATTTGATACTGCAGTAAATCCCTGCAAAAGTCATAGAATCAATACATTCCAGAAAGCTGATATCTGTGGTATATATTTTATATATCTAAAAAGGAAGATATAAGCTTTTTATTTTTTAATTTTTCTTAACAGCTTCTATAAGAAAACACTGGTGGAAAGTTTATAGAATAAGTACCTTGTAACAGTTGTAGACCTTTCTAAAAAGTAAATCTCCAGTAGTCCATTTGCATAAGAATTCTTATACTAAATAATAGAGAAAATATCACATTCATATTTAATATACTTCAAATTTGGTATGTAACTGACTATGTTTTTCAGTAGTTTGCTACTGAATTGCACATCTGAATCTTTCTTGTCCTTTGTATGATGCCAAGTTTTCAGTGACAACTTAACAGCTTAAGTGACAGGAACTTAAAATTTTAAGAAAATATATATCTGCACAGGCACTGGATTTTTAACTACTTTGAATTTGAATAAAATGAGATATTAAATCTTCACATGAAATATTTATTCGTATTAGAAACAGACAAAAAAGAATAACTCATGCATAACTCAGAACAAAGCAACCATATTATGCAAAGGAAAAAGGAAAGGTTATGTCTTGACTTTCCTCACATTTTATAGTGGATTATTATTCCTAAACCAGAAAGGACAAACAAAATAAAATAAATATTAAATCTTTGTCCTAAGGTGTTCTGACTTTTGTTTATACTTCACCATAATGTGTTTTTGAACACCTCTTATTCAAGAATAATTGTGATGCTATATAAATTTTAAAATAAAGTTGAAATAAGTTTTATTTTATAAATTTAGTGAAGAATTTGGTGTGGTAAAGAAAATACTACCTACCCTTTAGAAGAATGGAAAATAATTGTATTAACCTTTACTCTGAGCAATTCTTATTGAACTACTGGCATGACCTATCAAGCTGCCAGGCTGTTCCTATGAGATACTAGTAATTAAAATTTAAATTTAAAAACAAAGAGTTAAAATACAAAGCAAGAAGCTTTTTGTCTTTATGAATACTTACAGGCCTGAATTCAAGAAACAAATTTTATTATGCCAAAACACATCAGTCCACACACACACTAGGTGTGCAGTGGTTTGCTGCCCAGCAGTGCTGTCCAGAAGACCACAACATTCTTATGAAAACACTGGTATTCAAGATAATTCAAAGATACAGGTTGCTGCAACAACATGGCTGTACTGCTTTCAACATCCAAGATACTAATTTTAAAGCTGAATTAAGCTTGAATGTAATATCCTAAAATGAACTTTAATGTTTCACATGATTTGATGTATTCTGAACATTTTCTCTGAGGTTTTGACCAGTTTTTGTTGATGACATGCACACCACAACTGCTTTTGCAAAATTTCTCCAGAAGCCCCAGCTGCAACATTCCTTGCTGAAGCTGTACACAGCTGCCTGACCAACCTATTTTGCTGCTTCTCCTTGTATTCAAACTGAAATTTCTTTTTGCCTTTTCCTTGCCCATCCTGTAAAAACAGCTTACCATTAGTTGCTTTGCCAAACATAAATTTAAGGGAACAGAAATGTCTTTGCGTACAACTGAAAGACCTGAAAGTTGGTTCACATCACCTGTAAAAACAAATAAATTTCATCTTTGCAGGGGATGCAATCAACTCATTTGTTTGAGCTACACAACAATATTCATTTAATGAAAACAATAGTAAATTTCTGTGACCAAAATTTATGTATTTTGGCCATGTTTTTCCAGATGGTCCAGTCCACTGGGATTTTGAATTATTTTTCTTGATTCTTAAATAGGACATTGAATAGATAGTGAAAAAGTAATGTTGACTTACTAAAAAAATTCTGTATGTGTTATTATGAGATCCTGGTAAAAAATATGCTTTTTTGAATAAAAATATGATGAGTCTACTTCTACTCAATTACACCAAAGCTCAAAAGAATATCTTAAAAGATATAAAATTGTATTGCCACAGAATTTTTAACAAAAATAGTTATTTTTCTATCACCTCTAACCCTATAAAACCATTTTACGTCTTTACAGTTGCTGGTATCTAAGAAAAGAAATTCTACACCACGTAAGAGCTAACAGAACTCAAGCCTATATTGGTAGAACAGCAAGTAACAGATGTCTTAAGATTTATTTTAGTGTAAGAACTCCAAAACAAATGGGAAACATTTTAAGCCAACTCGATAATAAATTCACTTCAAACTCAAGCGTGCAGTAGTTGAATAGAGTTGGAGCTGTATCAACTAATGGTTTTTCCCCTTAATACCTTTTCTTTAAAAAAAGAAAAAAAATGCTCTATTTAGCAGACATATGAATGTCAACAAGTCTGAAACAGATGTTTCTAATGCTGACAGTGCAATGTGCAAATATCTCTATATATATAAATATACACACAGAATTTTTAAACTAAATGTTAGAGAAATTTTGCACCACTAAGCTATATTCACATAAACTCCAGAAATTTACTACCTTGAGTAAGAAGTTATAGAAGTTACAGAATATTCTGAGTTGCAAAAGACACATAGGGATAGAGTCCAACTCCCAAGTGAATGGCCCATACAGGGATTAAACTCACAAACCTGGCATTATTAACACTATGCTCTGACCAGCTGAGCTAATCTCAGAGTTGATACCAACAGAAATTAGTTTTCCTAAGAGAAAGATGAATTATTCTGGAATGAGCAATACAGGCAATCCTCAGACATGGACAAGAAATACATCTAATGGACTCCTTACTCGATCCTTCATTTTTAACTTTGCAGATAAACTCAGGGAAACTTCAGGGGCCTCATGTCTAATGATGAAGCTTTAATGACCATCTCATTTAAAAAGTGGCTATGCTTATGCAAACAAATTTTATTTCATCTGACTCTACCACCAGTGAGATGGAGTGTACCAGTAGGTAAGAGAGAGAGAGAAAGGAATAAAAGGATTATGCAGCTCCCTCGTCCCTGGAGGCAGGCTGGAAGCTTTCAGCTACAGTGACTTTAGCTATGCAAGGCTGAACCTCAGCAGAGGCTCCTCTACACCCAACCTAGCTGCAGCAAGACTCTTGACCAGGCCAGGGTGAAATAAACCCATAGAAAATAAAGTTCTTAATTCTTAGTCTCTCCAGCTAACACTGCTGCACTCTAAAGTAAATATGACAATACTACAGATAAGGATGCTTTTCCAGCTATTCCCATTCCTCCTCCAAGTATGAAATAAGGGAAATAACCATTAATGGAGGACAGTTTATATGCTGGGATTCCACACCACATAATCACAAGTGTTAATAATTTTCTCCAATAATATTAAGGACTCAAACACAAACAATTAGATTTAAATATAAAACAATGTATACTCTAGAATGGAGGCTTTGCACTGAGAAGCTTTCCCTGCCATTGAGCACGGTAAAGAAGCTATAGCCTCCTTTAAGTAATCATATCCTAAAATGAAAAATTAGCATAAAAGGCTGCTTGAATGACTTCTACAAACTCCTGAAATGCAGGAAAAGGATGCAAATTTCATGCTCGAGGACTACTAGGATATGGAAAGACAAAAAGAAAGACAGTAGTTCCTTTCTAACAAGAGGTACCTGAGAGATAAGATACAACTCCTACTTCAACTGTTGAAGCACCATCTGCCTCTGCATCCAGCCAATCTTTTTTGTTGTTGTTGTTGTTTAAAAACTGAGGAGTGCAAGGTTTTCTATTATTTCCCTTTTTCACCCATACTCTGTGTTACTCTGATTCCATATTTTCAAATCACTATGATATTTAAAATTAAAAACCTAAACACAGAGCAGGAGTACATAGTAGCTGCTGTATTAGAGTTAGAGCAGAGAAATTTCATTTGGTTCAAAAATAGAGCAGAGTAAAAAAAAAAAAAAAAAAAAGAGGGAGGGGTAAAAAAATTACGGTCTCCTGAAGGAGGTTTCCCTTTTGCAAATATCATTAAGTCTCTATGCCTTTATACTTTGTTCCTCCATCTACAGAATAAATTGCCTACAATATCACTGGAAAAATCCATATTATGAAAGACTGATCAAAATGTTACCTCTGCATGCTGAAGAATCCTCTGCCATTAGGAAACTATCCTAGTGCTGCCACTAAAGTAACCCAAGAAGTTATAAATGCTCAGAACATTACAACCAATGGATCTGTGACTAACCTGACTTGTTACTGGAATCATCTTTGTCAATGAAGTAGGTCTTTCCTGGAACTCCAAACTTATCAGTATCAACATATCTGTGAAATTCCTGTCTGTAGGGCAAAGACCTTAAAGATAACTTCCTGGTTTGCTTATACTTTCTACAATGCTTCTCAGTTTCAGCCCATTCTATGTTGTCTTTAAAGATGGCCAAAGGGAACAGAAAAAATAATGATACAGTAGGAAGAAAGAGCAAAAGTTACAAAGAGCAAGTAGCGAGGAGCACAGTGGTATTACCTGGAGGAAAGAAAGCCTGCCTAGTGAGAGACAAAAAGGCCAACACTGATAATGGAAAGATAGAGTCAATAAAGCCACTGAGAAGAATCCCATACATGGCTGGAGAAGCTTAATTTCATTGTTCAGATCATTCCTTGGGGCTGACAGAAGGAGAGTGTGACAAAATACACAGCCAACAGTTACCTCCATCCCTATCAGTATCCAGTCACACATAACCTCTGACCTCTGGCTTCAAACAATTTTTGGGACTGACTTCAAAGTTGTGTCTTATATTTCCTATTGTTTCTCCTTTCGACCAACAGCATTGCATTCTCCTGCTTTGACAAAAAACCCATGTGATTGAAGACTTAGGTTCAAAATACCACTGCTTTATGTCTCAGGCATTCCAGCTTCACTCTCAGCTGTATTACTTTCTCCATGCTGGACAGCATTCTTAAATCCTACTGACAGAAGAGTCCTCAAGGACCCTGTAGGAAAGAGATAACCCAATGTGTAGACACAAAACCTGATATGCCCAATGTATGGATCAGTAACAAAAGCAGTTATTCTTACAGCAGAACACTGCCTGATAAGTATAAGTAGCTAGCAGTATGCCATGCACAGTTAGAGAACACACATACAATTTTTAGCAATGAAGCTTCGAAGTTGGAAATATTTTCACTTTTTTCACTTTATAACTGAAAGGGTACTGTAAGCCTCCATGAATCACTGCTGCTGTACAGAGCAATAATGTCAAAATCAGAATGTTTTCAATTGCAGTGTTAATAACTGAAGGTACCGCTACCCTCTTTGCAGAATTGGTGTGTGCATTTCTGAAACTGTCAACCTGTGTACATGGGAAGTTATTACATACTTCAATTCATACATGAATTTTTTTTTGCTAATGCTCCTCACAGATATTTAAAACACTTAAATATTCGTACTAAAATTCCTTTCTTAATCTTGTCTAAAACTTAATAAACAGCTGTTCTTTGGTCTATTCACACTACTGAAACTAAGAGTAAGACCCTCATAAGATCTCTGAGCTAGAACAGATGCCTCAGGCGCCTAAGTAAAGTCCCTTGCTATGGAACATGCTGTGTGATTTAAATCCCTTTCACAAAGTAAGACACCACCAAATAAAGGAAAATAATAAAAATAAATAAATCACAGCAGCTTCCTTCCTAACAATTTTTTTTTTTTGGAGGAACATTCCAGAATTTGTTTACTCTAAAAACTAGGAATCTTCCAGAGTTTATTTCAGAGTAAATCAATACCTACTTGTTTGTGTCAGCATGGCTCTTTAGACAGCTAATTCTTGTCTTCACTGTATTTACACCTGAAAGGTTTGCAAATTTCACTCACAACTCTTCTTGGCCTTTGGTTTGCTAGAGTAAACAAATCAAGCCTTTTCAGTTAAAGGGGGTTTGCTGGCTCACCATTTTCTTGACAGTGTTCTGCACTTGCAGCTGCTTGAGCTCAAGTTTGTCTTTTCTCTTTGTTCCTGAACATAATGGTTCATAATTTGTTTCATCAAAATCTTAATAGCACCAATTGTCTCTTTTCCTTTATTTTTCTTTCCTTTTTTTTTTTTTTTATGTAACATAGTTCTAATTGCATTCTGCGCTTCCTGCAAATGCATCACAATAGCAGTTTATAGCTGCACCAGCATACTAAGACTTACCCTTAGCCACTTATTTCCACATTAGGAACTCTCAATGGAAAAAGCCTAAATGACAACAAGAATAAGAGCAATGAAAGCAAAATATTAGTGACACACAATCTAATAGCAAACATTCTTTCTGTAATATATTAGTCTGCTTTTGTGTCCTCCAACTTAATTTTGTCAGCAGATTATGCTGAAAATGTTCTCCTGTTATTAATGTAAGGGTCATTAATGAAAACATTTAAGAAAATTACTCCCAATGCTAACCTTTGAGAAATACTAATGATTTCCTTTTGCTTGATATTTCTTCTTTCAGCATGAATAGTTGCATTAGCCAATACTTCATCCTATTTTTTAATAACCTACATTGCTTTCTGTAACTTCTGATTTAAGACATAATCATGTAAAATTTCCTACAGAGGGCTACATAAAGGAGATCTATCTTATTTTCACAGGGGAAAACCTCTACACTATGCTATATCACATTAACCTCCAAACCTTTTCTTTTTCTCCTTCTGTTCAAAGTATCATGATTGCAGCAGTGACACTCAAGCTTTTTCAAAAAGAAAAACTTAACAGAAAAGCAGAAAGGATGAGATCCAAAGCAGCAGTGAAAGGAAAGAACAAGGACTAAGGATGGAAGAAGAATTAATGACAGTGTTAACTCAGCTGTTAGCATTCTACTGGAACGTATGAGGTGCCTTTTCTTCACCAGCAGAAACACATGCCTTGTTATACTTTATCTTGTGATCAGAATATTATCAACAGAAAATTAGTGGGGCTGACAAACACCTGGGTCTCATTCCTATAGGGAAAAAAAAATCACTGTGCAATCAAGATATACAGTTGGAACCAGCTGTTTTACCACTGTGTAGTAAAAGAACCCAACACCCACAATTTCAGTTAGCTTTGGGAAGGAAAGGTAGGGGCATTGAAGTTAGAGGGTGCTCCAACAGGCCCTTCAGTCTGGACACTGAGGGAAATCAGCACTAAGGATTACATCATGCTGAGTTCATGCTCCATAACTGGGAATTAACCAGGAAGAGTGTATACGTAACTTGCTGTGGACAGTCATCTGTTTATCCATTAGGACTTCCAGGGAAGCCATACATATAGAAACAACAGTTAATCAAAGGGCAGGGAACAATGACTTGGTCTTGGAAGTCACACAACTGATCTTACAGGTGTCACTTATTTTTCTTTCAATATGTTTTTTAGCCTAGATTTGTCAGGAAATGATGAAGGTATGAATACATTGCAGGTACACCTTTGTCAGGCAGAGAACAAGAAGCACATTTAACTTCTGAAGTAGATGACTGAATTGGTTTGGCTCACTATGCAACTTGACAGGTGCTCCTACACAGTGAACGAAAGGCCAGAGCATGAGTATAGTCCTTAGTAAAAGAAGAAAATGCATATGAATTTTAATCCTGTTTCTCTTTTTAAGTTTCCAGAGGCTGAAGTGTTCACAGTACAAACCTATTCATCTTGGTTACAAACCTAACTTCTTGTAAAGAAGGAATTAAATCCAAGTGATTATATTTAAACACTATGATTTTTGCAGTCTTTCATTCTAGATTCAAGAACAATCAGGGTCCTAAGAAGAAGGGGTGTCTACTGTAAGGGAAGTGCACATACATATGTATATGTGTGTGTGTGTGTGTGTGTGTGTGTGTGTGTGTAACTTCATTCTTGCACATACCCCTGTAATTAAACATCTATATATTTAAGACTGTAAAGGTGTTGTTACAATAACCTTTCTTGACATAAAGGTTTGATTTAGAACCTTAAAAATTGTTTAGGCATACAAGACAACAATTTACATTCTTTATCTAAAGACTCCAAAAACCCAATCACCTATCAGAATAAGAAACCAAAGTAAATTGTATCAATTACAAAAAAGCAGTAAGCCTTCTATATTACTCAGTCATCAAGACCAATGGCAATAGCTCATTTGTAGAACAATTTGAATGCTTATTTTGCCTAGCATACATTTTGAAAGATTGTTATTTCTCTCAGTCTGTAAAGCCCTGACATATTTCAACCTATTTAAAAGATATTCTTACTTTTAAAATAGAATTTGTATTTCCTAAATAATATACAGGTTTGCTTTCAAATTTCCATTTCAAAGGTTCAATTAATTCAAGTGAAAGCTACAAAAGCTACTCATCATCCAATCTGACTATCAAAATGTGGAGGAAAAAGTAAGTTAATTTTCTTCTATTTAAATTTTAACAGAAGAAACAGAGGTTCGCATCAGATGAAAGCTTCCATTCTTTACAAGTTTTTCTTCTTGCTCTCCCCAGCATACAAATGGAAAAAAAACCCCAAAAAACCCCAAAAACTTTAAAAGCTTTAACATCAATCCTTAGGAAAAAAAAAAAAAAAATCAAAATTATAGTTGCTTAACCTAACTCTGACTTTGATGAATGACTCAGAAAAAAATCCAGAAAATAAATCTTCTATTTTTTATTCCAAATCCTTCTGGTTCAATGATAGACAATCTTCAAAGGTAGCCGAGCTTTGGTAAGGTTTCCTCTGGATTATCCTAAGCTTCTTTGATTTACCTGAACTTCTGAAGGTCCAGTGGCTCATAGTCCCTTGAATACTCTTGCTTGGCACAGTTTTCTGTAGAGGGCACCAGTTATGGGTCTGCAAAACTGTCAGTTCTCCTTTGTGTGCTGGCAATCAGGAGAAATGATCGTTTTGTCCCTTGCCTACATTTGGCAGCTCTAACAGAAATCTCAGTTCTCAGCATAATCTAATTTCCCATTATGGGAAAAAAACCAAAAACCCAAGAAACAAGGAAAAAAACAACACCACAGAATAACATAAATACAAACCAAAATCAACTAAATGTACTGGAAGGGGAACAAAGTAGCTCCCGTCTTGATATCTTCCTTTCTTGATATAGATAGCTATTATTTTGAAAACTATGCCAGTCAAAATAAATGTTTCTCAAAGAAATGAACAAAACAATTCAAAGGCATCAGTCCTTAGCAAAAAGATGAAGTGTCAAGTGGACATGTCAACTTAAAACAACTGGAGTCAGTAACAGAAAGTAGCTCAAAAGGTGAAAAAGTTATGAGAAGAATGCCTGGTCAGAAGGTATGCCAGGTAAAATTATGTTTCTCAGATCAATGATGTAGCAAAAAAGGGGAGGGAGATACATGGACTGGAATCTCCGCAACATAAAAATTTGGAAATGTCTATTTCCTCTTCATATTACTTGGGCCCTCACCATGTTGTTCTCTACTTCCCCATCAAAAACTGAAAGAGACACATCCTGCACTACACCTCTATTTCTAAGCTTTAAATAAACTGAGCAATTGTCAAAGTTGTGATTTATATACAAATATGTAAGGCACAAGAGTCAATTACATTGCCTTACATTTAAGAAGTCTCGAGTCACTTTCCATTTCTGGAAAGGAAACTGGTGCAAATTAAACTAAAACACTGAGAAAATAACTGCTGAAGTTCCATCAAGGCTTAATTTGCCTGGTTATTTTCTCGGCAACTCTACAAGTTTAAGTTATGATCCAGACTTATTTGGCTATACAAGTGAATAAGGATACTACCTAACACTTGATGGAAAATTCCCTGAGTCAGCTGTAAAGTTAAACAATAGAGAATATCATACAATCACAGCAATGAACTTCTTTATATAACTTTGAGATGTGGTCCCTGCATTTATTTTTTAATAAATATTGGTCTAGCCAAATTCTAAGTAAACCAGAAAACTCTTAGAATTGTTCTTATAAGTACTAGACATAGGTGTCTTACAGTCTGTAAATGCTTAAAACAGAGAACTAAAATATTTGAAGAAGGACTGGTCTGGCATGATTGCAGTATAGATACAGAGAGTTCTGAAATTTGACATTTTAACTTGTGTCCAGGTAATCCTTTTGCTAATCATCAAAAGCATTATGCAGTTTAACACAAGTAGCTTTGAAGGTGAAACTACACAGTAATTTTTAGTGGAACATGAATAGTCTTTTTCTAAGAATTTAGGACTACCCAAGCCCTTATGGATGTTTCAAATCTTGCATATGCTAGTGCTGTTAGTCATACTGATATCCTTCCATAAAGGGTTTGAAATGTGAACATAACTGTAATGGGCTCAGATCACCATCTCCAAGGATAATATAAAGAACGAAAAGCAGAATTAAAATCAACTCATATTAGAGTGCATAAAGAACATATTAAGTATAGAATAGAAATAAAGTTCTGTGATGCACTGGAGAAATCTGGATCTAAACTCAACTGCAGCTCTTTAGGATAAGATTTGAAATGTTTAAGGACAGTGGATCTTTCCTCAAGTATTGTATCATTGTTCACATATCAAAAAATCTGCAGTTTAGTCAGCACCTGAGTCATGTATATTATGGAGCTTCAAGGCCTGTGACACTTTTTCTCTATGCAATTTCTGTGGGAGCTCTTGTCCCCTCAGACTAATTCAGCAGCTATCTTCTGGGAAGTGGGGGAGAAAGAGAGGGGCAGGAGGAATACAAGGAGGGAGGGAGGGAGGGAGGGAGGGAGGGAGTGGGGGAGAGAGAGATATTTTATAGTAGACAAGTTTTGTCTTTTAATCTCCTCCCTGCCCTGCATCTTTTCTTCACCTCTTCTTTGACTAAGCAGTAAGGCTTAGAGATGATAATATTAGAATGATAAATTCAGGATAGCTGGTAAATAACATATTAAAACAATACTGTCATTAATTAATTTCCTGAAAATCATGTCCACTAGATTTTCAAAATAAAGGGGAAAGATTCCCTTCAGGCCAAAGCTAAGGAATCAGATTTTCTGATAAGCTACTTTCCACAGCAAGTAAAAATTGTCTAAACATATAACAAGACAGCTCTTGATCCTCTGCTACATTCACATAATGAAACTTTTATTGAAGGATATTAAAATCCCACATCGTATCTACAGGAGATTCTCACAGAGCCAGCAATGATAAAAAAAGACTATAATAACACGTTAGGTCAATGGACACAATAATTAAATATTGCTTTTAAATAAATGGATCTCAATTTTTTTTTTTTTTAATCTGTATGGGCTATTTAAGAATCATTTAGCATTTTTCTTATATATGATATAAACACAAAAAAATTTAATGGCAAAAGTGTTCATCCTTTGCAGTTTATGTTAAGAAAAACAAAGTAAGAGAAACTTCACAATTTACTGTCACGTAATGAATTTTCTTGTAGATGTGCACTACCTGCATATTATTTAACTTCTATCAATAAACACAAACATTGAATTAAAAATTTAAGATCCTGGTGGAATATGCATCTTCTGTCAAAAGTTATAACTTCTGAGCAGCAACTGGCGAACCAATAATGTTTTTCACCAGCTCTGAAGTAAATTCAGCCAAGGACGGTAACTGGCGAACCATGAAATTGTGCACTTAAGTGGACTTCACACTGACAACAGAAATGCCAGATGAAATTTATATAGGCCTGCTAGTATCACATTTGCTGAGTCTTATTCTCTAGAATCTTTTTACCCAAAATCCATTTCCAATGCATGTAGCAGTCTAACCATTTTCTGTATCAATGCCAGTTTTCAGCATCATATTGATCAAATTCTTTTTCCCTGAAGTTTCAACATCAGAAATTATTACCTTCATCCCAAACTTTTAAAAGGAAGGTGACAGCTAACAGTATGTATGAATGTTAGGATCAAATTAACTATCTGTACCCTGTCAGAATTTTTGGGATTTGTTAAAAACTAACCAAGAGAAAAACCCAAACAAAATATAAAACAATACGGTATGCAAAACTGGACCATGAGAAAAGATGTATTCTATAAAAACAAAAAAAGTATGAATACATGTGTTAGATGGATACATTTGTATAATTAGCAAATGCTGTTTAGAAGATAGGTAAGTATGCTTGGTTTAGAAAAAGGTTTGATTCTTTTTCCTTTAAGAAAATGATGATTGAAAGCATTGTATTTTTTTTTTTTAATTTTTATTTTTTTAATTTTTGTTCACTTTAACATTCACTTGGGAAGCAGGAAAACTTCACATGACTACTGGAAGAAATGGTAAAGTGGTATATAATTCATCAATCTGAAATAACACCAAGAAAATTCTCAATGCTCTCAAAATGAGTACTTCATAAATTAATTTATACTGCTGGATTTACACAAGATATGGAATGCTACGTGTTAAACTACACAGAAACCTAAGACACAGTTTTGCAATACAAATTAATAATGCAGATGATGTGAGAGCACCTTAACATAAAAAAGCTGTAAACAGATCAATTATAGAAAACAAATACCTACTGAAAAATATCTTCTCTCTTCATTACTCCCATGCCAATATTTAATGTTTGTAACAATAGCCAGTTTCGCTTAAATGTGAGTTTCTTCAAGACCAATCTTTCCCCATATAAATTCAGTAGTCACAAATCCAACTACCTGTTCTATAGTTGCACTGCACAACTTTGACAATCTGCAAGCTAAACACTGAAGAAAGCAAAGCACAGATTTATATGTTTATAAATTTTAGCATCTCATCTGGGCAACCACTGTGACAGCAGAGTCTCCTGCAAGCCAGAGACTCAATCCAGAGACAGCAATCCACCATTTCCCTCAGTCACCTGCCACTAAATGTGCACAGAAATTCATGCCGGTGCACACCCACTTTGTCAACTGCCAAAGCAAGGTCACAAATCCAGAAAATGCTGTTCCAAATATTTAAACCAGTGGACCAGATCAAGTACAAATGACCAATGAATTCTATTAATTTAAATTGGTTTATGCTGATTTATATTACCTGGGACCCAATCCATTTTGAAAATGGTTTTTCAGAGCAAATTTGGTAGAAAATTTCCAGCTCTAGCAATTGCAGCATAATGTTCTTCTTAGTGTATGTCCTCCTAACAAGTTGTCATCTATGTATATAAAGATCCAAGTTAAAATACAGGCTCTAGGGGGAAGAAAGAAAAAAAAAAAAAAAAAGGAATGAAAAGAACTAAGGAATACTCCTTAGGTTTTCAAATTAACCAAAAGCATCTTGGACCACAGTCCAGACTTAAATATTCCACTCGGAGAATTTTCATCTCTTTTCATTACACTAGAAAAGCATGTAGAAAAGCCATCAAAGTGTTTTGGTGCTCTTCCCACCCCAGTAAAACAAAAATTTTACTTAGCTTTTCATTCTGATAAATAGAAACCATGACAATGAACTTTTTTCACACTTTCATGTGGCAAGGACAGCACAAGCTATTGGCTGAAATACCATTACCCCTACAGAGTCTATATTTAGCCTGTACTTCTGTAATCCCTTGTTGGTGACTGCAGGTAGCTATTTCATTCAGAGTATGACAGCTCTGTTCCCTGATTCAATAGCTGTTAAAACTAGTTGGTTTCCTCAGCAGATTTTGCTATGTTGCTAGGTGAATTAAATGTGGGAAGCAATGTGAAGCCTTCTCTCTCTAAGTCCCAGCTGATTTGCAGGGAAGACAGGATAAAATCTTATATGTACTGCACAGTAATCCTTCTTGTGAACAGTTTGAGTGCCCATACATTACCCTTTCTCCCTTAAATAACCAAAAGCAGGGGAGTTACCATGGCCGCACTCCAAAGATGCTACTAAGCAACAATCTCTGTTAGTCTCAAACATGTTTTTAGGTACACAAATCTTCATAGTAAATTTCAATAAACCTATTAACCATGTGTCAACGCCAGCAGAAAAATATACAAACTGTTAAATTCCCTCCTAGCACATTCTTAGCAGTTTAGACAGGAGCTAGCTGGCACAGCAAGAGCTAGATGGCAAAAGTTATTTTCAAGAAGGGATGTCATTACAACTCCATTACTCTCTGTAGATGATCACAATACTGATATTTTTTTATGGCCTCATTCAGTAACAGAAAAAAACTGTTCAATGATATTCTATACCAATCAAAGGTAAGAGTAGGAAAATATTCATTATTTACCTATTTTGGGACTGCCAGTTCTACTGTTATTTTTTAAGCGTTTCCATTTACACATTCATGCAAATGGGACACTGCAGCCAGCAAAGAGATACTGATGTAAAGGAGACCACTGTCCAGAGAGTAAGTAGCCATTATGATTCCCATTATTAATCACTAATAGAATTCAAATCTAAAAAAAAAAAAAAATACTATCTTTAATTCTTCTAACTCTTTCACCTTCCCAGAACCTTCCGTAAAGGATGGATTTCTCAAATTTCTTGGCGCAGTCCAGTTGCTGGCTGTCAGAACAGCTCTCTAATTTTATTAAGTAGGAAAATGAGCTGCCAAATTCCAAAGAGACCAATAATTTATAACTCAGTTTCCTGCTAGTTAGCATGTGTTCACACCATCAAAATGTTACTAATGAAATTTTTGGGGGTACTTGGGGAAAAAAAAAGAAAAAACCCAATAACAGACAAGGTACCCATGATTTCAAGTAGAAGTTTGAAATATTGATGTCTGCAAAGAATATATTAAGACAAATATGATCCAGAGGTTTGGAGAATCCATTCTCTCTCATTCATAGTAATGTTTTCATCCAGGAAAAAAAGCAAGTAAAAAAACCAAGCACTCCCAATTAATATGGTATAAGTTTGGAAAGATATGTGTCTCAAATAAAGGCAGTTTTTACATTTAACTTATCACTATTTTAAATAGAACTGAAGTGATAGACAAAAAAATTAACAGATATGCTAATTTATATTAAATATTCTTTTATGTTCTGATTTTATAAATGTGACTGAGACAGTTGTTCATTACTGAGAGTAAAATAATCATGTCAGTGCTATCACTATTTTTCAAGAGAATGTATGAAATTTCATTATATGTAACAATGTCTTAGGTTGCAACTGCATGATGTGGCTGGGGTGTATATTCTATTGCCATCTGTTAGAGGTGGGAGAGTTATCTTCTGTTAATTGGGCAGTTTTTCTTTATCTCTTCCACAACCAATCCTCCCTCCAGGAGTTATCTTCTGTTGATGGGTCACTGAAACTCACTGCATGACTGATAAAATTACATCATCCCCGTGTGAGATGCTCTGCCCAAGGGGAGGAGCCAAGTATTCCTTCCTGGATATAATCTTAGATTTAAACAGCACAAACAGCCTTTTTCCGTTGGATTCCCAGAGGAGCAGATTTCTTTTCCACTGGATTCCCAGAGGAAGACCAGGCCCACCACTGGACCTTCAGAAGAAAACTACACCCTTCTACAGGATCATTGTTGCAACAGAACCACGTCTGTCACTCCAGGAGGGTTGCAGCCACCATTTAATGGGACTGCTTCCAACACCCTGACAAACAGGGTGTCAGGTTGTATTCTAACTCTGTCAGTGTTGTTATGTATTACTGATTTTTTTGTTTTTATTTTTCCTAGTAAAGAACTGTTATTTCTATTCCCGTTTCTTTGCCTGAGAGCCCCTTAATTTCAAAATTATAGTAATTTGGAGAGAGAGGGTTTACATTTTCCATTTCAAGAGAGGCTCCTGCCTTCCTTAGTAGACACCTGTCTTTTCAAAGCAAGACAGTAACATTTATTTTAGGAAAATAATACCTTCAAGGTAGCTTGGTTTCCTATAACAGTAGAGTATTCATTTGCTTTATAGTCAAATGTGCTTGCATTCAAACTCATAATCTTTACTGTCTAGACATCTCTAACATTTTAACTGTGTCCTTTAAGAAGTTCAATGTCCAAAGTTTTCAAAGTTCAAAACTGAAAAATTTAATTGGATTTGGACTTCAAAAAAAGTTGCATGCAATACTAAGAACTCAAAGAAAAAAAAAATTGTGTTAAACCTGATGACTAAATTTAAAGGATAATTGCTATACATTTTTTAGAAGGATGAATAGAAAAAGAATAACCACTTCATTTCATAAGAGAGTTATGAAAACTGGAATAACTTGCAGCATCAGATTTACAAGATAAACATGGGGGCAGAATCTACACATGAAAGAGAATTAATAACTGGTTTTATAAGAGAAATAAGGTTTATGAAGATCATCTGTGGCTATTGCTTGTGCAATAAGAACATTCATGTTCACTAATTTAAGACTGCCCAGCATGATTGCTAAGCAAAGAAATTCTATTTCAAAACTAGTATATTGTCAGTTAAAATGTATCTGTACACATACCTGTGTATATGTATATATACATATGCAGTTATAAAAGGGTATAGAAGTTAAAATGTTATAGAAGTAACAGTTAATAAATATTTGTGTGCATCACTTTGAAATGTATATAAACCTGCAATATTCTACCAAAAAAAAAAGATTTCTAGGTATTTTCCAAAACATAGCATCCTGATTTATACTGAATATCAGAGAAATCACTGAGAATTTTTTTGTTACAAATCTTTAACATGATTGAATTTTCAAATCAGTGTGCAAAGCTAAAGTGCAAAAAACATGCTGATGTTCTGACACATTCAGAACACCATGTGGATATATTGGGACAGTGTGTGGAGTACTGAACAGAGTGATTCCATAATTCAGACTGACTGTGAAATAAATTCAAAACACTTTTGAGGTAGTTAAATTAGTAGCAAAATATAAATATTTTAAGGGAAAAAGCAACCAACCAAACAAAAAACACAAAGTAGAAGAGAGAAAGCATTTAAAGAGAAATAAAAAATATTTAAAAATCAGGTTTACCATAGACTTTCTAATTCTAGAATCACTTTCCACTGTCATCTTGACTGTTTCCTATGAACATGCAGTTGATCCACACAGCCATGGGTTCAATTCCTGCACAGGAATTTAGGTCTTAAACTGCATCTCCACTCCTACTCATGGAATTTTCCACTCCTCCTTCCTCCATTTATTTAATTTTATATTCTGCATCATAGAAGTTCTCAGAAATCTCATTCAAATTTGTAGCTACCCAAAATTTACCCATTTTTTACTTGATGTGGAAGTTAGTTTCAAAATGTCCCTCACTAAATTCTTAAATCTTACCACGTCTTCAGAAACACAAGCCTCTTATTGACATTTCAAACACCACATCCTGTACT
>JAYDZK010000113.1:72602362-72636059 GCA_034509185.1 Euphonia xanthogaster
CCACATCCTGTACTTGATTGGAAGATTAGCAAATCAACCTCTCATTGCAGGGGAAAGAGAGAGGAAGACAACAATTGTTTTTCTCTGAAGTGAACAAGCAGTGATTAAATTTTAGTTTAAAACCTTTTGAATGTGTCTGATTGCTGCCAGTTAATCTGGTGTCCTATTTCAAGGTACAGCAGGTACTGGTGCTTCAGATAAAGACATGACACACCTTCAAGATTCATCCAGCGTATGTCCTTGTTTGCATTTGGGGAATCTTCTGACCCTTATGCAGGCCAGTGTCTGAGTCCCTGAGGCACATGATTTGATTTTCTTTACCATCTTCACTACAAAGAGCTACGTGTTAACACTGTAGAATTAAAATGGAGGTTAATGTTCCACTACTGTGTGTAAGCATAAAAGCAGGGCATGAAGTGAAAGCAGAATGAGTTTATACATCATACTGAGAAAGATTATACATCCTTAATCACCTTGAACAGCACTTCACTGAAAAAACATGAAATTCAAATTTGCTACAGAGTAGAGACATAATTTCCTCTAGAAGAGAACAAGAATATTCTTCTTATAGCATCATAAACATTCTGTTATATAACCATAGATTAAAGCAAGTCTATTTTGATTCTCTAAATATTGTTGGGAAGAGGCAGTTTTTCTAAAAACACTAACGAAACTACTTTGTATTTTGCTGTGATGCTTTTTCCCAAACCACCGCGCAGAAAGAACTTGGGATGATGCATTCTGTAAAGTCTGCAGAAAGAAATCCTAATAACTTTGTCAAATTAAACCTCACTGTGGATAAGTTTCTACCTTATTCAGTCTTATTTTAATAACATGCACAGCATTTTGTTAATTCATTAACAGAAATAGGAAGGGCAATAATATACATCTGACATTATCTTCACTGGGACACACCAGTTACATTGCACCTTTCAGTGACAATCTTTCTGAATTTTACATTAGGAACAAAATAAGACATTAGTACCTCTTAACTACTCAAAATAATATTTGGGCCTATGTAGTCTACCCGAATTTCATTGCTTACTTTTGAGTTTAGAGTGCCAGGTACAGTTAAAGAAGTACAATATTATTAAATATGCTGATGTATTTCAAGCTGTATTAGTTAAGGTAAAAAAACACAGCAGAAAGAACATAGTAGAGAGTGGAATAATCATGATATGGGAGATAAAACTACAAAAAAGGCAAAAGCAGAAATGTTGCAGTTTGAGCTCCATAAAATTATCATGCTTTCAATGTATTTTTAAAATTATAAAAAAGCTAGAAAAAACTGTCAGTGACTTGTAAAGTTAAGATAGTTCAAATAAAACCAAAATAAAACCATCTTACATCAGTTCTGTGTGATGACAAGGATATACAGCAACCACAGGGATATTTTGAAAAAGTAGCTTGTCAGATCCTCTCATTTTAGAAAGCAATTGGAGTGAAATTCTTCTACTAGTCAAAAATAATAGCACAAGAAGGAGCAGAGCTGAGATTCAAATTTTAGGATCTTACATCCAGCGAGAACTTATTATGTCCATTTTTCTGCTTGAAACTTGCAGTTCCCTACAGTTTTAGCTTTGCACAGTACCTGCCAATAAAGTGTTTAAAACTGTTTTGAGATTCTGAGATTCTGAACTGTTTTTTTAGATCCTCAAGTACACTGTGTGGCTTCATGAATTTTTGTATAAACTGCACTATCCCACATTCCTAAAAAAAGAAGAAAGCTATTGAATTTCCCATATAGAGGCAGCTTACATGCTGGATTTCTGTAAGTGAATGAATCAACAGGCCTGGGAGCTACAGGCTGCAACATATTGGAAGAGGTCTTAAGTAGATTTTGCCACTCAGCAACACAGCAATTATTCAGTATGAGAGATTTTCCTGTCTTCAGTCTTGGTCTCTATTTCTGAAACACACTGGTACATTTTTCTGCTTGCTCTAATACTTCTGATTCTTATCACATCCTTTTTTCTTCAACACTTTTAGGAGAGCAGAGTTCAACATGGAAATACTTTGATGAAATAAAACTACAGTGCAAACTCCCGAACAGAAGAGAATCTAACCACCTCTGGCTGCAAGCAGTTACAAGATAACACTCCCCTCTTCCCAGGTAGAGAAAGAAAATCCTGCATTGTGTAAACTCTCTGATTATGTGGTAGTACCATACAAACCTAATCAAGATCAAGAAAAAGATCACTGGAAGCAAAGTAAGTGTGGAACATCATGGGAAACAAAAGGCTCCTATGAGAACACTGGCAACAAAACAGGACCAAGGAAACCTCACATTTGCTGCTAATAAAGGTAGGGGATCCAGTGATGAAGGAAGAACACATAAACACATTAATACTCATTTGCCTCTTCTGCCTTTATAGGTGAGGTCTACTCTCAGTACACCTTACTGTACTAAAGATAGCCACGCGGTGTGAGGGAATGAAGTATTACCCCAAAGAGTAAATCACAGTAGAGAGGAGGACCATAAATTGAGCAGACTGGAAGTACCAGCTCCATATGACTGCATGGGACTCGAGGACATTGCCAGACAACATTGCTTTGAGACTGTTTTCATCTCAGAGGGATTGTACCTTTCTAGCAATATTACTGTTGCTGCTACAAATGTAGTTTGTTTTCAGAGAGGGAAGGGAAAATAATGAGTACCAAGAGTAAAACCCAAGTCCAAAGATTTTGTGTGGGGGGCCAGACACACCCAAAATATGTCTCTCAAATGTTTTTTCTGCTGTCTACAGGTAGCTCGCTACCACTAGTCTGCATAATTGCCAGAAAACATGCCATGATACAACTAAAAAGCACTGTAGATATCAGGGCTCAGCAGCAACAAAGGGTAGCCTTTGCTCTGTAAATCAGCCCAAACAAAATGTTTCATCAACACTTTTTGCTGCCAGAGCCTTAAGTTTTCATCAGAACAGAAACCTGTGTAACGAAAAACCCAAGATAGATGAGTACATGATGTTAACAGAAAACTGAACCTTTCCTAGAAAGTGGAATAAATCCCACCAGGAAACAAGAATACCTATTCCTTTAAACCTAAACAAGAAACTTTGAGAAATTTTGAAATTATTAGGGGCTGAGAAAATACACAGATTCCCAATCATGCATGTGTTCAACATTCCTCCTCTCTCTTAGGTAAGATCCCATGTCTGAAGTTCTGACAAAAACTGGAGTATCTACAGTACTGACTTGCTACTGAAATTGAATTAATTTGCTTCATTCCAGGTGAAGACTGTAATGTACATAACTTAGTTAATACTAAGCTTTTGTTAATAAGGAAACTGGTGTACATTAAGGTACTTCAGAGTTGTATCAATGGGGTGGGGCAGGGACTGCAGCACCCTTAAGTGAGAAAGGATGGTGAGCAGAAGAATATAATGCCAAAAATGAAAAGTATCAAAACTGTCAGACTATAAATAAAGAGAAAGGTCTTTGCAATAATATGCAAATAAAGACCTACTGTTTAAATGAAGACACAAGAAGAAAAAACCTCTTTAGAGAAAAAGTGAGCTTGATACCCGTCCATATATTATGCTTGTCACCACAGTGTTGAATATCACATATATGTGGTCTATAATAGCCAGGTATTATACAGTTCAGATTCTTGAATGCTGCCTTATCACCCTACATAAAGAGTAATTATTATATATATTGGCTAGCTATTTCTACAAAATCTGAAATATTCATCAAATGTTGATATATCTTTGATTGGTCTGTGTAAATTACTTGCCAACTGTGAAATGGCAAATGCTACATAAAGTAGTTGAGTTAAAGAAAAACAACAACTTTTAAGAACTAATACACAAAGTGAAGAATCTTGCATTGCTCTAAAGGTATTTCAAGGGTCATCAGTGTTTGGCACTGAGACATACTTCATATATAGCCTTATTTTCTGAATTTAAAAAAATCCTGTCTTGTATGCCTGAGAACTAACATAAAATAAAAAAGAAAGTAAATATTCATATGCTGCCAGACTCTACACTCATATATTTCTGATAGAATGCGTGAGGCCTAGCCATGTATTAACTGGCAAAGCTATGTTTTGGATATTGATTTCTTTTCATTCATTTCAGACTCCTTTTTATTTAGTTTCATTTAAGTAATATGAGAAAAATTGTATATATTTTATGTATAGGAATTCTTTCACCTTTTTTATCCAATAATTTTCTTGTCTTTGCCAACTTTCGTCAGTTGACAACTTTATACTTTTGACAATTCCATTTTATTAACTAGGAATGAGATATAACTTCAGCTTAAGTATATGTGTGATCAATTTGAATACAGTTCTAAATTTAGTAATTAGACTGAACAGATAATTCACAGGAACAGAAAAAGAAAAAAAGAGAGATTGTTTCTTACCTATATTTCAGCAAGGCTTTCAAGGCAGTGCTCCACAGCAATCTCACAGCCATGTCCTGGAAATACAGTCTGGATGGATAGACTCCGCAGCATAAGAAAGGCTTGTTGGATGGGTAACCTCTGACTCAATAGTGGAGCATACACTGTTTAATTCCTCCATCAGTGATCTTGCCAAAGGGATGGAAGAGATGGGGCTGTTCACCCAGGAAATAAGAAGGCTCTGGGGAGACCTTATTGCAGCCTGCCAGTACTTCAAGGGGGCTTATAAAAAGGGGGAGAGTGACTTTTTACACAGGAGACAGCAAGAGGACAAAGGAGAATGGTGTTAGATAAAAGAGAAGAGATTAATAATAGATGTTAGAAAGGACTTCCCTTCTGTGAGAGGCCTGAGAGCTGGAACAGATTGCCCAGGAAGGTGGCAGATGCCAGATCCCTGAAAAGATTCAAATACAGGTTACTCGGGCTCTGAGCAACCTGATCTAGTTGAAGATGTCCCTACTCAGTGCAGGGGGTTGGACTAAATGACTTATCTGTTAGTTCGACTTTTGTTCCAACTTCAGCGTATATAGATCAAGTGGATTTTTTTTTGATAGTTCCTGACATAAGTTTTCTTCCATCACACATTTGTCTTAAAAAGAAATAAGTTATTTAGAAACTAAACTATATTTGTTTTGGAAAATCAGAATGATGAAACTGAAATAAAATAACCAGTTAAATGTTACAGGGAATATTAAAAATTGCATGAATTATGAACGTGTACAAAACAAATATGAAAACTTTTAGACCAGCTGTTAACTAGCATTTCAAAGCCAAATGAAGTGAGTTCATAGAACAATGCACCAGATGGAAGAAATATGTGTACCCAGGGAATAACTGTTTCTTTATCTGCAATTCTAGCTTTCAGACACATACTTATCACCACTGAAGAAAACTTCTTCACTCTGTATAGCACCTTGAAATAAAGTAGTATCTTTATGTCCTTGTCATTTTTTGCATTTTTTTCCTTCAGTGTACAAAGGAGAAAAGTAGTAGGTAAAAAAATAGAAGCAAACTTGAGGTTTCTAAAAAAAAATCCTATATGCTTTCTTATTTAGCTTATGTCTGCACATGATCAAATATTATATGCATTATTTAATCATAAATTAATATAGGGGTCTTCATAAATGGAACTAACAGTCTTTGAATATAGCTTCTGTTTAACATTGATAATTTCCTACATTTGGATTATTTTGGATGTGCAGAACTATACAGAAATTACTTTAATTAGAAACCATAAAGGATATGGCAGGAAACTTCTCCAGTATATGACAAATGTAAATACAAGATACATATCTTGTAAAATGGTGCTGTCAAAAAACATATTTAACTGAAACCTGATGGACAAAGTTGTACCAATATGAAAAGTGCTAGTATATTGATAGGAAATAAAGATGTTGCAAATTAGTTCATTAATATACAAAAGAAGGATACTTTAGATTTAGTTTTCCCCAAATGCTTAGGAGATGGACAAAGAGCATTGGGTTTGTGAGGTAATGTTTTGGTACTGGAGGGGCCACAGGGGCAGTTTCTGTGAGGAGCTGCTGGAATCTTGCCCCAAGTCCGATATAGCCAACGCCAGCTGGCTCCAAGACTGGCCAAGGTTGAGCCCAGCAGAGACTTTGGAATCCCCTCTGGAAAAACAGCTTTAAGGGGAAAGAAGATATTGCTCAGGAGCAATTGCAACCAGAGAAGAAAGAATTGAGAGTATGTCAGAGGAACAACTCTGCAGACACCAAGGTGAGTGCAGAAGGAGGGTAGGAATTCTCCTGCAGTCCATGGTGAAGACCATGGTGAGGCAGGCTGTGCTCCTGTAGACCATGGAGGTCCATGGGGGAGATCCTGATATCCACCTGCAGCTTATGGAGGACCCCACACTAGAGCAGGGGAAGAGTGTGAGGAGTGCTCCTTGTGAGAAGGAAGGAGAGGAAGCGACAACACATCATTAAGTGAACAGAACCCTCAGTCCCTGTCCCCCGAGCCACTGAAGAGGAAGATGTTGAGAATCAGGAATACAGCTGGGCCCAGGAAGAGAACAAGGGTGGGAGAAATGTGCATTAAGATTTGGGTTTATTTCTCTTTATCCTTCTCTGATTTGAATGGTAATAAATGCAACAATTTCTCCCAAGCAGAGTCTGTTTTGCCTGTGATGGCAATAAGTGAGTAATCTTTCCTTGCCCTTCTTTTGGTCCACAAGACTTTCATTATATTTTCTCTTCCCTGTCCAGCTGAGAAGGGAAATGTTAGAATGACTTTGGTGGACTCTTGGAATCCAGCCATGGTCAATACTACCATATAGATAGAAATTAATTTTCTACATGTGAAAACTATACATGGTCCTCAGATGCTGCAAATCCATCTAGGTCGTGATTTACAAAACCTTAGAATGCAGGCTGATTTTTTGTGCTCTAGGTGCTTTAGACCAAAGTTTTTCCACATTAATTTTAGCAAATGTGGGCCTCTACTAAGAAATATTACTCCTGTGCATATATATTTTATCCTAAATCTCAAGAGCCAATCAAATTATTCATTATTTGGCTTCTTTTGCTGTGGGGCAAAAAATGCTTTCAGAGATATCACTTCATGATAAAAACTACAGAAAACAGAGTGTGATGTAAACATCAAACACTAATGTACTTCCTCTCAGTATTTTGTTCAACCAAGCATGAATTCCTTTGTTGTTGGTATATGTTTTAATGTTTCAGTAAGATTAAGTTAGTACCCAATGTATAGAGATTAAAAAAAGATGTGTTTCTTTGTTTTGTACTATTACTGTAATGATTTTGCATAATCACTTCAGCAAGTTGTGGAAGAGACAGAAAATTAATAAAACCTACCGACTGCACAGAGGATAAAATCATTGCTGTGAATTTTCAGCTGCGCTGTACTAGATTATTTACTGCACACTACAAAAACAGAGGATGTTTAGCTCAGATGCAGGCAGAAAATAAAGGCCTTCCAAGTCCAGATGTCTTAACTGTGATGAAAAGACAAAAGTTGAATTCTGAAGTGTTAATATTTTATTTCTAAAATATTTTAATTATCATTTTTCACTCCCTAAGGCACTTCCCTTTCCTGTTTCCTTTAAAGAACCAGATGGTTGAAACTCGTAGAACAAGAGCTATTTGCACATTTTAATCCTCAGTCTTCACAATATTCTGTAGAAAACACAACACTGTTACTTAAGATAATAGTAGTTGCACATAAAAAAAAATCCTTGTGGAAAGGGAGGTGGCTAAGGACCTGACAGTTATATACATTTCTCCTCTCCTTGCAGACTAGAGTGTAAATCCTTGCTTAAGAAATAATGAAGGAAGGTTTGCTTGCCTGAACAACCTGTAAGAGACTTCAACAGAAGCTAGTACAGTCAATAACATGAAGGTATAAGATGAGTTTTCAAAATTACTCTAAAATCTACAGAAACACTGTCAGTAGGGCCAAAGTCATATAAAGCTATGCCATGGTTTAGTTGAGATGTTAGGGCATGGGTTGAACTCAATGGTCTTTAAGGTCTCTTCTAACCTAGTTATTCTGTGAGTCCTGTGAACTAAAATAATAATCAGATCAGTGTGAGACCCTCTCTGTAGTCACAGCCGCAGTGCATAGGGAGATAAAATTTATTTATACATTCTTTAAAAAACTTATAGGCAGACAGCAGCTTGAATTGAATCCTGGTTCATTCCTAGATTCAGAATTATCTGTGATTTGGAAACATGCAACTCTGTTAGGAAGTGTCACAGTTGTATTTGTACCTGCCATGAATGAGTGTTTTGGGCTACTCAAAGAACTGGCAGCAAAGGTATTGGCAAAAGCGGGTTTACTATGAAAGTGAAAGCATGAAAAAGTTCGTTGGCAAAGTGCATGCTAATACTTACTAGAAGATTAAATCGCACAGAGAAAAATCAGACTAAAATCTGAAATCAATAAATCTAAAACGAAATGATTTGCATAGAGGTTGGGACGGAATGGGTTAAAGATCAAAAAGAGAAGGGAGACCTACTCATTGAGTCACAAGGTTCAGGGTGGAACCTTTTGCAAAATTTTGCCCTGAACTTGACCAACAATTTAGACCAAAAGGTTTAAGGAGCACCTCCACTTAACAGCACTAAAGTGATAGCTGAATTGACACAATTTAACCAAAGATTCTGTAGAATTGAGTATAGCACTACAATACCTCACTTGCTTACAAATCTGATATATTTAAGAATCTAACAGTAACATTCATAGTACATTTGCTATGTCACATTCACAGTCACACACATACAGAATAAATGAGTATGTACAAGGCTCCATAGTCAGCATTCAACATTCAGTGAACCTCCAAGTAGAGCAAACTTGGGAGTTCCGTATCTCTTAGAGGCATCCCACTCAGAGGGAGTTTGCTGATCACAGCGTGTTACAGTCCAGCAGAGCTCAAAAGGTCCAACTTAGGACCTCTGTTGAAAGGGCCACAAGAGAGTTGGCTTTAGGCAGAGTAATTTTCCATCCTGGCCTCAATCCAGGTCAGTAACTTTCTTTGAAAGTTCAATAACAAAAATGTTGTTCCACTTGGGCTGTTATTCAGGCCAGAAAAATAGGTTTCCAAGGCTGTTCATTAAAAAGCAGGATCTCATTAGACAGCAGAAGTTCCTGGCAGCAGACAGTGCTTCTGCTGAGCTCAAGAGGAGCTTAGGCCAGGTGCTGTTTGTCAAGACTGAGGCCTAATGAGCATTTCTGAGATAATAGTGCAGCTCAAGGAAAGGGGGACTGTACCACTACAGTACCTTAGTTCAGCCAAGAGGTAAAGTCCAACTTCCTTGCTACTCACTCAACAAGGAAAAAGTCTTCAGAGGATCCTAAATTTATCTTGGTCTAACAATTTTGAAAAAAGCCCACAACTATTTGTACACTCTATTTTTACAACAGCTACACAAAATTAACTTTTGGAAAGGAGAAGAAAAAAAATGTAGCCACGACCACATCATGATTTGGATGTGAGCTCTGTTCTTATGGAAGAACAGTCCTTTATTTTAAATTAACTTCACAGTCATTCAGATAAAGGTCAAATATATCCTCAGCTATACATGTTTAATGCAAGTGCTCAGGCACTGCAAAGAATAGTTGGGTCTATGCTATCTTTTCACACGAAAACAAGTGCTTACCCACTGCAATGTGCATGACTGACATCCATCCCTGACCACATATTCCACGACATAATGCTTATTTTAATGTCACTCAACAAATGCAGGACAAGTCACTGAGGCTGTTTCCAGACCATCTCGATGTTCTGTTTTGCAGTGTAGTATGAGTTGCAATCTGCCAGACAGGGGCATTAGGCCTGCTATAAAATGGAGAAATAGTCTAAATCTCACTGTACTGCTTTATTTCCAGCCCCAGGATGCAGAATAGGTCAGCTAAATCAAGCCTGCAGTACCACCTTCTATGAAGTCCTTTGTGAGCTCTAAGGTCTCTCTGCATTGGGAAGGATAACCAGAAGAAGGGGACAGTAGACATATGTAGAAATACAAATTATTCCATGCACATTCTTCTTGAAAATAGTGGTTTTGTTCCTGTTCATTCTCTCAGGATCCAATAGTGTCCCTATGAAAACTTTCTGGCATCCTTTGTGACACCTACTACCTCCACTCCACCTAAATTCCTCTGATGAAGCAGTGGCCAGGACTTGCACTACAGATTGTAATCATAAGGATCTGTGCTAATGAAAATCTAATCAGGAGTACAATCTAATAAGGAGTACAAAAGCCTCAAGAGTGCTGTGATATTTCCATTAGAAACATCAGAGGATATAGGCCAAAGAGGCTGGTGTAACACTAACTGTGTCCCACTGAAATACCACCTTCTTTCTGGCAAGGTAAAAAAAAATAAAGAAAACCAGAATAAAACATATTATCCTTCCCCTTCAAATTATTCACATTTCACTTTTTCCAAACTAAAAGGGGAAAAAAAAAAAAAAGACTAAACAACAAAGAACTTAATCCCATATAGTGTCATGGATCACAAATTCAGGCTGGAGGAACTCAAGAGGTCCCTAGTCCAGCTGCCCAGAGATAGCAAGGCCATCTCTGAGGTCAGACTGATTGCTTAGGGTTTGATCCAGTCTGGTCATGAAAAGACAGAGTCTGAACAGTCTCTCCCACTCCTTGACTGTACTTAGGTTGAAAATGTCTTTACAGACAATCAAAATCTCTTGTATCAACATGTGTCCATTATAGTTTTTTTTCCTGCCATGCAAAAAGAGCCTGCAAAGTGCTATTTGCATGCCTGCAAGGAGGCTGACATTTGATATATTTTGCATGCAGCTCGTGTGAAAAAACAGTCATTGATAAATAAAAGTGAAGTTTTTGAAATACAAGCTGAAACTTTGACATTTTCAGCTTGTGCAAAGAGATTTAAGTATCCTACTTTGCCTATCCATTAAGTTTTAAGAGACACCCCCTGGCTTTTGCAGTGTCCCTTACCCAGCAAGAATATGTGGAAAGCATCAGCTATAAGCCCCCAGGAAAGACAAAGAGAGAAGTGCCAAATTTCTGAAGACAAATTTGCCTGGTTTAAATATTCAATTTTTCTGAATTAAGAGCATCTACAAGCACTTCAGCTTGGACTCAGAACTGCTATATACAAACCTTCTTGATAACTCACACACTCTCCAGAGTATCCTTTTTGGTTTAAACACTGAGTTCCCTTCCAAGAGAAATAAAACCCAGCAGCAATCCTACATGCACTAGATGCAGAGATTTGTTAGAACTGCTTCACATATATCCCTTTCTCGCCGTAGCTCTTTAGAATCTTCATAAATATTAATTTACAGAAAACCCAAGAGTCATATAATTTCTTTTTTTTTTTTTTTTTCATGAAAAGGAAGACAGACACAACACCTATTCCCAACTCCACAAACAAAATCTTCAGCAAAATAAGAAACTAAGCCTAGATGCCTTACTTGCTTAGGCAAACTGTAGTTCAACAGTTTCTTTTCTCTCCAGACCACTCTATTATTCAGTTGGCACGATCTTTTGGCGATCTTAGATCAAATGTTGATAAAGAGACAGGATCAGGAAGGAGTGCTCAGCTGGAAGACCAGAGGCCATTCTCACTGGCAAATGATTGGTTACAATGCAATATGGACTCCAAGTACCTCCCAAAAGAAATTTCAGACAAAAACCAGATGTTCATCTGATCATTCCTGAATATGCAAGCCAGTTGAGGGGGTAGAGTTTATCGTAGTTTGTTTGGGGTTTCTGCAAGTTTTTTGCGCTTGAATAGATGGTTTGAACTTGGAAGAATAGATATCAGCTTTTAAAAAATTCAATAAAAATCATCATAATAAAAAAATATCATTCTATGTCAAGTATTTCTGCTGATATACAAATTAATATGGACATGTTATTACAGAGGTTTGCTTTTCTAATTTTAAAAAATTCTTTGTATGGAATTTAACTTCTGCTATTGTTTAACTTTCAGGAAAAAAAAGTGTTATAACCAGCCACTGAGATAAAAAAAAGGATGTTTGATAAAACAATGATAGATAAATTAATTTACTATAAACATAGTGTTTTGTTTACAAAATTTTTCGACATATTCACATGAAAGTGACATAGCACCATGTGTGCCAGTCTTTCACCCTCACAAAGGGATTTTTATTCTGAGGGCTCTTCTTCTTAGAGTTATACAGTTGATATTTTCCTGATTAGCAGATGAATTAGAGTGGGAAGATGCTTGTCTTGATGTAACTTGCTTCCTTCCTCATATGGACAGGAAAGAGAAAACATAATGAAAACTTGCAAATCAAGATAAAGACAGGAAGTGACCACTCATCAGTTACACTCATGGGCAGAACACACTCAGCTTGGGCAAATCAGTTTAGTTTATCGCCAATCAAATTAGAATAGGATAATAAGAAATAAACAGCAACAACAACAAAAAACGAAACAAAGAAAAACCAACCAAAAAAAAAACAACAAAAACCCCCCTACCAATAAACCCTCCCATTCTTCCAATTCCTCCTTCTTCCCAGACTTAACTTTATTGCTGATTTTCCTACCTTATTTTCCCCCAGTGGCATAGGGAGTGGGGGCTGTGGTCAGTTCAGCATATGCTCTCTCTACCACTCCTTCATCCTCAAGGGAAGGACTCCTGACACTCTTCCCCTGCTCCGTTGTGTAGATCCTCACCCATGGGGTAAGTCCTCTATGAACAGCTCAAATGTGAGTGCTTCCCGTGGGCTGCAGAATGGGTCCCTTCCATGGGATGCAGTCCTTCAGGAACAGGCTGCTCTACAGTGGGTCCCCTTCAGGGTTACAAATCCTACCAGAAAACCTGCTTCAGCATGGGCTTCCCACAGACTCATAGCTTCATTTAGGCATCCAGCTGCTCTGGTTTGGAGTCCTCCATGGGCTTCAGGTGGATCTATGCTGCACCATGAAACCTCCATGGCTGCAGGGGGACAGTCTTGGTTTTCACCACAGCTTCAGTGCTTGAAGCACTTCCTTCACCTCCTTCTTCACTAACCTTGGTGTCCGCAGAGCTGCTTCTGTCATATATTCTCATTCTTCTATGCTGTTAGTAGTGCAACAGTAGATTGGGGTTTTTTCCTACTACTGTCTCTGGTGGACTCAGCCTTGGCTAGTACTTCCACTGCTGTTATTCTTCTTGGCTGATGCTGAGGTTGAAAATTCCCCAGTACTTCAGTGTAGAAATGTAACATTTTAGGTATGGGAAATTGTTTTAAAGTTTCTACATTCTCCAAAAGTCCTGTGTTGCTTCATTCTAGAGAATATCATCAGTGTAATTCCAGAAAGCAGTGTGGAAAATTGCAGAGCACCAGCAGCAACTTTCAAGTACGCTTCAGACATGATTCAAATTGCTCTATAAGTATCTGTTAAAATAAAATAAAAACTCCAACATGTACAACATCTTTCTCAAAGAAATTAACTTCCAGTAAAATAACTTTTTCTTGAGCAAAAATCTCCATTAAACACCTCTCAGCTTTTAGTATCCATTAGCAGAGAAAAGGACATTAAAAAAAATTCAGATAATGGCAAATCTGAAAGTTTTTACTTGGGTGTTTTAAGCAGTGTACTACTGACTTTCAGTCTTATAGTTCAATTTTCTCCCTTCCCTAATAGCTTTGCTAAGCAGAGGAACACTTTTTTCAATGAGGGGAGGAAGAGTTGGTCTAAATATATATACACACACATTTACATGCCTTATTATACACAGATAATTGATATTGAAACAGCCATCTCTGCCCACTGTTTGGACAATCTAGTGTGATGGCGAGTTATAGTTATTCACACATGTATTTTGCAGATACAGAGACAGTTTCTTGTGCATCTATTCTCATTTTATGCCTCTTTACCAACAGAATATTTAAAACAATCATATAAGCAAAAAATTAGGTTGCATTATTACAAGACATGTAATTTCAGAGTTTATTAAAAGAACATTTCTGAAGATTCACATGCCTGTAGGCAACAGCTGGTGATAGAAAAGGAGCAGCTGGTGGCTTTCAACAGCTGGTGACAACAACCATTGATGAGAGATACTACATTTTTTTGATAAAAAAGAAAAACACTTATACTGCTCATGAGCACTGAGAGAACTACACTGGCAAAAGGAGTCAAAAGTGTTTGCTTGCCGTATAGATTCAGGGCATGTCTACCACTGGGAACAGAGTAAGAACTGACAAAAAACCCAACAAAACACCGTAACAAAACAAAACAAAGCAAGAAACAAATGAACTAATTTGAGTCCAAAACCTGCACTAGTTTGGGTATAATGAGAGGATAGTTGTGTTAACATAGCATTTTGACAGGTGGAATTCAGTAATAAATAGATAACTAGTTTTGTGGTAGGAAGATTTGAAGTTGTCACGCCTTGCATTATTACACAAACAAACTTTCTTAGAAAGAGTTTTCATACGTCTGCTAAGTCCTGATAAATTTGCAGGATAAGATTTCCTTATCAAGGCTCACAAAGCCTTGCGACCTCTTTTGAATGCCATCAGACCACGTGTTGCCATTTCCTCACCCTCTATATGGAAGATCAGTAATGAGTAGTAGCCTGTGGGCTGCATCAGGCTTGGAAGTTTCCTTGTGTCATCCTTAACCCATGGAGGCAGCAGATCTTCCTACTGGTTGGGCCCATTTAGCCCGACTTCTTGCTTCACAACTGGTATCCTCCTCCTTGTTGGGGGATGAATAGAGGATCCCCTTGAACTTGAATTGTTTCTGGTAGCTGCTCCTTCTTTAGGAAGGCACAAGCATGGTCTATCTCCTCTGATTCTCTGATGCTTCTCATCCTTTCTACTTCATTTCATATCTCACTAGACTGAGCAGCTTGTCCACCTGGTCACATATGCAACTTCCAGCACTGCTACAATCCACTAAGAGGCATGGGTGTTTCCTGTAGCCTGAAGCCCAAATAGCTACATAGAGTTGTGCATGTTTTTCATGGTTTGTTGTCCAGGTTGCTCTGCTCTGTCTGGGTTGCTGCATCTTTTTCGACAACCTTAGACAAGACCTCAGAGTGGACATCATATTTGAGCTCTCTTGGGGAATATAAAGACCAGCAACCAAGCTGGCTGCTTTTGCTTCAGTACTTCACTCTGCCTGTGCAAATGGGCAATCACTTGCACTCCTTATAGCCATTTAAATCTCCCTTAGATGCTCCTGGCAACACCCCTTCTTTGCCCAACTTGCTGAAGAGGTGTGCCAGGTCCTGAGGGGGCCCTGGACTGCTGCTCCAGTTAACATTCAAATAACATTAACCCAAATTCCTAATACCACAATGATCATGGGAGAAAAAGCATGCCTCCTCAAATTTTCCATCCCCTTTCTAGCACATTTTTAATCCACAGAAAGCAATTTAGTCTATAATTAACATCCTAAAACAGACATCTTGTTAGTATTGGCCCACGTGCTCTACCTTTTAAGACTTAGTCTGCCAGTCAAATATTTTTTAAAAAACAAAGAAATTACACTTTTAATGATTTAAAACAAACAGAAGAAATAAAGGTTAACTAACAGTGTGTGAAGAAGCAAGATATTACTAATGACAAAATGTCATTTTTTTGGAGCATGGAGCCAAGCCAAGTTGTGTCTTGTCAAGCTGAGCCAGGCTGAGCCATGGTGGGACAGGCTCGTGTCCTGGCTCTTGCTGTGTGACAGGATAAAACTCTTCAACAGAGAGCTGGGCTGTTCTGTTCTTCCTAACAGAGATGGAAAATTCACTGTTAACCACTGAGTGCTACAGTGATGCTTGTGAGAGCCCAGTCTGAAGGCAAAGGGCTGCTGAGAGATGAAACAGGGCTCCCCCAGACTGTGAGAGTTCCAACACAGGTACAAGCAGCTATGGTCTCGTTGCAGCCCACATCTTCCCTTCTCCAGAGACTTCTCTACTCATGGTCCTTGTCCTCTATGGAAATATTTCAACCACAACAGTCGTAATGCAATACAAATCCTAGAGCTGGATATGACTCCCCATCAGAAACAAATACTCGCTGACTATTGTTGTTCCGATTCCCATGCACTGAGACACTGCTGCCACTCCCCTCTCTCGTGCTCCCAGGCATAAAAAGATGCCAACAGTACCCTATTTGGCTTCCTGAAGGCTCTCAGGAGCCAGGAATGTATGTTGAGTTGCTAATCACCCTTCCTAAGTCCTACCAGTAATCCTCTTTTCTGTACCCTGGCCACATGGTACTCCAGAGTCTCATCAGGAGATTTAATGGAAGGGAAAACAAAAAAAAGTTGTTCCATCAACTAAAACAAGCGAAGGGTTTCAGCTTACATTGCTTGCCCAGTGACAGGTTTCAGCACAGGAAACTTTGGGCTAGGAAGCCCTCAGAGCTGAATGGTGGGGGAGATCTCAGTGTGTAAATGTCAATGCAATTTGGGAGAAAGGAGGAAAGGTTAGAGTGTATTTAGAGATGCTGTGTAATCTCTATGTTACATCCTGTATTTCCCTAATCATCAGGAAAACACTGCAAGTGCGTGGCAAATGTGCCCCCATGCTGGCCAGCGGTGATCCACATTCACACACACACACAGACACACACCGCCAGCTGGGTTTGAAGCAGGATTCCAGGGGAAGCTCAGCAGAATGCAGCAGAATGTCATCATCAAGGATGCTAATACACAAACTGGCACTCAGGTGTGCCCGAGAGAGCCTTGCTGGAATGGGCAACCATGGTGTTGTAGTCACAGCCTCACTTGGTGATGCTTCAATACCCAGAGCAGCCAGGAAACCTCAGACCATGCCTTCCTACACCCACCCACACCTTAGGTGTCCTGGAAGAGTGAAGATTAGGGTGATGCTACATGCTGTGCAGTTCAAGGTCTCCTGTATCCATCATGTCAGGGCTTGCTCCATGGTTCAGCAGGGGTTTACTCCCTCCCCTGGTTCAATTGTAAGTCACTTATTTCGGAAATATTTTCAGACATCTTTCCGGACAGGACACAATCTTCACAGGCACTCTTTCCCCTCTGAATCATCGGGGGATAACTCATCAAACCAAACACAGACAATAAAAGTGAACTACTCAAAACTCACTTAGTTGGAAAGGACAACATTATTTTGCAAAAAACCTTAGGCATTTGAAAATTTATCTGTTCAAAATCAAACAAAAATGAAAAAAAATTGCATTATTCACTCCACATGATTGTACGAAAATTTCCACTGCAAAATCTCAAAATTACAATATTCTTCTGCCATATTTTGATAGCTTCAAAGTAGTGCCAACACACATTTCATGTTTAATTGTATTAAAATAATAATATATTTAATAGTTATCATTGTGCAGACCACACAAATTAAATATTAATATTGCCTTTACAAACTTAGCAAATATATATCAGAAAATACATTTTTCTGGATGTTTCCATACACACATAATATATGTGCAGATATATATACATGTACATAAACAAATCTCCATATATATTCACAAAACTCCATTAAAATATGTTTATTTTAGAAACATGGTATTTTCTGATGAAAGCTGTTTAAATGATTTTTTTTTAAAGAAAGTAATCTGTTTTTATAATTTTGTTATTCAGATATACATCCCTCCCACAACTGCCCCTCCAGTGTCCACTCAGCCTGCATCAATATTCATATCTCTCTCTAATCATAAGATGAGCTCCCTGAAGGCCTATAGTAGTTAGGTTCTTTTTATATGACCATTAAAATAGATAACTGGTTTTGCTATTAAGCGCCTCTCAGCCTTCTGTGCAGTTATGCTGAAGTGCTTATGGTCCAGTTCCTAACAGGGAATCCACTCTGACAGAGCCCTAGAGAAGCATTTGGGGTACTATTTTGCCAATAAAGCTTAGAAGCAGAAAGTTAAGTTAACAAAGTCCTTCAGTGAAAGTTAATTTAGCTATAACCTTGAGTCAAAACCTTACTGAAGAAGTACATTAGAAAGAAATCTTAGCTTAAATTAATTCAACCTGAAAGCTCAATAGAGACATATTAACATTTGTAGCTAGACAAATCAAAGCAGGGAGGCTTTTGGTAAAAAACAGCACTAATTAAGACTCCAGAAATTTCTCTAACCTAGAAAACTTTCCAAACATGTGGTGGAGCAAGCAAAATGATATTTTATATCCACAAACATCAACCACTAAAAGCTCTTTTTTTAACAGAACTGTTTTCATGAAGACAATCCTCTATAATTTCTTCTTTCTTTCTTTCCCTCTGTTTCTTTCTCTGCTTATTATTTTTTCAAGCAGTTTTCAATTTCACTCGGTCCTTCTTTACTTTCTAATTTCTTGTGTTCCATCTGCTCTGCCACTCTTCTTCATGAAGCCTTTCTTATGTTAATCAACTCAGTGATAGCAAACTTTCTTATTGTAACCACACAGATATAGGACAGATATCTAAGGGCTATTTTAAACAGATGTAGGAAAAAAGGTAACAAGTACTTCACACCCCTCTAATTAAAATGAAAAGTCATTTCACTGAGAGCTTTGATGTCTAAGATGCTCATGCTTATATTCCAACCCCTTAATATAAACTAGATGAACATGGCCAAAGGCTAGAATGTTTTCCACTGGTGATGTGTGAGCACATTCTGTCACATTGCTTTTGGTAAAGCCTCAGTTGCTTTTGCTTCAGGACCTCCTATTTAGCTCCAGCTTTTTCAAAATTTTAATAAACCAAATTTTGGAGTTAGACTTTTGAGATTATACTATAAAAATAATTGCAAGGACAAATAAATTCCAGTGCTACATCAGAATATTACTGGGGTGTGTTTTTAAACACAATCAGTAAGTGTCAGCTGTGAAGAAAACATTATTATATACCATTCAGCCATGAACTGAAGCAGTGATTTTATATAGATACAAACAGGTTGTTTTGGGTAGCTCCTGTTGTTGCTGCTACGAGATTACAGTATGAGCAATGATTTTGGATCTTCACAGTATTTCAAATACTGCTTTAATGAATGTTACATACATCTTTAGTACATATTAAAGAACCTACCATCTAACATTAAATAGACTCCAACAAGAAATTCTCCACCACAGGAGCAGCAAATAAATGAAGTTTGGCTTTCATTAATTACAAACAAGTTACTAAATATATGATGCCCAAATGGTATAATTTCTATGTGCCTAAAACCTAAAACAGGACTATATAACCTAAAACAGGACTATATAACTTAATGCAATTAAGTCTACATATAAAGAACATTGGAGTGGAAAAGAAAAAAAAATATATATTAAAAAAAATTGATGCAAAAATTCCTTATCAAATTGATGTTTATAAAGATTTTTCTGAAGAAGTTCAAGACAACAAAACCCGTGATTACAGTTATTATCATCTCTGGCTAGTAAGATGACATTTTAAGTTATAATAACTTTTTCAAGTCTATCTCAAATATAAAAACAAATTTTTCTTCCTTTAAAATCTGAAGTCCATTTTGTACACCTAGATCTTTTGGATTACATTGCTTAAATGCTAGTTCTCATTAATTTAAAATTTATCTGCTTAATCCATCTCCTAAAAAGTCCTATCCGAATTTCCAGAGGCAACAGTACTTTAACATAGTGCAGATGTGTTCAACAAAGACCAGAAAATAGCATCAGCTAGTTCAGAACCCACAGGAGCAAAATTAAATAATTTCATCACATGAAAACAGAAAAATCTCACTTGGGCAGAAAGGGCAGAAAGTCACGAGAGAAAGATAGATTCTCAAAATCTGAGCCAAACATTGTTTGCTAACTAGAATTAACTCATGTCTAAAGGCATGTTCCATCTTATATTATGGAATGTTACCCTCAAGGCACGTGTACATAAGAAAGGAAAGAAATCTCAAGAGCCCAGTTTTCAAAGGTGCCTACAAGCAGGTCTTGAAATCAGAGAAACTGTAAAGAAGCAAAGCCAAAGCCCTGCAGGTGTTTGGAACAGCTATTTCCTTAGGAGACTTCTGTCTTCCCTCTAGTAGGCACTCTCATAACAACAATCATATGCATTTTACCCACAGAGAAGTTTTGCTTGCTACTTATGTAATTCAGGTCATCTTTGCTAAGATGCTATCTTGGAAAATACCTCTAAGATAGGAATGACTATATTATTTAAATTGCTGCATTACCAGTACTGCAGTTTGAATAGGTACTACTAAACTAAATACAAACTTGCAATTCAAGTACCATTTGCCTTGGTCTAGCTGCAACAAAAAGGGAGGCTTGTTCACATGTTTAAAAAAAGAATAAAACTTAAATATGTGAAAAGGATTTTGCTCTAGCTGAATGGCCTTTCCCAGAAGTGAGAGCCACCCAGCGATACAATCTGGAGTGGTTAACTGATGGATAAGAGCACCTTATTCAATGTTCCTGGAACAGCTTCAAAACCACTTTTCACTGAATTGTTCTGAATTCAACATGTCTGAAATTTAACTTTTACTGTTGCTGGTTCTGTAAAGCAAGTTTTATTTTGAAAACTTTCAGGCACAATCATTAAATCTGGTAAGGCACGCAATGATTTTCTTTTATAAAATGTAATAAAACTTCTATTTTTTCAATAACTGGTGCCGAAGAGACAGAAAGTTTCTCTGAAAGCGAGTAGATATTTAGGAAGACTGGAGCTTCAGGTCATATGTACTAAAAAAAAAAAAAAAGAAATTGTAATGAGATACTATTTATGGGTGTTAAAAACAAAATCACAGAATTGAGTGGGTGCCAGGAGCTTGTTAGAGCATGATGGTAATAACACCTAAGTTGTGTTAACCAATCCCTGTATGGGTTGTATACTTATGAGTTTAACTTGATGACCCTTGTGGATCTCTTCCAACCCAAAATATTCTGCAAATCGGTGATTCCTCCACCCTAGCTACTGCCCTTCAGTGGGATGCAATCTCAGGCCAGGAAGCCTCTCCTGGTCCTGCCCCATGAGTGTGGCTGCTCTTGTCCTCTTTCCAGCCAGCAGCAGTATTGCACACCCATTCCAAAATGACATGGTTAAACACAGTCAAAATACTGACACAGACAACTACAGAGACAGTGTCTTTACTGACACCTTCTACCCACAACAAGAACACCACCAAGCTTTTTTTCCTCTTTTACTGATTTGAGTTGAAGTCCATTTACAAAAAACTACATGCTCTCACTCTGTGGTTTCACAAACGTATCTTAATTCATAATATTTCTGTAATGGTTTTGGACAGCACAGAGGTTTTTTTTTCATTATATCTTGTATACTGCTATGTTTTGTTTTTACTATTAAATCGTTGTTGACAATGTAGGGAAGTTTTAGTTATTGCTGAAAATGGCTTATCAGTGCAAAGGCCTTTTCTGTTCTTCACATCCACCAGCAAGGGGGTGAAAAAGGTATTGGGAGGGAGCACATCTGGGACAGCTGACCCCAGCTGACCAAATGGCCATTCCATACCTTATGGCATCATGGTCAGCAATAAAAGCTGCAGGGAAGCAGGAGGGGAGACAACATTCAGAGTTATGGCATTTGTCTTCCCATAACTTCATTTTGATGGAACCCTGCTTCCCTGGAGATAGCTGACTATCTGCCTGCCAATGAGAAGTAGTTTTATAGTGAAAACAAAATAAGAAATTCATCCACTATCTCTGTCTCAGGCCATGAGTTTTCTCAATTTTACACTTGCAATTCTCTGCTCTGTCCCGCTGCAGTGGTGTGGGCAAGCAGCTGTGTGGGGCTTAGCAAAGTTAAATCAAAACAATCACAAATATCAGTGCCAACTCCACAACCCCCTAAAACAGTTTAGAGTTTAGAGAGTTTAGAAATTCTGGATGCCTTATGCAGCCACTGATTCAGACTTTGAGTCTTCCCATATGCAGGTCTCCTTCTACTTGCCAGCGAGCTCAATTTGACATCTGCTAGCACATTACACGTACTCACACAGAGAATTGCAAAGCCCCAGGGAAACATAAACCAGCTGCTGTGGTAGACCTACAGGCCTCACCACCCACAGACATTTCTCCAGTGCAAGACCTTTCAACCATTCATCCCCTCCAGCTGCTGGCATTTAGGTCTTTGAGCACATGCACAGAATACCTTACATGAAAAATAGTTAAGACCAGGATTATTAAGAAGATAGGATACACTGAAGTGGACACCTACTGGGTGCTTTGTCAGCAAAAGAGCACTGAGCAGCAGCTGTTTACTTGCAACTGGCCCCTTTTATCAAACTTCTCTTGTTTTTCTCACGTTTGTGCAATCACCACCACCCACACTAAACGCTTAGCCTTTCATTTCTCTACCCTGGTCTCCTTCCAAACAACAAGTTTGCCCCCGTCTGCTTTTCTCCCTGTCAGTCTCAGTTTGGCTTCACTCATATTCAAATGCTGTATTTCTGACACTCTTACCTAGGTCACCTTGTCTTTCCTGACAATACTGCTAAAGTTACCTATTACTGTTCTTGCAAGATAGCACTCCTACAATGTCCCATAATACTCTTCTCCATCTCCTTAAAAAGGTCAGACATTCCCTACATGGCTGATTTGTCATAGCAGTACCTCAGCCATCCTCATACTCTGTTATGGAACCTGTGTCACATCCCATATTTTTGCATTCTCCCTTCTCCATTCATTCACCTAACTCTCGTGGCTGGGGCCTAGTCTGTTCCCTGCCTGTCCCAGCAGTACCTACACAGACACACAGACACACAGACACACACAGACACAGACACACTCACACACATACATGTGCCTTCAACTCTCTGAGCTGCTCCCAATCAGCCTCTGAGGGAAGAACTTTGAACACAGCTACCCTACGAGTTAGCAAGCCTTCCTTCATTCCTATAAGATCCTTCACCACTACTGAGGATCTAGGACTCTCCTAGAAAGAGCTGCTCCTACTCTTGATGGATGCAAATTACAGCAGATTTCTGCAGTGACTGCTGCGAGGCTGGAAAATCTTCGCTACTTGAGCCCTGGGAAGATTAAAAATGGAACACCATGTTTCCTGCAGAGGAACAGTCGCTAAGTAGGATACTACTCTTCTGGTCTAGGGAGCTCTCCTACATATTGCTGCTCTGTTACAGGATTAGCATTCTGATCCCAGCATCAAGTCACAGAGGAAAAGCTTCATCCTTTTGGTTAGGTCATGCTCCAGTATTCTAACAACAGTCTGAAGCCTTGAGACAATTAATACATATGAAGATCCTTTTGTAGTGCTAAAACAGCATATGGAGACCTTAATGAAAGTAAAAGTTGCATTACTTTTTTATTAATATTGCTGCCAAAAACACAAGACTCTGTTCTGGCACAGAAAGAAAGCATCAGTGCATTTGTTTCCTGAAATTAAATTAAGTTTATTAAACAGGAAAAAGAACAACTAAATGTGACTTAATAAGAAAAGCAGGATGAAACTCAAGATCCAAAAAGGCAGCAAGGTCTAATTGCAAGGATTTGGAAAAAAGCTACTCTTTCTGATTATGTCCTATATTAGTATCTATGAAATATGACATCTGTTGTCTTCTCCAAGAGTAAGTATCTGTTGAGAGATTAATAACTTTTGTCTCCATTAAAGCTCTGTGAGGTCACCCTATGCAGTATATTGAATTTATTAGTCTGGGCTAGAGTTCAGCTACATCAAGGGCAGGACAGCCAAATGTCAGAATATCTATTGACTATGCCCCTGGAATCTTAACATTAAACTGAAACCCACAAGAGGAACTCCATTTCAGTCCATTCAAATGAAATCATAACTTGCTTAAATAGCAGGAACTCTGGAGGAACTAATCTGCCACAAAGCAACATAAATTGAAGCAGATAATGCCTAGTTGCAAATAGGTCCATTATCCTAATATCTGCTGAGAATATAGGCAGTTTTTAACCTATTCCCAGATGGATAGAGGTCTACAAGTCAGAATTAATGATTTATGAATGATATCTAGAATTTAAGGACTTACAGGACCAATGGATCTTTTTGAAGGTTTAGTAAAACCAAGTTGCTAGCAGCCTGGAAAAGTTTCAGAATATCCAAAATGTTGCAGAGATCGTCATCAGGAGAAATTGTCTCCCATTGAGTAGTTATGATTTCATAGATACAAATATTTTCTGCAAGGAAAGCAAAAAAAAAAAAAATACACACAGAAATCTGCAGCTAGATGTTTTTACGGAGCTTCTCTTGTAAAAGCTGTTCTAAAAGCCATTAAGTGTGAAATAACGATGAGATATGGATATATATGATAGTGATACACATATTGGAAACATGAATGAGGGAAAAAGTTAGTTCATCACCAAATTCTCTTGGGACTTTCAATCTGAACTTGTTTAACAAAGATTATCTGAAAGAGTTTGAATATAACTGAATTTATAAAACCCAGAACTAAAAAGTTATAATGAGAATTCCAAAGCAACCTGTAGTAGAGCAGCAGGAGACACTGCTATAAACCAGTTTTCCCTGTGATTCAGAAATAATTATATTTTTTTTTCTTAGTGGCATTTACTCTTAAATATGGAATTCTACACTTACAAGTTATTTACTAGATTTAATTCAGCCACATACATTAAAAAATAAATCAATTAAATGGAATCATCTTATCAATTAAATAATTTTTCACTCTAAATGTCCTTTTGTAAACTGAAAGAGCTTTCACTTTCCCAGTGAAGATTTTTATGTTTTCTTAAGCATGTGTTACATCTTCTTAAAGCCAGTCAGTCTTCTTGAGGTCAGGAAAGGGAGGATAACTGCATTTTCAAATACCAAGAATAAAAATCAATTGGAGAAGTGAGTGGGACTTGCTAGCTTTTTTCCAGATTTGAAACAGGTAACACACCAGTAAGGGTTAGCCATTATTAGCATTAGTAATGAAAACACAGTGGTAGACATGATTTGAAAAGCAGTTTTATTTTGAAAACATATTCTTGTCATTTATCTTACTAGCACTGTAACAAAAACTACCAAGGCAAATTCAACTGAAACTATAAATTCCTGCACAACGGTGCCCTGCCTAATTCTTGCTTGCTTTCCACAAGAATCTTTCAGGTTGCATAAGACAGTTCCTTTCCTTTGGAATCCTCCTTCAGATTGTTTAGAATTCCACATCTTCTGGATGATTTAGTGCTGATGCAGTGCTTCACAAAATATTTCTTCATCCATACAAAAGATTACCTTTCTGACAATGTTTTCCTTCTTTGCACCTACATACAGGCTTTCACATCACAATAAGAAATAATTTTATTTAGTTTTCACTATGAATTAAATAGTTTTTTAAAACCATCTCTCTGCATCTGTTCTGTTATTACTGAAAGATGTTTCATGAATTTTGGACCATCCTTCCTGACTTTTTGCACATGGAGAACATTTTGGCAATGGTGCACATCATAACTGCCCATTTATTAAACAGCTTACTCTCACATTAGAGCAAATGTCAATCTACACGGGTCATTTTTTCTTCCTACACTCATGAATTCCTACACTCATGTGCAACATTCAACATTTAGTTTCCTACTTCCTGAGAAACTAAAACCAATTTTTCCTACATCCCAGTGCTGCATTTGTTTTGTTTGTTTGCTTGTTGGTTTTGCTTTTTTCAGGTCTGTTTTTCTTCTTCTTTTTTTGTTATTTGTTTGGTTGTTTTTCCCCTGTAGATCATGCCCCACACTAAAGAACATAATGTTTGTCAGGATTTTAAATTAGTGACATAGAATGAGATTTAAAGAACACATCCATGCTTTTATTTAACTTAAATTCAACTGCCTGAATTCTTTTGCAACTAGTCTTAATTCCTCCAGGTTTGGTGGTACCGCTAGCAAAAGGGGGTTCCTCGTCTGAACAGGGTTTTAGTTAATGTCCCTTTAAAAATATTCAGCTTTTGTAAGGAGAAGCAGATTAAACCTACCCAGTGTTGTACTATCTTCATCTCCCAAAGGGCAAAGAGATAAATACTATAACATAAATCTTTCCTGCAAACAACTTAAATGACACAGAGTTTCGAACCTTACATCTTTGTCCAAATAGAAAGTGGAACCTCCTGTATATTTTACTTGAATTACTGCTCTTATAAGCCTAAAGATTTTTGAATTTTGATCAGAAGTTCCAGTCAATGAAAATTTAGCAAGGTAAACATGATAGACTACGATTCTAAGTAGAATTAATTTCCTGACACTCTGCCTGGTTTTAAGGTCACTCAGTCAAGCATCGAGTCCTCAGCTGCAGGAAAAGGACAGCATCTTCATCTTCCCCAGCTACAAGCTACCACAGACACTGGCAAAAAAAAGGAAACAGAGGCAACTAATCACAGCAACAATTGTGAGGTGATACTGAAACCCCTAACACTTAGTTGCCCATTATGCAGGCAAACTCTTCTTATTTACCCCTGACAACCCACAGCTGGCAATATAGGAAAAAGAACATCTAGCTGGACATGTGGCCTTTGTCCAGTCAAGGGTGAGCACACTACAACACTGCCATCAGAGCAGAACTTGGTTTCAGTTTAACACTGCTACCCACTGTGGTACCCAGGTACCCTGTTCTGCACCCCCTTGGCAGGTAGGAAGCATCCCACAGACATCACCCCACCTGGCTGCAGGGACTGGTTGTTTAAAACCCAGGGGACAGCAAGGGAGAACAGCAGCAGCAAACACTCTGGGCTTCAGTAAAGCATTTTTCATCTTACTCAGGGACTGAAGGGATGGATGCTGTGCAGTGCTGTTCCAAAGGGCAAACAGGCCCTGGAGGATCTGGTCAATCTTCAAGAATGCCCTCTTAAAAGCACAACAATTAGCCTACCCCAGCATGCAAGAAAATAGGAAACCAAAGAGTGAATTCACAGGTTACACAGGGATGAGCAACAGTGTTCAAGCTTCAGGGCAGCTATTCGTTCAATAGAAGGATGAACCTAAAAGAAGAGTACGTTTATTAGTGAATCCACTGAGTGAGAACATATTTCCTGTTTATCAAATGGAAAAACACTGATTCAAATCAATCATTGTACATAAACCCAGCAGTGATGCAAAGTTAACAATGGAAGCAAACAAGCAGAGAACGTGTTTTTACATCCAATACTAAAAATTCATGTAGAAACTTGTGTTTGTGGGGTTTTAGGGTTTTTTTCCCAAGCAGTTGTGGCCCATCCTCAAAAAAAAAAACCCTAAAGAATAGAACAGTACAACTAATTCCTTTCAAATTAGGATGAATTCTATCCTTTGCAGATCTGACTCACTGAGTCAGCTAAGATGAAAATTAGATGATTAAAAAGAACAGAATGAATTTTAAATTGTTTAGTCATGTGTATTCATCAATATTTCTTTTTTCAGCTTTAAGAGATCAAATTATTCAGAAGGCAGACTCAAAATCCATTAGCAGCACTTAAAAATATGCTGTTATATAAACTTCTATAAAAATGTGGTTAAAAGAGCCTATTTATAACAAGTGGTTAATAACCTAATAAAAGCAAGGAAACAAAAAGGAGAAAGTTACCGAAAAAGAAATATATCACCTTTAATTACAGTCCCAGGAGACTCTCTGGTTTTTCACTTTGACATTATGCTATCAGCAACTTCATTGTTACAAGATGATAGTTTACTGGTTATACACAAAATTTGTTTTGAAGCTCATCTTCCCATCTCCAAAAAAATTGCTTTAAAATAACCTCTCTAGAATTAGTAGAAAAAAAAGTAATGTTTTGAGGGGTTTTTTTTTTCATTTTTCTGTTTGCCTATTTAAGCCAAAAGTCAATTCAACATGACATACTCAGTAACTTAGTCCAAAAATGTTAAACTTTATAACACTGATAGTGTTCTAAACACTTTTTTATGACAGAGCAGCATGATAAACTGTAGGCCATCCAGGGCAACTCCTGCAGTACTGAAGGAGTGATAGACAACTCTACTAGAGGGGATGTGATACTGGACATGATGGTCACCAGCACAAGTGAGCTATTCAGTGACATCAAGACTGGTGACAGCCTGGGCTGCAGTGATCATGCATTGGTGCAGTTTTCAAAGTGTGGACAAAGCTGAACTTAGCAAGGGATGCAAAGAATAAGAAGCGCTTCTTTAGGTATGTCAGTCAGAAACGTATGGTCAAAGCAAGCACTCTTTGATGAACACAACTAGAAAATTAGTAATAGTAGATGAAGAGAAGGCTAAGGTATCAACAACTTTTTCATCTCGGTCTTCACAGGAAACCTCACTTCCCACACCTCTTGAATGGAATCATTTCACTCATTTTTAAAAAGGTTAGGAAGGGGTAACCTCAGAACCTGTCAGCCTCACCTCTGTGTCTGGGAAGAATATGGAAGAAATTCTCCTAGGAGCTATGCTGAGGCATATAGAGGACCAGGAGGTGGTTTGAGACAGTCAGCAGAGCTTCACCAAGGACAAAACCTGCCTGACCAAACTAGTGGCCTCCTATGAAAGAAGACTGAAAGAGTGAACAAGGGAAGAGCAACAAATGTCATCTATCTGGACCTCTGTACAACCTTGTTGTGGGTTTTTGTCCCCCACAGACTACTTCTTTATAAATGGAAAAGATATGGATTTGTTTAATAGACTGTTCAGTGGATGCAGAATTGGCTGGATGGATGCAGCCAGAATGTAGTAGTCAACAGCTCAAAGAGTAGGTGAAGAGCAGTGACAAGTGGTGTCCCTCAGGGATGCATATTTGCAGCAGTACTTTTTCATGTCTTCATCAATGTCATAGACAGTGGGAGCAGTGCACCCTCAGCAAGTTTGTAGATGACACCAAGCTGAGTGGTGTGACTGACATGCCTGAGGGATGGGATGTCATCCAAAGGGACCTGGACAAGCTTGAGAATGGGCCCATGGGAATCTCATGCAGTTTAACAAGTAGAAGTGCAAGCTGCTGCACCTGGATCAGGGCAACTCCCAATTGGATGAGAGAATGAAGAGATTGAGAGCAGCTCTGCTGAGAAAGACTTGGAGGAGAGGTGGATGAAAAGCTAGATGTGAGCTGGCAATGTGCACTTGTAGCTCAGGAAGGCATCTGCATCCTGGTCTAAATCAAAAGCCAGCAGGTTGAGAGAGGTGATTCTGCCCTTCTACTCCAGTTCAATAAGACCCCACCTAGAGTATTGTGTTCATCTCTGAAGTCTTCAGCACAGAAAAAACATGGACCTTTTAAAATAGGTCCAAAGGAGAGCTGTGAAGATGATCAGAGGAATGGAGCAGCTTTGCTATGAAGACATTCTGAAAGAGGTTGTTCAGCCTGGAGAACAGACGGCTCTCAGGAGATCTTGTAATGGCTTTTCAGTACTTAAAGGGGGCTTGTAAGAAAAATGGAGACAAACATTTTCATTGCGTTTTGCAGTAGGACCAAAGGTAATGGTTTAGACTAGATGAAAGGATGAAATTTTGTACAATAAGTGTGGTGAAACACTGGAACAGGTTGCCCAGGGAGGTGGAAGATGCACCATTCCCAGACACATTTAAAGTCAGACTGGACTCATTGCTGGGTGATTGGGCTAGAAGACCTTCAAAGGTCCCTTCCAACAAAAGTAATTCTATGATTCTATCTAACCAAGTCCATGGCACAACATGCTGAACTTAGGAATCCCAGGGCCTCAGATTTTAATGTCAGGGACCACTCAAATTCAGAGAGCAATTCAGATATATGTAATTACTGTTGAGAAGTGTCTCACTCTCCCTCCACATAAGAATGAATTGGCAGTGGGAGAACATTTTGATCTTAGGACTACATACCAGAATCTGCTTGGATGGAGTTAGCTTTCTTCATAGTAGCCTATACATAGCCTTCACAGTAGTGCTCTGCAGGGAATTCGTGACAAAACCAGTATTGATAAAACTCCAGTGTTTTTACTTCTGCTGAGCAGTGTGTGCACCTGTCCAGGGCTATTCCCTACCTGCCACCCTACACACTAAGCCTCCTCACCAGGTAGGCTGGAAGTGCTAAAAATGCCAGAGAACACAACCAGGACAACTGACCCAAACTGACCAATACCATGTGACTTCCATACCTCATGGCATCATTCTCAGCAGCAGAACTCAAAGAAAGGAAGATGGGAGAATGTATATGGTTACCACACTTAACTTCCCCAGTAACTGTTACATATGCTGAGGCCCTGCCAAAACTGGCTCTGTGTCTGTCTGCCAACACAAAGCACTGAATATTTGTCTTTGCTTGTATGCACAGCTTTATTTAACATATTTAACTGTTGTTATTTCACTCCCTGATTTTTTTTATTTTTACCCATCCAATTCTTTCACCTTCTTTGCACTGACAGGGAGAGAAGTAGTGGCAAGTCCCAAAACTTAAAATTACATTGATATATTTTCTGGTCATCAAAAGACCCAGAAGTCTTGTTGAACTTAAAATAAAACCCACAACGTCGCATTTCTTTAGAGGTGTAACACAGGGAGGTTTTCATTTCTCTAAAAAACCTTAAGAGTAAACAAATAGAGGAAGTGATGGCAAGTTATGAAGAAAACTCCAAGAAAGACCTTGAGAAAAATTAGTGAGATCTGCAATAGTCAATGTCTCACAGGTTTTCTCATAGTTCATACCCCTCCCAAAGCCTTTCAAAAGGCATAGCTATATCACAGTTGTGAGTAAGGGCTATAAAATGTTAATGTTAGATGTAAATGTAAGGGTTGATAAATACTCTATATGTTGTCTGAGGCACATATGGGATGTATTAAGTAATAGGACACTGCATATTTCCTTGCTCTTTCAGATGTGTCCATGGAACCAATGCTTTTTTAAATTCATATTTTCCTTCAATCCATCTATAAATATTGTTTTCTTAATGCTAAAAATATCCAAACCACTAAAAGTCTAAGGCTTAGGAGTTGTACTGCTGGTTTAACAAATTTCTCTAACACTTTGGAAGTTGTGATTTTAATAAAATGTGACAGCAACATACCTTGATTAGATTAAGGTTGCTATACCTTTTTTATTTCTACTTTATTTTACCAGAATCTATGCAGATGAAATGTAAAATATTAAATGAAAGGCAGAGGCTGTCTTCCTCCTTTCCACTTATTGATCAAGAAGTCATGATTGAATTATCACTGGCATTTTGTTTAGAATCTTGAGTGGTTTAAAGAGCTCTGTACATCCTTCCTACTCCATTCTTTTAAAGAAGTGAGCCAATATCTTTTCAGTCCTCCCTCACTCAAAGTAGGATTAGTCAACAAAATATATAAAAAGTGACTCAGACTATTGAAAAAAAAAGTTAAAAATCAGTGGGTTTGTTAGTCTGTATTTCCTTTTACATAAATGCAGGCTTTATTGCAATTTTCTGTCCGTCCCCCCCCCCCCACCCCCCCACACACACACAAACCCCCACAAAACCACAAATCAACCAACCATAACACATTTGAGGATATTGTTGTTGGATTTTTCTCCCACACAGAAATTCTAATCGCCTTCATTAGAAAAGAGCTATTTTACTTAATGAGAAGTTCCACTGGTGTCACTGGAGATACCAATGAAGCTTACACAAAATATCAAAACCTGATTCTTAAATCTGGAAGGGGAAAATAAAGTGTACAGAATTCTGTGAGGAAGAACACTCAAAGGGCAAATATGGAGGAATTGCAGCCCACCTATCAACATCCTGCATCTCACTAAAGCAGAAACCTGAAGTATGAAATTATAGGAGGCTTCAGGTAAAGGAACAGCACAAGACATTGCTTCTCTCAGCACAAAGATGTGTCTTCAACCTTCAAGAGCATTATAATTTAGTCCAGAACTAAAAAATGTGTTTTGTCATTCAGCACCCAACAGACCACATTCGAATGCACACACCATAGCAGGAAGTTTCAAAAATACACCAAATAAGAAGATTAAGATAATTTCACTCTAAGAGTTTTGAAAAACTGATAATGCATCACATGCTGTGATACAGCTTTCTGGCTTTTGTGGGAAAATGATTGGTCTTTTAAGAATAGGTAGTTCCTTTTCAGTAATCACATCCTGCAGTTATTCTCTGTACAGTATGCAAGCAAGAACTGCTAAAAAAGGTTTTCACACCTTTTGCTTCAGTACCTTTCTGGAATGTATGCAGTACTATCTACGGCAACCAGCTGTGCTCGCACTGGATATCCTCAGCTAAGCAGGATCAGATTTTGGCACTGCTATTGTTAACTGTAAGCATTTGTTTGTTTCATTAGTGGTAATTATGCCCACTAGGGACTGCCAAAGTCACAGTGATCCATGAGGTAGATTTAATAAATAAGCTTATATTAGTGAAAAATATTGCATCAAGATGTGAGAAAGCCCTGTATTTTAGATTTTCTTACTTTTCAAAATGTTACAGTTAACTTCTGAACAAGAAAAATCTGACTTTTTAGACATTTGAGGCTCCAACCTACTTTCAGATTACTTGTGAACGTGAAAAAATTATTAAAGAACAATCTGCAAATTTCACCAAATAATTCCTCATTTCAAGATAAAGAAGCCTTCCTGCTTCTTGTCTACCATGACAAAGCCTTTCAGCTTACTGAGTTTGAATCTGACACAAAAATACTTCTCTGTGTATCTAACAAGAATACAGTGCTAGCTGAAACATTAGGAGTTTTGGCTTCACAAAGCTCAGCTATACAGACATCTGGACCTAAAGTTGAAGTTAGCCAAAAAAAACAAGTACAAAAATCCCCTGTTTTATCTTATACTGGAATAAACCTTGAGATCTGGATAGGAATAAGAACAGACATATCAGACAAATCACTGTAAACTGCTGAAAGCATCAATTACTAAATTCCATCTCAAAAACTCAAAATCTTCACTTCAGAGAGCTGTAGAAGTACTAGCATAGAAATCAAAGAGCTATCCTTTGGCTTCCGATAGTTCCATGCCAGGAAATGTGAGGGGAAAAATGAGAAGATAAGACTGGCTGATTTTATACTGATTGAGATCTTAAATAGTACTGAAACCTTTTACCATAAACCCACAACTTGTTCAACAGAACAGGATGCTCACTGTGCTAAGCACAGTTGGCAAAGGGCATTTTAATTGTCAAACACCAAGTGTTTGTCAAGCATGTTATGACTTCATCCAATACTTTCTGCCACAGACAGAAGTTAGAAAATATCTCCAGATCTGAATTTTTGTTCCTGAGACCAGCAGTACAGAGCTTGGGAATCACTTGGTCTATATGCTTTAGTATTAAATAATAATAAAAATATAAAAGACATCAAAACCACAACCTGAAAATTTTGATTTTATTATTTGAGGAAACCTTGTATTTATAACTCAAGAGCAGATATTGTGGAAGCAATGGAGGACGACACACTGATAACTACTGAGAGTTCAGGCTGTCTTCTAATTAAAGAGTTTTGCTGGGACTATATGTACCTATAACTCTCACAACATATAAGCCTTGATCTTAGCAATCATAATGAAAATTCTGAACCACCAAACCAAACAAGAATTAGGTGACTAATTTCCATTAACAATCTGAGCCAAAATTATTCTCCTTCTATTAAAAAACCAAGCAAACAAACAAAGAAATCCCTACAAAAACTACCCTCCCCCGTAAAAAAAAAAAAAAAAAAGATTTAAAAAAAGACAAACCAAAAAAAGAAAAACCAAAACCCAAAACCAACTTATTCCTGAACAAACCCTATATGTCATGAACTGTGGTAACACCATTTGGGGAAATCTGGTTGTCCTGATGAGCTTCTTAATTCCTACTGATAAGCAATGAAGCTAATTAGAATCTAGTAAGGGGGAAAAAATCCAAACAAGTTTTTGTGAGATATGTTCAAAAAATAAGTGAAAAAAATATATTTAATTCAAATGTTCCAATGTTGCATCTTAAACGGAATCATATTTTCATTTTCATGCACAGAAAAAAATATAAAATGCTTTAAAAAATAGCCACTCCTGT
>JAYDZK010000113.1:72636159-72648931 GCA_034509185.1 Euphonia xanthogaster
TAAAAAATAGCCACTCCTGTGACTCTCCATAAAAAAGAGTACAAATCTTTTTCCTACTTTATTTACACTTGTATAGTTGCAGGGATTGGAAAGCTCTAAAAAAATGCTATTTTGGGGAGAATAATCTGTTTCATAAAATATCATCTGGATGGGATATTTATTCAATCCTTTTATAAGAACAGATTTGGCATCTGAACATTATGTATGACAGACTTCTTTCACACCATCTGTTATCTGCAGCAAATCAGAAAGCATTTCTTCAATATTTTTTGTGAAGAACTCTCAGTGCAGCTCAGAGCACTTAAAAAAAAAAATTTGCTATTTTTTAGAAGAGAAATACTGGCAGTGGCCATTCGGTTCCAGGGCTTAAATGCTTTGTTCTTAGGCGATCCTGCTCAACAGTAGGCTTGTTCACAATGAGTTATAAATTCTTAAGGCTACAGAATAGGGGAAAAAAAACCACCTTGTTTTTTTCTTTCTAATGTACTTCCTAATTCAATTATCATTCATATGATCTTCATTCACAGAGAAAGTAAACTAGGCTCTAGTGAACCATTGCATTAACTCCAGTTGCCCACATTGAACAATTTCTTCAGATGTTCACTTTGTTAGCATGAACATTCACTGATACCAAAATGTAACTTTATTTCACAGTGTATGTTCCTTTCCTTGACTGCAGATCACTTTTGAATAAATATAAGTTTATGAATAAAACTATAAAACAGAAAAATTGGGAAAAAAATACCTTCACACACACACACACACACATGTACAAAACCCTAAAAAACAAAACACAAAAGCAAAACCAAACCAAACCAAAAAGAAAAAAATAATAACACAAAACCACAAAAAAAAAAAACCACCAAACCAAACAAAAACCATACAAAACAAAATCAAAACCAAGAACTCTAAAACATTATTTATATATTGGGGTTTTTTTTTAATTTTTGAGATGTGTCTATTTTCTCAGTATCATGCTTCAGAAAATTCAACATGTTTCTTTCGATAACACAGCACAAGTTTTAGGTGTAGAAATTATTCTGAAACAGATTTACTATTCTACTTCCATCTTTGCCACAGCATAAAACTACACATCCAGAAGTGCTTTAGCATTTGAAAGTAGTCATAGAATCACAGAATATGCTGAGTTTGAAGGGACCGCCAGTGATTAGCAAATCTATCTCCTCTCCCTGTACAGCACAACCCCAAGACACAACCCACACCATGCCTGAGAGCACATTTTTTGTGCTCTCAATGCCTGAGAGCACTGTCCAACCATTTGAGATCTGGTGGACTTGATGCTGTGACCAAGCTGGGGAGGAGCTAAAGCATAAGACTCATGTTGTCACATAGATCGGGATGAGATCATAACATTTCCTGGAGCAAAAACTGTAACTAGGAGAGAAATAAAAAGATTCAAAAACACTGACCTCACATATGATCCGTTTGACCAAATTTGTTTGGCAAATAAAGTTTCACACTGATAAATTACCTTTTCTAAATTAACTAAAGTCTCTGAAAATTTCTTGGAATTTGGGAAACAAGAACAGATTAGTAGAACAAAAGAGGATCAATGCAGGCTTCTTATCTTTTTTTTTTTGAGAACATTATTAGCCTAACTATGTTTTTCCTCTATCAATCAGGGTGGATACTGCTAGTTGATATTCTCTATGTATATATATGTATGTAGCTGTTCTTACAAACCAAATTTATCCAGTAGTTAGCCCCAGACCCTCTGGTCTCCCTACTTATTAGTATCTGGCTGTAGAAGTCCTTGGGTTTTGCAGACACACTCTTCTTGTTGGTACTCAGACCACCTCTTGTTCTGTACACACCTCTCTAACTCCACAATAGATGTCTCAGACCTATGGCTTTCTCAGAGGATGACTGCCAGGCAGTCTGCCCCCGAAGATAAAAGAACCACAAAATATCTGACTGTCAGACTCCTGGTGTCTCCACTGTCTGGTGCCCAAACCTACTTTCTGCTATAACGTGCTTCCAGACCTCTTATCCCATGCAGCAGCTAATTTGGTTTGAAATTGCCTGGTGAAGTGCACAGGAAAACACTGAAATTCCCTAGGGAAACATTCACACTCTTTCCAGTTACAGGCATTTAGACCTCAACACACAAACACCACACAGGACTCTGCTGAGGAAAACAGAAATATCATTTAACGTGCAGAAATGAGAGATCCTGGTGATCAGATCTAGTGCTTAACCAAATCCATTGACCAGAAATCTGTTTACACTGAAGTCCTTTCCCCCCCTGTTTCACCCTGCCTCCTTGTCTCCCCATTTGCATGTGCTTGTTTCCCCAGTTCACCCCTATTTCTCCCTTTCTCCACCTTTAGTTAGTCCTTCTCTAAATATCTTATTACATCTTTGTCAGTGCCACTACTCAGTTAAAATATTCTAGAAAATTTATTACACAAACCCAAAATGACCCTCCTTCTGCATTCCATCATGAGTTCCATATTCCTTTAGGCAATTAAATACCCTTCAATCTTCAAGGCACTTGCACTCATTAAGATACAGCATCCCTCCACTTACTGTTTATTTGCATTTTTGGTGATTAGCCTGTAATTATATTACCTATTAATTATTAGCTTTTATCCTCCTAGAAATCAAGTTGATTAAACTGTGCTCTTTTTCTTGAGACTGAAAGCAACTTACTTGGTTTAGATTTCCTTCACTTTCCTTCTTCACATTTATGTCCCATTGATTCTTAATGCCAACTGTCCCATTTGAGTTATAATTAGAAAGTATTCAATATTAAATCTATTTTAAATCTCAGTGTTTTTTTAATCTCTAAGTCAAAGTCCATAGGTTGTATTTATACCTCCTGGTCCTCCTAAGTGAGACTTTGAAGGTCTAATGCCAGCTGGATTAATCCCTTGACCTTGACAAAAAGTAATGAGAAACTTGGAAATAACTCCCCCAAGCAAGCCTTACTTCCTTGATTTTTGAGTTCTTTAGAAGCCCTAAAATGAAACTAATTCCATAACAATTCAGAAATCTTTCAACAGCAGTATGTTGAATTTCGATTTATAGTTTAAAATAAAACAAGTTTGCTTTTTGAAAGAATGCAAATACTATTAACAAATTTTGTGGTACTTTTATAAAATAGATATATGAATGCTAGCTTAAGAATTGAATTAAATACACTGCTTTTTCATGAAAAGCAATCTATAGATTCTTTTTGCATTTTTGTGAGTCCTGCAACTTAAAAAGCATCTGGATGCTATAGGCTGGCAACAGATTCTTTCAGATATAATAGAAAGTCTTATGAAGCCTTAAAAAACAGAAATTACAATCACAAGAGGCTGTTTCATGATCCAAAGATGTCTGTAACCAAGATTGTTTTGGGGCATCTAACTTCCTCCGACCTTGTCCTCCAAAAAGTCAACATTTCTTCCAGGTATTTTCCATTAACAATAGTATTTTATCCCTACAGGGATCCTGCCCCATAAGTACTATCAGTGTTTGTCTATCTATTGCCTTAGAAATACATAATCCTTTTCATAGGAAATTTCATATCCTGCAGCAGTATGTCTGTTTTCATTGCCCAGCTCTCTATTTTAATGCACACACTTCAATTACTTCTCTGGTCTTGATGAGCCTGCAAATTAAACCAGGGGCTGTCCTTTTATTATCTATACATGAAGCTGAAGTTATAATACAAGTAGGCTTCATTTTTGACAAGATATATTTGACTCCTTTATATTGTGAGAATAAGGAAACTTTTTTATTCTTTCTGCATCCAGGCTTTCATACTCATGTAGTCCTGCAGCTGCACCTGCTCACATTCCTAAGATGATCACATCACATTAGCAATTTTCATTTCTAACTCATTTCCTCTGTGATTCTTCAAACCTTAGGCTATTTAAAAACAGACAAAATCCAAAACATATACTCACACCCAAATGCTGAAACATGAGAATTCATGCCCTCTTCCTCCTCTGCCTAAAGATAAAGGAGGAGCAGATTGGGAATGTGAAACCTTCAATGCAGTTTTGGGACCATTCTTAGCTTCTCTTTCTCCCTCAGAAGTAGGAAAGAATGCATATCTTTTTTACTTTAATATAGAGGAAGGCTAGCTGCCCATTAGAGAAATATTTTGTACCTCATTTGATGTTATATTTTTATATTGATTTTTATATATGTTCCAGGATAATTCATCATTCAAATATAAGCATGACTAAGAGTACTGCAAATTATGTTTGCATGAAGTGGAAATTGAAAATTCCTAGGGTTCTTTTGTCTGTTTAGAGCATTAAAGGAAATCATATGTCTGCATCAGAAAATTTTTCTGAAATTACAAATGTAATATATGAATAAACAGATATTTTTTAACATTCAAGCAGAAAAGTTTTGCTTTCATTCCTAGGAAATGCAAAGACTTTCCAGTAGACCTAACTGAACATTTTCCTTTATAAGTTGTGACTGGCATAGTTAAATATAATGTGGGACATAATCCTCTTTGTTTCGCTGTGGGTCATTCCAACCAGCCATCATGTCACCCACCAGCTATAGCATGTCTAGAAAATATAACCCTTCATTAAGCCACATCACCTCCCTGGAATAACCATTGTTTTCAAGAGAAAAATACAAGTTTCAATAAAAGTTTTTAATATCATGACTGTAATTGAAGTTTTCCAGAAAATGTGCAAGCTACTTACATTTCCTGGAAAATAGGACCATTCTGTCCCCTTTTTTTCACCCTCCTGTTGTCATTCATGGTTCCTGGATCCCAACTCTCTACCAAGAGAAGCCTCTATTTCAAAAACTGAAGAAAATTATTCAAAAATTACATAGCTATCCTGTCCATTTTAATATCTGATTTTCACAAAGTTTGTAACTCAAGATCATGGTTGGATCTCAAGCCATTTTCAACTCACCACTAAAAAACTGAAGATCAAAGTGCAGATCTTGTAGGAAGGACTGAATTGTCAAATCTGTTAGTATATTTAACCCAGTGATAAAATCTTAGCACTCAATAAGCACATTTAGTAGATAAGCAAACAGAATTCCTATGGCTTGACTTCTCTTCCCCTACAAAGGGGAAGCTGTATAAGATTAGGCTTAAGTACTTCATTCCTTTCAATAAGTGTCACAGTAAATGGTCAAATTGCTAACTATGAATGACAAGCCATGGGCTAATAGATACCATAACGAAAATGTTCAAAATCAAGACAGCATTTACCATAAGAAAACTTGCAAAAAACTCCTTGGAATTACAGAAAAAGATGAGAAAGTATCATTTTGGGGAAGAAAAGTTAAAAAACCTATTTGTTAAATCTACCTCATATAAGCTATACTCTCTAACATATTCCTATTCCTATTCCTATTCCTATTCCTATTCCTATTCCTATTCCTATTCCTATTCTTTATAACAGATTAAGTGCCTTTCACACCTGAAGAATAAATCGACTCATTTCCAAATAATTTTTATTTGTAAAATTATGGTCACATCATCTCAGATGTATGTTTAAAACTTCAGAGACTGTAAACAACTTCAAGTAAAAAGAATCAAACCTATTAAATGATATATCAAAATTTCCTCATTAAAGATAACCAAGATATCATTACGACTTCTGTAAATATTCCAATGAAATAAAATTAGATAGAAAAACATTTTTTTTTCTACTAAAACCACATTTTTTCCTGAAAACCTAAATATTACTTCCAGCTATTCATATAATACAGAAGCCTACTTCCTTCTAACCTTCATTAAAATGATTTCTTGAAAACAAAAGTAAAAAAAAATCTTGTTATAGAAATGACATACAGCATTTTAAGACTATTTTGTGAAATATATATTCCCATAGCTATGCTGTATAATGGACATCTTGAAAATGAGGTCTACACACTACCTAGCCCATAAAAATAATACAGTTCCTAATTATTTGTTAGTTTGATATTGATTCTCCAAAGACCAGGTATTATCTGCACACTAATGGTTATCGGGTATTTTAGATTTCACTTTTGTGACTAACTGCAAGATGATCTGCAGCTTCTAAGGCAGAGTTTGTAGCCTATAAGGATGCTTTAAAACTGAGAATAAACCTTGTCATATTTCTAGGAAAAGTTAAGTCTACTAGAAGGGAAAAATTATGGACATAGTAAGCAACTTGCTGGCCTGAAGTCCTTTATCACCTTGAATTTAAAAGAAAGCATAAACACTATCCGATTGTCATGGTTTAACCCCAGATGTCAACTAAGACCCACAGAGCCTCTCACTCACTACTCCACAATGGGATGGGGAGAGCATAGGAAGAGCAAAAGTGAGATTTGTACATTGAGACAAAAGTTAAATATAAAAAGCCAATCTGCAAGCACAAGTAAACCAAAACTATGAATTCATTTCCCACTTCCCAAAGGGCAGAGAGGTGTTCAGCCATACCCAGGAAAGCAGGGCTGCATCACACATCACGGTAACTTGGGAAGACACACATCACAAATTCTGCATGTGTCCCCCCCACTTTCCTCTTCCCCTAGCTTTATATGCTGAACACAGTGCCATATGGAATAGAATATCCTTTTGATTAGTCAGGGTTTTCTGTCCTGTGTCCGCTCCTGAATTGCCGTGTACTCCCAGCCCCTCACAGTGTGAGGAGCAGAAAAGGCCTTAACTCTGTGTGAACATTGCCCAACAGTAGCAAAAACATCCTTGTGCTATCAATAGTGTTCAGCACAAATCCAAAACATGGCTCCATACCAGCTACTACAAAGAAAATAATCCCTGTCAAAACCTGCACAAGTCTATAAGAAAATGCTGAAGAATCCCAGGAATTTTGTTCTGTCTACATAAAGAATCAATATTCTGAGCACTAGACTCATCCTTCATCTCTTCCAGCTACCAGGACTCATAATGACGGTCCCTTTCTCACATAAGTCAGTCCTGGCACTCACTTCCCATTTGTAAGTCTGTGGATTTCAAGTGCCTGTCTATTGATAATTCTTCCTCACAATATTTTTAAGTGAACAAAGAAGAAGCCTGTATGGTTCTTGCAGCATGATGGAAGAAATGATCTTGTTCATCTAGAGGGGATCTGGTTCAGCTCACAGGCATAGCTTAGCATAAGAACAGGAAAAAGTGTTTCTACAACAGCATTCTTACATTCATATAAAGCTGGTAGGAGGAATGTTGTGCAGCTGGAATATAAATCAGTGTTGGAGATGATCAGAATAGTTCTGTATAGCTGGATAGATGGACATTTTTTTGATTAAAGATATTGAGACAAATCCCATTCCTAACACAGGAGTAAAATTTCAGAACATAGTGTAGCTGTTCTTCATTTCCTCTTACATGAAAAAAAAAAAAAAAAGTGAATAATAAATGCAATTCCTGAAATACTTGCTTTGAGATCGTATTTTCTGATTTGTAATCACTTTACAGAAGCAGTCCCCTTCTAAGTCAGCTCAGTAAAGCCTGAGCAAGATTCAATTACTGCAAAATGAGCATCATAGAGTCATAGAGGAATGTTAAGAGGTTGGCATGGACCTCAAAGAGCCCTCCCTGTCTGGGCTGTGAGCACACACTGCTGGTTCATGACCAAGCAGCACCCCCAACTCTTTCTCTGCAGGGTGGCTCTCATTTCTCTGCCCAGACTGTGGGTGTGCCTGGGAATGTCCCAAGTGTAGGACCTTGAGTTTCACTTTGCTGAACTTCACAGGGTTTCATGAACCTGCCCTGGTCCCTCTGGATGGTGTTCCTTCCCTCCAGCATGTTGACTGCCTGACAGAATTTGGTGTTGTCAGTGAACTTGCTGAGGGTGCCCTTGATCCCACTGTCTGTGTCACTGACAAGAGGCTAAACAGTATTGGCCCCATTACTGACCTCCAGGGACATAATTTTTTACTGGATGCAGCGTTTGAATATTCTAATCCTTCCAATTAAAAGTTTCATTTTAAAGACCTTCTACTCACTTTCATTTTATCACCTCTTCAGCTATCCTCTTAGGACCAGCGCTAAAATTCCTGAAGCTGATTCTTAAGTATAGGAAACCAAGTCTTTACTTCAGCTGCTAAAGAACCAGACATTTTCCTAATACAGAGAATCCAAAGCTCCATAGGCAGAGAAGTTCAGTCCAGTTATTCTGCTCCCTAATCTAAATAGATTGAAGGCCCTCTTATTTGAAGGGAAATATTCAAATACAGATGGCTAAGCAGCATAAGGTCTAAAATTCCAGTTCTTTTATCTCTCTAAGCATCCACCAATATCAAGAAGAACTCTGGGCCAATATGAGTCACAAAAACTGGACCTTCATATTCATTTGGCCTGAAATTACCTTTTAATCCAAATTTTAGGGCAAGCTGTACATTCTGAAGTGCCAGAAAATAAGCTATGCATTTCATACTGCAACGTTATACAAGTTATGCAGTTATACAAGCTGCAATAAAATGACAGGTTCCAGAAAAGAATAGCCATTACATTTTATGAGTCTTGAACTGAAGCAACAATCTCTGAAATATCAAAGATATCATGTTGACTGCACCACTGGCATATAAACAGTGTACCTGAAGAAGTAATTCAACTCTCCTTAGAAGTTATTTCCATATAGTAATTCTCAGAGAATTCTCCAATCACGTGAAAGAGTCCATTCAGTTCCTTAAGGGGAACAGTGCGAAAGAATAATGTCTCTGTCTGAGGGAGAGTTACAAAAAGAAATTAGATTTTTAAAATGGGCTTATTTTCCATAAAATGAATTAAATAAGTGGTTTCTTTTCGATGGGATGTGCACATATTTAAAAAAAAAAAAAGGCTGTAAGTCAGAATACAGAACCAAGTGCAGCCTTGCACTCAAACCTGCCTTCCAAAAATATTTGCTGTTTGAAGGAAGCTTAACCCAGGAAGTCGATCCTCAGCCTTGCGGAGACTGCTGGAACTCATCTGGCTCTTGAGTTACTGCTCCTTGTTGCCCATTGTTGCAACCACATAAGAATGAAAAACACTGCTCAGGGACAATGAGATCAAGGTTGCTGATGTGTCTCTGAAGACTCAGGTGAAGAGGACAGGGACCTGTGGGAGATTCTCAATCAAATCAAGAAGAAAGGCTATAGGAGGAACAGATATATCCTGTCAGTGAATCCATTGCTTTCAAGCTGCCAAAGCATTTTGGATCCTACAAACCCATAATGATCTTCAAAGAGCAGAATGCGGTCAAAGAACCTGTGATACCTGAAAAAAATGGGACAACAAATCAGAAAAGAAAGATGGGATAGTTTTTAAAAATGGAGATATGAGACAGATGGATACATGATTTTCAGGAAAAAGTGAAGAAAAGATAATTCATTCTACATAAATGAACAAAAAGAATACATGGAACTCTCCTACAGAATGATAATCTGAAACAGGCTCTATAAAAGGTGAAAGTGATCTATTAGGGAATGACTGTGGCAGCTACCAAAAAGCAGAAAAAAAAAAAAACCCTAAGCATTATTCACTACATACAAAGCATCATCCAGACAGCTGGAAGAAGCTCAAATCTTCATTCTCATAGAGGAATTTTGCCACTTTGATATCTACTGAAAAACCAACGCTCTTAAACATACCTAATCCAGAAAGTTTTAAAAGTATGTTGAGTTATTTTTTCCCCAAAACTTAGGGGATGGACCAGCCAGGAAGGTGTTCTACTACATAGCAAGAATTGGCTAGGGATATGAGAGTCACTGACAATCTATGCTGCTGTGATCTGTAGATTGAAGAATTAAAGATATTGAGGTAAGACAGGGAAGCAAGCAGCAGGAGAACAGACAGGGAAGCAAACAGCAGGAGAACAATGTTCAGACTTCAGAACTGTTTTCAGTCTCTTCAGTGAACTGCTAGCAGGATTTCATAAGTTGCACAGAAGATGGAGGAGCTCACAAAGTCTGCTTGTCTTCAGGGGTAGCTTCCTTAAAGCAAAAAGCTTATCAAAAAAGTGTGCCAAGTTTTGAATCTAATGATCTAAGTGCAAGAAAATGAGCAGTCATACCAGAAACTCTCCAGACAGGTTGAAGAACCCCAACTAAGCTCAAATGCAAGGAGAGAGGCTCAAAGAAGTGTAGGTAGCCATATATTTACTACAAAAAAAAGAACTCAAGGAGCATTTGAAAGGCCAATGCTTCACTGGAATGAAAATTGGAAGGATAAGTGAGGGCCAATGGGAAGGTACTGGTGTATACTGAAGCAAAAAGAAAGCCAAGAAATGCCTTGGCTGAGTAGTCAGTGTGATGGGTACTCTAGTAATGAGGCAAAGACTGCTGTATTTGGCCTCTCTTCTTCCTGCAGGTTTTCAGTGGCAAGTTGGTGTCCTAAGTCCATATGCTTGGCAGCAGAGCTTGGAAAGGAAGAGTGTGATTAGAAAAAATTTAGTTAAGGGCTGCTTGAATAAGATGAACATGTACAGGTCCAGAGTTTTTAACCAAATATTCAGCATTGCAGAGTAACCTGGCTAAAGTCATCACAAAGATGTTTCACCAACTTAGAAAGACAGCAGTGAACAGAAGAAGTTCTCAGAATTAGAAAAATCAGCTAGAAAAATAACAATTTTATGTCCCAAAGAAAGCCTAAAGAAGGATGTGGGAAACTGGTCAGCCACTCCTCCATTCCCAAGACCACAGGTGCCCTCAAAACAGTTTCTAGGCATCTGAAAGGCACAGAATCAGCCTGAACAGATTTACCAAGCACAAAGCCTGTACCTGACTAACTTTATCATTTTATGTGACACAAAATGAATTCAGCAATACAACCACAAAGTAACTAAAACCAGATAATATTTCAATGTAAGTAGAATCAAAATAAACACTTCGATAATTGTGCTAATTTCCAAATTATTCTTGACAAAAAAATTCTTAATTTTGTTATTTTAGACTCACATACCAGCTTCTTGCTAAAATCCCCCAATACTGTTTTAGTTTGCCATAATCTATATCAGCTTTTACAGTAGAGTCAGGACAGGTGTCTCACAAAAACCAAAATACTAGTGTTTACATGCAAGCCATTCATACACTGGAGCTTGTCTCAAACACCTTTTCTCCCTCAATAATAAATACTAGGTTAAAAATAGCTGGGGCTAGAAAACCTACTTAGCATTAGGATGCAATTTCTATTTCCTCAGTACTTTCAGACACATTATCTACAGCTTTGCTCATTTGCAAGGACTAGTCAATTTGTAAACACTTTTTCAAACCTGGCTCAGTTTCTACCATAATGTAAGTATTGAATTACAGATATTACTAAGTCTCTACAATCAGGCTGAGTGTGTGTCAGTTTGCATAACATTCTAGAGGAAAAGTAACCCAGTCTTCTCACCCAAATGATTTTCAGCACTCAAAATTTTCAGGCTTTTCCTCCTGCTTAAGCTGCTGTCACTCTCACTTCCATTATCCAGTCTCCTTGCCTTAAGTTTGATTTTTATCACCAGACTTAAACCCAAACAAGTTATTCTCAACCCAAAACAATGAACTTCATTCTAGACAAACTTTTCTCTTCCTTACTTTGCTTTGACCATATGGCTAGGGACACTTGACCTTGCAAAGGAGGTTTTATTACTATCTTTCATCATTTTATTTTTGCACACTTACAACACAGGTTTTCATACCCTAAAATTCACTCAGTGTGAAAGGGCAAAGAAGATCCAGAAGATTCTTTTGCGGATTTCCCAAAACTTCCTACAGCATGAATTTTTCTACTTGTACACCACTTCCTCATTTCTCCATAACAGAACACAGCTATAAGCAGGTGCTGCAGGCAGAATGCTCTCAAACGTTGCTTTGGTTAATTTACTAGCAACTCACATGAGCCTTTGGCCAGACGTTGGGCATAGGAGCAGATACTCCAGGGCATATTTTTCAGTTTTAGTGTCAGTCTAATTATAATTAATTTTCTTCTATTACATCAATGACAAAATGGAAAGAGAAAGGAATGACACTAGGAGTCAACCCAGACAATCATGGCTCAGGTATAAAATGGTCTAAAGGCAATCCATACATTTTGAGTGCTTTCCCAGGCAATGGAATGACTAGAAGGAAAGTGCTCTGACCAGTAAGAGAATCAGCTTTGCTAATAGCTTTCAATGTAACAGCAGAATATGATTTTATTATTTTCCAGCTCAGAAAGTAGTGTTTATGCCTGAAAAGAGCTATTGCCAGAGATGCAAATAGCTCTCTGAAGTTCATCTAAAAAACATTAAAACTGCTTGAAATTCTTATTTATACACACAGCTGTGATGCAATTACAATGGTTATGCAAAATACAGTAAAAAAATTAGAGTTATAGTAAAAAACATCTACTGGAGTAAATACTCCATCTGTGCAGGATTTCCACACTGTCATTTGTATGAAAAAGACTTTTCCAGACCTCCACCGTTGATCGGAAGTGAGATCCAATTTCTGAGAAAGCAGAGGTTTTTAGAGGTATCATGGTAATTGAATTTTTCTTTTAAAGAAAAATATGCATGGACCACCTCTGTGGTTTGATTTAATATTTTTCATTTATGACTAAACCCTTCCTTTAAGTTCCCTTCTTCCATTTTTGTTGATTTGCATTTGAGTACAGAGAGATTTTCATTTTATTTCTCTAATTGAATAGTATTGATCAGTATGCCTGTGACAGTGACTTAGCCCTCTTTATAAAAACTTTTCACTGCAACAATTTAAGTGTGTCTTCTTTTACATCACTTAAATCAACATCTGATTAAAAAATTGCCTAAATCTCTCGTCAATTAAGATATCTTCCTTTTTTTTTTTTTTTTTTTTTTTTTTTTGTTTTTTTTTTCCTTTTTGGAAT
>JAYDZK010000113.1:72649031-72659599 GCA_034509185.1 Euphonia xanthogaster
TTAAGTGTGTCTTCTTTTATATCACTTAAATCAACATCTGATTAAAAAATTGCCTAAATCTCTCATCAATTAAGATATCTTCCTTTTTTTTTGTTTTGTTTTGTTTTGTTTTAATTCATAGAATTATATAATTTCCTGAGTAGGAAGGGATCCACAAGTATCATCAAGTACAACTCCTGGTCCTTCACAGGAAAGCCCCTTATGTTTTGCATCTGAGGTCATTGTCCAAATACATCTTGAACTCTGTCAGTGGTGTGACCCCTTCCCTGGGGAGCCTGTTCCAGTGCCCAAACACCCTCTGGGTGTAGAACCTATTCCTAATATCCAATGTAAATCGCCGCTTAAACAGCTTCATGCTGTTCCCTTGTGTTGTATCACTGGTCATCACAGAGGACAGATTAATGTCTGCCCCTCCTCTTCTCACAAGGAAGTTGCAGACTGCAATGAAGTCTCCCCTCCATCTCCTCTTCTCCAGGATAAACAGACCAAGTGCCTTCAGTGCCCTCGTACAACTTCCACTCAAGGCCCTTCACCATCATTTGAGCTCTCCTCTGGATGCTTTCTAATAGTTTTATATCCTTCCTTACGCACCACTGAAGGTGAGGCTGCCCCAGTGCAGAGCAGAGAAGGACAATCCCCTTCCTTCCCTGGCTGGTGATGCCCACAGGACAGGATTGGCCCTCCTGGCTGCCAGGGCACTGCTGGCTCAGGTTCAACTTGCCATTGACCCAGACCCCCAGTTGTCTTTCTGCAATACTGCTCCCCAGCCTCTCATTCTCCAGTCTGTGTGGACATTCAGGGATGACTCGTCCCAGGTGCAGAATCTGGCACTTGTTTTTGTTAAACTTCATATGGGTGGTGATTGCCCAGCCCTCTGATTTGTTGAGGTCTCTCTGCAGACCTTTCCCGCCTTTGAGGGAGGTAACAGCACCTTCCAATTTAATGTCATTGGCAAACTTAGTATTCCTTCAAGTCTTATGTCAAAGTTGTTTATGAAGATGCTGAAGAGCACAGGGAGGATGGGGCCCTGTGGAATCCCACAAGTGGCAGGTTGTCAGTCCGATGTCACCTCATTTATTACATTCATTAAAATGAATTACATTCATTGATGTCATGTCATCCCCTTTTGTGCTCAAGCTGTGAGCCAGTTGTTCACATGTCTCATGATGTGTTTATCCACCTGTGTGCTGGACAATTTGTCCAGACAGATACTGTGAGAGGCATTATCAAAAGCTTTGCTGAAATCCAAAAAGATCACATAACTTTGCTTCCCTTGGTCAGCTAGGTGGGCTATTTTCACTAAAAGGAAATTAAATTTGACAAAGAAGACCTTCCCTTCATGAAGCTGTGGTGGCTGTGACTGATCACTGCATTGTCCTTTAGGTGTTTTTCATTAATACCAGTTGATCTTTGGCTACATTAATTTTCTCCCTACAGAGGTGAGCAGCATCACCATATCCCTCCCATGTCACCCAATCTTGTTTCCACTGGACATAAAACTTCTTTTTCTGCCTTAGCTCCAAAAGATCCCTGGTTAGCCAAGCTGGCCCTCTGTCTTAGCTGCTTGGCTTCCAACATTTTGGAATTCCCTGCTGCTGTGCCTTTAGGAGTTGGTGCTTGAAAAATGACCAGCACTGATGGACCCCAGTACCTTCAAAAGCATTTTCCATGGGGTCCTTACTAACTAGTTGCCTGAGCAGTCTGAAGTTTGTTCTCCTCATGTTCAGGGTTGAAGTTTTGTTGGCTCTTTTCCTCCTGTCAGCAGAGCATCTTGGTGCTCTCCTGGTGTTCCCCTTGTTCTAGAAATTCACTTTGCTCTGTGGAATGTGTCTGCACCAGAACTGTTCACTTTGATGAGTGATGGTTATAAGATTACCTTAATTTTTTTTGTGCTCTTATGCCAGTATGCTATTGCAACACTGATAAAGTGTTTCAACTTTAATCTTTTCATGATCACCGCAGAACTGTTATGGGATGGAAGAAGTAGGAAGAAACAAAGGTGTATGAAAAACTTGCACATTTTGCCAGAAGATTTGGCCAATTCAACCAACTTTATTTTGGCTTAGAGTCTTCTCGCAGAAGTGAAAATACATGACAGAACTCTCATGAGCTTCGTGAATATAAATTATTTTCAATATCAGTTAACTAATTCATTCCTGAGTCAGGCTAGAACAAGAGGAGGCAATAAAGCAAGAAGAGAAAACCTTGGAATGAGGTCTGAAAGGGAAGAAGTTTAGATAGGGAACAAGGAAGGGGATTCCAGAATAGAACTTTCATTTTAGTGCACAAGAAGCAGCTCATTCTTGAAAGAAGTATTCCAATAGATCAATTTGATTCCCTGAAAGATAGGTCAGGTAACTTAATCAAGTCATAATCAATCTCTGTTCCCACAGACAAAAAGCAGGTGACTAAGGCTACCTTTCTCTGAAACCAGTCTCAGTGACACAGTTCAAAGGGCAGCAAGAATAGTCTGTTTTGTGTGGTCTTCCTCTTGGTGTGAGACCTTCAGAGCTTTTAGGCTTCAGACTTCAAGCATTCACTGTTTCAGCCGAGTTCAATAGGAATCAGTGTCCTGAACCTGTGTAATCACAATAATACAAAGCAGCATGAATCAAGTTGCCTACAATTATGGAGTATTTGTAACCTAAATTTCCTCTTGTATCCTAACCTATGCCACAGGGATAGGAAGACTTTCTCTTTGGAATGGTACTGCAAAGCAGTTAGTTTGAAATGAGTCATTGCAATCACAGGAAACTCTAACAAAAGAAAATTTAACTGAATTTTTAAACAGGGTACAAGTGGTGTTCAGAAAGCAGCCTAGGGTCATACTTGAATACAGACCAGTTCAAGAAAGGACTCTGTTCTGTGAACAAAAACTGTAGACGCACAGCAAAAAGAAGATCCCATGATCACTGCACTAAATTCTATTATAATGAGCAGACAAATAAGTAAGTTAATTTTGTTGTCTGCACTGGTGTTGCAAAGTCTTGTGAATCTTGAATTTTTGGTAGTGAAATAATTTCCAATTAAAATTATTTTTAGACAATGTGTCATTTTATAAATACTAACACAAGTAGAAATTATTTCATCTATTTTTAAAGAATGTTTTAGTGTTCTTTTTCCAACCTGGTATAACATAAAATAATATATCCCAATATATTTTCACAGTCACTGTGCTATTATTCTCACACAGAAGAGATGGTACATACAAAGTAAATGTTTAATCTCTCCTGGGTGAGAGGTTACTTTCATGGGAAATTCATTTCATAACAATTTCATATCTGTAATACTTAAGAATGATCTTCCAGGATCACACAATGAAACAGAAATCTTATTGGGAAGTGATACTACATATCCCGTTAAGATTTAGGTCAGCTATGTTTTGAAGAACTTCCATCAGGATGTAAAGGTGTCCTCAGTGAATTGAAAAGGGCACAATAATAAAACTAACTGAACTGGAGAATGTGTGCAATATGAAATAATTTCAGTAGGACACAATGGAACATAAATTGAAGGTTAGAAATAGAAGAATTACAATAACTTTCAGGAAAAGAAAAAGGTACCAGATGCATATCACAAATTATCATGTTATGAGAGAAAAACTAGAGAAAAGAGAAAAAGGAAATAGATATTTGAAATGTAACAGAAACCTTTCTGCAAATGACCTTCTTGTGGCCTCTGAAAAATTTTCAGACTGATCTGCTTTTTCTGCTGCTTCATATCAATGAGAAGGCAGTGAGACCCTGCAAAGAATATACAGTACTATTTTGGCATGTAAGATCAAAAGACTACTGATAGCTCACAAGGATTCCAGTTTGGAAATCTCAGATTTATTGGCTTTCAATTCCTCTTATTCTAAAGGGACTGATATTGAACTTCATACAGAAGAAATGGAGAACCATGAAAACAACAGTTTACAACAAGTTTTGTGCACTTTATGCAGGAAGAGAGGTATAAAGCAATATACCTCTCGAGGTACTTCAGCAAGATGTATTCTTTTTATCCTGGTTATTCTATTATTTTCCCACCTTAAATGATGCTCCTCCAAGGCATAAGCAAATTAAATCAAACAGAAAAGGCAATATAATGTTCTGTTCTTGATCAGAGTATTCTAGATTAAGTTTCAAATGACAGCAGTAAACAGAAAATACTTTTACCCAAAATATTTACTTATAAGTCAGAGATCATATTATTTGTTACAGATGAAACCATTCTTCATATGAAACATTTACAGAAATGTTAGAAAAAAATCAAACCCCAAAAAAGATAAAGTCATCTGCATTTCAACATTAGATAAATGCAATTTTTTACCTTCTGTGAGATTCATGTTTACATAGAGCTGATATTTTGTTGTTGAAAACCATTGAGTAGGCAAGTAAACACACTGCTGTATTTCCTCTTCTGTATCATCAGGTCTTCAGACTTAGATTTTATGATTCAAACTATCTTGGAGGCAAGCATGACTGAGATATGTTCCATCATCAAACATGTTATTTAATAAATTAGGGCTCCTAAGTCACAGAGCAGATGATGTATCTATATCTAGAGCAGTGTATCCCAATGTACTGTCATAAAATGCAAGATGTTTTCTCTTACTACCATAGTCAGAGGGATAAAAGGTCAATGCCAATAAAAAAATAATTCATTTTTTTTTAAAGAGGACTTTTTTTTCCATAAAATGCATACCTAGTTTTAAGTAAGTTTTATCCTAGTATCATATCATATCATATCATATCATATCATATCATATCATATCATATCATATCAATCATCATCATGTTAGTATTTCCATACAGTAAGCTCCATAAGATGTATATGTGTCTTTTCCACTAATAGAAATCATCTTAAATGTATGAACAGTATCAGAGTCTACCAGCGAGACTGCCTTTTGCTGGCATTTCAACTTTATGTTGAATTGTGAGTGTATGAGAATAGTATAAACATTTGAATATAATAGAGTAATTTAGGTTGGAAAAGATCCTTGAAATGGAGTTCAACCATAAACTTAGTGGTGCCACTACTAAAACAAATCCCCAAGTGTCAATCTACACATCTTTTATTACCTTGAGGGATGGTGAAACAATCCTTTTCCCGGGCAGCCTGTTCCAGTGCTTAATAACCCTTTCCATATGGAAATATTTCTTATATCTTATCTGAACACCCCCTTGTGCAACTTGAAGCTATTTCCTTTTGTCCATCATTTGTTATCAGAGACAAGAGGCCAATCCCCACCTCAATACAATCTCCTTTCAGGTAGCTGTCGAGAGCAATAATCTGCTGAGATTCCTCTCCTTCAAGCTAAACACCCCTCACTTCCTCAACCGCTTTTCATCAGACTTGTGCTCCAGACCCTTTACCAGCTCCACTGTTCAAGCACTTCAATGTCCTTCTTATTGTGAGGGGTCCAGAACTGGATGCAGGAATCAAGGTATGGTCTTTCCCGTGCTGAGCTCAGGGGAACAATCACTGCCCTGGTCCTGGCCACACTATTGCTGATACAGGTCAGGATGCCATTGGCCTTCTTGGCTAACTGGGAGCACAGCTGGCTCCTGTTCAGCTGTTAAAACCCCAGGTCCTTTTCCACCAAGCAGCTTTTCAGCCACTTTTCCCCTGGCCTGTATCACTGCCTAGGGTTGTTGTCAACTAAATGAAGGATGGGGCACTTGGCATTGTTCAACGTCATGCAATTGGCCTCAGCCCATCAATCCAGCACATGCAGCCTCATCTGCACAGCCTTTCCATTCTCCAGCAGATCAACATTCCCGTCCAATTTGATGTTGTTTCTGTGCCCTCATCCAGATACTTAATAAAGATACAAACAAAACTATACCCCAATAGAGAGCCCTGGGGCACCCCACTTGTATTTGACTGTCAACTGGATTTCGCTCCTTTCACCACCACTTCCAGGGCTCAGCCATCCAATTTTTTATCTAGTGGAAAGTACACCTGTCCAAGCCATGAGCAGCCATCTTCTCTAGGAGAATGGAATGGACAGTGCTGTCCAGGTTACCACAGCTTTGCCGTCATAGAATCATCAGGCATGGGAAAGAACTCTAAGGTTGAGTAGAACCCTCAACCTAACACTTTCAGGTCCACCACTAAATAATTTACCAAAGCACCACATCTACAAGATTTCTGAACTATTTCAGGGATGGTGATGCCATCACTTCCCTGTGAAGCCTGTTCAATTGCTGATCACCTTGTCATCCACACTAAGTTGCTCAAATAAAATAATTTATCAGGCTTATCAGTTCCACAGTTTTACGCTAGCACAACACCAGTTTTTAGACATGGGGTTTTTGGTGTACTCCATACAGTAAATTTTTTTGGTGTACTCCATACAGAATTGTTTCAACTTACACTGTCCAAAACCACCTTGTCCATGGCTGCTATACAATTGAAGGAAATATCTTCAGTTTGAAAAAATTCTCATATCTTTAGCTAAATAAATTTTGCAAGTCTGATGATTTGGGGTTTAAAAATTACTTTATAGGAATACATTTATTGGATTACTATTTTCAGAGTAAACTTTTTCAAATAAAGGTTATTTCATCAAAACACTCCTAATCCATAGCTCATTCTCATAGAAGGATCTTAATATAGTACCATTAAAAATTTAATACGCAGTAGAGTTGTACATATAGAGAATTAGTCCCAAAATAGATTTTGTAGTGTATCTGATGCATTTTGAAGAAATCTTCTTCTTCTCCTTTTCTGTAATGACCCCATGACAGGTATGCCAGGGAAAATGTTACTTACAGATAAAACTCCTGTAATTTAAATACATGCTTGTACAAGAAGTACTTTTTACTCCTTTTTATGTAGAAACTACTCATATATATATATTTATATATAGATAAATCTATTTTTTCGGTCTAATTTGTAAAAAAAGTTCTAAGAGGCCAAGGCAATATTAATTAGGAAACTGAAAAAAAGAAAGATATTCCCTTGTGGTTAAAATCCCTGATTAAACTGTTACTGCAAACACCAAGAATAATTTTCCTTTTCAGTGTTTCATATCAGCAGGGTTCATTACATGCTGAGTTTGTGGACTCTTAGTAAGTAAGCAAAATACATGAATTAGAACTCTTCGATTTGCTTTCAAGCCATGTAATGTAGAAATACATTAAATAAATTCTTTAAAACTACTTCCAGTCTCAAAACTGTAGCATTTTCTAAAAACTGCAAGATATATTCCTACATGAAAAGGAATTCACCTTCTGGTTAAAAAGAGTTCCAAAAAATAAACAACTTTCCTACAGGTGGTTGATCTGAAAATTGTCTTTCCCCGTCTTCCATAGTCCAGACGGAGAGGATAATTATGGCTGTTGAGACTGGAATGCTGGTATCGTCATGTTTGCCACTGTTTTCTGCTTCAGTCAACTTTTTTATACTACTGCTTTTGGCAGGGGTGGATATGAGGAATTCAGCTTCTTCCACTTGGTAACTAGAGAATAGCAGGGAAAGATCTGGAGTTCTCCTTTCAAAAGCCCACAGTGAGTAGAAGTTGCTTATGCAGTATGCACTCTGTATACTAAAGGAGAATGGCCAGCCAAAGAGGAAGTCTATTTACTGTCAGCAGTCCAGGCAATGCTCACTCCAGTCTTATCTCTGAAGAGATGAAAAACATCATCACTTCCTGATTCCCTGGAAAAAATAAACGTGTAGAGTTGTTCTCAGATCCCTGTCTTTCAACTTTGTCTTGAGTACTCACTGTTGGCTATTACAGCCCTGAGTCGTGCAAAATAGTTGTGGAGTCCTTTTTGTCTCTACCGCAACAGCAGTGTTTCCCAGATGATCCATCATTTCACAGCTGACTACAGGTTTGGTGGGATTTAGGCCAGAGCTGGACTCAGTCTCGCGAAGAGTCCCACACTTTATCTTACCATCTGAAACAATTGGTAGCACTTTTGCTAAATGAATACCAAACCAACCAAAAGCCAAAATTTTGTCTAGTACTTGTCTTCTTGCACATAATAACATCAATTCTACTACTGCAGTACATGCCTTTTTTTTTTTTTTTTTTTAAGTTAAACTTCAATACAATCTGCTTTTACATCTCACTTCAATATCCTCATTAGTAGAGGCAGTACTAAGCTTTATACTGGTAATGATTACATTCAGCATCAACATAAGATGCTAGAATATCTACTCAAAGTGCTTTATTGCCTATATAGAGTTATATTGCATCCTAAAAACCAGAATTCATATCCCAGATACAGAAAGGCACACAAAGAGCTAAATGGCCAAATAGCTAAAAATTGTGACACTAATGATTTTGTTTGTTCTCAACAATTTAGAGGATCCTGAAAGCTGTGTCTCAGTTACAGCTGAGTTACATATCACTTTATGCACTTCGAGGTCCCAAGATATCACTCAACCCATAAAAAAAAGCTGCCTTCTGTGACAGGAGACTCCACCAAACATGAAACATCATAGATGTTTCTGAGGGTCTATTCCCTCAGAAGCAGGAAAAATAGGCACTTTCAAAATTCTTGTATAGCACTTCAGTGAAGAAAAGAAAGCCAGAATACAATGGCTCTCATTTTTCTAAATGCCATGGTTTTAGGAACATCCCATATTGCGTATCTATAGAGCCGGCCATTTTCACTAAGTGCAAATTTCATTGCTTACAAGCACCAAAATAATGGATGGCAAGACCAATTTTTTCCCCTCATAACATATTCCAGTTCACAATCCCCTGCAGAATAATTTACGTTGCCATTTAGACTCAAAGGTCATTTTAAAGCTACATTTTGCATCTGGTGGTTTAGTTCCTTACAGAAAAATCTAATGAAGTTGTCTTAAATGTCAATTTATGGTGGTCCCTCCGTTGGTTTTAGTATCTGGCCTTCAGAATAATACGATGTTATTTTTAATCACTATATTAGCCTTTGCTTCAGTCAGTTTTCACTTCATTGAATCTGATTGGAAAGCAAAATTAAGATATATTTGAATAGAAGGTCTACCTTAAAATAAAAATCAACAAACCAAACACCAAAAAACCCCACATTAGCTTTATCCATTTTACAATGGAAGTGGATAAATTTTAAAGAGTTTGAGAGAGAAGAAGACCACTTCAATAGTGAGTACTCTGGGGCATTAATCTTGGGCAGCTGCCAGACAGCTACCCAGCTGCTCTGTCACTACTCTTCCTCAACAGGATAGGAGGACACAATAACAATACAAGACTCATGAACTGAGACAAAAACAAGGAGACTCCTTACTAAATACTATCACTGGCAAAACAGACTTCACTTGGGGAAAATTTGGGTTCCTGTAATTTAAATTAAGGTTGCTTTAAGAATCAAAGGCAAAATCTAAAACACTTTCCCTTATCATATTCCCTTCTTCTGAGGCTCAGATTAACTGCTTCATTCCTGATTCCTCTAACTCTTCCCCCCAGTCTGCATTTAGCTTAATACATATTTAAGCATATAATAATGGACAACACAAAATAAATCAATTTCTACAAGAATTGAAGACTAACTTGAGTTCTGAATCAGTCCAGTATTTTACTTCCAGGAAAATTTAATCATCGCAAAAGTCCAGTTAAAATAGTATTCTGAAAGTAGCAGATAGAGGGCAAAAAGGACAATAGTTAATTATTCTAATTTCTGCTTTGACATTAAATTAACACAGTATTAATATCAGAGCCTCCTGAGTCCTTATTAAGTTAGCTTAAGTCAAACACTCCACTTTTTTCTTCAACATTGTAATGCCATTTGTATTTCTTATATTTTCACAGCTCTTACTACTGTTACTTTCTAAATTTAAACATAAAATGATACAGACCTTTGAAGATTTACTGTTTAATGGCTTAACACTCTTCTAAAAGTGACATAAGTAGCAGAAATAAAGAACTTTGAAAATGGAGCAAATTCTTTCAGATGGATTGATATTACCCTAAGCAGACAAGCAAATATTTTGAGCATTCTAGTAGTGCATTACTTCATTCTGACGTTACATACACCAAAACATATATTAACTACTTTATATTAACTACTCTATCTCTGAAACCTGCTTCTGGTTTCTTTTATTGAAAAAAGTATTTTCATTGGTACCATGGTCCCAGCCGAACATTTAGACAGCAGGTTACTAAGTTTGTGTCTTGGTTTTGGCTGGGATAGACTAAATTTTTTTTCCTAGTAGCTGGTATAGTGTTGTGTTTTGGATTTCGGATGAAAAGAATGTTAACAACAAACTGATGTTTTAGCTGCTGTTGAGCAGTGGTTATATGAAGCCAAGGACTTCTCAGTTTCTCATAGTGCACTGCCAGCAAGTAAATTGGAGGTGCGAAAAAAAACTGAGAGGAGACATGTCTTTGTTTGGAAAGACAGGCGTCTGCTAAGGAAGGCAGGAGCTTCCCCTGAAACAGAGAATGTAAACCCCCTCCCTCCAAATTGCTATACATTTTAAATTAAGGGGTTCACAGGCAAAAATATGGGAGAAGGAATAACAGTTCGTTATTAGGGAAGAAAATAAAAAGACAAAATAAACAATGCAGTAAACTAAAACAACACTGACAGAGTCAGAACACAACCTGACACCCTGTTGGTCAGGGTGTT
>JAYDZK010000113.1:72663791-72677281 GCA_034509185.1 Euphonia xanthogaster
TATCTGGCCAAATAGATGCATAGAAATCTGAAAACTTACTGAAAATTGCTCTGGAGCAACAAAAAGATTAGTTGTGGGCAAGAAAAGAGATTCAACATGCAAATCCACAGAACCATGAAGCACAGAAAAATTAAGTTACATAAACTTGATGTAGGTTAGAAAAACAAATAATAAGTATTGTAAATAGGCCACCCTTAAGCACAATAATGGTCTGTGCTGTTAAACTCATAACCTAAGGGCCACACCTAATCTTTATGTGCATTGAGATTTATGTCAGGAAGGTAAATTCTAATTGCTGCTACACTAACCCAGGCTTGATTACTTATTTTGTTGTAAAAAGAGGAGGAGGAGGCATGTCACAATGTACCTTTATTTATACTTAAGCAACTCCCAACAGAAGATCTTACTGATATAACAAAATGGAATATAAATTATGTATACGTTTGTGTGTAGCAAACATAACACAACTCGCCTGTTCAGAATCTGGTTTGGACTGAAGAAATAAAAAGGAGAAATTGCTTTGGTGTTTAATGAAATCTGTGGTATATATACAGACAGTCTTTCCAATGTAATTACTGAGGTATGAAACATTGACTTGGTATGTGCTCATGCATTCTTTGATTACAGTAAAGCACTTTTAAGACTTATGTCTGTGTCACGTGTGTTGAACTACAGCCAGTGAATCTCCATTTAGCTTGCCACTTCAGTCATTGGGAAAGAGAATTGGAACAGACAAAAAGAATTAACTAAGGGATTGACTGTGTGAAAGGCTACAAATAAGATGTGCAGACCTCTGATGTTATCTTGAAGAAGAGTTGTTCCTGTCCTGGACCTATAGGGCTTCTTACAGCACTTTGTAGTGCCCTACAGCCAGTAGCATCCACTGAGAACCTTTAAAGTCACAAGAGACTTGTTAGTGTCTCACATTCCCATTCTCACAGTATTGAGGAAAGGAATTTGAATGGATAACACTGATATCCTCTGTTGCTATGTCCTCGACTCTGGGGATGTTTTGCTGATTAATGCTCAATTCAAATAATATTTGAGTTGAACATAAATAGAGGAATTTATATATATATATAATTTGAAAATTGCTTTGGGACCTAAGAGAGAGTAACTCATACTGTGTCTGCATCAGAATTTTCAAATTAAAGTCTTTGAGGTAACTAGCTTTTTAATCTTATTATTACAATAATTATTTTTACTTAAATAGTATGATATGCACTTCCACAAACTAGAGAATTAGTAATAAATTCTTCTGAAACAATGAAGAAAGTTCATTCTTTCATGTGGTTTTTCATGATGCTGTTAATAACTGGATTACAAAATAGTGATGTTTCTTGTATTATAGACACACATACTATGCTATTAGGTACTGTTTTTCAGAAAAATATGAGAAGGAATTACAGGTTTCCAATAGCTCTAAAGCCATGATAATGGAAGACATCAATGAAAAAGATAAAGGCATAAAGATATTCTGCAAGACAGGGAAATCCCTTTGGAAAACTCTACTGTATAGAATACAAAGCTTTTCAAAGAAAAAGTGTTTATGAGAGACAGTAAGAATAGTGAAAAATTCTGTTCATCTGAGCTAAGAGATGCCAGCAATTACTTTCAAGGGAAAAAACAGGACAAACACAGAAGAGAGAAGTGATGTGTTACCACCCAAAGCAAAGGATTGTATGCATTAGATCTTCAAATGTCACTCATTTTCAGACTGTAAGTAGATAAATTAATTACAACATACATTTATCTCTAGTATTCAAACTTTAAACAAAGTTTCTTGCTTTGCTAGCAAGTATGTGAAATAAAATGCACCATGAAGAAGTTCTAAGATACCCAGCTGTAAAAGCAGACAAGAGTTATCTGCAGTAAGCCAGGAAGGCACTTCATGAAGACAGTTTTTCTTCTTAAAGAAGACCAGGACACTGAAAATTACAGTTCCCTTTACTTTTGTTTATTCTTGCCTTCTTCCTCTTTTACCATAAGAACTGCAATTATTTTCAGCATGTTGCTTTTTCTTACTGGAGAAAGCACAAAGAATTGAAGGAAGAACACTTCTTTTCCCTGCAGGAAATACAAAAACCTAAAGTAACACTGTTGTAATCTTGGCCCAGTTGAAGTTCAGAGACCAGTAATGGATTGATGTTTCTGTAAGATTGTGCAATTTCCCATTCAAAGGTTTGTAAAATGCAGTGGATAAAGGACAGTTTCAAATCCCTGGTGTTTACCAGGCTCCTCCAGTTGTGTTCTTCCAGCTTTCCTTTGAAAAAATAACAAAGACCAGACCTTCTCTCAGTCTATGCTCCTGAAATAGCATTGGGAAGAGCTCCCCTTACATTCTTGCAACCCTAGCAGCTTTCAAACATGCATCTCAGCTCTGCCTTCTGGTGAGATCAAGCTTTCCTCCTTTAAAAGGCTAAGCAGAGTTAAAACACTACTGAGTCAGTAGTGAACAAAGGTGACATTACAGAATCATCTCAGACAGTAAATCACCTTGCCCACTGTGCCACAACGATGCTAATTAAACACAAAGCAGTCAGTCCAGCCCATATTTCAGCTGAAGAATTGCCACTGAGGACAATATTACACCAGCAATGAACTTGACCTAATGTCCTTGGAAAGATCACTTCAGAGTGACATTTCTGAAAAGAAAAATGGCATAGCTACAACGGTGTGACACAGAGGAAGGAAGAGGGCAGTAGTTCAAACGTTTTCATATGGACAAAAATCACTGATTATATCCTGGAGATTCCTGCCTCTTTTAAAATTCAAATTAAGCACAAATCTCATCCCTTGCTTCTCATATTGGCACTTGGTTTGTTTAAAAATATTCTATAGCTAGGGAGATTAGAAAAAGAAAATCCTTTTCCCTCACCCAATCTCACAAAAATCAGTATTGTTGAAGCAGAGGAAATAATATGGCCTTCCATATAACATTTGCAATAGAATTTAAGGTTTGGCTTGCCAGTGAGTTTTCAAAAAATTCACGAATTTCTCAGAAAAGTATGCATCTTCTGATAAAATGTAAAAGAGGGGGACAGAGGCAAAATCATTGTTATCAGTGTCAGCTCTGTGAAGATACTTCATAAGGGTCACAAAGACAATCAGGGGGCTGGAACACCTCTCCTTTGAGGAAAGGGTGAGAGTGTTGTGTTGTTCAGCCTGGAGAAGAGGAGGCTCTGGGGACACCTTACAGCAGCCTTAAAGGTGACTTATAAAAAAGATGGAGACAAACTTTTCAGTGGGGCCTGTTGCATTAGGTCAAAGGGTAAAGGTTTTAAACTGAAGAAGGGTCAGTTTAGGTCAGATACAAGGAAGAAGTTTTTTAAAGTGATGGTGGTAAAACACTGGAATGGATTATCCAGGGAGAAGGTAGATATCCCATTCCCCAAAACACTCAAGGAGCTCTGAGCAATCTGGTTTCATTGAAGATGTTCTTGCTTAGTGCGGGAGGGTTGAACTGGATTTTTTTCTATGCTACATAAAAGTAGAATAGACACTCAGGTAGAGTGTCTGAGAGAACTTTTCCTCCCCACATTTTTTCTCTGATTTTTTTTTTTTCAGGGAGGGTTGTGGCAGGGTGGGAAGAGAAATGAAGTTTAAAAAATTCTGGTTTAAACAGAGACTCACAACAACTCTGAATGTAACAACACCAGTGTCCACTAGGCAAGGAACCATGGCTGGATGAATTTCAGGGGAGGCAGGCAGCTTCTACAAATTCTTTTCTATTTTCATAGGTTGAACAAATTTCTAGTATGAAAAGGAAAAGGGACAATTTTTGTTGAAAAAATAAAATAAATTTTTAATTTTTTTGTTTTACATTTGGAAAATATCAAAATGTTGAAGGCATGATGTCAAGAGACTGAGGAAAATGCTTATGGAAACAATGAACATTTTCCTGCCTCACATTCCACTTGCCAAAACAAATGAACTGAAAATTCAGACCAAACATCTCACTCCACTTCTCCTTTGATTTTCGAGAAGCCAAAACAAGACGTCCTATCCTCTCTTCTATTAATATTTTTTCTGGTACTCTTGCATTCTCTTGAGTCTAATGCAAACAAATCTGATGATTCAGTTTTCTGTCTTTTTTTTCCCCCCAGGTTTCTGGTACCTGCATCTTCTGTTATCCATGTGTCGTATAGTTTGCAAGCTCCCTTGTTCTGCTAGTGTCCAATCTCTTGACTTACTGTTATTCAGATTTTTGTTTCTTCAGAACACTTGAGGAGATGCACTGGATTGGCTACACCAAAGACTGCTATCAAGTGGGTATTTTTTATTAATTTATGGCCAAGCTGCATAAAGATATTGCTGGAACCTTGCTAACAAAATCTGCTGCTTCACTAAGCATTTTTAAAACAGCCAGTCATCAAGGTAGCTGAGCACACAAACACATTTATACTTTAAAACATTTATCTAAAGTGAAGTACGTGCAAATATCTTTTATACTTACTTCATAGTTGATCATGAAAAAAAGCTTCAAAGCGAAGTAAAATAGGTCAAAGAAGGCTACAGCTGAAGAAAAAAAGACTGTATTTTGGGTAGAAAGCCTTTTCTCTGTTGACTGAATGCATATGTTTTAACTACAGCTGTAGCTAGCTCAGAAATGCTTTTGCAAGTGTACAGCATACCGTATGTAGGGCTGATGATAGACAGATTAGCACACTGTCAAGATTGAAGATGAGAGATACTCTTTCACAGAGTGACAGAAAAAGGATTACCATACAGGAGGCAGCTAATGTCTCCTAATGAGCATAGAAGATTTGGAAAAACCCTTGAGCTGTGTGACTCATTGAAATAGCAGCTTACTATCTAACAGGAAGAAAAGTAGAAAAGGAACTGAAAATGTTTTTGGTGTTTCATTTTCAAATCAAGAAAATAAATAGATTTATTTTAGAAAAAGAAAAAAGAATATACAGTTTCATGTAATCATTTTCTGTTTAGATTTGGTTTTATATTGCTTACAAAATGGAAAGACATCAGAAAAAAAAGCCAATGGGAACAATTAATTTAAAGAAAATTAAACAAATAATTTAAAGGAAACAATTAAAGGAAATATTAATTTAAAAAAACCTGTTTAGCCTTTTCAATCTAGAGGTAAAAAGGAGATGAAGAGCACAAAATCTTATGACAATTAAATTGAAAAAGATTTCTGTGATATTCAACAGTTTTTTGTTAAGGTTTTTTATTTTATGGCAGACTAAGCTGAACCTTAAAATGTAGACTGCTCAGGAGACAGAGAAAATACTCTGCAAAGCAAATTCTGTGTCAGTTCTTTTATCAAAACTTCACTGTGATCAATGGAAAGCTAACTGAGAGTTTGAGAGGCTTTAGCTTACAGTCCTGATAGCAGCTGCATAGGAAATGTAGTAAGAGACTACCTGAGGAGTGTCAAAAGTTATAATTGGGGGACAGCAGATATTTTCTTATTATTATCTCTTGTTTTCTTTAACTGCCAATGATGGAGTAAGAATATTCATATGGAATAAGGCCTGAGATCCCTCTCTTCTGCAGCTAAATGAGATTCAAAATGCCTGCAATCAACACTTTCTTATTATCTTTTGAATTTAAAATGATCATTTATAAAGATCATTTATAAAGATTATTCTGAAGTAAAAAAGCACAAGAGTTTTTATTTTTACTTTCTAGGGGTATGTAATGTATGAGGCCACTTATGTTAAGCCAGTGTAATGCTATAGCAGCAGCTTCTGTCTAAGCTATCCCAGTGTTAAAAAGAGAAGTCACTCCTTTTGTGAAATTTGCTACTACATTTGCCCAGTCTTGTAATGTCCAACGTCTCACGGAATTGAGTTTTCTTTCTCCAAAGCTAGGCTGATTTTAGCTGAGTTTCTCCCCTGTCAACTGATTCATTTGGTCATTTCAATGAGTGAAGAAAAGCCTAGGCAAAAATATTAAGAGAAATACCAGGGTGAGAAAGCAACTGTCTGCTATCTATGCTTAGCACACGCTAGGATGCCATGCCAATATATATTTCAACAAGCAGCAAGTATTCCTTACTAGGATATCATGAAAATGTGCAGAGTTCTGCAGCTACTTTGACTGTATTATATCACATACCTATCCATCCCAGTGGCACATAATCTTGAAATGAAAAAGCTCCACAAGAAGTATTTGAGTTTGAACAATTTTTGTGCAAAATAAGCTGGAAGAGCATAACCATGTTTTCATTATTATTGAGAGGGTGCTATTTATATTGTATACTTTTCAGTGCAAAGGCAACTGTATTTTGCCTGCATACTGCCATCTGCAACACCTCCATTTCAGATAGTCAATATCAGCAATTCACAGGTGTGCAAGTAAGCTGGCAAAATACACTTCCATCATTGTCAAGTCCTAGTGCTATAGGAGTTTATGCTGCATAGTGAAGATTTCATGGCAGAAACTTTCATTTCAACTGCTAATATCATTTTGGTTTTAAAATTATATTTTCTCTCCAGAAATTCTGTTTCATTGTACCGGTTTCCCCTTTCTTAGATACTGTTCTCTATTACTTACTCTTGCTGGCACAAGATCCTATACAGCACTGAATCTTTCTATTCAGTGCCCTACTATTTTATTTTTTTTCCTTCATCAGTCCATCCCTCTAAGTAACATATTCCAGCCTGTAAAAGTATCCAGTTAAATCTCAAAGCAAGGCTTAGGCAACACAAATTGTGTGGAGAGGTTCCCTGTAGCCCTTTAAAATACCTGCCATATGTTGTCAATTAAGAAGAAATGTCAGGCAGATATCTTCTTAATGCAGTTCCCTTTGTTCATAAGCTGAATAGATATCACATGGGGCACTGGTTTGCTGTTTTTGTTCTTGTTTTTTTTTTCTGTTTAGTTACCATGTAAAGGGTGGTTCCAGTAATTAGCAAAGATGCAACAATGGAGTGTGTGTAAAAAGAAGGGGATGATGTCACAGCAGGTTCCCAGTTGGGACCATCAAACATAGCAGGCTCTGCCCCTCGTCAGAGTATGTATCACAGAAAAAACATGAAGATATAAAGGCTGCTGATTTGGAAACAGGGGCAATGTAAAACTAGTTTGAAAAGCTGTGCTTTGTATAGAAGCATTACCAAAGAAGCATTTCTCTGTCTTGAAATGGAAGATTTCAAAATTTTGTAATATTTAATAAGTTCTTCACAAGTTCTTTATAAAATCACCATGAAAAACATCTCTCTGTGAGCATAAAATAATTTTTAAAAATTAAGTGTGAGAAAAGCAATAAAATCCCTTTCTTTCCCAGAAGGAGTAATAAAGAAGCATTTTTTGTGAAAAATATTTATCTTTCCTACCAAGAACGTGTGCTTACTTATACACCTAATCAACTAGATAATTGAACTAATTTTCTGACAACCAGTCATGAAATTCTACTGAACTTAAATAATTAACTAAAGAAAATACATAAGATGTCTTTGATTTCAGTGTTCCAACTTCGATCTTTTCTGATTTGGGGGAGAATCTAGTTTTTAGGTTTAGATGGAAACCAAATGTTCCCTAGTAAAAGAAACAATCATGATGTTCTCCAGTAAAAGAAACAACCATTTTCTCATGCAGAATAAGGAACATATTGCAGAGAGTTGGAGGCAAAGAAATGTCCCAGTTTTTACTTATTATCTAGCCCTTCACCCCATAAAGTGCAACTTTCTGTTATTTCAGCCTTCTGTTTAATTATCCTTGCTGTAGCTCATAAAATAAGGAGGAGTAACAACGTCACTTGAGGTCAGATATTTTGATTATTACTTGCAAACTGTGCCACATTAAGTGGACAGAATACTGGAAAAAATTGAAGGTAATAATGCAAGTCTGTTTAAATTTGACACAGGGGAGATACATCCCGTACAAAAATTATTTTGGATTTCCTATTGAACAGAAAAGGAAAACATTAACAGCTGAAATTTGGTTATCACCGAACTTTTTTCCCCCTACAGAAAGGTTACTCTATTTTCATTATTTTCTGTGTAATTTGTTTAAACTGTGTATTTGTCAGCACTCTGTGTTCAATTCATTGGTCTTTTCTGTGTGGTTTCCCTTAATAAAATGACATTTCATTCATTTTTCAATTCAATGAAAATGATCCTACTTGCAAATGGCATATTTAATTTGATAGTTTAGTCTCAATTTCAGATTTTTTTCAGATTTTTTAATATTTCTTTTTTTATTCTCACTTGGTTATATCTTTGGTAGATTGTAATAGATTGTTGTGAAATGTATTTTTTATGCACTTTTCTTAACTAAAAAAAAAATTTTTGTTATTCTACTTCATTTTTTGTGCATCATGTGAGTTTTTCACTGTTATTGATATTGGAAATAAGAAAAAAATTATGTTCCATATTGTATGTACTGTTTTGTGAATTTGGATTTCTCATATCAATAATTATTGAATATGTATGTTTCTAAGAGGTGACTGGCTTAGAATCAATTTCTGTATTTCCAGCGAGCTAAAACCTCAAACCTATTGTCTTCAGTTATTGATCATGTGCATAGGGGAGCAGAGCAGAACACTTTGAGTTTTCCCACTCAGATGAGTAGTGCTCATCAGCATTTCAGAGAACTATTCCAGGAACTCTTTCTGGATATAGGCCAATATAATTTACATGTCATTAAAATCAACAAGGTGATGTCAGAGTTGCAAACACTGTCCTTTAGAAGATCTAGGCATCAGATGCCTGGCAATTAGGGTGTTTACCCAAATGGGACAAAATTTCATGAAAGATATTTCTTTCCTCTACAAATATGAGTCACAAATGTACAGAATATTTGTCATGGCTCTTTGTGAAATGAAGTTTTCTTCCTTACTACTTGTTACAAGCTCACAGCTGTCCGTAGCAGAACTGAGTCCTGGAGCATTAAAGACAGAGCTGGAAATCCAGCGCTGCAGTTTCCTCACCCTCGTAGACATGGCTGAGTCTAGCAATACATGTAAATAGCTTTCCATATGTAGAGCCATATGTAAACTTCTCTACAAACAAGGATAATAAAAACAATGGAGAGTGGGGAACCTTTAAAATTATTAAAGCATTCAATTGGTAGGTATGCAGAAAGTGCATACAATTTTAACCATAACTTGATTTTTTATTGATGTCACTCTGGGCAGCATTCACAGAAACCTGAAGTAGAATTAAATCTAAAATGAAGAATTTATTTTATTTCAGTCAAAATGATAGCTATGCAACCAAGCTACAGATTTTAGTTGTATGTTTTTTGCAAATTATGCAATATTCATCACTTCTTCAAAGGTTGTACATGGCTTAGAAAATATTTTTAAATAAATTATACATCCTCTTCCTAACTGCATATTTGATACCTCTTTACCATATGCATTTCCACTAAGCATTGTCATTATTATTGTTCATTTCATTTTAGCTGAGACTGCATGATTTTCTGTTGTAGAGGTGATAGTAAGAATTTTATAACCATTTGCTTTTATACCAATGAAAGTCATTGCTGCATGCAAATCATGCTCCTGTTTTCTATTCCATGTGTCCCTTCTTAAAATACTGGCAAAAGAAAAGAAAATAAAACTAAAGTGGTTTGCAGAAAATATCATATTTCACAAACTAAAAGGAAAAATGTGGCATTAATTTCTACTAATGAATAATGGGGGAGGGGAATTAAAAACAAAACAAAACTAAACAATAGAAAAATTGTATTGGGTTTGTATGGCCAGGTTTTGGTAGTGGTGGGGATACAGGGATGGCTTCTGTGAGAAACTGCCAGAAGATTCCACCATGTGCAGCAAAGCCAATGCCAAGGCCTACAGCTGGCCAAGGCTGAGCCCATCAGAGAGAGTGGTAATGCCTCTGTGATAACACATTCAAGAAGAAAGAAAAAAAGAAGAAGTTATTGTGCAGTTGTAATTGCAGACAGAGAAGAAGGAATATGTGAGCAAAACAGCCCTGCACACACCAGGTCAGTGCAGAAGGATGGGAGGAGGTGCTCCAGGTGCCAGAGCTGAGATTCCCCTGCAGGCTGTGGTGCAGACCATGGTGAAGCAGCTGTGCCCCTGCAGCCCTCGGAGGTCCATGGGGATGCAGAGATCCACCTGCAGCCCCTGGAGGAGACCCACACTGAGAGGAGGCTGTGACCCTGTGGGAGGCCTGTGCTGGAGCAGGGTCCTGGAAGGAACCTGCAGACTCATGGAGAGAGGAGCCCCACTGGAGCAGGTCTCCTGGTAGGACTTGTGACCCCATGGGGGACTGTGCTGGAGCAGACTGTGCCCAAAGGACCCCATGGAAGAGTGACCCACACCACAACAGTTTGTGGAGAGCAAATGGGATCAACTCACGTTGCAATTCATGGAGAACTACTTCCCATGGAAGGGACCCCACCCTGGAGCTGGAGAAGGACTCCTCTCCTTGAGCAGTGTCAGGAACAATGTGTGATGCAATGACCATAACCCCCATTCTCTGTCTCACTGTGCCAAAATTGATGCTGTCTTTTTTTTTTTTTTTTTTTCCCCCCCCACCATTTCGTGCACCTGTTCTCTTTGGAACTGAATTATATGAGGAATCAGGAATATCAGTGTAGAGGTTTGCCATAATTCAGTTATGCTATATTAGCTGTTCATGATATTATTCTGGATTATATCATTAGTATAAGTCTGCACATTAAAATATATTATGAAACATAAACCAAAAACATTAAACCTTTTTATTAATCCACAATTTATATATTTGATTTTGTTTTGTTTGCTAGCAATGATTTAGACGTAAGTATTGATATTTTTGTTCTTACCAGGCAGTTGAGGACACAAAATGTAGCACAGCAAACCTAGAACCTCAGTTTCTTGAAGTCCTGAGGAGTGAGTAACATGAAGAAAAAGAATAATTTAAAGAATATTCTTTATTTCATAGATTTAGTGCTTCGAAATTTTGAAAGTCAGGTCTCTTCAGCAATCAAGCCCCACTGCAATGGAGTTCTTAAAGTGTGTGAGTGCCTGCTGCTTAGCATATAAAAGAAACAGGCAATATGCTAGTGAAGTTACTGATACAGGTACAGAAAAAAATGCTTAAAATACAGAGAAGAAATTCTAGAACAGCTTTAAAGTTTACATGTACAAACTGGCAGCTCATGGGAGAGGCCAGTCATGCTCAGAGGCAAACTAAGGTCTGGAGGATAACCATGGCCAAGAGAGATGGTACTTCTATGAGCCGGCAAAAGTACAGAAAAAAAACTTGCTCAAAAGGAAAAAAATTGGAATATATCATTATGGGACATTGTAAGGGAAGGAAAAATTTTGAAAAAAAACATCAACCAAATGTTCACCAAAAAGTGAACGCATTCCAAATTGTTAGTGACCCACTGATAGAGTCATGGATAGTCTTGCAAATTTGCTGTTGAAAAAACAAATCCAAGTTTTCTCCTTTAAATCTAATATCTGTGTGAGCTGATGTGGCTCACAGATAAGCCTTTAATTTTTGTTCTGTATTAATATAGGAAAACATTCTATTAAGTCCAAAAGTTCAGTTAAATCTGAAAAAAACATACTATTGTCTGAGAATGAAGTAGAAGTATAAAATCCTGGAGAATGTATTAGTGAAGGAAGTGGGAAAAATGAATGTCTTTCTTTTAATGTTCTTTTCTTCTGACTTAATTTATTTCACTTTATGAAATTATATTTTTAGCTGCAGATTAATTTAATTTGCAGACATATTTAATAGGTAAGTGAGTTTCAAAATTAATTTCAATTTTTACACTGACTTGAAATTCAGTTCCTTTATTTCTGATGCGTGAGTATGAGTTGAAAGGTGCTGGATAACAGAGGACATTTAATTTTCCTACAAAATATTAATCCTTCGATACTGAGCACTTCAAACTTCAGAATCTGGAAGGCATCCCAAATTACCTGAATGGTGCATTTCAGGTTTTTTATTGTAGCAAGGGGGAAGAACAGACAGCAGAGTAGTAAAAAAAAAGATGAAAGCATCTTATGGAAATTGCTGAGGGCTGTGAACACAAACCCTAGCTTGAAACCAGATCACTGACCAAGAAAAGAAAGAAAACAGAAAAAGGACAGAGTTCATCGGTAAACCATTCTGACATGATAAGAAAAAAAAAAAAAAGTAATTTAGATATAAAATGAAATACTATATTACAAATTCCTTGACCAGGATTCCATAAAGGGAGTTTTGTGCTATGGAACAACAGCTCCTTTATTCAAATCACTTCCCCTGAGACCTGTAGCACCTTCTAACACCTACTTATCCCTGCAGATGTGCTGCCTCGAAGTAGTAGACACTGACAGTGGTCATCTCCCCTCCATTCTGCTGCATTCCTGCACTCTCTTTGGGTGCTCTTCTGTGGTGGCACAAAGCTCCAACCACACATCTAATCACACTCTCACTTTCGGATAGCTGAATTCTGCTCTCTGTGCATGGTGCTCTGCGAGACGCAGGTTCTCCTTTGTTGGACACTGTTCTCTGCTTGTCCTATTCAGCTGTCTCCCAGATACCCCTGGAGATGTTCTGGGAATCTGATGAACTAGAATTCCCTGAGTGCTGTCTTATGAGGGAGGGTAGGATGTTCACCCAGGAGACTGAAGATGCATCAGATTGGAATATAACATGTCTCTAGAGAGACACATGACAGGGAAAACTGCAAAACAACACAATCCTTCTCCTTTCTGCTGCACCTCAACAAGAGGGACCAACTCCCAAAACACTCTGAAAGACCAGCTGTAGCTTTGACTCTTGCCTACAGCACTGTGCAACCTATGTGCTTGACCATGTCATCTTGGAAAGGGAGCTTGATCCCGAAGAATGTCTCTGGCTCATGGAAATGTTAAATGAGCCAGCACCTCTTGTAAGTTATCACATTTATTCTGTGAAGTCACCTTTAACACACATTATAGACCTAGCATCTGACAAGAACAATATAATTGGTTTATCTGTCTCCCCCCAGCATTTCAATGATCCTAACTCACCACTGCAGAATTTGCAAAAGTCTTCTTCACTAATTGCAGGTGGAAAACACTGTGGAAAGAATGAGATAGTGGTGTTGTCTGCTGGTCTTTCAGCGGAGGGAAGTTGCTTAAGCCTGGCCCAGCTACTGGTTTCAGTTCAAAAGCCTACTTGATGTTTCAGAAGAAAGATAAGAAACTAGCAATCATAAATTTTTGTCATCTGTTCAGGTGAACAGATGACAAAACATTAACATTACAAAGGGAGCCAAAATTTCACGTATAAGAGAAAAAATTATCTGTCCAGGTGTGAATTCAAGTGAATTAAATTAAAAAAACTCCCTTCCTGGCAATGTTATAGAAAAAAAAAATTCCAAAGCATGGGATTACATTGTCCATGAGTTATCAATAAAGACTGCCTTGGATCCTTAGAAAAAAACTTTATGCTGAATTTCACTGAAGGATGTTATTTATTCTTTCCTCTGCTCCCTGTCTTTGAATCTCTTTCTCTCTGTGAATGGACTGTGAGTACATTATTCACTGATGGGACCTGTGAAAAGAAATACTATTAGATCGGAAGAGC
>JAYDZK010000113.1:72677381-72697716 GCA_034509185.1 Euphonia xanthogaster
TATTATGAAGTTTAAATCAATTACCTCTATCTATATAAGCCTCTCTGCTAATGCCAGAGAGTCATCTTCTCTCAAGTCAATCACAGCTCTGGTAGATGGGAGGGGACACAACATTTACAAACATTCACAAAAGAATGTTTGTAAATTCAACATTATTGTAAAATTCAGGCAAACCACTCAGTGGCTGAACTGGTCATGGAATTTCCTTTAAGTTCTTTGTCTGGACTTCTTTCCCCACAGTGCTGACACCCATATTCTCCTTAGAATTTGTTAGATATTTATTGTGAAATTATTCAGTTCCATTCCAGACTGACTTCACTGAAGTCAAACATCCCCAGAGTTGTGACATTAAATCAAGACTACTGTTACAGGAGTGTGGAGATCATCACACCATAACGCTTTAATAAGACACAAATGTGTTTTGGACTTTTTTCAGATAAATGTTGCAATTTTATTGCTCATTTAACATTGGAAAAATCAATGAAAAAATGCCTACTGGAAGCTTGAAATCTTGCTGGAACCATTTTTTCCATTCCACTGATGAAAAAAAAAGCAACCTAATGAACAAGCATAAAAGGGGGTAGAGCTGACTAGACCGGATTACAGCCTGCTGAGTGGAGATTCACCCACAGTAATTCCCAATCTCATCAACATTCTTCATTTTACCTCAGCAGAAGTGGAATGAGTTTGTGCATGTATTAAAGGACTCTTGTGCATAGCCATGTTGTCATAGCTATTATAATGGGCTGCATCCCATAATTTCAGATTTCTGAGGAAAATAGCTTTGAGAAAAGGTGCTGATTAAGACAAAAAATCTTTGGTTTATCCCTCTTTCAGTGTGTTGGGGGAAAGTATGGCTTCTGCATGAAAAAAAGTTTGTGATAAGGTGTAAACACTCTGACACTCTGATTTGCCCCACTGTCCCCTACACATATTCACACACAGAGACACACAGACTTCCTCTGCACAACCCCTGGCTGCTCCAAATTCTTATACTAAGTGGTTTCACTGTTCATGGCTTGTGCCTGCTTCATGGACACAGGTTATAAAGTTAATAGAAGTGCCTTCAGCATTCTTTGTTTCTTAGCAGGACTTTCTTTCTTGAGAAGCAATATGTACAGCAGTAACTGAAGAGGGGTGTTGTCTTTTCTTTTTTCCACTTTTAAGTCTGTATAAGCTGATATTGGAGTGAATGTGTTTTATCTCTTTATCCTACATAATTTGTGTGGAAGATGGCCTCAGCAAGTTTTGAAAGCATTTATTTTCTTTTTTTTTTTTTAGTATTCTTTCAATTTGTTTAAACTTTTTGTTTCTTCTCTTTCTATTTTCTTCTACCCTTCTCATAATTTTCTTTTTAATTATTTCTAAAATGTCATGAGTCACCTTCTAAAATTAATTGCTCTACCCAATGTTTTCCTGCTTTCCCATTCTACATTTACAAGATTCATATTTCCACTTTCTCCCTTTGTTTTGTCCTGTGGAACAAGTAGCTTATTTGTTATGGCACTTTTTCTTCTTTTTCTTCAAGGCTTGGGGAACTTTGGCTAAATTTCTGTTATGATACTGTAGAGCTCTGTTGGCTCAATGTGTTTTATGACTTTCTGAAGGGCAGTGCACACTGAATGTGCCTCCTTGTCGTTGGTTACAAGGCAAAACAGCAGTGCTAAGAGACCGGATTTTACAAGACCAAAGAAAATCTGTTTGATAGAATTCAGGAGCCAGATTTTTTTTTTTCCTGAAAGTTTCAGAATCATTATGGGTTCACTTTAAATTAAATAAACATTATTATCTATGAAGACTTCTTCTAAAAATTTTTTCTGTATACACAGGGGCTGAATTCTTCCTAAAACTCTGTCCATTAACACCACAAATGAAGCTTCATTTTCTCCACTACACTTCCTTCAAAGTCCATATATCTGCAAGTCTCTAGAAAGTGATTTATTTGCACTAAACAGTGTGGTTGTAAAAGCAAGCCACACATTAAACAATTCATCAAAAAAATAAAAAGTGCAACAGTCGTCAGGGGACTGTCTTAAGAGATGTAATATAGAAAGGTGGAAAGGTGATGTTCAAAGAGTAGAACTGTAAAATGTACCACCAGGTAATTTTTATTTTTCTTTAAAACTGCTATAATGCTACTTTTATACACACTTATTTCCTGAGTTTATGTCTGTATTTGTGGTACTTTTTTTTGAAACTCTCGTTCCAGGCATAGCTGAGAAATCTAAGACTACGCAGAATCTACTTTTCCATTTCGGTGAAGCATATCATGTCTGAGCCTACACAAAATCTCTGCACATCTGAGGTCTGAACATTTTTTGTTTTGGACTATATTGAGAAATTACAAGTCTGTACAGAGTATTTGTTACATCTCAGTTCAGCTGTATCCATTTCAAAACATTAAGTGGACACAGCACTCACCTGTTGAGGTAGCCATCACTGTTACCATGTTACAAAGTGCCCCGTATTTGCCGCTCAGAGTGGATATGGAATGTCTTATTACTGCAGCAACCCACGGTGGCGTGTGCATGGGAGGCCTGGTGTGCACGTCCTGCAGTGCAGCACGAGCCAGTCAACACCTCCTGGCTTCATACATCCACAGACAACTTCAAATGGATTTCTCTGTAATGTTTGGTCTGCTGTGAATGGTGTACACTGCTTGGTAATTTGCATACAAACAGAACATCAGCTTTCTGTAAAAATTGGACTGACCCTATTACTGTTACATGAAGTGCATTAACCTAAACATTGTTTCTTGATATTTTTGTAGAATGTTAAATGTAGCCATAATTACTGATCACAAAATCTAATTTTCTGCTTGAATTAAGCTTCTGCACAACAGTTTTTTTTGTTTGTTTGTTTGTTGGGTTTTTTTTTAAATTCACAAGACAGTAATTTATTATTTGGAAAATTAACATGTCTCATATTTTTCAACATTCTTTTTCAGCAAAAGCCTCATTTAAAATTATTGATTATTCTGCCCAAAGAAAATTTCAGGAAGGATTTTCACATTACTGCTGTTGCCTTTTTTGAATGGCCTGGTACATGGTCAGGTGAGGTCACATTTTTAGAGGAATCTTCTGTGAAGATCTCCATCTAATAAACCAATACAGTGTTCTTAGCCTCCAAGCTGCAAATCTTTAAAAATATAAAACTTCAACAGCTTAAAACCATACAGCCACATTTAGAGGAAGAATTGATAATGTGCTAAATTATTTATTAGGAATAATATTTCCTTTTTTTTCTTCACTAATGACCTAATAAACAGAGATCTAGAATATGCTCAATCAGATATATATAGAACAATTTGTATTCTTTCCTGTTTTGTCTTGTTACAGTCTATCCAAGCATATAATGCCTTTCATATACAGAAGACATATTTAACAATTACATTTTTCAAACTACTCTCTGGAATTAGTCATTTACCCAGAGAAACACAGCTTCATTGTTGATTGATATATTACAAAATACCAATGAGATTCAGTTCTAATTATAAGGATGAGAGCTCGGAGACCACCAAAGAACAGGTGTGCTTGGAACAGAAAGAAAGTGTTTCTTAACCTCTAAGACTGTTTGAACCTTATTGTCAAAGACAGCATAATATTCAACTTAAGATCATGATTCTCAACTTAAGAATGTAATTTAAATATATATTTCAATACAAAACCAAATGCCAGAGTTACTAGAAAACATGAGGTTCTTTATCAATTAAATCAAGAACTGTATGCTCTTGTAAATTAGCTGAGTAAGATGCTGAGATAAGAATGAGAATTTTGCTGGATTGTTTATCAGTCAGTTTGTAGAAAATCTCTCTGCATGGTGTACCATTTCTAACAGATGTGCTTTATGATTCTAGATAAGCTATGGAAGTCCCAAATTACAGGTGAATGTGCAAGAGTCCATAACTCCTAAACCAAGAAAGATTCTTAAAATAAAAAATTACATTAAAGTGCTGAGTTCTACTTTTAATTAGAAACATATTTAAGCCTGCAGTGCAACTCAATGAAATGGAAAAATCCCTTGCTGACAAAAAGGTCAACAAACCCAAACTATCCATTTAGTAGAGATCTTTATTTCCATAATGTTGGAAGACTGACTGTGTCTTCAAGGATGTAATCCAAATTTAAAGAATTAGTGGAATATGTTATGAATTCAGAGAATGAGAGCCTGTAATAGGAAAGAATGGAAAGGGCAAAAAATAGATTTGTAGAGGTTAATCCACAACAAGAACAAACACATGCCCTTGGACAAAGTATCATAGCAGTCATTATAATAATAAGAGGGGGTATTGTAAATTATAGCCAAGATTTCGGACAAGGCCCATTACTGAAAATACATCCTCAAAACCACTATAAAATAGAAAAGAATGAATGGATTTCTGAAGCAATAAAAACATTCAATATGTTGCCTGATGACACGGCTTTTCAGAGCATGCATTAGAGAAGTACATGTATTTAGAAACTGAACTGGGTAATATGAGAATTAAAAAACCTTTTTAAACCAGTACTTCAAAATCTTTTCAATAACACTTGATCGAAATATCAATTCCTAAGCCTGCATAATTATTTTAAAATTTAATATTTTATAGTTACTTAAATAAATATTGGAACAATTCTTCTTGGAAATTTAAATTCACTATTTTTAACTGGCATTACAGAGTTTGAAAGACGTAGGTTTTGTCACATATTATGCATGCACATCTATGAATTATTGGAGTAATCAGCAGTGAATTGGAAATACATCGTTTGGAGGCTCCCATAACGTTGTAGAAACAGGAGTGCTATCCCTTGGTATAAACAAATATGGCAATAAATAATGAGCATAGCATCACTTCTTGTATTTTGATATGTACTTGATAATTATTTGAAGCCTAAAACTGACATATAAATATTTATCAGTTATTTAAGGAACAGAGAAGACCATTATGTTCTATTCTGTTTGACATTCTGTGTAATGAAGGTCACACATCTTCACTCTGAGAAAATACATATTGGAGGTATGCATACTACAGAATACAGATTTACTACATTGTGACAGACAGATTATTTTGGAAGGACAGAAGTGTTAAAGAATATTATATCTGCCTGTGATATATATTAGAGATATATAGATGTTTCAAAGTTATGAATGCACTGTTGCACTGCCATGGTCATCGTTGATGGTAATTAATGCAAACATTTTAAGCCAGAAGAGTTCTTGTGATAGTTTTCACCCCGGGAAATAAGGACTAACTATACCCACAGGCATGACCTACAGTGAATGCAAAGGATGCAAAGAGGCAACTGTAATCTCCGATCACAGAATGAATTCACACCATTCCAGCCAGCCCTGACATGAAGAAAGGAAATAATGAAACAGACTGACTAAGCTCAATCTGCATTAAAGATCTGGTTGGGATGATGAAATAAACGATACCTATTTTATGCTACCAGGCTTAATGAGACAAAAGAAATCTGCAGGAGTAGAACAGCATTAAAGTTCATGAACCTGCTGGGCATAATCACAGTGAGTTACAAATGGATTAAAGACCAAATGAGTGTTCTAAAAGGAAAGGAACATAATGCCACACTTGAAAAAAATTACCAAGAACTTGAAATTCAGTATTTGTTCCGAGAAGATCAGCAGTATCATTAATCTAATAATTATGGCACAAATACTTTTGGCATTGCGTAAAAACACAAATCTGCATCAGTTAATGAGAGAATTGTTGGAAGGTTATTTGGGCACTACAGAAATATTTTTCCCATAATGTGTTTCCATTTGAATGTACTTCTATGAAATTATAATAATTAGGGTCAGATATTTTGGTACCAAATTGAAATTAAATTGCCTAATGCAATTTGCAAAGTCAGATTTTAGGTATTAGTTTTTACCAACTGCCAGGCAGAATTAGTGCTTTCTGACAAAAGAAAAAAATACCCTACTCAGTGTTCTCTGAAACTAACCATGGAGAAACCACATAGTTTGCTGCATCAATGAACAGAATGCATTTATAGGCCATTTTATTTTTTTTTTTCATTTACCTCCTTACCCCACATCATTTTGAATGAAGCAAGGAAATGAACGCTCCTTGCAGGAGAATGGAGTTCATAACTGTCACAAAACACTGGAAGTCAGCATGATAATGAGCCAATTTGTGTGGAAATGAACTCATTAATGCTAATGTTTTGCTGACTCCCAACTGATTCACAAACTCCTTAACAAAAATCAAAACAGAAGAAGGAGGGGAGGTTCATGAATTTTGGAACTGTTGTGTGAAGAAATAAATGTGTCTCTTCCTTATTCATATTCCAATTTCAGTGATCTACTCTGTGCTCTAATCATCCCATCCCATAATACAGTCTGGGGAATATCAGTTTGTGAAGAAGATATTATAGCTGAATTTTAGAAATGCCCACTAGGTAGAAAAGAAAGTATTGATTACTTCTATTTTTTAATTCATTTTTAACAAAACACTTCTTTGCTTTCAAATGCATAGGCTTTCCAACCTCAAGAAAATGGAAGTTTTTATATAAGGAATCTCAAAAACCATTCTGCAAGATATTGATTCTCATAGAACACTTCAGATAAATACACAAATGTATCCTTAATGCAAAGGATGCTTTTACCAAGGTAATTTCCAGGCCGAGTATACCAGTATCACCAGTAATTTCTACGTCCAACCCATGTAATTCAAATTCAACATATTTTTTTTTCCCTTTGAATAAACCCACAAATAACCACAGAACAGCTGAGGCACAAAGGTAAAACATGAAGTTTTGTTATCTCAGAGGAGTATTGAGGGTTTTATCAGTACAAGGTGCAAAATATTAGAAAGCTTCTAGTGCACAGCATATTCGAAGAGCTGGAGGTCACAAGGTATGTGAAGTTCAGATAAACATCTCAACTCTTAACTCAGAAAGATTAGACTGTAAATCTTGCTTGAGTGCTTGAATAAAGAACTGCAGAAGTGCATCACATGAAGTTACAACTATTTTATGAAGATTAGAATAAATTTTTATGACTTATGAAGACAAATTTGCATTGAATTTATTTTTAAATTGATATTTATTAGATTAGGTTAAGATGATGCAGGGTTCAATTAACATTTAGTAATTTAGAATTATTTTATCTACTCTAATTCATACTTGAAGGCTCTAATCAATTAAAAGTTTAGAAAATCATTCTTCTTGATTATGCCAATTACTTCAGTCAAAACTGCATTACCATTTATTTTTATAGGACCATAGTCAGTACAATTAATTGTATTTCTTTGCTACTGAGCTACATATCTAGCAAGGAAGAGAGCCAAATTAATTTAGCAAATATACTGCTTTTATTTCCTAACAAATATTCAACATTTATAATAATTTTCTAAATTTGACAGCTCTACAGTGATGCTATGTTTTACAGAATCTATTCAAATTACTAATTTTTTATGGGTTTTGGTTGCTTGGTGGTTTTGTTTTTTCTTACATCAAAACACCTTGAGTGGATCAAAGTTCTTTGAGTTAATATTTAAAGTGAGACATCTAGGATCATGACCACCTCCTAGACAGAAACCTAGTATTACCAAACAATTCTTTATTTCTTTGTGAAGGTAAAATATCACAATTTATTTTCCTTTTCTATTCAGCTTAGAAATTCCAAAATTGTCGACTTGTTGATGATCTCAATGAAGAAGATTGAACAGTGCACTTAAGGGAAGTAAATGGCAGTGACATAATTATATGTAATTTTTTTTTTTTTTTGTGGTTCCTTAAGGCTAGTTTTTAATGATTGGTATAACAGTCATTGGTACTGTACTGTTGTGCTGCTGAACCGTCATGCCAGAAAACATTCTGACCCTGCAGCATAGCTCTGAGATAACTGAGTTAATTTTAAGCAAGTAGTACCATAAAGTAGATAAAGGAACACATCCAGGGTCCATAAGGGCCGTTATTTTAATAATGAAAATAAGATATTTTTATTCCAGTGTAGGCATCTCCCTACTACTATATTTTATTGACATACCTGAGAGATATTTGAGTCATACTTTCTTTCACTCTAGAAGAGGAATCAAATGGCAACTAAATTTGCGCCAATCAACCTTACACATTGAGGACATGACTTGTTCTCAAGATCACTGTTTTTCAGCGACAACAGTCCCAAAACCAAGCAGGTTGTAAATCACATTACTTTTACTAACAACTTGCAGTTAGACCCTGCCACTGGACCTCAAAAGGTCCAGTTTTTTTTTTCCTGAAAACCTGGTTTCCCCACCATTTTCATCATGTGACAAAAGACCAGCAGAAGGGAATCGTAGTCACAAGTCACTAGAGCACTGCAGACAGAATATGGGGCATGGCTTGCAGCTGGTTTTCTGCCTGCTTCCTTTTCTAAGGAGAGGGAATTTTTGGACTCTGTAACCTGAAATGTGATTATTTTGACAGCAAAAATATTTCCTGGAGCTGAGAGTTGCAAAGGGTGACCTGCGTGCAAAAGTGGTTTACTCAGGAGCAAATGCTATCAAGAAATACTTTTTCCCCAAAGTGCTCTCATTGTAATTCTATCTGTCAATACTAGATGAATATGTGACCACACACTTTATTCACTCAGCAACAGTCAGGTAATGATCAGTGGCTTTATGTTATTCTTTCCAGTTTGATTTGTATGCTGTGTGACATTCAGCTTTCGCAGCACAGAATGGGTGGAAAAAAAAAAAAAAAGCTATATTCCTTTTCTGGGAGCTTCTGAATTCTATTGCATTTCAATGAAAATTCACCTGCACATAGAGCAGCTGATATATAGAAGCATATTTTGCACAGCTGGAATGCATTAATATATAAAATGTTATTTCAATGATCAGTTTCTCCCCTGTGCAGAGAAATATGTTCCAGATAAGCTTCAAAAACACATACTTTAGTACTAGAGCAGATACAGCAGTTTATGCAGATGGATAAAAGAACTATAATAATCTTGTTAGGAGAAGTTATATCATAGATGGAATTCCTTTGAGTATTTAGGCCTTTATTTATAATCTTCATAAATCACCTGAGCAGACAATCCTACTTTGAAAAGCTTAAACTTGCTGACAAACCAAAACTGCAAACACTGAAAAAAGTAGAATCAAGAGTTAAGTAAGCAGTTCCTACAGCAGTGAGAGAAAAGAATTGGATTATTATGCGCACCAGATGACTAATGTCATATTAAAATAGTATTGAGACATCTGAAAACCACTGTTTGCTTAAAAAGAGAAAATAGGTGTGCAAAACACGAGCTCTATCTATCAACATTCCGCCCATGAAGGGGCTGGGGTGGGCAATATCCTGGAAAAGGACACAACCAGGCCAGCTGACCCAAATTAACCAAAGAGATATTCCTTACTATCTGGCATCAGCTCAGATACAAAAGCTAAGGGAGGGAGGAGGAAGGGAGCAAAGGGCTTGCTAAGGGAGCAAATATTTTACAACATCTGTTTTCTGGAGCAACTGCTATGCCTGCAGAAGCCCTGCTTCCCAGGAAGTGTCTGAGCATCTCTTGCTGATAGAAAGTAGAGATTAATTTTTTCCCCCTTCACTTATCCACATGTGAGCTTTCATTTTCTTTTCTTCTTTTTTTTTTCTTTAGTTAACCGCCTCATCTCAACCTACTAGTTCTTTTCCATCTTATTTTTCTCTCCCCTGTCCCACTGGGAAGGGGAGTGATAGAGTGGCTTGGAGGCCACCTGGTGTCCAGCCAAGGTGAACCCACTACAGTGACTACCATTAACATATAAACAAAGAACAGTACCAGAAGTTTTGTCTCTGTCCCTTTTACCTACTGTTAAAGAACAAACATCTGTCTGTGTGACACAGAGTATTGTCAAAGGAAAAGCCATGTGAAAGCCTCAGATACACCAAGCAAAAACCATTTTAATATAAACCATTTTTCTGCTTGTATTTAGAATTATTCAGGTACTCTTTTTCTTATAAATACTTTTTATTCTTCTAAACTAAATGCAAAATTATGTAACCAAGTGACTGTAAATAAATAAATAAATAACACATACACCTCATTCCTCTCTGGTGTTTTCAGAAATACAAGAATAAAACAAACTTAGATTTTGCAAATAACAGAAATTTTATTCCATCCACATAAAATATAGCCTTCTGAAACTGCTCTATAACTCCAGTGGTTTTAGAGAAAAGAAAAATCACCACCCTTTACAGAAACATTCAATTAAATAATTTTGTTTCCACTTGGAAAGATCACTTATCATGCTCTCTTTATCAAAGCAGTAATTTTCTTTGCCTCGTACCTAACTAATTTAAACTTGCCTTATACAGTTCTTGAATGATAGTCCTTAACTCATATTTTAAACGAAGGATGATAATGGAAAATCATACTGCCTCTCTAAGGATATCCATACATAGAGGAGATCATTTGCAGAAATCTAGGGTGTAAGTTTATAGCAGAGTCATCACTTCTCATTAGTTTCACATGCAAACACTTGGTGCTCTGTATCAATGGGGTGTCAGACCACACTTTGCAAGTGGAGTAAATGGCCCCGTGAAAAAGGCACCTAGCTGGTAGAATAATTTTTCAGGCTGGTAGTCAGTAGTGAGTCTCTGTTTGGTCCATACTGCTGAGCTATATTGGACAAAAACTGGTAGAAATTCTCCCCAAATTGTGGACATTGCAGAAATGCCCTCATCTCAGAGAAGTTCTCCAGGCTGTTAATTTCATACATAGATGGTCACAAGTTGACTGCATATCTTGGACAGCTGTTATGATTACAGCGGTGAGTCTTTTCTGAGTAATTTTCTTAACTTCTTTATGTCTCTGCAGGCATCCAGGAAAGCTAGAAGTAAAAAGACCAACCAACCATAAAACCAAACAAACAAAAAATCAAAGAAAACAGCAACAGTGAAAAAACCCACGAACAATCCTCATTCTTATTTTATGCTCCCCCTCTCTGTAAATTGGTTCCCATGCTGCAGTCTTAATAGTGAACTGAATGATATCTGCCATTTCCCCAGATTTAATTCTCTACAGAAATGCAAAATAAAGGTAGAGAGAAAAGGGGAAATAAGCATCTAGTTGTAACTGAATCTATAGACCTCCTTCAGTCCTTCAGGAGTGTTCAGCTGTCTGAAGTTTATCACAGTAGCCAATGATCAAATACCAGCAGGCTCCTTAGGTGATACTTAAGGATTAAACAGATAATCTGATTCACATCCTTCTTACGGATTTTGATGCCTAAGACTTACACTATTCTTCATCAAGATTCCTCCTAGAGATCTATAATCCTCATAGATCATAGTTCCATTTGAGCTCAGTTTTCCCTTTAAAATCTTCTTTTTAGCCTTGGCACATTTAGAAGTTTTGGCAACAAGGATCTATTCAGGCTCTATTTAATTACTCAGTCCTTTCTTTCTTGATATGAAAATGAGAAAAATTTACAATGACTCAAGTGTATTTCAAAGGACAAAACTATATAAAGAAAAAGGCCTATATTTGAACCTAATATACTGATTCCCCTTCTGTGCAGCCTGTGCCATTCACAAATACAGTCCTTATTCCCTATTTCAGAAATTATAAACAAGACAGTGATTTTAATGGAAGTTATGATGTTAAAATTATACATATTGAGAAAACAATTGTGCTTTCAAAGTGTGTTTTTGCATTGCTGTTCTATGAAACACTGAGAATCACTTTTCCTCTAGTCAAAGAAACCAGAAGGCTCCCAGGTCCTTCTGAGGCTTTGATCTTATGTTATTTTTTATTTCTGAGTCATGATTTACCACTTGAAATCAGTTGCTGCTAGTATTAAATCAGTAGAGGTTTTGCTCTGAAATGATGTCACTATCAAGAGTAAAATATAGACTCTTCTTTTCCATTACCAGAAGCAGCTATAAATGAGCCATAATCTTTTCTTGCTTTCTATCATGATCTACTAAGGTAAATACCTAACATTAAAAAAATATCAAAATAAATCTTTCAATAATACTTTGGCTTTATTTTTTAAAGTACCTTTATGAAGAAGTTAAATTTTACAGTGGTTAAAAAATATCATTTTGTTGTGCAAAACTAATCTCAGTTTGCTTTTAAATTGATTTAGCAAAATTGCAACTTATGTGATTTCTACTCAAAATCTATCCACAAGTAATTTGGTTTAATTTGTAAAACATCACAGTCAGATTTCCAAATACATCACAGCCATTCCTTATCTATTTTTTAATAAATATAATAGAGATCAGTTCCTAAGGGGAAAGAGAAAAAACCAAGAAGTTGCTAATGAAAATTACTGCATATGGTTATCTTAGAACTCAGTTAAAACCCTGTAGTTTACTGTAGGAAGAAGAGGTCAGCAGGTGATAGCATCCACATTCTATTGGGGCCACACTGTTGTGTCTGCAGTCAGAATATCATGAGGTGATAGAGATTAAAACTTTAAAAACTTCTCCCAAAATAAAGCTGATAGAGTTTCTCAGCTTCAAACCTAGTGTTTTTTAAAACTCTCTGTGTTCCTAAACCACAAAATGTATCTTAAGAATAAGTAAGCGTTACAGAGTTCTGAATCTGAATTCACCAGAACAAATTTTATATGTAATAAAATAATTGTAAAGTTATTATTTATCATTATAAGAAATGTTAGGTGAAAAGCAGCTAATTATTGTTAAGAAACGAAATCATAGCTCTAACTTGTTTTTACTTCTCTAGCTTAAAAATTAATCCTACTAGCTTTATTCACTAAGAATTAATATTTCCTTCTTCACTGAGTATTTCTAATAAATAAAGAATTATTACTTTATGTATCTGGCCTCTGTCATACTTTCTTATATAAGAGTAGTCTTCTGTAAAATTTGGGGATTGGCAGGGAGATGACGTGAACATAACTTTATCCAAGATATTTTCCTTAACTTTGTATATTTACACTAATAACATTTGAAATATTAAAATGAAGACATTTATAAATTATGTGTCTTGTAAATTATTTAACATCTGAAGACTTTAAGAGGAGATGCAACATAATTGTTGTTAGTGTCTCTTCTAGAAACTGTGAGCTAAATCAATGGGAGTCAGCTTATTGGTTCCAGCTGATTTTACATCAGTCCCTAAGATACTCTGAACAACTAACAAATGAAATTTTATCCTAATGCTTCCCTTCACATTTTGTTAATTGTTGAATTATGCTTATTTTAAACTTCACAAATGAGATTAAAGCTCCATTTTAACCAAATAAATGCCATAGACCTAAGTGAAACTTGACTCTGAGTTTGCTACAAGTACTACTAGGAAACACAGAGAGTACTAACAACAAAATTTTGTCATTATCTGAGCAGTCACTATGATTGAGTGACAAAATTAAGTCAATGGGTTGGCATCAATAACTCACCTAACCCATAGGAATGTGCAGGATATTCAATATACTGTCTTCCTACATCACAAGATTTATGGAAATACCTGCTTAAGTAATTTTATGCTTGTTCACTTGGGAAAACAGGGAAAGATTAAAGACTAACAGGCTGTCAAATGTATTTTTCCTTTACTTTAACATTTTCCGTCCTCTAGTCCTCTGGAAAACAGCATCAGTGAAATCATTAGAACTGCATTTATTCTTCTGCCTAAAGAATGACCAAGTTTATTTCTTAGTTTGCCACAATTAATTAACTATTTAAATATTCTCAAGTGAAGGATTAGAATGGCAATACTTGGCCTCAAGCACATTTCACCTTTAAATCCTTGCAGTACCTGTATATAACATTGCTATTGATATGTTAGCTATCGCTTAAGGAATAGTGAAAATTTCAGAGAAATTAATTATGACTTCCCATTCAGAGGCTGGCAGAAAAGCATTAATTAGTGCATTTTCTCTCAAGATAATGATTTTTAAGAATGCATATGAACTTACAAATAATTAATTAAATTGTATGTTACCTACAAGATCTGATTTATTGAAAGAAGGATATTTTTTAAAGGATTTTGAATTGAAATCTGCATTCCTACACATTTTCCAACAAAGTCCATTTTTTGAGTTTTAAAAATTTAAGTCTTTAATTAAAAAATCCAGCTTTATAAAATCTGAAAATAACTTTATAAAATCTGAAAGAAGCTATGGAGTACAAGAGGGGGAAGATGCCAGCAAGCCTTGGCTATAGAACTGACTGACAGTGTCAAGTGGCTTCAATGGGGCAATGTGTTAACCAGTCACTTGTCAAGTTTCTGCAGTGTAAAAAGTACATAAGAGACCCAGTCTCAAATGTTCCCCATATATTACCCCAGAACCATAATCAGAATTCTAAAGAAAATCAAGAATTCAAGCCTTAAAATCATGGATTTTATTAGGAAAAAAAAAAGTGATATTTAAAAAAAAAATTTTTTGCAATGTTTTGTACCCATAAATATCACATATTCTGCTAACTTGTATTTATTTGTAAGACAATATCCTACCCTTTGGCAATTTCTAGTAGATTCCTGTTTAAGAAGATTTAAAAGCTTACACCAATGGATAATTGCATGATATATAATATTAGCCTCAAAATAACTATAATAGAGAGAAAGGGATTTTCCTTAGGTTTGAGAGCAGCAGGGAAGTATTGATGAACTGGTCACTTGTGATAAAGATCAAAGTTATTAAAAAATGCAGTGAGTTACATATTATTGGCAAGGATAGGAAAATACATTCAAGATATTCATTAAACAGTTATTTTGCCCGGAGATATTTCCCAGGGTTCACTAAGGGAATGATTTAGGTACCCTGTAAAGAGGTATGGGAAGACCACGTTACTTTAGTTAGTTTCTAGTGAAATGAAAGCTGGCAAAACACTGTTAAGGAAAATACTAAAGAATAACACAAGTACACAGTTAAGTAAATCCTGTAATAAGATGCAGAAGCACACACTGATAATGAATTAATCTAATTTAATTTATAATCCTCATGAGTAAAAGCTATGATGCATTTCAATGGTCTGCTGTACAGGACTCGTTCCACTTTTGAGAGCTTCTAGGAGTTTTATTTCTTAAACATACTATCAATGCAAAAAACTTGGGATATTGGCAACATCCGTGGTATTTTGTCTTTCTAGAGTGTGTTAGATACATCAATTTTTTTTTTTTTTCACTACATGTCAGAGGTTCATTGCAAAATGTAAATTTAGTCTGTATTCTGTAAGCCCGTCTACATCTAAATTTCTATTACATGCACTTACAGAATTTTGGATGGTATGGTACTATTCAGTTCTGTCTTCCTGGGTGTGGAAAACTAGCTTCCTTGAAAAATTTCTAAACTTACTCTAGATTGTGCCTGTCTGTAAGTGCATCACCCTGGAAACAAAATCACAATGTTTTCTCCTATTTCACATGTGATGCTAAAAATAGTTACCCAAAAACCCAAGTCGTTTTTCAGTGCATTGAATCTTTGTTTGTTTGTTTGTTTGGGTATTTTTATAATTTAGGAAGGTTAAAATGGGAACAAATACAATTAACAATTACTGCAGCTACTCAGCTGAATTACTGCATTTGCTAGCAGTTTTGCTTCATTTTTCAGTTGAGTCATTGTTCTGTATGGACAAAATTAAAATATCCTTTCATCTCAAAGACAACAAAACCAACTTTTTCACCTCTGAGCAGGTAGTGAGATTGAACTCCGTTCTTACACAAATGCATTTCAAATGTTTAATTATTATTTAATTATTTCTAAAATTCATAACAAGGACAAGTTAGTGAAAAAATTATTTTAGGAATGGACCATCACTACTGTAGAATATGAGGTTACCTGATAGAGACCTTTCTGCCTCCCACAGGCTAAGCTATTTTGCATAGCACTGCAGCTGCCTTCAGAGGCAGATGATCCATCACCTCCTCAGCGGGTGGTATAGGAAATAAGAAACTATAAGATGGAAAAGGAACAATAATAACTGTAATAATATCTGCAAAAAAACCCTTCCAATAATAGTAAGTATTTGCAAGGCAAGGGTAATGTGTTCTATCTCAAACTTGCTGAGTTTACAAGCCTTACGAGTCTGTATTTTGACACATGCTGAGATTTAAACCACTCAGCAAAGGATAAAGAAAGATATGACTTTCTGCAAGACCTTTTCACAGACCCTGGCGGTAAATTGAATATATATGCTGATTTCAAATAGACTTAAACACTCTGCCCACATCCAAAACAGAACTCAAAACTTAAGAAACAGCATTAAGGCTACAAAGATGAAGGCGAATAAATTTTTATCCATCTCTAATGGTTTATTTTCTCGGTTTCTTCAAGGAAGTCTCACCAGTACACATTTGCAGAAGGAACAGACTTGCATTCTATTTTATGCTCTCAGTGTGTCCGATCATGATTAGCTCTAAAGCATCCACTCTGCTACTTTATTCCCTGTTAATTTATCATAAAGCAGTAGCTCAACAACCTCCCAAGAGTTACACATTCCCACATGTGTGACAATATAAGAAAGTAGAATTCAGATACAAGTAGGAAGAAGGGGAAGCTTGAATTCTGTCTTTCTTGAATGGTTTCAAGGATACCTCCAGGAAATGTTGCTTGGTGTTTCTTGGTTCATTTGCTTCTGTTCTGTGACTACTTAATGGATAATAAAAGAGGCCTATGTTAGAAGCCTTAAAATCACTATCTGGAGTTTTATTTCCCTTGCTTGAATGATGAAATCATTCAGCAGTTTATCCAGAATGCTATAATGTTCTGAAGTCCATAGGAATTTCAGCAATTACCAGCAGTTTTTCATCTTGTTGAATTTCCAGGGAAGTCAAAATGAACACAAATTCATAGATTATTGTTCCAAGGTTTGCAGCCTGGGCCAAGGACTCATAAAATTGAGAACTGATACTTTTTAGATGTGCAGTCATTTGAGATTTTTCTTTTGTACTTGAAGATATTTCATTTCATAATAATTACAAACCAAAGGCAAAAGAAAACCCAAAAGTAGTATCAGTTACTAATGGTGTCAAGGAAGATTTGCCTTTGATATTAATATATGCTTGTGTTATGTGTCATAGAATTGGAAGAAACTTCATACATGGTCTAGTTCATTCTCCAATCCAACATACACATAAATAAATATTAAAAATTTGGGTGTAAAAACTTTAGAAGATGAATATTCAAAAATGTCAAGGAAACCTGGTCCAGAGCTTACTCTAAACTATTACAGAATATTTTGTGTAAGGAGCTCTTGGTTTAACTGTTGTGATCCAGTATTGGTTTTCTGTACTGATATCAGAGAAAAGTATCTTGGTAGTATTTTGCTAGTAACTTAGAAAGAGAAAAAAATACAAGAATTCATGAGATACTGTTACAGTTTCAACCAAAAATAAAAGTTCAAGATTGTCTAAACTCTGAAGAAAATCTTCATCCCCTCCTTAAATTGGACTTGTTATAGCTGAGACAACAGCTTGCTCTGGTGTTGCACTGAGACTTACTGGGAGAAACACTGATAATGTACAAAGTCTTGGAGAACAACACAGCAAGAAAAGGGTGGAAAAGACGGGATAAAGTGCAAAAGTTGCCCAAACAACCTCGTGTACTCACGATGTTGTTTGACAAACAGTCATAAAGAATAGTCTCTGACTTTCATAAAAAAACCATGAAATATACCTATTTGGCTACTGCTGAGTATTCTCTAGTTCTGTAGAATTCTTATTTCTCTTTGGAACCGTAAGGAACTGAAAACTTGAAAAACATTGTCTTTTTCACTGGGCATTTTAGAATAAATCTGCAAAAACAGCAAGTCACAGTTGGCTGCTCTGGCTGTTTTAGTGATGTGGTGTAATTTCAAACATACTACTTCCAACATCTAACACCTGCAATGAAAAGGAGTGGTTGAGACACCAAAAGAAATCACTGAGAAAAATTGAAAATTAAAGGAATGCCTGTATGAAACATGCTTGTGACACAAGTACAGGTCAAGCCAAGTTCAGAAGACTAGATGAACTGCTGAAAGAATATTGCTGCCAAACTTAGGCACTCCTTTTGAAATGACAACAAGCCAGATGTGATCCTCTTTTTTTAAAATGTCTAAATAACGCCTGACATTTTCCCACATTCAATCTCTGAGAAAAATCCTAATAAAAATGAATGAGAGAAATATGAGAGAATCAATGTTGCTGCTGAACATTGTTCTGCACTGCCTCCATGCTTGACACCAGCAAAAGTTTGTTTGTATAAAAGAACAAGTCATTTCCTTCAGCTCTGAGGCTAGTTGAATTTCAATGTCCAGTCTTAGATGGACATTGATTCAAGAACGAGCTTCGTAATTGTGAGTAGTTATTTGAAGGGATGGTTCCAAAGACTAATAAAAACTTCATAAATGCAATAGATTAGATAAACAGCACATCAAAACAAAATACAAACAGGCTGGAAAAATAGCAAGTTGCCAAATTCTCCTGGATGATTTTGTATTTTCTTTTTAATTCACAAAGGAAAAGCAGTTTACAGTAACCAGCTGGAAGACATGAGGCTAGAAGAAAAAACATAATAGGATGTAACGAGGAATAATACTTATTCTTTTTTCCTTATGGCAGTAAATTCCATAGTCAGCACTGAAGAAAGTGAGTCTTCTTTGATTATGTGTCAGTATTCTTTGAAGCAAAATAAATCAGCTTACACCATTCTGCAGCAGCTGGGCTACTTTGGGTGCCTCCCTTTACATATATCTGAGCTATAGCTGTCCTCCAGTACACACAGTGAAAAGCCACTCAAAAAATATACTAGTAATTGCCTTTAAAATAGCTCCAGATATTTTAAAGACATTAAAATAAAATTATGTCTTTCATCAAGTTACTTCTGTGGTTTACATATGTTCAGATGTTGAAATTTACATTGCCCACATCCATCTCCTCCAAATAAACTTGTTTTTAAATTTCTTGGGGCTGAAACTTTTGTATAGGAGGATTCAATTCTATTTTTGCTTGATACTCTTTCTAAAGAAAAAGTCCTGTGATTTATTCATTGCAAAGTAAGCCTATTAAAGTGTCACAGGTTGAGAAATGAGAAATACTGATACACTCATCCAAATATTTCTAATTGGGACATGATGTGTTATAGTTTTAAAAAAGATTAATTGAACAGGATAATTGATAGTGACTACTTTTAGATAAACTGATTGTAATCTAACTTGTTTGTATGGGATGTTTTGGGGGAGGATTGAGAGAAAGCTATTTAATAAGTACAGTTGTCCTTGTGGTAGCATGTAGTTTCTTTTAAAAATACCTTCTGTATTTATATGTGGTATCCTCACTATTAACAGTGATTAGGAAAAGAATCTATTATAACTATAATGAAAATAAAATTGATAATAAATTTTTATGTAGTGCTCATGGACATTATTTTTAGCTCAGTGGAATGTGTCAGCTTTTGCTGATATTACAAAGTGGAAAGTAGCTCTGAATATTCAATGATAGTTCTCTGTTAGAGAACTACATAAAATAGTTCCTCTATAGTCCAGACTAGAAAATCCCTTGTGGTTGCTGTTTGCATTTCTGTGATAATCATATTTGCCATAAGATATTTTCTTCAGGAATTTAATTTGTGAGTGATAAGTATAGAGTATGAAGTGTCAGATCTTAAATTTTCTTACACCCTTCAATTTTCATGCAGATAAAGCATTTACTGAAATCTCAAAATTGGTGAATTTGACTGATGAATTTAGACAAAAGGGCTTGTACACTCCTGGACTCACTTTCATTAGCTCTTGTTTTCCAAAGCTATGTGGGGCTTTGACATCACAGACAAATGGAAAATGGGTTTAATTTTTTTCTCTAATTTTTTTTTCTAATCAACAGGTTGCTGAGATAAAAAGTTCTGATATTCAGATAATCGATATTATTCAAGTGAGAATAGTCATTCCATTAATGTTTGGGGACGGGTTTTTTTAATTTGGAAAGTTCATGGGGGGGAGGGGTTGGGGTTTTTTTTTGGTTTTTTTTTTTTTTTTTCTATTTCTACTTGCTGTACTTTGCGCAGCAACTCACAAAATCACAACATGGCTAGGTTGGAAGAGACCTTTATGATCACTGAGTCCAACCCATGTCCTAACATCTCAACTAAACCATGGTTCCGAGTGCCACATCCAATCTTTTTTAAAACACATCCAGGGACTGTGACTCCACCACTTCCCCAGGCAGACAATTCCAGCACTTTACCACTCTCTTTTGTAAAAATATTTTTCCTAATATCCAACTTGTGTTTCCCTTGGCACAGGTTAAGGCTGTGTCCTCTCGTTCTGTCCAGTTGTTGCCTGGTGAAAGAGACCAACCCACACCTGACTACAGCCACCTTTCAGGAAGTTGTAGAGAGTGACAAGGTCACCTCTGAGTCTCCTTTTCTCCAGGCTAAACACCCCCAGCTCCCTCAGTCGTTCCTCACAGGGTTTGTGTT
>JAYDZK010000113.1:72711770-72725725 GCA_034509185.1 Euphonia xanthogaster
GGGGAAAAAATGTCATTTCACCAAGGCCTATTCTGTTGCTATGGGCTTTTTACCTAAGGAGTGTTTTCTAGAAGTCTCTTGAAGTTATCTAGCAGTCTCTAGTCCTGGTTTTCTTTTAAATGTCAGGATTTATATACAAAATTTATTTCCCACAACTAACAAAGAGCCCTGTTACTCCTGTGAGTTTGTGTGCAGCTCAGTCAGATGGAGAAGACCATATTGATGTCTGAAGAAGTGTTTTTCCATGTGGCCCCATATGTTGGAAAACACGGGTGAAGGTTGAAATGCAATTTAATCCTTTGTGAGGGTTTTGGATAGGATTGAATCAGATTTCTTCATAATAGCTGGTATGGGGCTGTGTTATGGATTTGTCCTGGGAACAGGTCGGTAAAACAGGGATGTTTTCACTATTGCTGAGCAGGGCCAGGCCAAGAGCCAAGGCCTTTTCTGCTTTTCACCCCACTCGACAGAAAATAGACTGGGGCACACAAGAAGTTGGAAAGGGAACACTGCCAGGATAGATGACCACAACCATAACATATGATGTCATGCTTAGCATATACAGCTGCAGGAGAGGTTCATGCTGAGGACTACTGCCTGGGAACTGGCTGGGCATAAGCTGGTTGGTGGAGAAAGTGTTTCCAGTTGCATCACTTTTCTTTCCTTTTCTCTCTGTGTTTTTTCAATAATAATAATAATAATAGTAATAGTAATAATAATAGTAATAATACCTGTGTTTTTCTCCACCCATGAGTTTTCTCTCTTTTACACTTCTGATTCTCTCCCTTCCCACTAGGGCAGAGGAGTGAGCAAGTGGCTGTGTGGTGTTTAGTTGTTTCCAGGTCTTAAATGCTGACACTATTAATCACAATAAAAATCAATGCGTTTGCACAATTAAAAAAAATAATTTAGTTATAAGAGCATGAAATGCAATTGTTTGGGTTTGCATAAAGCACTGTTTTCTTCTGATAATTCTTTGATTAGATATCGGTAGATCAGTTTTAGTTCTAAACAGAAATATTGAATTTTGCTCTCTTTTTACATTAGTGAGTGATTGCACATTTGGGGGTTTTTCACCCCTTTTTTGATTCCAATGTATTGGAGAGAATCAGATTTACACTTTTCTAGGAATCGCAATTTACAAGGACAAAACACTTTGTGCAATAGTTGTTACTTGGAAAGTGCAACATCTTCTTTAGAAATTATATTAACCAAAGTGAACAAGTGATTGTATTAAAGCAAAAAGACATTACCATGATGCCTGTTAATAGAGATCAAGAAAATGCTTCTGGGCACTGTACCTCTAGCATGGTTTCAAAAGTCACCATTTCTTACATTCTATTTTAAGTATTCATAACTGAATCTCTTTTGACAAAATATAAATGATGATAGTAAAAGACATATTTTTTTGGAAAGGGTAATAAGAATTGGTGGAGGTTATCCAGTTGTCACATCTGATTGTAGCAATCCTTTCTTGTTTTAAGAATGTTTATAATTGCCACAAGTTCACAGAGACTCCTGAATTTTAGGATCTCCTCCCATTCTGCTGTTGCTTCCCACCTGTCTATTGCTGTTGCTTCCCAGCACAGGCATCTTTCCACCATCTGGACATACTTCCAGACACATCTGGCATTTTTGACCTTCTTTGCTGCCCCATGCCTTGAAAATGCCTAAACCTATGGTACTCAGTAAACTCTACTTTTCCAGAATGCTCCCCACCACAGTCTATTAGGCAAAAAAAAGGATATATCAATGAGGCTGGAAAGTCTTAAGGACTTTCCTCTAACATTTAATTGTGACAAGAATATTAATAAGGGTGTCGTATTGAGGGCTGCAGGTAAATGACTGATCTAGGAGAATTCAGCTAACTGAGAAGGACATGGAACAAGATGTATCATGAGAAACTACTGGACATGATAGAAACCCTAAGCTGTGAGAAACTTGCTGAATTATAGATGGTGCTGTGAGGGACAGCTGGGTATCACAAGTGGTTAAGGAGACACTGTGGGCAAAGTGACTCAACTTCACAGACAGTTGGAGGAGAGCACTACAAAAAGTTTTGGGAGCAGAGTCCTGCAAGGCCAGTTCCACAGGTAGGGCTGACATTACCAAAGCAACACTGTCATAAATACTAAATTTGTATACAGTTGTGACAAAAATAGGAATTATGGAAAATAGATTAGATAGAGCAGGTTTCATAGCTACGCAAATTGTGGTGGAGACAGAGAGGTAAAACAATAGTGAAAATTAAATTCAGGAAGTGACAAAAAGAATAACAAGGTATGCATGTCATGCACTGGTTTTGTCTGGGAGAACCTGTTGGCAGCCTTGGGCATAACCAGAGAAACAGACCCTTTTTTAACAACCACACCAAAAGTGTCAGACTGCTACCAAGGTCACAAGGGCCACAGAGGGTGGAGCAGACACTTTCCCAGGTGAGCAGGGGGAACACATGGATTGACAGCTCAAGTATCCTGGTATCCTCACATCAATGACTGCTGCAGAAGTGGTGGCACCAGTAACAGGCCACCACTTCATACCACACAGCAGCAATCCTTGCACTTATATTAAGACATAAAACTTTCTACTAGCTCTTGACAGAGAACATATGAGGGAGGAAACAAAATGTATTTGAGAATAGCAGTGGATATAAACTAGCCAGTTCATCAAATACAGTCTGCTGACATGAGCAAAGTCCATCACAAAAGTCAGATGCTGAGATGAGTAATGTGGGCCAGGACACTACTAATTTATATGTCAGTGTCACTAGAAGAGTAACATCAAAGCTCCACAAATATTTCAGGAAAGGGGAGTTTGAAACTGCTACCACATGGAACAGTCATCATCACAGCACATTTACTGAAATGGGGATTTTTTTTTAATATGTATAATTCTGGCCTAAAATAGGTTCGAACGCTTCCAGAGCCACTGCATGTTTCTGTATTATTTCTAGAGCACAAGCCAAGGGAGAAATTAAAGCAAAAGTTTCACATCACCAGATGTACAATTCATATGTTTTTGGGGTAAGGTGTTACCATCATGAAAATGGAGATTTGGGGGAAGGAGTTTTGGTTTTGGTGACTTTTTTTTATTTACACCCCCCTCAAACTTTTCCATTCTCCAAAGAGATGTAAAGCTGCAGATCTCTTTATTTCAAAACATATACAGGTGATTAATTATAGATTGGGACTTTGTTTTGCTAGGTGGATTTAAATCCAATCAAAATAAGCAAAATAATTACAGTACTGGAAGGTATAACATTCAAATTTTTGTCCTTCTGCATTCATTTACCAGCACTGTATATGTTTAAAGTATCAATTTTTATCTCAAACTTTTTATTACATCTCCTCTAGGAAAATTACTAGAATCAGTTGTCATTTTTTGGCATAAAAGGTTAAAACATAGGGCCATGTTTTCTCGTTATTTTGAACGGATTATACAGGTCAAATAAACTTACAGTTTTGTGTCTGAATGGGTTTTTTCTGTTTTTTGTTTTGTTTTTGTTTGGTTTGGTTTTGTTTGTTTTTTTTCCTACTTAAGAAAAAAAACCCAAGAAAATAAAGCTTATAAAAATTGTTTAAGGGCAGGATATCAATAAATTCATACAAAGAATTTTACAGACAGAGATTCTGTCTGCTGACCCTGAAAGAAAATTTGAATAAGACATAAGGCATTCAAGGAGACATCCTATAGGGTATTTGTCAAAGAGTTAAAGAGCCCCATATTGATGTATTTGCTCACTGCTATAACTGCTTTTGAAGTATGCACTTCAGTGGAGCCAAATGCCATCCAATAGAGCAAATCCCATGCATGTGTATTTCTGTGTACACATATTCACAAACAGAAAGCAATAGGCAGGCTGGCTATCTCAGAATTCTGAGATTAATAATAATGATTTTTTTTTTCTCAGAAAATTCATGGTTTTAAAGCAATACTGGTGAGAGCTATTAGACAGAGTTCACTAGGCAAATCTGCAGGTGTGACTAACCATGATCAAACAGCATGTGGAACTCAAATACTTTCCAGCTTCTGGGAATAGCACAGTGTAGGCCATGCTGACAGCATGAAGAAAAACAAATCCAGAGACAAACAATAAAGAAGACTCATGGAAACATAGAATTGTTTACAACCTCTAAGATCTAAATGACCTCTAAGATCATCAAGTCCAACCATTAACCCAACATGGCCAAGTCCACCATTAAACCATGTACCCAAAGGCCACATCTACGCCTTTTCAAAGTATCTCCAGGGGATGGTGACTCTACCACTTACCTGGACAGCCTGTTCCAGCGTTTGGCAACCCTTTTGGTGAAGAAATTCTACTGATATCCAATGTAAACCTCCTCTGGAGCAAATGGAGCATTTCCTCTCTTGTCCTATTGCTCGTTTCTCGGGAAAAGAGACTGATCCCCTCCCTTTCAGTTAGTTCCAGGCAGTGAGTCCTTTTCCCCAGGCTAAATACCCCAGCTCCCTCAGCTGATCCTCATCAGCCTTGTGCCCCTGACCCTTCACCAGCTCTGCTGCCCTTGTCTGGATACACTCCAGCCTCTCCGTGTCTTTCTTGCAGTGAGCGGCCCAAAACTGAACAGAATCACAGAACTAACTCAGCTTGAAAAGACCTTTGAGATCATCAAGTCCAACCTATGACCTAGCATCACCTTATCAACTAAACCATGGCAGAGTGCCACATCCAGACTTTTTAAAATACCTCCAGGGACAGTGACTCCACCAAGCCCTGACCAGCCCATTCCAATGCCCAGTCACTCTTTCAGTAAAGAATTTTTTCCTAATGTCCAGCCTAAACTTTCCCTGGTGCAACTTAAGACTGTCCTCTCATCCTCATTAGTCATTGCCTGGGAAAAGAGACTGACACCCACATGGCTCCCCCTCCTTTCAGAAAGTTGTAGAGAGAAATAAGGTCTCTCCTGAGCCTCCTTTTTCCAGGCTAAACAACTCCAGCTCTCTCAGCTGTTCTTCATAAGGCTTGTGTTCCAGACCCTTCACCTGACTTGTTCCTCTCTGGATGCATTCAAGCAACTTAACATCCTTCCTAAATTGAGGGGCCCAGAACTAGACACAGTACTCACGGTGCAGCCTCACCAGTGCTGAGTACAGGGGGACAATTGCTGCCTGGGTCCTGCTGGCCACAGTATTGCTGATCCAAGCAAGCCCTCTTGGCCACCTGGGCATTTGCTGGCTCGTGTTCAACTGGCTCTTGACCAGCATCCCCAGATCCTTTTCTGCTGGGCAGCCTTTCAGCTGCCCTGTCCCCAGAATAGCACTGTATGGGTTTGTTGAGAACGGAGGGCAGGACCCTGCACCTGGTCTAATTGAGCCTCATAGAAGATTGACCTTTGCCCATTCATCCAGCCAGTCCAGGTCCCTCTGCAGAGCTTTCCTACCCTCCAGCAGACCAACATTCTTACTCAACTCAGTGTTACCTGCAAACTTTATGGGGGTGCACTCAATCCCCTTTTGCAGACCATCAATGAAGGTGTTAAAGAGGGCTGGCCAAATACTGAGCCCTAGGGAACACCATGGGCCTCCAAGTGAATGTAGCACCATTCACCAGCAGTGTCTTGGCCCCAGTACCCAGCCAGTTCTTAACCCAGGGAAGACTGTACATGTTCAAGCTATGGGCTGCCAGCATCCTCAGGAAAATGCTGTGGGAAACAGTGTAAAAGGCTTCACTGAAGTCCAAGCAGACAACATCCACAGCCTTTCCCTCATTCACTAAGCAGGTAACCTTGCCATAGAAAGAGAACAGGTTGGTCAAGCAGGACCTGCCTTTGATAAACCTGTCCTGGCTGAACCTGATCCCCTGGTGTCTTGCACATTTCATGTGATGGCACTCAAGATGATCAGACCTGTGACCTTCCCTAGCACTGAGGTCAGACTGACCAGCCTGTGATTCCCTGGATCCTACTTCCAGTCGTTCTTGCAGATGTGTGTCGAATTTGCTAGCCTCCAATCAACTGTGACTTCCCCAGTTATCCAGGACTGCTAGTAAAAAACTGAAAGTTATCATTGAGCTCTTCTATCAACTCTCTGATAGAATATTCTCAAGTGGATCACATTCAGCCCCACAGTTTTCTGTATTTCTAAGGGGCGTAGTAGATCACTAACCACTTCCCGTTGGATATGGGGGCTTCATTTTGCTCATATAATCGTATCCATTTGCAAGTGTTTATTTTATTTGCCTTTGGAAACAGAACTTTTACTTTGCTTGTAATTGGTCAAATTGTAAACAAAATTGAAAGCCCACATCATAAAAAGGTCTGATACAAATCAAAAACCTGTTATGTATCGAACAAATTAATAAAAAATAATTAGATTTACATGTTTGTCTTGTCTCCTGGGGTCCTGTCTGCAGCTGGTTATTTGTAGCTACAGTTTCTGTGGTTTTTCTTTGCTACCCAGATACTTATTTATGCTAGTGAGAAATAACCTCTAGTTTGTGAGGATAGCAGTTGTTCCAGGAAGACAGAGCATTATTTACTCCAGATTTGCCATCTGGACTGTCTGGAGAGAACCAAATAAGTTACCAGTTTGTCAAGAACATACAGCAAAACAAAAAAGTGTCCAAAATAAGGTGAAAGGTAAAGAACTGTCAGGACAAAAGTTGCTTCTGCAGAGCCTCATAAGCCTGATGGCTTGTTTTTGTTGTTGAAGTTCTGCTCAGTAAGAAAATTTATTGTGATATCTCTGAAAAGTACTGCAATTTATAAGCTACCCATGCTGCACAAGCCAGCCCTGTCACAGCCTAAAAGACACTACTGTTAGGGGAATTATTTAGTCTAGTAAAATTTGATATATATATATATAAGAATAATGTAACTTAGATTGGGCCATATCATACATTATTATTCCACTTAATATCTTAAATAATACCCATCTTCCAGTGTTTTCTTACCCTTCACATGTTAGTGGTCTTTCTCCAGCCATCCAATCTATGCATCTTTAACTATTCTAATATTTCCTCACCTCCCTGACTGTATTTAACCCTCTTCTCTGAAATCTCTTCAACATTTTTCTGGCAACATTTATGTTGTAATTGTGCCGTACATTTAATGCAGCATTTGGAATATACTCACACTGCAGCCGACCAGAAAAGAAAATTCTCTATGGCAAGATACCTTATTAAGAATTTTCTGCCAAATTGCATAAGCTATTTTTGCTACCATTCCATGTTCTTTGCATTTTCCATATTAGCTTGCTGTACCTGTGACCACAACATTTCTTTCTTCATTATTGCTTCCTAGATTTATGAGGTGTTAATTTTTCAGAGACCCACACAATAGCCAGCATCAAGTATAGAAGTGTTGCACTCCATTACAACAGGCTGTAGGGTGGGCAAGAATTGCAGGCAGTGGCTCACTGAGAGTAGAAATTAATTTCTTTCTTACATTTTGGAACCATTCAGGAATAATGGAACACTTTTCTCTCTTTTCAGAGAATCAAAGACTCATATAATTGTTACAGTTGGAAGGGATCTTAAAGATCATTCAACTACCTTGCCATATGCAGGGACACCTTCCTCTACACCAGGTTATTCAGAACCCCTTCCAGTCTGATCTTCAACACCTCCAGGGATGGGGCATCCTAAAGAGACATACAGAAAGAGAATAAATTTTGTATGTCAAATCCTAACTGAGCCTTTTCTTGATGAGTCCCTTCCTGTTTCTGGATGATGTTGTCACTCAACAGACAAAGCATCAAAAATCAGTTTCTAAAGAGAATTTCCCCTCCTCTCCCTTGCAGATAAGGAAATTCTTCCATGTTTCAAAAACCTAAATGAATATTCAAAATATTGTTGCCTTATGCTGGAAAAAAACTAGTCTAGATATAAATTTTCACAGACTTAACTTTGCCCATGTAAGGTCCTTGCCAGTCTCCATCAGCATTTTTGTATTCTATATTACAATCTGAGTAATCTGATGAATGAAAAACTGCCATTATTGATCACTGAGGCTATTGCAGGCTGAGGCAATAAAAGGATTTCAGTGAAGACGATGAATGAATTAGGTGCTCTGAAGGCTTTAGCTCATCCTCCCCACTTTACTTATCCACTGCTTCTGCAATTCTCCCTTTATCCCACTTTGGTAGTGGAAATTGCACAGTCCTGACTGCTGTGGAGTGCCTTAACATTTCCCCAAATCCTCTAACACCTGAAAAATATGTGTATTATCTCTGTTCCTTATAAGCCTCCCTTTAGTTGCATCACTGTACCCCTAAGATTCAATTAGCGCCTTCAGCACAAATATTCTTCTGCCAGGGCTCCAAGGGAAGCATCCTTGCGTTACATTCATGTCATTTTTCAAGTGTGATCCTGACCATGCAATCTTTGCAAAACCAGTGTAACATTATTTAATGGATTGTTCTGTTCTCAGTAAAATATCTTTCCTTTCATTTGCCTTTAATATTAATTAAGATCTGCCCACAGATGAGGAGACAGGCAATTGCCAGATGCTAAATACCTAGCCCAAGGATATTGCATGTGTGAAAATGAAGCTGACTGGGCATGCTGCTCACACAAATCCTAGTGCTGTAGTTGCTCAGCTCTTTTGGCTAACATTCACACTGCTGCAGGTTTACACACTCAGTGTGCAACTTCTGTCTTCATGTTTCAATTGGAGTCCAAGTGCACCCCAGCCTATTTGGGTGGCAAACTGAAAGTACTTTGAAAATTTAATCTGTTGAAAACCTTCATGCCTTTCCAGACACAAAATAATGAATGTACCACTTTTTATTCTCCCTTGTATCCAGTTTTGCTGCAAATGAAAAAATTAATCTAAAGGCACCCCTTCTGCAAAACTGATTTTAATCAAAAAGTGATTTGTAGCTGCATGTAAGCAGTGTCAGGTAGAGGAGGGATTCACAGCGTTCATCCTGTTCTACATATGGAAGCACAACATGAACATCAGCCTCATGTGCTGATCCACAGCAGGCAAAGATTGCTGCACACAGCTGTTCTTCTGTGAAATGTTTGCATTTCGAATGTGCACCCTGGTTGTCTTTATTCTGATTCTAGGAAACCACCATTCAGTCCTTTTTGGGATGCTTTTGGGTGGAAGCTGGAGAAAAAAAGCTATACCATCACAAATATAGTCTTGGCAGGCTTCCCCACTGTTTTTGTTTCTTCCGGTTGGTTTTCTTTTTTGTGTTTTTTTGTTTTGTTTTGTTTTGTTTTTGGTTTTTCATTGTTCTTTTTTTAAATTCAAAGAGACACTTTGAAGGTTGAGGCATACCTTAGAATTGTTTATAGTCTCTGAAATGTCTTTTAGTTCTTGTGGACCCTGCAGCCCATCTCCAGTCAATAACATGAATTTCTTTTATGTCATGAAATTTCTTTTTTGTAATATATCAGAATGAAATTCCTATACAATTTTGCTTTGTAGGTGGTAAAAGTTACAGTGTGAGCTACATGTCTGCATTACCATGTTCTGGTAAAATTCTAATCCTTTTGAGATTTTGTGACAGTTTTGCCACTTATTTCAATAGAGATGGTTTTGTCTTGAACTTCATCCCTTGCATTAACAAATTCACTTTCTCAAGCACTTCTTTAATCTTTCTTACTGTGTTTTATTTTAAGAGTACGGGGGAAGAGAGGAGCTACATCAGGAATATATCTGAGAACACATAGGTTTACTTGTGATTTATAAAATGGTAAATGAAATGACACTTTTTTTACTCATTCTCCTTAATCCTATTACCAGGTAGTAACATGGGCCATAGAAAGAGAAGTCTTATTAATGCAGGATTACATTTACATTTCTCTAATACATTTATATTTTATTTTTTGGTTTCATCTGTGCTTTATAGAATTTTCATGAGTAAAGACTTTAAGAATAAGCTTAATATTAAACCTGAGCTTAACTACTTCATTATTCCATGCAGCATGTAAGCTTATGCTTAACACTGGCTGAAGTCAATGACAGCTTAGAATATGCATACTTTTTTTTTTTCTGTTTTTTCTGAACTGCAGCTTACCTCACAAAACCTGAATTTTGAAAAATTCTACATAAAATCTGTTTGTTGATAATTTCCAGCTTTTATTTAGGATTCAATCTCATCCTCTGCATTAAAGTGAAGAAGTACACCTAGTAGCTCTTTAGCCTTTATAGTTACTCCCAAGTTAATACTCTCTGTGAATTAATTAATGTGCTGTTTTTTCTCTCTGCAAAGTCATTAGTGAGGAACAGAATATAACCTGAGCTCCTAAGGCAGAAAACAAGTAGTCATTTCATCCTAAGTCACTATTTTGTAGCTCTTCCCTTTGTTTACTATCTTCTATCAGTGGTTATTTCACATGATAACATTCATATTTAAGCCAATTTAAATTAATTCTGAGAAAATAGCTTTTATAAAATGCAGTATCAAATGTTTTCCTTAATTGAAAATGCCTACCATATTATGCTTTTCTTTCAGCCACTAATTTTTTAATTATATTAAAGAAGCAATCAAGATTATCTGGCAAATCTTTATTAAATCATCTTGCTACTTAGCTCTAAAAATTTAAGGATGAATGCCAAAGCTATTTTCACAAACAGGTTTTCCATCTTCAGAGTGGAATTGGTATATGTTATGTAGTTAGTGAGGGTAGCAAAAGAATAAAACCAATCACAGATATACAGGATTCTGATATTATAATAAATTATTTATTGAAACAAGAAAACAGTAAAAAATATATTGGTAACCTAGTGATTAGGACTTTCTAAGTTGATTCTGGAGGTGTTGCCTGCTAAAAGCTTTTCCGCTGATGTCTGGTAAACACTGATGCTGTGGTTCTGCACCACGTCTGTTTCTCTGTGGTGCTGCATTTAAAGTTCTTTTCTCCCTCATGAAAGTGTAATGAGAGAAAATACAGGTTTTCTCTAGCAAGCAATGACCTAAAAGTAAAAATTATCGTTGAGTTATAAATGTCTAGTGTATATTGGTGTTGTGAACATTTAGACAGGGCAGTATGTGAAAACAAAGTAGAGATGAATGCATGTATAGGTAGCATCCATCTAGACTTTATCTATTTGCAGTGCCAAAAGCAATTAAACTGCAGCAACATGAGCTTGTTAGTGCCCATACAAGATGTTTGGAGATGCCTGAAGGTAATCTCACTGCCAAAATTCCACCAGCCAGTGTTGTGAGGGCACACACTAGTGTAGGAATGACCACAGAGGGTTCAATTGTATCCATGGATCTTGAGGAATCGATAATCTTTGCAAACATAGCAAACAGTTGTTGGGAAAGAACATAAACACTGTATTGGCACAGTGACATAACCTCCTGCAGCGGCTGTGTGGTTGCAGCAGGTAAGTGTACACATCAAGGAAAGCCAAGGAAAGACTATAATGCTTGAACTGACAACAAAAAACTCACTTATGTCACATTTGGGAGGCTCAGAATAGGGAATTTAACCTTTCACTTCTTGATCACCAAGGACAATAAAATAGAAAACAAAAACCAACCAACCAAACTAACAAAAAAAAAACCTCAAAGAAACAAACCATAAGATTGAATATACAGGTTTAAAATCTTACTGACTTATCACCTGATATCTGTTTTGAAAAAAAATTAATTCCACAGAAGAGGTACAGAACAGGAGGGAGAGCAATAGGAATATTTCCAAAATTAAAACAGAGTTTTTAAGCTTTACAGCGATTATATATTACTACTGATACTACTGAACTCTAACCTCAGCATTTTGAAATTCACTAACATTTTGGGCCTAAATGGAATGGTACTCAGAGGACAGAACTATAGCATAGGCATATACTGTTCTGTTATTACTCATAATTCCGTGCAAGAAATGAAGCTGAGGTCATAAACAGGAAAATAAAAAACAAGCAAAGAAAAATGCTTTTACTTTTCACTGTTCTCTGCATCTTGGCAGTGACATAATCAAAGCCCAGTTAGCGACAATGGAGAGGCTTCATTCCTATGCTGTGTTTTGGGGGATTTTTTTTGCATATGGTAAGGATGTTTTTACTGAATTCAGCTCTACATTTTGCACATTTATAGCTCCACATCATAACTGTCATCCTACTTCTAATGAATCTCATAGTTTCTGAGCAATACAGTCTCATAATCTCTCTTCTGTTTTTTGGCTTCCTAGCTATCCAATGATGGTATGTGCCCATACCTTATAAGATATCCAGTGCTCCATTCAAGACAAGCAAGTAGGAAAGGAAACAAACCAAAGATTTCTAAAGGAAACAAAGACAACACTAATTTAAATATTGAAATGATTGCAAAACTTTCTTTCAAAGAACTGTTTACAATTTGGATTGGAAATTTGTGCAGCCAGTGCAAGAAGAGCACTTATGACACTAATGAATTCCCTTTGTTAAAACAACAGAAAGGAGCCTTTAATTTAATCACAATTAATTGACATATGACATAGCAGGGTGCAAGAGTTCAGTCATCAGTAACTTAAATTTCATGTAGTCTTTAGACATCAGAAGATACAATAATCACAGTAAGATAAAAGGTGCAGTAAGGCTATTGAACACGAGTAGCCTCGTGGACAGTGTTTAGATAGACGAGCCATCAAATGAAAGGTCTGCTTACCTTTAGGCTGTCCAAATGAAACTGACAATTCCAAGAAGGGAAAAAGACTCATTTGTCTACACAAAAGCTACACTAATTCTCTCTCAAATCCTGGATGAACTGCAGCTCTTCAGGACTTAACTCCTAATACTACAGTCCAAGTTTTAGGATGGGTATAAGGATCTTGGGAATTGAATCTGTTCAATATGTTTAACTTAAAAAAGACATAACCTGCATTTTTTTCTGTGTTTTTTTTTTTTTTTCCTTTTTTTTCTTTTTTTCTTTGGATTACTTTTTTTTTGGGGGGGAGGTGGGGGGTGGAGGTAGGGTGTGTTGATTATTTTAACTGATTTCCATGCCTTCCATGCCCAGACATTTACAAAAAATTGTCTTGTATTCAAGTCATGTTCACCTTTGATGATTAAGATCTATACCCTCCTGTATAGCACTGCAGATGTGGAAAGAAGTTCAAGAAAACTTCTAGTTCAGAAGACCTGAACTAAGATGGGTCAGAGTATAAACAGATGTTTATAAGAAATTGTTGTTTTTAATGTCTCACTGAAATATTACTTGAAGGAGATACCAGAACCAGGTGCTAGGCAGCTTTTTCATTCTGTTATTCTTAGAGGCACTTTCCCAATGTCAAATCTAGATTTTTTTCAAGAAAATTTTTCTCCTCACTGCATTCCCAATTGGCACAAAAGTCACAAGACTCCCATCTTACCTTCCCCTCTAAACTTTCTCACTCCATCAGGGTGACTGTGTTTTTCACTGCAGAGGCATTAATGAATTAGTTGCAATCAGGTTAAAGAGAGACCCCAGTGATCATGAGCTATTCCTGGGTCTTTCAGTTCTCATAAGGAAAAAGATACCACTATTTGAGTTTTCTGGTCAGCTGGGATTTCTTGTACATCAGTGTTTCCCAGACTTACAGATAAAAACCCTCTTATGTGCTTATCTATTGCCTGTAGATCGTTCACATAGCATCAGGAAATGTGGAAAAATGAACTCACTTGAATCTTTGGTGTGGGTTTAGATCTCCCAGAGCTGAGGAGCAAAATAAGGCAGCAAGATTTGGCTGATGGCACATTAATAAACCAAATTCCTGCCAACAAGAGAAAGCATGTCATATTTTGTCATTATTATTTTGGGTTTTATTTTAGTTTTGTCATAATAATTTCATTTTATTTTTAACAATTTAATTAACATCAGCAATAACTTTTACAGCCATTCATTATTCTAATGGAGACTGAGAACTGCAGTTTAACAAAAATGTGTTTTGTATATCATGCCACTAACAGAATGGCAAAAGCCTTTTTAATTCCAAAGTTTGAGCCCAGCTGGCAAACTGTCCTGACAAAAGAAGGAATTGGGATTTTTTTTTCTATCATGTCTTTTTATCCTTTATGTAG
>JAYDZK010000113.1:72730345-72755396 GCA_034509185.1 Euphonia xanthogaster
TTAATCCGAAGTTTGATAATCAATAATCGAGACTTGTAAGACGACCATCTGGTGTCCGTGTCTCCCTTCTCCAACATTTGCTTTTTTTTTTTTTTTTTTGGTAATATTGAGTATGATTTATATGTAATTTAAAACTAGATTAGCTGTTTTTGTGGGAATAAATTGTAAGGAGTAACTGAAGCTTTCTCAAGTGGAGATTAGCTAATCTTTTGAGAAGCATTTAAAGGGAAGAATATCCATTGCTTAATCTGTTACTGTACACCAATCGGTAGCTAAATACCATGGGGACAGACTCAGTAGAATTACTAAAATCATATATGTATACTCATTACAATGATTTATATTGACCTTTTGGAAGTCTAATGAGGTGGAATGAGAATGAAGAAAAAAGAATAGTGAAGACAGCATAGTAGCTACATAGAAAAGAAATGAGGAAAGAGCAGAAGCAGTAAGAAAAACACTGACATCGTGAGCTTCAGCAGTTATTTTTAATGGCAGTGAAAATGGAGAAATTAAAGGGGAGGTTTTAAGAGACTGAGATAAATTGCACAGCAGAGACAGGGAAAGGAGAAAAGAAGGCAAATGGCAGTTAGGAGGTCAAGTACCAAAGAAACTATTGTGCTTCCATAATAAAGGAACAGTAGAGAGTTCAGCAGTTAAAATAAAGGCAACAACCAGATGATGGCTCTATTTTTGAGATTTAAAAAGTTGACTTTTTCAGATTTGTACAGAAACTGAACATACTTGGATCTTCCACAAAGGCATATTTTAAATATATTTCCTTCTGGAATGCAATGTTTAGAAAATATTAATAGAAATGTTTGAAAAACATGCCATCCTTTTTCTAGAAATTGGATTTTCTTTCCTATATTTCTTTCTTCATTTTTTATAAAACTACATTTTCACAATGAAAGACTTTCAATTCTTTTCCCCAGTAAGTCTATGAATGATTTTTTCACTAATAATTATATAGCTCACTCATTAAAATCTCATAGGAGCAGAAAAAAATCAGGGGAATGAAAAGTTGTATACATACTCCATAGAGTATGCATACAGGTTGTAGTGAAAAGATATGTCAATTAGCTCTGAACTTGGTAACAAACCTCCAAACATGGTGCAATAAAAGATTGTCCAGAGGGATCAGCTCAAATCCTACAAAAATCTTGCATGGCCTATTGTAGAAAGAGAAGAGAAGGGCAGCTGGCTTAGTAACTATGGCAAAAAGTTACTCAAATGTTGCAAGTGTGATCCTTAAAAATTTTGCTTAAAAACTCAATGTGGACATCTCCTTGGAAAAACTGCAATATTCATGCAGTTTTAGCTTACAACAATGTTTTGACAGGTTCCTAATTTCAGATGATGGTTGATCCTGTAACTGGCTGAATAGGGATTCCTTTCTGAAGCTAATTGAGCTACAGAGCTCTCTGAGTTCAGTGGAAATTTTGGATGGCTGGTTTGTGCACCCACTTACTAAATTTTCTTATTAGTTCTTCATTTACTCCAAGTTTGGGTTAACTATACAAGGAGAAAAGATCCAGCATAAACAAGATAATTTCATGGCAGTAATTTTCTATGCTGTCTCTAATTTTATTGTCTCAGTGAAATCAATTGAGACTGATCTTCTTAACCTTTCATATGAGACAGATTTTGCTCTCACTTATTGTTCACCTTCCAAACAAGGCATTTCCACACAGCTACACAGCTGTGTGGATGATATTTTAAACAGCTTGAGGCAACATTAAACTGTTGGTATCTCTTATGTATTGGTTTGTGTGACTATCAGACATGCTTGCTCTCAACTTCCAAAGCTCCTGAAATGGGTCTCTGATACAGTTTACACTGATGTAAATTAGGAAAAAGTCTGCAGGAGTCACTGGGACTATGCATGTGTAAAACTTGTGCAAGAAGTATACCCTCAGTTTGATGAATCGCTGTAGACTGAGCTAGCATAATCTTTCTGGAGTACTGCTCGTAGGCTTAACCAAAACAAATTCCACAGTTGGAAGATTGCTGTTTCAAAATAGTGTTCTGGTGCAACTCAAGCATTCAGCAAGAATCCATTATTTCAACACTTTCTAAGGAAATAAGATACAAGTCATGTGTGGTTCTCTCTTCATTGCTTAAACCAGACATAATTTTCTAACTAAACTGAGCTTTGTCATTAAATGCCAATAAATGAACCTTGAAAATGTCATGGAAAACAAAAATGGATTTGAAGATGTTTCAGAGCATTGAAGCCAGGATCTATAGATGTGACACCCCAAATCCCTCACACATTCTAGTGAGGCCTCACCTAAGACACCTGGAGACATAGATTTTGAACAGCCTATCTTATAAGGCTACTTGGACTCCTTTCCATGAATTTAGAAAATGAGAAACCATTCTTAATAGATTCCTGGATCCATACCATGGCCCCATAATATTTCCCAGGCATCCTGTTACAATTCTAAGGTTTTAGGTCTGCAATAATATAACCAGCATAAAATTATATTACTCCTTTACCTCTTTCATTCCAGAATTGACTTTTCATGGTAAAATTTGAGATATCTGGCTCAATGCTATTTGGCTCAAGATAAAATGTCAATTCTGAATATCAACCATTTATCAGGAACTGAATTTTCATAATGTGAAATCATGATTGATTAAAAATTAATGAAATACAAAGGTATGATATATTGCTAAAATATAATTTTTCACTTTATTTACATTGGAGCATGATTTTGATGTAATGTGACTGTATAGAATTTTTAAAAGAGTGGTGTATTTCTGAGGGTTTTTTTTTTTTCTTTGCTATTCTCATTCTAAAAGAAATGAGAGCTAATAATTTTGTTTTATTTTACTTTTGTTTTATTCTGCATAGGTCAAATAGATGGTGTTTGCAGCCAAGTAGCTACATCACCCTTCCTCTTAGTGCATATTAACTTCTTAGAATTTGAATTAAGTCATCAGAAAGAATTTAGAAATGTGTGTCTGTAAAAATATAAAAATATTTTGCTTATTTTCTTCTTGTTGTTTGATCATACCCATTTCATGGTGCAGAAGTTAAAAAGCTTCATAATTTGAAGTTTGAAGTCGTTACCCTGAACACTGGTTGGACTTCTCTCAGAATTGGTATGGGACTGATAATCATAGGAGATAAAGCCTTTACTTGCCATGCAAAGAAAAGGATAAGATACTTATCATGAGCACAAGAATTCTTATCTTGCTGCTTCACTAAATTGGCATGTAAAAATTCTACCTGTAAATACCTGAGCTACAATTCAACAAGCAATGTTAAATACCTACCTAATTTTCAGCTTGTGTATAACACCATGGAGGTCCTAAAATTATCGACTCATTTACAAAATAATTTATCTTGACAATATATGATTTTGAATTCAATGTGAAAAATAGGATTCTACAATGAGATGAGAAGCAGAATGCAAATTATATATGGAAGATATGAGCACAAAATTGAACTCTCAAACTTTAATTAATTCACCAAAGTCCTATGCTTATATCAACACAGTAAATACATTTAGTTGAAATGCATTTTGGCTTTAGGTTTTTAGAAGTGAAATTGGATTCATTTTTAGTACTGTACCAGTCCTTTCTTTGTGACTACTAAATCTGCAAAAGGTTGCCATAGAGATTAGCAAGAAATTAGAATGTGAAATCTGTATGAACATCAGGCATAAAAAGTATAGTTTCCAAATTCATTAACTTTTAATAGTTCTTTTCTTCACCACAGTCTTCATCAAAGAATGCTGTCATATGCAAAAGAAACTTCCTAGTAAAACAGAAAAAAAACCTATTTTTGTATTTCTTCATAGTAGTGTTAGAAGATTTTCACTTTTATAGCTATTTTAAGAAAATCCTGGAGAAATGTTGAACAAGGGCAATCAAAAAAGATTTGAGAGTACATTGTGAATGGATAAATACACAAAGTTTAATGTAAGAAAAAAGATTGAAGGGTGCTTTGTCTCTGTGTTAATATTCTCAAATCTAAATCATTGGGATTTTTTTACTTTTTCAGGCAAAGTTACAGCAATACACAAAGATTGATGTTAATGGCTGTGAAAAAAATACAGGCAAAGTTATTATACACCACTTTTGTTTTTTGACAGTGGTTCATGATTAATATCTTCCTGTGATCATCTGCAGATGTTAGGATAGATATGTCTTCTTGATTTGTAATTGACCAGATGTATTTTCCTGCATTTAATTTAAATTTCCATAAAATTTCATGAGTTGACTACAGAAGAGAGGACAAAATAATATCATATAATCTCCTCACTTCAATGCCTGCTGCTGAATCTTTTTCAAAGTCAGACTGATTAACTGATGAGAATCAGAAAAGAAACCCTACCTCTCCCCAAATTCCTGGCTACATTGGTCAAAACTGCCAAGCAGACCAGGCAAAATTCCTTTTTTTCCTTTCTCTTCAGCATGAATTGTCTAGGATCATCTGGGAATATTTCACATAATCAGTGATTGCAATTATAAGTATCTGAGAAATAGGTGTTACCTAAATTGCATCCAATGTTTCTGACACACATAGCTGCATAGTATTTTCCAAAAGAATACAACAATATAGTTTCATAAAATTTGTTGCATTTTAAATATCAGCATATGGATTAATTTTACTATGTAATCCCAGCAGAATAAGACATTTCCATTGTTGCCACCGAATATTCCATGAAATTTAGATAACACTTTTCTTAACTAAACCATGAGAATGGACTCAATTTGTTTTCCAGATTACGGTTTTAAATCATTGTTTATTTTAAAAAAAATCTTAACATGTTCAAACATTTGTATTTTGTTGGAACAAGAGATTTTGTGGATCAGGTTTGTGTGATGCATTTATTCGCAATCACTGTTTGCACTGCAAGGCAGCAAGGGAGCACATCTGCCTGTTTGCATTCTTGGGGACATGGCACATGAGTTCTGGTGGAACCCTTTGAGGGAGGGGAAAGTCTGCTTTTCCATGCTGATAACCTAGACATGTTAAGAGGAAAATACTTGTCCAGTCTGAGGTGAAACAAGTAGAAAATTAAAAAACTAGGAAAAGCTACCAAGAAGAGCAAAACATCATCATAGCTTCAGGCTTCAAAACCAACAGAAATAAGCACTTTCTGGGGTGACTGATCATACCTGAGGATTAGGAGTTTACTGGAACTAGGAAGGTTCACTCAGTTGCTGAATAAAACTCTGAATAAAAGATCTGGTTTAGTGGAAATCTGTTGGGATTTTTTTGTTTTGTGTTTGGTGAGCTGAAGTAGTAATAGTAGTAGCAGCAGTAGTAGTAGTAGTAGAAGTAGTAGTAGTAGCAGTGGAGTTTGTAACATAAAGTAATATAGTTTCAATTCATAAATTCTTTCCCTGAAAAAATGGAAATGTTACCTCAATACATATATTACTAGCCCATCTATGAATATGTTTATGTACTTGTACAGGACTGTGGTTGTACACGTGAGAGCACAATCATACACACATACACACATATATATTTGTGTGTATATATATATATTTGAACTGTTTTCGCAATGGAATTTCTTGCTTATATCCTTTTCAAAATAAGTATGCTTTTTCCATTTATTTTTTTTCTTTCAGAACCTAATCAATGAATGAAAGGTGAAATAACTTCACACTCCTTTCAGATGTGTCACTGAGTCATCTCTGCACATGAATCTTAGTAATTAGAATGATAAAAGGCAATCTAAGCCTCCTTAGCTGTAATTCATACATCACAAGCAACATCACATCTTTTACCCAAAAGAAAAAAAAAGGAAAGTAGTACATTTTTAAAGATCACAGGAAGCAAAGAAGAAATCTGAAGAACAGAATATACCAGAAAAGCTGTCTGAGTAGGTTTGTTTCTGGGCATCTTAGGTACTTTCTGTTTGTAATGCAAGGTTTGGAACTTTCAAACATTCTACTTGGATGGTGAAAAAAATGGGTTCTATTAAACCTGTCACTAAGAGACAATTCTCTCTGCTTTCTGAACCTTTTACCTGGGTATTTTCTAAGTTGTGGTCACCTATGTACAGGCTGGATGCTCTGCTTTTTAAAATATTTTGAAGTTACAAACAAACATATTTCTGAGTGTATTTTCAAAATGGTTGGTAGCTGACCTCTTCAAGTCTTTTGTGAGATATCAAAACCTATAAGTGTCATTGATATTCCTGATAAAACCATGCCAATTCCATATTATATTTCTTAATTCTATCTTCTATTTTACTTTTTGTTTGTGATAATTCTGAATTTTTCTCTACTGGTATCTATTTGAGAACCCTGAAAGCACTAATCTCATTCTCACAAGGGGATCAACTGACAATAGCACAATCCTAAAGTGGATGAAATACATCCCATCCTCCCAGCAGGCAGATAAATACTCAAATAGCAAACAGCAAAACCAGAAGAAAGAATAGTAAAAAACAAACAAAACAAACAAAACAAAATAAAAGCAAACAAACAAAAAAAGAAATATTAAGAAAAGAGGAAAAGGGAATAGAAAAATAATCTTCAATCTACTATTTGCTCAGGTAAGTCTAGATTTCTGTAAAGCTATCAATGTTAGACAAAATAAAAACTGTGCTCTCCACATGAAGGAAAAGAACAATTTTCTAAACATTCTTTCAGAAATTACCCCAAACTATGTTTAACTGTACTTTGCATTTCAATAAACTTAGGGCCTAGTTTCATAAGTCCTCATTTACATAGGTATATCTCAGTGAATGACTCATGAGAATAGGCTCTGGTGGGAGTGTTAAAGAGAGAACTTTTCAAAGCAGGTCCATTTTTTTGGTGACAGACAAACCTGTTTAAATTAAAACGTGTGCTGTTTGCATCCGTCTGGATGCTCTGATTTCTGAGCCAATTTTTCTAATTATAAAAGCAGTTTGGCACAAATGTTTTAAATAACGAACTACTTTCAAATACTACTAGTGGACTGTGAAAGAAACCTGCACTTAAAAGTTCTCTAGTTTTCATCAGTTGTAAGAGTTATTTGATAATTTGAAGAGATAATATGGTTGATATAATAGCTGTTTATTTTCTTCTCACCAAAATGTATTTAACATGAGTTGATTTTATGGCTATGATATTCTTCTATGGCTGTCTGAATATGAGCCTGAGAAGCAAATCTGAAACCTGCTTCTTAGGTCTGTACATTTATGAACCAAAGTTTAGAAAGTTCTGGAAAGCCTTATTCTCTTATGTGTACATAAGAACTTGTACATACAGTTAGGGTAATAAATTATAAAAGTGAACTGGCATAAAAGAAGAGCTGGCATATCTGTGCATCTAACTATAGAATCTGAAGTAATCTATAGCTAATGCATTTTCTGAAAATCATCAGGTAGCATTCTAAGGCACTTAGAGTGTTATTCACTGTTAAGCATTTGTGATTTGTAATAGATTAGCCTTTCAAAGCAACTATAGCCGTCATACTGCATGGGTAATCAAACAGTTCCTACTCAAACTTCTTCCTCTGAATTTCATATAAATTTTTAATTAATGCCTTACATTACTCAAGCTTTTATGCAATTAAGTGATAAATTATTCAATTTTTGATGTTATGTGTTAGACAGATGTTAAATCAAAGAAGTTAGTGATTGAACACTTTTTAATAGATTTGCTACTGTAGCTTTTAGTCACTTTAAAAATAATTTTTGATTGAATTTTGGTGCTTATAAAAGTGAAAGGCTAAGGACCACTTTAATAAAAGGCTCTTTACTGAGTCTCTGACTAGTTTCAGGGTTCTGAAGATACTGGGAATTATAGGCCATAAACAAAAGCAGAGATGAAAAGGAATTAAGTGGTATTAAGCACAACGCACCCCAGCCTAAAGACTTTGGAAATCACAAAGTATAAGACGCTTCTCAGCCACACTTGAAAAAGAACATTTTTTCTGTTTCTACAAGATAAAAAAAAAAAAAAAACAACAAAAAAAAACCCAAACCAACCAACCAAACAAAAAAAAAAAAAAAACAAAAACAAAACAAAAAAAATCTGCTAAAACTATTCACCATTAAAGTGTAAACCAAATCTTTATTCATTGATTTCCTGTGAGTATTATGTCATACAAGGACTGTTGAAAGTCAGCATCAGTCAATGTTTTCTCTGCAAAACTTCTCTTTGGACAATGGCATGACAGTGAGAAAGTTCTGTCCAGGACACGGTTAATTTTTGTGGTGGTCAGAAGGGGGCATGGCTAAACACTGAGGTTATTATATACCACCTCATGTCATTCTCAGGGACTGGGGGAGAGCTCCCTTTGGAGCTGAGTTCCATGGCATGGTGTAGGGAATGGTTGGGTACAGTTGGGGAATTTTCATGTGAATTGCTCGCCTCTTTCTTGTAACCTTCGTCATTAGCATTGTCTCTGTTACTGTTTGTTGTCGTCTTTCACTGCTGTTTCAGATAAATTGTTATTATCACAAGTTGTGATCTTTACCTTTTGTGCCTCCAGTTCTGCTCTCCAGTCCACCACAGGGGGGTGGTGAGACTGAGTGATAAGCACATTAGCAGGTTTAGTGGATTTCAGTGGCAAAACTTAATTGGGGAACACCATGACAAATAGGTTGAAGGAAAATTATTTCATAGAATCAGAATGGTTCGGGTTAGAAGGGATATTAAAGACCATCTAGATCCAACCCTTCTGCCCTGGGCAGGGAATGTTCCATGAGACCATGTTGCTCAAAGTCCCATTCAACCTGGCCTTGAACACTTCCAGAGATGAGGCATTCACACCTTTTCTGGGAAACAAGTTCCCAGGCTTCACCATCCTCACAGTAAAGAATGTCTTCCTATTACCTTATCTAAACTTTATCTCTTCCAGTTTAAAGCCATTCCTCCTTGTCCCATCACTACATGCCCTTGCAAAAAGTCCCTCTCCATCTCTCTTGTAGGCCTCCTACAGGTACCACAGTAACATCACCCCAGGGCCTTCTCTACTCCAGGCTGAACAACCACAACTCTCTCAGCCATATATATATAGATATAGATATAGATATAGATATATAGATATATATCAGGTATATATAGATATATATATATATACACTTGATATATATCTCAGCTATTATATATGTTTATATATACCTATATGTATCATACCCGAATAGTTTCTTGCTTGCATTCTAGCGTAGCTCACTGTTTGTGTTTATCAGTCAAGGCCATTCTGATTAAGCTGGCAAATATGGAATGAAAATAATGTTATATCTGATTTCTTGTCTTATTCTGTAATACTAGGCTGTCCAGAAAATGAAGTAGGAAAACAAAACAACAACAACAACAACAACAAAAAAGAATGACAAATGGAAGATGCAGAACATAATTTCCTAAACTGATATACTTTTAGTAGTTCGATCAGCATGCACTTTGGTTTCCAACTAATGATATTGCTCCAAAGTAGTCCAGACTGAGGAAAATGATGCTATCAGAATTCTGCAAAAATGACAATTCTCTCACAATCTGACAATCTTTGTTTCTTTGTTTGTAGAGATTGTTAGGTGCCATGGGTGCCTTTTAATCCATGTTTTCCTGATGTCTGCGGATAATTAAAAGGAGATAACCTGATTTCTACTTTGTTATTTTCTGCTCATCTTTAATGCTTTTATACATATGCATACATATATATATATACACACACATATACTCACACAGAGGCAGTATATTGCTTCCTACAGAACCATTTTTCAAAGATTGTCTAATACTTTACAGATATTGATGCAGTTTCAAGGTATCCCTTCTTATATATGTTTTGTAAAAAGGAGCAAATATGGTGTTTTTAATTTTCCCTAGACATTAGACTACAGCCCTTACTATTTCATTCTGAGCAGATTTCTGACTGAAGAACTTTTATAAAATATGACTTTTCACACTCTGAATAACCAAAAAGCAAAAAGTTGCAAATTTGGCAGCAAGCTATTTTCATTTGAAGTAAAAATCAGCCCACACAAATTCACACCTGTAGTACATGCTGAATGAAATAATTTAAAAAATGTACTGGATAAAAAGTTAGTGGATAAAGTGATTTAGTTTTCCTTAATATATTCTTTAAATGTTATTATTCATCATGGGAATGCAGACAGCTTTGAATAGAGTACAGTTAAAATGTGCATATGTGTGCTTATTTTGCACTTGGTTGTATTATCACTACTGAAATTAGATCTACTGATGAGATAAAAGTACACATTTTTTAAAAGAAATATTTTATTTTATTTTTTTAAATTTTTAAATTTGTGACAAAAAAGAAATCCTGGTTTCCCTGATTCCCAAACAGAAATAAAATACTCTTCTTTTTGTATGACATTTTAAAAACAACACAAAATGAAATTTTCATAACATTACACATATATTTTATGTACTCATAAATCTAGAAGCTGAAACACCTCAAAAAGGGAAATAAATTGGGAACAAACTCTTTGCTATTCTGAAGAAATTTAGTACTTTGATAATTTCTGGAAAGTTTGGGGTTTCTATTATTTATATTCCTAATCATCAGCAAAAGAAATTTTGTTGCAAAGAATGATGTAAATTGGTGTTGTGTTCTTGGATCTGTGTGCAGACTCAGAGCAATTTTTCTTTTTGAGGCAGCCCAGAAAATTTTCTCCCGGATAGTAAAAGGTTGCATATTTCACAAGATCCCAACCTGAAAGTAGACTGGAACAAAGAAAAGTCTTTTAAAATGCATTCTATAAAAATTAGTTCAATCACAGTAAAGAGGCCCACCTTCCCATCCATAGCAGAATGACAGAACAACATGAAAAGGTGAGAAAGCGTGAAATGACAATCAAATAATTTTGATTTTCATTTTTTTTTGAAGAGCAAGCAAGACTAAACAGCCAACATTCACATTTCTATCTACTAGCAATTTAGTAAAGTTATTGATTAGATACTTGAAATCAGTCAGATGACCTTTCCAAAACAAATACAATAACTTCAGAATAAGATAATTATTTATTTAAGTGGCTTTGCTCCAGTTTAAACAATTGAAAGCTGATTGTGCTGGTTGGACCCAGTTTTTACCTTTTTTTTTTTTTTTTCCCAGTTGGATCTGTTTAGATGCAGAATAATGTAGAGGAACAGATTAGGAAGCAGTTATGCCCATTTGAGTCTAAGTTATTCCTGAAAACTCTCTATATTCAATTGTCATTTAAACCACTGTTTTGAAATGAAATACATTCTTGAATAACAATGAAAACTGTGACACTTGATTACCATGACATTAGAAAATGCAGACCATCAAATTTTCAAGTTCATCCCTTCACAAGGTATAAAAATCCAACACCTTATTTTCTCACATACCTGACAATTATCTGTAGTTTTGCACCTTTTTTTTCCTTTCCTTTCAGATGAATAATGGGATGATTCAAAAGGTTTGATGCAGCTCTTACCTAGTTCCAAACATTCCAAAATATATTTTATCCCCTGGAATTGTTTCTTCATATAAATCACTTAATGAAGTGTACTATTTCCTGACCGGTGGTGGACCTCTTCTCCCAGGCATTTATCAACAAGAGAAGGGTAAAAAGCTTCAAGCTGCAGCAGGGCAGTTTCAGGTTGGACATCAGGAGGAATTTCTTAAGCAACCTAAAAGGTTGTTAAACATTAGAATGGACTAAAGTGGCCCAAGGAAGTGGTGGAGTCACCACCCCTGGAAGTATTCAAAAATTTAGTGGCATGGTTTAGTTGATAAGGTGGTGATCACTGAAGGGTTGGACTGGATGATCTCAGAAGTCTTTTCCAACTTTATTTATTCTGTGATTCTGTGATATGCAATATTGCTGAAGGAGAAGCCATTACCTGTGTATTTTAACAGCATTCAGGGAGTCACACACATGCACACACCACTTGAGACTGTAAGTGCCAGGAGTAGAGTCCTGGGCAATAGGCTCCTCCAGTGAGCTGATGGGTGTCCCAATAGACTCTGTCCTCAAACACACACTCCCATTCTCAGGCCTGCTTCCTCTTTCAGATTTAACCCTAGTTGTCCCAGAGCAAAGTCTCAGGTGCTGGATCAAAAAAAAAAAAAAAAAAAAAAGAATTTAATGAAGGGACACAACTGCAGATCAGCTTGAGCTCAGTGCCTCTGGAGGGAGGACCAGAATAAAGAAATCCCTCTGCAATTTTTTCTTGGTTCCCTCTAGATTAAAATTACTTACCTTCATCTTCTCATATCCTTCAATTGTTGTGTAACATTTCAGGGTATAACTGCTTAAAAACTGAGAACAGTAAGATTGTTGTGCCAGAATGTCGCCTGGTTTACTTCAATTGCTTCTATTCCTGCAAGAACAGCTAGACTGGGAGAGATGAAGAGAGGAAGAGATCAGATGGCAAAAATAAAAAAAATTGTGCTGAAAGCAACCCCTTTTTATTCAAATCACACTCTCCCCAGGAGACACCAGCTGAATATTGCATCTGAAGCTAAGTACATTTGGGAGTCTAGAAGATTCCCAAAGAGAATCTATTTAATGTTCCAGAGACCTCAATGAGCTTGACTCAAAATCTCTGTCAACAAATGAAGAGAAATTTTTTAAATCAAAATAAACACTAAAAAAAACCTTCCCTTGGAATCAAGGACTATCCCAGAGGAAAACATTGACAAAGGAGCTGGAAATTACTGGCAGGCAATTTTCTATGCCCATAAGTTTCATGCAAACAGGTGGGAAATTCTAACAGATGTACATTTATACCCATGGGTTTTGCTTCCAGAATGCCAGATGCTGACGACTGTACTACTGCACTGGCTCAATCACAATTTGAATTTTCAAGGAATGTTTTTTTCCTTCCAGTATAACTGTTGTATCACTTGTCTAAGCTGTAATTGCAGCAAAGAAAGAGGATGTACGAAACTTAGTCAGTATGAGCATGCCACTGTGAGATATTCATCAGGCACCCTCTTAAACATCTACTAAAAAAAAAATTACTAAAGGATTAAATCCAGTGTGATACATATATGCAATTCAGCTTAACAATGGGGCTTTTGTTGGTTTCTGGGGTTTATGTTTAGTTTTGTTCATTCCTTTAGTTTTGGGTTTGGGTTTGGGGTTTTTCAAACAGAGGTAAATTCATTTTCAAAAGATTTAAAAGGTAGGGAGTTTTTTTTCCCACAAAAAAGTAGAGACTTAGAAAATGTTAGCTATACAGTTATGCTAGAAATCTTAATTCTGTTGTTGCTGTGATATGAATGAAATAACATTACCTGGAAAAGAAGATGTAGAATGAGCATTTCAAATTGATCCTCTTGTAAACAGAACTATGGGAGAAAACACTATATCAAACAATTGCAGGTTTGCCATTTTGTATCCTTACATATATGTAATTTTTCAAAATTATATTTTTACATGAACAACTTACACCATATATTTTTTAACTTGGAAACCACAGTTGTACCTGATATAACTTAACTGTGCATTAAAGCTGACAGGAAGTTTTAACTGGAGCTACAAGGCTGAATACCTTTGTTAGCCAGCCATAGCCCTTAGAGAATTGCATATATTTTTAAAAAGGAGGTACTGATATGTTATGCTTGGCATAGGCCACCCTCCTAGAAATGCAATGCATCCTTTTTTGGGGAAAAAGTCTGGATTTTCTGATGTTATTGTCTACTCTGCAGATAATTTCAGACAGATGGAATCTTGAGTTTAGATACTATAAGAGAAGATCAAATTTGTGACTATCTGAGAAATCTGAATATACTGAGTCTATGGGACCTGATGACATGTATCCCAGAGTCCTGAGAGAGGTGCCTAATGTAGTTGCCATACCAGTTTCCATGGTATTTGAAAAACCATGGAAACCGAAAAAAGGAAAACATTCCACCCATTTTTTGAACGTGTGAAAAGGAGGATCGTGGGAACTACTGACCTGTCAGCCTCTCATCTGTGCCTGGGAAGATCATGGAGCAGATCCTTCTGGGAACTATGTTAAGGCACATGGAGAACAGGGATGTAATTTGAGGCAGATGGCATAGTTTCACCATGGCCAAGTCCTGCCTGACCAATCTAGTGGCCTTATGTGGTCAAGTGACTACAACTGTGAACAAGGAAAGTGCTAAAGATGTCATCTATCTGGACTTCCATAAGGCTTTTGACCTGGTCCCCTATAACATGCTTCTCTCTTGATTACAAACACAAGGATTTGTTATGCATGATGCACATCTCTCTTATGCAGGAAGAAGAGCCTGGATGATCTCATCCAGAGGCTGAGGGTCAACAGATCAACGTCCTGACGGCATTGTCAGTTCCCAGTGAAAAGCGATGTCCCTCAAGAGACTATATTTTGACCAGCACTATTTAATGTATTCATCAATGACATGGACAAGAGGATTGCGTGCACTCAGCAAGTCTGCAGATGACATCAAGTAGTGAGGTTTACACCCTTGAAGAATGGGATGCCATCCAGAGGGTCTTGGACAAGCTCAGGAAGTGAGCCTTAGGAAACTTTAATAAGGCCATGTACAAGGTGCTGTACCTGAGTGGGAGCATCCCCTGCTATTAATAAACTCAGTGGAATGAAGGAATTGAGAGCAGCCCTGTAGAGAAGGACTTGGGGGTGCTGGTGGATGAGAGGCTGGACATGACCCAGCCACGTGCACTTGCGGCCCAGAAAGCCAAAAGTGTCCTAGGCTGCATCCAAAGCAGAGTGGCCAGCACGGCGAGGAAGGGGATTCTGTCCCTCTTCTCTGCTCTGGTGAGACCCCACCTGGAGTGCTTTGTCCAGCTCCACAGTCTCCAACATCGGAGAGAAATGGAGGTGTTAGAGCAAGTCCAGGTGAAGACCAAAAAGATAATCAGAGAGATGGAGCACCACTGCTGTGAAGACAGCATGAGACACGTAGGGCTATTCAGACTGGAAAAGAGAAGGCTCTAGGAGAGATCTTATTAGAGTGTCTCAGTACTTAAAGGGTGCTTATAAAACGAAGACAATATGTTTTTTTAAGTCCTGTAGTGACAAGACAAGGGATTTTAAACTAAAAGAGAATAAATTGAGACTAGATATAAAGAGTTTGTTGTTTTGGTTTTTTTTTTTTTAATGAGACTTGTGAAATACTGGTACAGATTGCCTGGAGACATTCTGGATGCTTCACCCCTGGAGAAATTCTAGATCAGATGGGATGGAGTTCTGAGCAACCTGATATAGTTCAAGGTGTCCCTGCTCATTGCAGTGGAATTGATCTAGATGACCTTTAAAAGTCCTTTCCATCCCAAACCATTCTATGATTCCATCATTCTAATTTATTTTTTCATTTTCGCATGAGCTAACACAGAAGAAATTCCTCTTTGCCTATAGAGATAAAACTTGTTTAAAAAGAGCTCTATACTGACATTTTTACTGATTGAAATCTCTTTTCCTTGACTGTTTTGAAACTTTTTGAGAACTTAAAATGATCAAGACTAACAAAATGTCCTTCAATGTGAAATTTTTAAAGCACATATTTTATGCTCATATGATGAAATTTGCATTTAAAAGTAGCTATCTATGTAAGGGCATATACCAGTCTAAAAGGACTATCTGGGCATATACCAGTCCAAAATGACTAACATGGCTTCTATGATGCAAATGTTGCGCTACAAAAAATTACTCTATGGCCATTAAGTAAACCTCAGTCTAAGTCTCAACTAGGTCAACTCTGACTTTGCCCTCAACATTGTGAAATTTCTCACTCTCTGATGTAATGAAGCAATGCAACTGGTTTAGCAGGAATTCATGGAGAAGTGAGGGAGAGGGCTTTGGTTAATTATTGAGGCAAAATGTCACTGTCCTAGAATAATTTAACACAAATTATTATACTTTCATTCATATCTACTTTAAATAGAAATAACTATGTATATACATATATATAAATACACACACATATATTATTTAGCCTCTTTTATCAACTTAATCTTCTAAGAATCTATGATCTGACTCAAAGCATATTATTGTTCATTAGAGTATTTCCATTGACTTTGGCTAACCTGGATTTGATATATGTTTATACTAACAAATTTCTCAGAAGAAAAAATGTTTATGTTCTGGCTTTCCCATGCTCTGCTTTTAACATTCTCTTTTCCCTCCAGCTTTGTCACTAATCAATAGCTGAGCACAAAATGTGCTTTATTTTCCATTTTTGGGAACTTTTTAAACTTCAAATTTTCTCATAAAAGTAAAAAGTCAAAATCTAGGCAACCTAGGAAGAAATTCTCAAACCCTTAGATCATTCAATCAGCCTTAGGATTCTTCAAATATTTAATTTAGAATTAATTGTTTCTATTCTACAATAATTAACTAAGAATTCTCTCAAGGATTGAGGCAGCTAATTCAGAACCATTTGCTGCAGAAATTTATTGTCTGTGTCTCTGTGTGAGCAGGACTGTGATCCCAGAGGCTCATATATCCAGGTGCAAGCAACTGAAGAGAGTTGGATCCAAGGAAGGCTGATGAGAAGGCTGAGTGACCACTCCCAGCAGCTGAAGGGATCCAGGCTGTACATCTATAGAAAGACAGATGTGTATTTCCCATTATTTGTCCTTCATCCTGATAAGCCAGAGGGGTCAACAGGATGAGGCCAATCACTGGTGCTGTTTGTGTTCATGTGAGCGGTGATTATGTCTGTCTATGCTGACCAGAATAGACAGACGTTTTTATAGGTTAATTTGTATGTGCTGTCATTGGGAATACATTCTCAGCCTTGCTACTGGTTGGATCAGCACACAGGGACATGTTGCAGTCTCACCTGAAATAAGGTTGTTCAATTTGTCATCCCCAAACAAAGCCAAAAGCAAATAAATTTTGATTTCATCCATCATTAGAGTACTGAAGCCATTGTAACATCTAATAACTAAGAATCACTCACTACTGAAAATATCTCATCCGTATAGGGAATATAATTAATAATTTTTGTATTTTGAAACTATACAATCCTATCAGATTATCAAGGAAACAAAACCCCACAGACTCTTTTTATAAACTGTATGTTTTCAGAAATTTTCAGAAATAGAAAATTTGTACATCCTTTAGCCCCTAAAAAAAATCCTGGCTTGCCCTTGCATTAAAAAAGAAATATTATATCATTTAAATAAAGTATTGTCACTCAAGACTCTTATTTGGTAGATAGTATCATGCATGGGAAAGGCAAATAAATTTACTCTTTGCTGCACTTTGTCTCTTATGGCTATAAATATTCAACGATGGAAAAATCAAAACAAAGCTTGTACATAAGAATAGCTGAAGCAGCCATTTCCCTTCATTATAAACCACAAAAAAATAAATCTGATATTGTTAGATATTTCATGGCATTTTAATTATTAATTTTTAAAGCAGATGCAGGCTTATCAAGTAATTTGATTTCCAGTTTTTGGTATTTTTCCCCAAACTGAACATGAGTACTTTTTCCAACCAGGTCCAGAGTCCCCTAGTTTCTTAATTAAATTGGAAATTCCTTGTCATCCTATTTCATTTCACAGGAAAAGCTGGCACTAGCTTTAATAGTGAATACAAGGAATACTGTTTTAAGACATTTTAGATAGGGACAGATTAATGCTGGTAAGTGCAACCTTAGTCTCCCTATTGTGATGCTGAAGCCAAGAGGAAAGGGAAGATGATACAGACACATAGACCAGGTAAATCTGAGCCAACTTGAGTCTGAGTACAGCAGGTAAACAAGTGGTGCAATCAAACAAGCAAGCCTCTCTCAGGTCAGCGCTCCTTAATTTTGTTGCAGTACTTATTCGGGGGGACTGTGTTTTTGCAGATCCAAACTAAAAAGTTTGAATTATGTTGCAAGGAAATGCAGCAATTTGGATATTTACTTGGATTAAGGGTCTTTGCACTGTGTTCCATTGTGTGATGTAGACTTACAATAAACATGCAGTCTTGAAAGGACTTTATATTTTTCTCATTATCCAACCGAGAGTAGGAAATGGCACTGGGCAGAAGTGGAAGCCTTGTCTGCTATGGTGGACATATTTGCCATATTATTTTCTCTTACCACTATCATTATTCCATTGAATTTCTAATAGCTGCTCCCAATTTACCCTACTTTGAGAGCGGCTTGGCTCCTAAATATGCCATTTCACTTTCCTCAGCAGCAGGAGCTTTCCATGATGTACTAAAATCCCATTTTGCCTCCCCTTTCTTTCTGGCAGCATGCTGTGTGCATCAGCTATCTAAAAGCTTCCATCCCAGAGGAGACTGCATTTCATTAGTAATGTACTGTGTAGTTATATAGTTCAAATCTGGTCTGAAGATAAAAATATTAATAATTGCATCAGTAGTTGTTTGAATTCTTTATGGTCTCTATTCCTATTCCATCCTCTTCTCTCTCTGCAGTATGAGGATGTGCATGAATCTCTGGCATAATACTCCTCCTGTCATGAGCCTGCAACAAAACTCTACAGGGTTTCTAGAGACAATTTAATTTTTTGAGACAAGTTTTTACTTCATTGCCCCACTCTCAGGGAGCTTCATACCCGTAGAAGCTGCCAGCCTCTGTTCGGGACTTAATAGGAAGTCTTTGCCAGCACACAGATCAATGTCAACGAGATAATGATTACTGCTCATCACACTAGTCATTTTTAAATGTGAAATCTGGACTTTTTTTTTTTTGGTGCACTGTGTGCAAGAAACTAAATTTTTTGTGAGATCAAGGACACATTGATGGGTACTGCTTGATAAAACATTAAGTGTTTTTTAGAGGCACCTTTAAAAGAAACTATTACTGAACTAATGAGGTGCTAGTGATTGAACTTGTTCACTTCCCATCTCCATGATGTCACTCTGATGAACAAGTCAACACTGGAATGTGGCTAGTAGTTAATGGAATCAGATTTTGTCCTGGTATGCATCTGTCCTTCTATATTTAGCCAACTTCCCTGTATTCAATTTTTTAATAATAGCTAAAGTTTAAAAAGAAAGTCTTAATAGAATAAGATATTTCTATGATAATAAGCATTCTGACATTGTTGGCACTTCAATTCCTCAGAAAAGCCATTAATATTAATCTATCTGGGTCACTACCCAAACCTTTTCTTATATTACACCTTTTTAGAGATAGTTATCTTTTACTACAGATTTCAATAAATAAATAAATACTCTTCCTAAGAGAGAACTTGAACCTTAAAAGAAAGTTAATTTCCTAAGTCCTGCCACTGATTTTTTTTAGTGACCATGAACAAATTAATTAATTCACCATGTCTTTATCTGTCTTTAAAACAGAAATTGCATGTCCTTTGTACATTCCCTCTATTTAAATTCCCAGCTCTATAAAGAAAGCAGCATCCTTTGCTGTATATTTTTAGAGTAGACAAAACAATGAGATGCTTCTCTCTCACATTTCAGCTAAATTCTAAAGATGTTATTGTAATGCAAAAATTCAATAAAATAATCCATGGTCAACTTGTACACCAAGAACTTACTCTGCTTCTTTCTTTTTTTTTGCTGTTTTTGAGTAAAAACACTAAACTATAATTGACATTAATCTGCTTTCAGCACTATAGGCAGCTTGGTGGAGCTTGGGTGTACTACATATATGGGTACAATCACACCCATACTCTCATATTGCATGAGTCTCTGTTCCTGTCTCTCATTCTTTCTCTTACCAAAACATGATAACACAATGTCAACTGCAAAGTGTTGGAGCAGCCTCAAAAAAGGAGGAAAAGATTCTCCTGAGACAGGAAGGGAAGAGTTCATTGTACCACAATCAGAAAAAAAGCTTTTCTCTAGCCATTATTATCCCTAGATCTGAGGGGAAATGTTCTACTTTCTTTGCCACTTATAGCAGCCTTTCTTCCCCCCCTGTAGAAAACTCAAACACAAATTTAAAGGATTAAGTCAGGAGAGGAGCCACTAAGCTGATCAGAGGGCTGGAGCACCTCTCCTATGAAGATGGCTTGAGATAATTGGTGTTGTTAAACCCAAGTGGAGACGTTGAATATTCCAGTGACACCTTAAAGCAGCCTTCCATAGGTAAAGGGGGCCTGAAAGAAGCTTAGAGAGGGATGTTACACAAGGGTGTGTAGTGATAGGACAAGGAGGAATGACTTTATGCTGAAGGAGAGTAGGTTTAGGTTACACATTAGGAAGAAATTCTTTACGGTGGGGGTAATGAGGCGCTGGAAGAGGTTGCCCACAGAGGTTGTGGACTCCCCATCCCTGGAGACCAGACTGGATAGACTTCTGAGTAACCTATTTTAGTGGAAGGTGTCCCTGCCATGGCAGGGGTTTTGGAGCTAGATGACTTTTCTGATCCCTTCCAATTCAAACCATTCTGTGGTTCTATAATTCTGCCATAGGTGGCCCTTTGCTCTTCTTATTCCTCTCTTCCCACCACAATACTGATGAAATGTGCAGGCCCTGCTAGTAAATTAGAGGATGACTGTAGCATGGAATGTTTCTTTCCTGGAGGGCTGATGTAAGAGAATATTAATTATAAGCTTATATTCTCAGTTTGGTGTGGATTCCAAAAGATATTGAAAAAAGTAATAATTCCAAAGATTTAGCAGGATTGTGCAGCAAACCAAACTATTTCCACCAGTTTTCTTAACACTGTTGTAGTAAGAAAAGAAAAGGAAATATGATTTTTGAAATTATATAGTGCAATTATGTATCTGGATATGATGGAAGAAATGAAATGTCTTGTTTAATCTACCTTCTCCAGTAAGGTAAGTATGCAAATCCCAACATGCTGTTTTATCTCCTTTAATGACATCAAGTCAATGCTTGGCAGTTATTCTCACACTTTTTTTTTTTTATTTTATTTTTTACTCTTCAACAGTCTCCTTCTTTTCCCAGAAATTTACCAATCATGTGACTGCAACCATATTAAAAAAACTCCAAAAACTAATAATCCTCTAACAATTTTTCACTGATCCTATATGGTTCTCTGACATCTGACATTGGAGTTTGTGCACTGCCAACCATTTAAATCTACTGATTTTAAGTTTGCATTCTTGGAAGAAAAGTATCCATTGTCAGAAAAGTGCTGCTAATGTGGCAAATCTTCAGGCCCTTTTTCCTTGTTCTATTCGACTCATGGAAGAGAAGTCGCTAGTAGTTCTATGTCTCACATTAAGTTTTTGGTGTTTGAGGGACTTTTCTGCCATTCACACTGCAGGAAGAGTCAGTGTCTCTCGTCATGAACAAAAAAACAGTAATGATTTCAGGAATAAAGTCCTTGAATGCATGGCTGGACTTTGATTGGTGCTGGTCCAAAATATCCCTGCTGTTAAGTATGATGGAACTAGCCCTTTGTGAGATGTGTCCATACTTAACAAAAGTGTGCGTTGGGAGCGTCGTTTACCTGTTGGTGGACGTGTTTTTGTGAGGAAAGTTCAGCCAAAAAACTGCTTTTGAGAAGGGGATCTCCTCTTCCCCTTTGTCAGCTTTCTCATTATTTGCACCTTGAATCAGGTCTGCTAAGAAATGTAAGATGACGAGAAACGTCACTTTATTTGGTTTACTGAACTGAACTGAACTGAATTTCTGAATGGAATTAGTTCAGAAGTGTCTTATGAGAACAACAGCAGGACTTAGCTCAGGGTACGTGGGGGAAAGAGGAAAAAATGGATTGTGCCTGAAAAGGTACCTCCATCTGAAAGCCTCACTAAGAAAAAGGATCAGAAAATGGCAGGGTGGGGGTGCGAAGGAAGGTGGGGGAAAAGTGACAAATAGTAAAAAATCTAATCAATTGATCTAGTGTAATGAGACCATTATCTAACATGTATTGATTAAAAACAAAGTGACACATTAGTAGAATTATGTATTTTCAATCAAGCATTCCTTTTTGTAGAAAAAATCAATGAAAAAATCCTACCCACTTCAAAACACAAAAAGACAGGTTTATAATCATCTTTTTCTATCTAACATGTGACAACATGACTGTGGACCAATAGTGGCTCAGTATGGTTCTTCCTCTCTTCTCTACAGCATCTGTTTAGGGCTTTCCCCCCCCTTATTATTTTTGTATTGGGAAAAGTCTCCTGCGGTGAAATTCATCCTAATACAAAACACTAGAACAAGCTCTGTGCAGCTCCTGCTTGTGGTGTCTTCTGAAGAATAGATATAAAGGACCAGCAAGAGAGGGTCAGACATGTTCATTGCTCCAAAGCTTTAGCTTTCAAATTAAAAAAAAAATATGAATAAAAAAAATATAAATCTCTGTTGCATCTATTAGAAATAAAAGTAAAGTCTTCCATCTTTATTGTATACATCATATGTATTTATTTCACAGATTATACCCAAGTATGGAAAAATAAATTCACCATCTTCTGGGATGTGAATTTTTCCCCTTAATTTCATTTCTTTCTTCATTTTCTCACACACCTGTATTTAGAGGTGTGTGTGAGGTTAGAGAAGATTTCAGCAATCAGCTATAAACCACAGAGAACATTCCTATGTGGAAGGACTTTAAGCAAAAGGATGACATTGTCATAAGTTACTTTTATATTCCCAATAAGGGAGGAAATTTGCACCACCTTTCATTTACATATTATTTATTCTGTAGTCTGACATGCTGTCTATGCTGTAATCAAGCTAAATGAAGAGTACTGTTACAAGGCTCTCATCACAGTCCATCTCTCAGTGGAAGCTCAATACCATCACAGAATGGTTTTTCTTCTCAGACCTGCCAGTTCAGCTGTGCACTTAGTCATTTTTACACCAGCTCAACCAAAACTGTCAGTGGTATCTACCATCAGTCCAGGATGTTTCAGATTTGCCAGAGCTACATCTGTTCCCCTCAGAAGAACTATTTTTCACTTATATTACTCAAAAAAGTAACCCAAAACTAGCACTCTTCTGTGTCCAGGTAAATTTATAAGGTGCATTTTGGAATTTTGCCTTATAGATATCCATAATAATCAGATTCTCCTGCTTTTTGGAAACTGATAGTCAAAAGCAGTTTTAATTTCAGCTGTGTGAAAAACTTATGTTTCCAAATATGCACTCAACTAGTGAACTGTGTAAAAAATTTTTACAATCCATGTACATGTGTTCTCTCTTTTTCTTTAGAGATGTTAAGGGATAGTAATGAAATTATTTCTGGTCACATTACTGAGAAAGATAAAAATGAGAAACACTGTAATTTGAAGCTGCATTTATGTCAGACCTCCCAGCTTGTTCTTCCCCTATAGATACAAATTTGGAACCTACACTTAGAATATATCTGTTTATCTCTTTCACTCTCAGTAACTGTGAAGAGCTTTGACCTCTCAAAGGTGGCAATAAATAGAGATACATTTAGATGCATGGCTCATCAGTATGGGTCAAAAGCTCACATTCAATCAAAGGCTAAAATAAAACTAAACATACTGTTTTCTCCACTGGTGTATATACCGATTTCTCAGTGTGTAGCCTCTGTATTATATTTTAAAAGGAAACTTGTTTTTTGCTGCTTTTGTAAGCAATCGAGGGGTGCTTGCCACTCAAGGACCTTTTGTGAAATATGCAGCGATCTGCCATAGATTGTAAATGGGCGCCTTGACTTTTTCTTGTCCTGTTGAACTATCTGGATGATATGGATACCTTTTATTTTATTGCAAAATAGCTTCAAGATGGAGAAAAGTTTCAGGAAAATGTAGAACGTGTATATAAAGTTTCAAGGAAAATGAAAGGGAAGAAAAGGAGTCTGGCAAGACCACCTAGAGCTGATATTCATACTACTTATGTTGCTCCTTTACAACATGATATAGTGTACTGCATGCTTGAGACTATTTGACAGTGCTTTGGTTCTTGAAGGATCATAGGTGTTACTCTGAAGTCAACTACTGTTTGTCATAAAATAAGCATCTGTATAATAAGAAACCCCTCCAGACATTTAACATCTATATCTCTATGCTTAGCCAGACAATAAACTTTGAATTTTCTAATGTAATTCTCAGAAGCCTGTTGCAAGTTAAGGAAATTGCTCAAGGGAAGCTGTGATTAAAAAATGCAGCTCTCTGCAATGGCTATGACAAAGAAGCAGTCTGATAAAATATATTTTAATTCTTCATAGTTGAGAGTGATATGGAGTAGTCAAGTTTGCAAAAAAATTAAAAAAAAAAATCTTTAGAGACCATTCACACTGAGATGCATAGTCCTGTCCAATGATGCCCGAACTAACTCTTCACCAGAAAATGCATGTCAGTATGGCTCTTTCCTTGCACTGTTAAACTGAAATGTTTGTCCAATAACAAGCCATACCTGGAAGGAAAAAAAAAAAAGTGATGTTGATGGATGTATTGTATATCAGTGGTTGTCTTTTAAGAATTAAAATATATATTTTATCTTAATCTTCAGAAGTTGAGCCTGAAAAAGAAATACAATGATAAAAACTATTAGCATGTTGACAGTAGTACAAATTATATTAATCTAGCTCATAAAAAGTTGTTCAAAAGTAGAAACAGAATGTACTGTTGAGAGAACAGGAATATTCAAGGATATTCAGCTGTGTTCCCCTCACAGAAATGTAATCAGTCAGACAATTTTCTGCCCATGGATAACTCACCAGGTATGCCACTCTTGTACCATGTGTCAGCAGTTTTATTAAACTATGGCTGTTGTGGAGATGCTGTGGCAGAAATGCCACGGTGATATTTTTCTTAATGTTATGGGGTTTCCTGAAAGCACCCAAAATCATTTAAAGACAGACATTATATGGAAATAAACCTATGAGTCTGGCATATAAACAAACCTGAGTATTCTTGAAAGCATTAGCCTAACATAAACTCGGGCTGTTGTCATTCATTAATTTGGTCTAAAGTAGTGTTTAGGCCAGATGCAGCAGAACATTTCACATTTTACATGTTTTTTATATATTCTCCTTCCACCTCAGATGAAAAATATTAAAATATAAAAATAAGACTGCTTCTAACACACAATAATCATTGCTATATTTAGTCAGCTTTTGAATAAAAACTAAACAAAAAAAAAAACAACCCCTGTAATTCTTTTTATAGAACTATATTCCATGAGATTTTATGGTAGAGTTGATTGATCTTTCTCTAACAGAGATCTTGTGTGCCTTATGAGTGGAAACCTTCTGGTACAAAATCTTGGGTGTGAAATAAATAATGTGGAACATGAGATCGGAAGAGCG
>JAYDZK010000113.1:72773375-72792084 GCA_034509185.1 Euphonia xanthogaster
GGTGAAGCCATTTGTTCCAAGTTTGCCCCCCCCCCCCCCCCCATTCACTGTTGTTTACATTTTTTGGGGCCTGCCTGAGACAGTAAGGTGTCTTTGAGTTCCAGGCCTAGAGGGAAATTGTTTTGTCTGAACAAAATCGGAGAACAGTAGCTGACAGGCTATGGAGTTTTAGAGTTATACACTAAAGCAGTACTGATGTGAAAAATATAAAAGCTAAAACTTTGTGAAACACAAAGTTCAACGGGTTAATATACAATCAGGTTCCACTTGGAATGCTGCAGTACCTCTCCTGAGTGTGAGGTAGAATTCTACACTGATGCAACACTGTGGATCATGTGCAGTCCTCTGGTAGAAGGCCCTAGAAATAGGTCTGGGGGTCTTTTGAGGCCTTTGGGGGTCTTTGGGGGTTTGTCACACCTTCTAAAACATCTAAAACATGACAGCTGCCCCTCACTTGTGATGTGTGAATGCCCTGGCACTTCTTGGGGAGTGGGGGGGGGTGGGGGGGGGGGTGGAGTTTTCACACCTGAGCCAGTGATGACAATTATCAGAAGGGATTAATAATGTGAATGGAATAATGATTCCTTTCCTGGGGCAGGGATTTACAACTGAGCCAGTTATGTAAAGGAGGATATTGGCATGATAAAACCACTATCCCACCTTGCAGAATCTGCTTCTTATTGGCCTTCCTCCTCATCTGACTCAAAACCCAGCTCACAGCCCCTGGTGGTGGGTGCTCACCCCTCTGCACCTGGGCTGTTTCTTTGCACATCAGCAGCAAAGCACCTGCTGCCTTTGCAAATGGCCGACCGAGTCATTGCCTGTTCACATTTCAGTCTCTCACAGCAGCATGTCTGTGCAGAGTCTTTTCAAGTTAAAATACCAAAACTGTACTTTTTAGAAAATTGTCAAGGCCTGAAAGAATACAAAAATTCAGTTGACACTGATTTCAAGGGAACAATGACAATCTACAAGAGTGAAGAATGACATTAAAGATGACTCTGTAGTGTCACTACTATTAGTCAATTAATGTGTCAAATGCTAATGTTTGATCCATTCCCCTGTGTAGATAGAGGGGAGAATTCAGCTTTCCAAGGTTTACAGTTTTACTATCTACAAGAGCATTCGATTTTCATGCATCAATTTTTAAAGTAAAAAAGAAGTATAAATTTAAAGTTTTCTAACAATATGTTTTACATCATTCTCTTTAATGTAACTGGGCAAATAAAAACCTGTTATGGCTTCAAAGCCATTATATTTATCATGCCTCCATTTTTCTCACCCTGAAGCTTCTCCACAAAATAGATTTCCAGATTCTTGTGCCTGTAACAACTGCAATATCTCGTTATTTTTAAAAGCTTCCTAATAGTGAGAGCTATTGAGGTGCTTGAGTAGGAGATGTTATTGTTTGATAAATATCCTGAGAGCTTGCAGTGACTATCCTAACAGTAAGCTGTTTCCAGAGAACCATATTTTTTAATTATCTGACGGGTAAGAACAAGAAATATATTTTATGTCTGCCCTATATTTGCAATCTGTGGCTGCTAAAACCTTGAGGATAGCTATATTCCAAACACACTATTATTACACATTTTTTTGAACAGATATTTTTGAGCAATGAATGCATTTTACTGCATTTCTTAAAAAACCCCTTCAGTTTACTTTACTTTAGCAACAATGATTGTTTTCTGTTTTAACTATCATAAAGCTGTTCATGTGGAGTGACACTTTGTATACTACAGACTAAAGATACTATGAATCAACCTAATTGTTCATTGAGCATTCTGGAGAAACAAAGGAGTTTTTTATATATTTCTAGGATACTGAATCTTGATCTGCTAACTGTTCCCTGGTGGGTTTAGTAACACACTAGAGCTCTCTGTTGAGATCGTTGGTTGCAGTCTAAATATGAGGGAACTCACCGTGCAGTGCCTGACCTTCTATGTGGAGCATGGGAGCCGTGTTGAGGGACTGGAGGTAACTCTGGGCTGGGGGAAATAAAAGCACAGTGTCAAAAAAACAAAGTTGCAAGTTTGAGTGTTAAAGGGGAGTAGAGAGAGGCAGATAAGTTTTATCAAGACAGAAAGAGATCAAATAGTTACTAAATTATTTTTGGGGAGCTGTCTACAATTTTCTGTTCACTGCTGATGCTTTATGATTTTGCAGTTATTGGCCACGTGAAAAGATGAAGAAATAAAAAGATCTTTTGTAGGGAATCTTATGCAATTTGACAGAATGGAGAATGTGTTCATTGGCTCTATAAAGGTAAAAGACATCTAGGATGAAAGTGAATAATATTTGAAGGATTTTTGTGGCTAAATCGTGGAGAAATTATTTAGAGTCTTTTGCAGAAGTGGGGAGCAGGAAAGGAATCTAAACAACTGAATTGGAAAAGACCTTAGAAACTCTATTCTCTATTTTCAAATTGGAAAACTTAGAAACTCTACCACTAAGTACTCTGACAGCACTCTCTGAACTGAAGAAAAGTTTTATGAAATTTGATAAAAGTCAATTACTTTCGAAGTTAGACAAAAGCCAGGCAAAACTATTAGAGAGATGTAGGACTGATACTTCAGAAAGGTCTTCTTTACATCCATTTGTATGAAAAGCTTTCATAAATTTCAGTAGGCTTGGATTGAGAAATATTTACCAGGTGACAAAGGCCTGAAAAGAGGAAAAGTATGTGCTGAGTAGGGAGTAAGTGTACAGGCTCAGGGACAACATCTGGCAATTAGGAGTCCTGCTGGATATGCAAGAATCAATAAAGTCTGGACAGGAAGAGTTTTCTCAGTCTGTAGAAGGCCACTAAAACACACCTGACATCAAGAAAAGGTCATGTGAGTCGGGGCACATCCAAGACTGCAGTAGCACTTGTGCAGAGGAAGACTACAGCAGCACTTGTGCAGAGGAAGACTACAGCATTACAGAAACACCTAATGAAATAAACATTGCTCTGAAGAGCTGCCCAAATTCCTGCCTAAAAGCCAAGTGGCCTTAGTATGTCCCCTGCTCCTGAGGAAACAGCTGGGATTTGTCTCCAGCTACAGCTCCAACTGGGTAACTAAAAGGGGAGGTGAGAGTGAGTGAGTGAGTGAGTGAGTGAGTGAGTGAGTGAGTGAGTGAGTGAGTGAGTGAGTGAGCGAGTGAGTGAGAGACTGTACCTTTTGTTAACAATAACACTTTGATTGCATTAATAATGACTATTTAAGAAATAAAATGCTCCATAGAAAGTCTGCAGATGTTGTGAAGTGTATCTCTCCTTGACTCAATCCCTAGTACAAAAACCCCAATTTATAATTCTCTCAGTACAAAGAAAAATAAGATATTCATACAGTGTATTTGCAGCAAAAGCACAGTTCAATGAAAAATGGAAAAAGAAGGCTTCACAGTGATACTTCAATTAGCATAAATTCATTATAAATACATCTAGCATTTCAAATACACTGCCTTCAATTCAATGCTTCTGATATCATTAGGTTGAAGAACATTATTACATCTTTGGTACTCAACATTCAGGGAGACAATGTTGGCCAGCTGACAAACATATTCAGCTGGCTTGGCTCCCAAATCTAACCCCAGGCTTCAAAGTGCTAGTGAAAAACACTGTTGGCTTTACATATTTAAAATGTGGAGAAAGGGAAGAAACAAAACATTTGTATCTCCTTTGTAAAAAAAAATAATGAAAATATTTAGAAACATATATTACCATGTCTTTTTCAAGCTACAAAGACAATCACAACCAACAATTCATATTATTGTCTGAGTTTCTGCATCCAGAGAGTTTAAAGAAATTATTGCCTTCTGATTTAACTCATATGGAAAGGATAATTTCCTTTATGAGCAGAAGTTTCATAATGGCAGCAAATAGAACAGCATGATAATATGGACTCTGCTAAAGTAACATTTTACTGCCCTTTCTCCAAGTAAACATGTTTGGATTTTAAGTCAGATATATTGGTGCTAAAAAATGTAGCTTTACTGCTTAGTTTGTCTTTGTATTTTCAAAAATGCATATTAAAGCTCTTTCAGGAAGACAAAATAATAAAAAGTAGTAAGCAAATATGTGATGAGTTAAAGTGGACAAGGGAAAGGTTGTTTGTTGACAGCATATTAAAGTGAGCTATTTTTCTTTTTTATCATTCCTGTATCTGATTTTTTAATATATTTTCAAGGTGATTTTATTTATATATCTCTTCCGCTTTGCATTTTCGCAGATAAAATTTGCATGTTGTGACTGAAAATTCTTTCCTATGACTTTTTTCCCTTTCTGGTGGGTGTTGTCCTCTTCTCCCAGGCAACTAGTAACAAGACAAGAGGATATAACATCAAGCTACACCAGGGAACATAAGAAAGAATTTCTCTATGGAAAGGGTTGTTAAACATTGGGGTGGACTGCCCAGGGAGGTGGTGGAGTCACCATCCCTGGACATTCGTAAGAAATGACCAAACATGGCACACTTAGTGCCATGATCTTGTTGATGTGGTGGTCTTTGGTTAAAGGTTGGACTTGATATTGGAGGTCTTTTCCATTCCAAACAATTCTGTGATTCTGTGATTCTAGTAATATTATCTCATCTTTTATGTTGCATGTCAAATTTTTCCCCTCCTTACATGCTCTTTGTAATTTCTCAGTGATCGTTTATTTTCCTAGGCCTTTATTTGTGGAGGTTAGGAACTGGAAGAAATACTGCAGCACAGGATTTCCCATTTATTATTTCCTTTACTTGCCATATTTATTTAGTTCTAGAACTAATTTTAGTTCTGTGTAAATTTCATTGTAATGTAGATGTGAGCAGCATAGAATCTACTTATTTTCCTTTATCAACACCAGAAAAATACAGCATGGCAAAAAATAGCTAAATAATTTCAAGTGCCGAAACTTGAAAATAAATTCAAGTACCATTTTTTCCTTTTCCTTTTCTTTTTGGTTTCTTTATTTCCTTTTAACAATAATGTGATATAAAATGGGAAAAAAGTAACCTCACAGAAAACACAAGATTCTGTACAGTTTAGATTTCAGCATAATCGATAAACATGGATTTGGGGGATAAGACATGAATTTAGTAATATAATGGGTTCCTGGGATTCTTTTTTTCCTTTTTTTTCTTTTTTATTTCTTTTTGAATGATTGCAGGTCAATCAAAGTGGGATTCCTGTCTCTAAAGGCTTTGTCATCAATTCAGAAGACAAAAATATTATCTATTTGAATATATACATTAAACTAATTCCAAGACTGAGGAAAAATGTTACCGATTAAAATTATGTTTTCAGATAACTTCAAAGAATATGTTGAAAGAATTTCACTGAAGGATTTGTGTTTTCTTTTGAGTATTGTTTCTGTATTTTATTCGATGTTGTAGAATTACAGAAAGACTGAATAATTCAGTCTGCTAGGGACTCTTGCCCAACCTCCTGTGCAAAGCAAGTTCAGCTTTGGGATCACCAGTCTACATATACTCATAACTTCCCCTTTCTTACATAATGGCTATGAGGCCTGAAGGCCCTTATTTCTTACAGCCCATAACCCATATTTCAATTAAAACAATTTGAAATTAAAATTATTATTTCACTGAGATAAAGGGTCACTTTTACAGCTCCTAATCTTGCATGACCTAAGCACAGTAACCTTGATTTACAATGCCATAAGCTGATATTTAAGCAGTGTTCATTCATTAAGCACTAATTTTAAATTCCTCTGTAATAAGCACTTAGCTTGCCAAAGTCTTATACAATGTCATATATTTTTAGGCCACTGACATACAAAATTCCGTTGTACCATAGGAAAAAAAATTGTATGACACTGAGTGTACAAGTTTCTCAAACGATTGGCCTATGCAGCGTTATAAAAAGCTTAACGCCTGTGAGCAGTCCTAAGGATCAAGGAATGTTCCCTTTGTACAGGGTTTTTATTAATGTCTTATGACCAAGTAGTGAGCACTAATGAACTGCATGTACTGAAGCAAAACTTCAAAAAAACCACGTTTTCTGTTCCCATGCTTTTGGGTGCTTTAACACAGCTTCTGGTTGGAGCTCTGGCTCACAGTTTGAATAAAAGATATAATTCACAGGGACTTTTAAATACTAAGATTTTTATTTATGTATGTATGTGAGCACAATCCTGTCTTACCCACACATTATCAGCATATAGCTTGTATCTATCTTGGCACAAAATGGAATGAATGCTATAATCCAACTGGCACTAGCAATTACTAGAAACTGTTACATGGGATGAACTCAGCTGAGTCCAGGGAGGAGCAAATTTTACACTGCTTCTTCAAATAGCCTGACCACAAGTCAAACAGGAGTGATGATTAGGTTTACTAATATTTATGTCATACAGAAATTCACAGCTTTCCAGGAATATGCTGTGTGCTACTGTGCTGAGTCTTGAGCAATCCTTGCTACAGAGACAAAAAGGGAAACGTTTTAGGGAAGAACTAGGACACTGGTTCTTTAAATTGCTGTTTATATTTTGATTTTCCTACCTCCCAAGTCATAACAGTGAGGCTTTCAGCCTCAGTGTATAATCCACACCAGCACATGGACTTGTATCATCAGTGAATGATGCAGTTATCACTCCCATTTCTTTAAAGAAACACAGTGCTGCATGGGAATCACCAAAGGAGACATGCATTTGACAGTCTGTAAGCGACACTTCAATTTAAATTTTCCTGGTTGGCAGAAATGAGGACTTCTGTGAAACCAAATTAAAAATATTTTGTCAACCTTTAAACCAGACATACCATGCCCTACACAGACAGTCACTAAACTCTAGGATCTAATGTACACAGAGCTGTCAAGAAAAGGAAGCTTTCTTCAGCAGAACTGAATCATTAGACAGTAATTCTGTTTCCTTTACAATGGAAACAAATTTGGTATGTTGTAATCTTTTTGATATGGTAATTAAAGCACAGATTAATGCTCTGTTTCCATATTTTCTTTTTGATGCTGTAGTCATTATAGAAGGTCATTGCGTATGATTACAAATCCCTTTTCCTCCCAAGTTCTTCCCAGCCCACCTCAGATGAAACTGTTCTACCATAGAAAAATCACAGTTCTTCCAGAAAATATAAAAGGAAAGAATTTGACTGGCAATCCATAGAAATTACTGTCACTTAAATAAAACCAAAAAACTTAATAGCATCCATGGTTTCATAGCTTTAGATACCAGCCAGAAAAGTGACAGCCTCTCCCTGTTCTTGTCTGTAACAACTCAAGTAGTTTAGAGCATGGTGCTAATAACAGCAAGGTTGTGGGTTTGATCCCTTTGTAGGCCATTCACTGAAGAATTTGCCTTGATGATCCTGGTGAGTCCCTTCCAGCTCAGTATATTCTGTGATTCTATGAAATACAAAACTTATTCTCTTTTCCTACTTCCCACTGTGCATTACTGTAAGCTGTAAAAAACAGACTCCTCAATAAATCCTATATACACAACAACCCGAAAAAATTTCACTCTAGCTAAGTGTAAAAGGTGATGTTTTCAAGTACTGGATAAGCCACTCACACAAAAGAGCTCTACAGAACAATCTACAAGAAGAAATAAAGCAGTCCGGGTCAGAGTGTATGTACTCCTTTTTTAGGCCCTGCTCACTGTAATGAGTGTGCAATAGTTATAGCTCAGTTAACCTTGTCTTATTTTAGCTAGACTTTATTTGATCCAAAAATACAGTGAGTTTTCTTCATAGACGAGATAAGGCCCTGTGACCTAGCTGTAAGAAAGCAAAGAGCAGAAGCATGACAGGACTACATTATTTTTGAAAGCACAAAGAAATAGCAGTGTGTGCCTGGAGACATTTGTGTGGAAGTTCAGTGTGCATGAGCCACTCATGATCTTGGGCTCCAATTGGAGGAACTTGTTACATGGAGAGGTACCTTCGCCCTGGTGCTCTTCTACAGCCACCCTCCCTCCCACCACGTCTGGACTGCCATAGCAATTGCCTAATTCCTTTGTTTGCAGGCTCAGACTTCTTACCCTGTGGGTACTCCATACCCTTTCCTCAACCTGGGGGTGTGCCACACCCTACAGAGTCAGACACTCATTTCTACTGCCTTTTTAACATGGGCCTTTTTTCCCATGAATGTCCTGAAGAGGTAAAACAAAAATCTGACATACAAACTCTTCTATTGTTTTGTTGGGGTTTTTCTTCCAAATTCTGAAAGAAACCACAAAAAAAATTATAATCACTAATTTTTCTAAACCTGTATGATATAGCTTGCTTTTGGCCTTTACATAGTGCTCATCATCCTGCCAGGCAGCCTTTAAATGATTTCATTGATATTAATAAATACACATTTAAGTAGACTTATAGTATGTTATTTTCTTCTATCTTATCCACAGTATCATCTTCTATCTCACCTAAGCAGATTAGTATGTTTGCATTTCAGTCATATGTTTGCATTTCAGTCATATGGATTCCTCAAGAGACTGACATGGAACCAAATAACATCAGTTTTTCATCATATACAACTACCACATAACTAAAACCCACACAATTACCCTATCAAAGTGACTTGTAAACTTTGCACATAAATACATAAGCTTAGAGAAGGAAATTTCCAGAGCTCCATGGAGTAACCATAAAACTGGAAAAGTACCTTTTCCTGATACTGTGCTCTCTATGAAGTTTCTAAATTTGGAACTAAGTTTGAATTAGAATTTGATGTAACAAGTACTTGTGAATAATTTTATAAGTTGGGGTTTCTCTGATGAAAGTATCTTCTAGCTTTATACTTCACCCCACTCAGGAATGGATACTGGTGCATAATTCCACATTATATGGACTTTCAACTGAAAAGCGTGATAATTTATGAGTAAATTTTGCTGTACTTCCACTTTTATTGTTCAGAAGCAGAGGATAAAAAGACCAAAGTTATTTTTGGTTTTGTATAAGGCATGCTTTAAACTGAAAAGTGTAAAAGTAGAAAGTACTCCAAATATATAGGCAAACTTAAACCAAGCTGTTCTTCATAATGATTTCTTCTCTTGACAGAAGTTTACAGTGACTTTAGAGAATTAGGAAGTACAAAATATCACAGTGACACTTCTGAAGCATGTGGAAATCCTTTTTCTGCAATAAAGAAATGACAGATAGGCCAACTGTATATTTCAGAGGAAAAAATCCCCACAAATTATTTAATATGGATAATGTACAGAACTACTGTCCAAATAACAAGAAAATTTACTATCCAACAGTATACAAAAAAACAGGTTTTGTTTTCACTCCTTCCCTTCTGAAAAGAAGTAAAATGAAAAGGCCAGGTTACAGCACTATGTTGATCAGCCATGGTGATAAATACAAGTTATTACTATAGCCAACAGACCTCAGGGTTATTTTTCCTTGAAATCATCAGCTAGATATCAACTTAAGTGCACAATGGACACTTACAGGAAACTACTAAGGTTCAGAAATATTTGTAGACTTTCTAATAGTGGGGAACTTGATCTATATTTTAAACCACGCAAAGGTCAAATTCTCCAGGCTAAAAGAAAACCCTCCACAAACACAGAGATAGGGAAATAACTAATGTCTATTTAATATGTTGAAAATGTCCTAAACTTAACACATTGACCTTTAAATGTCCAGTCGGAAAATTCTGGTAAATAATAATGCTACAGAATAAAGTAACTGAATAATCCACCTCTCATTGCAGTTTTTACTTTAAAAAATACATTTTTGCAAACATACTTTAAAAAATCCTGAACAAATCCTGATGGAACAATGGTTTTATAACTCATCTATGAGCAGTAATTTGTGTTATATTTTTGTTATATCGAAGATCCACTGCTATAAGAAACATTTTGTTCCTGTCCACCACCCTTTTTTTTGAAACATAAGTGTGTTTAACTATGGCATGACTCCTTGATAGCATGCATGTTTGGTCATCAGCTTGGTGAAAAAATACAAGCAGAAAAATGTAACATCCCAAATGTTATAAGCACCTAATCCTAAGCACTATCCTAATGAAAATATGAAGCAATTGATTTCAAAGCCACGTAAAATCATGTAATCAAGATACTCTTGAATGGAAAATGTCCTTGTATATTAAAATAAAAGAAAATTGGCTTAGATATTTTAGGGCTACCCAAGAAGCCTCCTGTTAGTAGCTTGTTCACTTTCTTTAGAGTGGTCCTTTTTAACTCATACCAAATAGCCAGTGAAAGATTGAACTATCGCCTGGCCCAAAATAGAGAGATTTTCCTTTCTTCCATTGTATACAATCAACTAAATTGCTATTGAATTTAAAATGCCACAGATCTGAGCATTCTCATTTTATATACCATTCATTTGCTTTCAGGCACTCAGAATATTTAGCTACCCAAGAATAAATGTCAAGAGAAGTAAAATAGCATTGTTTCACTTTCAAATCAGTGCCCTGTCTTTTCCAAGCCCTCCATTCCATATCCCACTGGAAAGACCCTTCTTACCCCTAAGAGCCTGGAGAGACATATATAACCTTTTCACAGTGTTTGGTCTGGCCTCCTTCTCTCTTTCAGAAGTCAGTTGTGATAGTTTACCAATCTCTAGTGAAGCTTGGCTCCTGAGTCTCAAGTGCTTGTGTTCCATAGGCTAGAACCAATATTGCCTATCTATTTTGAAAGTATTGCAAAGCTTCTGTAAATCATCCTAGGTCCTGGGGTTTTTTGTATAAAGGTAGCCAGTGATAAACATTTATAATCAAGACAACATTAATTAACAAATACGTAAGGATTCCATATAATCTTATCATATCCAAGAGCTTAATTTTACAAATGCTGAATTTTACAAGAAAAATAAGAACAGACAATATACAAAATTCCTCATGGAATCCTATACTGTCTCAAAAAGGCATCTGCAACTGTCTGCTAAGTTATTTACAAAAGATGATGTGTAATATTTATCTTCTCTATTAGATGGTACTTGAGATGGAGCTTTATTTTTCATTTTTGAAACACCTATTTCAACAATATTCTGTAAGTCTTCAAATTTGAACTCCTATTCAATAATTTTAGTAATCACTCTGGAATATCTCTTCATAAAAAGTCCTTTTTTTTCGATCAGCATTCTTTGTGAAAGAATGAGCATTGTATATTTTTTGTTTCTTGTGAAAAATTGAGAGCAAAACTGCTTTTAAAAGTCAAGGGAATTGTCTCCTATAATTTTCTTATGTATCAATATCCTGGCATTCTTTCAAATCATGTATTCTGCGCAATTGACAGAAAGTGTTAGATAATGCAGATCTGAAACATTTAACAATAATAAAGACAGTGAATAATAGTTCAGTGGCAGATTTATTTTGGGTTTCAGTAACACTGTCATCCTGTTTAAACATCATATTTCCTAGATTTTTCCAAAATGCTTTGATGTAGATTGCCTTTTTTCTTATTGTCAATGCTGTACATGTAAAGAAAGTGAACTGAAATATATGCCATCTGGATAATCAAACTATTAAAGTTAGCAATCCTCTTCTATTAAACCATCTTGAGTTTGGCTTTAAAATTCATAGTTTATTTGAAGAAAATTGTCAGCATCCTATTCATATCAGATTTGAAGGGGCACTAATTTGTTATTCAGATTCATAGTACTGCCTTCAGTATAACATTCAACAAGCCCACAAGCTAATAAATGTTAAATAAATAAATTATTCTGATTTTCAGCACATCTCCTTAAAGCAAATACATAAGATGAGAGATAAGGGGAAGGAGCTTAAAAGTAATTTCATCACAGTAAGTATGTAAAAATTGGAATGCTTTATCTGGTCAATATCTCAAGCTTTCAAACCCCTCAAGTTTAAAAATATCTGGGATGACTTCATTTGTAAGACACTCATGGATGAGTTTTGAGCTGGAATTTTTATGAAGGAGTCTATCACACACAGCTTGATTTTACATATCTAATTCTTACTTTATAAAAAGGTTTTTCTCTTGAGCAAAACCGGAGTCCATATTGAATGTTTGGGGCTTTTGGAGTTGTTTTTTTTGTTTGTTTGTTTCTTTGTGGGGCTTTGTTTTTGTTTTTGGTTTGGTTTTGGTTTTTTATTTTGGGTTAGAGCTATAAAGAAATTGACCCTTCTCAAACAGAAATTTGCATGTTTACATTTTTATTTTCCCAAGTGAACGCCAGTAAAATTTCAGGTACAAAATAAGTTATAAGTGAAAATTTGAGCCTTTAAATCTTTAACTACCTTAATGTAAGAAAAAAAAACAAAAACAAAGTGCTATTTGTTTTTTGCCTTTTATGTCTGAAAAATATGCCAGATATTAGCAAGAATGATTTAAATAAAAAGCAGAAGAGGAAATTAGAATTTCTAATTATAAAATCTTGTGCACGGTCTATCTGAAGATGGACAAGGTAATTGTAAAGATTTACATGAAATTCACTCACTTGGTGCCTCATTGACTCTGGGTACAAGACGTGCTTATGAAATGCACAAGTATACCACAAAATATACATAGCACAGGAATATAAAGCAGCTAAAAGAACACTGAGCAATGGTTAACACACTCAGAACTAAACAGCAAGGAATGTCAATGTACTGTACCAAGCAACAGTACGCCCGTTAAGTCCCACTTTTTTAAGACACGCAAGCACTCTGCAATGAGATGAGGACGGAGCAGATTCCCCCACTCCCTGAAACAGCTCCATTGGACTTGGTCTATGGGTGACTTGGAATTGCCAAGTAACCACCTTTCAACTTCTAGAAAACAGAAATTATCTTACTAGAGGCATAACTACTATGAGGTCATGATAAAAAGTAATGCAGAACCGTTCAATCCTGCTCTCCCACAGAGCAGATAAATCTTGTCCCGGTGTCTAGACCTGCAAGTAACATATTCTTTAAGAAAATGAACATCCTAATCATGTCTTTAAGCAGAATTATACGTCTCCTCCTTTTATTTTGCTGTAAATGTAATCTGATGGTATCAGTCTCACCTTTTAAACCCCCTTTTAAGTGCAAATAGATGTTACCCATGGGTTAAGCAGATGTTGGTTAATGTTTATGGAAATCTTTGTATTTTATGTCCTGTTTGGCATTTTTTAAAGAAGTGAGGCTGGGGCTGCAGATCACATCTTATTTGGAACACAACCTTGTGTTTTGTGCATCCTAAGCTGAACTTTGCTTGAAACTGAGCAGGGGGTACCTCCCAAAACGATCCCCAGAAAACACTAGAGGACCCTCGAAAAGGCCCATGCAGATGCAGTCAGAAGTACTGCACAAGGTAGCCCAATCTAAATGACTGTATTATGTAGGTGGTGACTATGTATTAGATGGGAGGGCTTATGTAAATTTTAGTGCATGAATTCTTTTTGCTTTCTTCCCTGGCACGCTCAATTTGTGGAAAACTTCTGCCTAATACCCTGCACAGTTTTCTTTCTAAACCAGAGTAATTGCCTATGTTTAGAGAACTATCAAAATTTGGCAACATTAGATTAAGGCTATTCTACATGATAAAATTAATTTTCTGCACGGTTCACTCTCCCCCATTGTGCCACAGGTCAGACTTACTGCTCTCCTATGAAAGTTTTCTTTTAAAGAAAAGAAAAATGAAATAAAATTTCCTGTCCTGTAATTATTTTATAACTGTAAGAATTTGCAATGCTCAATCACTCTAATATGTAGGAGGGCAGTACTTTTTCAACATGTTACTATCTCTCTAAAATGTGTTCCATTTCCTATCAGCAAGGCTACTGAAGGGCATAACGAGAGGCTAAATGACTTTTCTAGGAAATGTGCTCTTAAAAGTTGGTGAAATCCTGGGTTTTGTCTGCTCTAAACCAAAACATAAATGTTTTATTGAAGTGAAGCAGAACACTGCCCATTCAAGTCAGTGGATGACCTGATTTCAAATATTTTCTTGTCCAAACACAAGAGTGATCTTTTCTATATGGAACAATTTCCTGAACAGCATTTTTTTCCTTATTTCTTGATGGTGCTTCCAAATAAACTTCTCATAGAATTAATCACACACTTGAAATGAATCAAACTTGTAATCAAACCTGCAATGAAACCCAGTTAAGATCAGGGCAGAAGAAATATTCTTCAGGGAAATTTACTAACTTGAAATGCTGCAACTGGATCCTAAGGCACCTACATGTTTTCAGAGTATGTGACAGCTTTGAGCACCTACCTTCTATGGATCTTTTTGTGGACCTGGGCCAACATAATTAAGAATTCTAACTGATCCTACACAGCAGTTCAAATGAATTTTAACATCCATTTTCAGCTTTCCAACCATGTACAAAGTAATGGACCCAAGGGAAAGATATAAATCCCTGTATTTCAGGCCAGACTAACCTCTAACTGTCAAGAGTTGGGAGGAAATTCTGTCAGGAAATGTTATGTCTTAATTGTCTCTTGCAGAGATTCTTGAGCTTTACTGTGAGGCACTAACCAGCAAAATTATTAGTTTGATTCAGAAAAGCATTGCCCATGCCAATGTCTGAGTTTTTAGGCTACTAGTTTCAAAACCTAGCAGATACTTTTCAGCTGCGTAAGTACAAAACTGTAAGAAATAAAAAAAGTTAAACTTAAAATATTTTTTATAAATAAAGAATTGTATTAAGTAAAATGCTTTTCTGCTATGAATACTAGAAATGACAGCCATTTTTGTTAGTTTTATAATGTTAATTAAACAATGCTCTCACAATATGCCTATTATTCTACATTTTTGAAAGAACGAATGCAGAGTGAGATTTTCAATATATAGTTGCTCTGAGATACTCCAGTGTGATCAGAGAAAAATACCTCTGAACACAAAATTTCCATGTGGACTCAATCAAGAAGTGTTTCTTGATTTAAGAGGAATTTCTATGTGAATACAGCTTGTCATGCATAGCATGCAATTTATAATATCTACTTTTGTGTTGTCTTTTAAAATTGGAAATAATATAAGATTTTTAATGCAGGATAAATATTGATTTCTGAAATGTTTTTGCACTGTTTTTTTGAACAGTAACACTTTAAAAATATGTTTAGAAAAAATGTTGATGTAGAAACTAGAACCGTCTAAGCGCTGTCAGCTAAATATACAGTGGAGGGAACCCCAAGCTTTTATCTATATAGTTTGCATGTGAGCCTTTTTTGGATTTTCTTAGTTGTGCAATATCTACAAAGATTACCGAGTCTGATTGTTATTTTAAAATTAAACAGGATAACAAGCCGTATTTCACATAAGAAAGTCTTGGTTCAAGGATTATTACCTTTCAACAAGATCAAGAAGGTAATCACTACAGATCTGTACAGTACCTTTACTAGTCAGCATTCAGGAGATAGTAATAGATTTATTTAAGATTAATTTTAGCTATTTTAATATGAAAGATTTCCTATTGGTTTAGTTCTTTGAAAATATTTATAGGTAAGAAACAATAGCACTTATGGGACTGGTGTGTTTCCTATTACCTAGTGGCTCTTTAGGACTTAGTTCTGGCAAAATCTCCCTGTACACTTCATTATTGTTGTTATCCTGTGTGCTAATTAGTGCTCTTGTCTTGCTGGACTTCTGAGACTCTAGAACACATGTATTGAAAAAGTGTGCTTTGCCAGTTGGGGCTGTCATTATCCATCCTTTACACTCCTTAATTCCTATGAGAACATTAGCCTAAAAGAGAAGTTGTCTAGATTGGAGCAGAGAGTTAAAATAGGACTGGCATCTGGATTCAGGTAAGTCCTGAGCAGATTACATAAGTGCTGAAATATTGAAAAGAATTCCATCTTTCAATTACATGAAAAGTCCAATTTTTCACCAAGGAATGATGAAGCTATTGAAACCATGTTTTTTTTTTTGCAGGGGGGAGGTTTATTCTCTATTGTTTGCCTTTTTGCCTTATTAAGAAGAAAGACGTTTTTCAATAAACAGACAGGAAAAATTTTGTTCTGTGCCATGATCACTGTGACAAGTTAGGCTACAAAAACTCTATAGGAAATATAGCCTTCTTAATCTTTGCACTTCTTTCTCCTGAATTACTAGGAATTGTTAAAAAGAAATCAAAGAAAAAAAAAAACAGATCAAAAGAACACAGCTTTGGATGCAAAACAAAAATGGGATCCAAAGCTTCTCATCTAGTTTTGTTTTCTGAATTTTTTTTCCACATGAAAAGGTACAGTTGCTGGCTTTTAATTCAGGTCCTATTCAATATCTTCATGTTGTTAACATAATCAATTCTATCCTTATACTACTCAATAAATACAATTTTGGGAAGGCAACTTAATAAGAACAAGTTTCTTGCCTGTAGCTGTCAAGTCTGCCTTTCCAGTGAAGCCCAATTCCTCAGGAGTCATCTGCTTCCTTCCAGGTACATATTCTCTCCTGGTACTAATTCAAAACACTGTTGAAGTATTGTGGGGGCACAGAATTCTTTCTGCTCAAACTTTCTGCAAGTCTGGTACTTCTAGATTTCCATCCTATGTACAATGGATATTTACCACAATATTATCAGGCGTTTGGTTTGTTATCAACCAAACACCTGATAATATTGCTTTTCTGAACTACAGTTCAAAACAGTGACTCCTTTATTCTCTTTCAGTTGTGCAGAGATTTTAAAGCAATAGTAGTATGCAAGCTGGCCTTAGAAATGTATGTGTATTCTGAACAAGAACTGATCCCTTGATGTTTGTTTATGCAAAGGAAATGAGCTAGTTCTAAGCAGAAGTGAAATTCACAGCTGTTTAATGCAATAAATTGAAGTTTCAGTAACAATGGATCTATCATGGAAAAAAAACATTTTTAAGCATGTCTCAATGTAGAAAGCATTAGAAGGAGCAAGGAAATTATTTTAGCTTTTCCGTATCCTGCATTAGTAATACACCCATTGTATGATTTAATTACAGTTTAGTCTATAGTTGTATTAGACATAAAAAAAAAACTAGAGGAAAAAAGTTTAGGAAAAAAAATCAACATATGTCATTGGATATTAAGGAATAGCTCTGATATGGGAATCACTGAAGAGTCCTGCTCTATTTAGCTTTTGAGAAAAAAAAAAAGAGATTTACAAGGAGAAATGTAGAGATCACTAAAAACTTAATAAATATCCATGAAATCAGGTGTGGTGCAGAGAACACAAATAGGAGATAATAGTTTAAATATTTCATTGTTAAAATAAAAAGATTACACTAATAGAAGTCAAAAGTTAAAAAACATGCAAGAAGCTAAAAATGGTGTTTTTTTTTTTCCCCCATGCGCGGGATTTTTTAAACCAACTGCCAAAGGATATGGTGGGACCATTTCCATACAATAGAAATATATTAAAAAGGATACCAGACACATTTTCAAGGACAGGATTTTTGATTCTAAGGCAATCTATTACTTAGAAAGTCTGCGAATGGATGAATGCTGGAACCTGAGAGGGTAATGAAAAGCCACTAGATCAATGTTTGCCATGAATTTCTTTTTTATAAAAATAACCAGGGTGATAATGAAGGCTGACTTGTGTTCTAATTCACAAGGAAAGTAAATAAAGTTTCCTCAGTTAGATTGGTAGAAAAAGCAAACCCCCTGGAAATAGTTTTCCATTGTATAGTCATTATAGAACAGAGATGGAGTGTGGGAAGAGGACAAAGATGTCAGCAGGGTCACAGTGCTGTCTTCCAACACAGTGATTTCTGTGTTTCTTGTGCTAATTGTAATTCCCAGATTATTCACTTTCTACCTAATTGGTTTGCAGTGACATCTTCTACTTTGTTCTGTTTTTGCTAATCATAATTATGTAAAGAAATCCATTAACATTCTCTCGATGTATTAGTAACACGTTGATCATCAAAATATATTAATATCTTTGCCACAAAAATATATTCTATTTCTTCTTTTATTAAGTTTCCTGGCTCATTTTTATTTCAAGGGCTGTTATTTTAGAATGAAAAAAATCAGTTTCTTTACCAGAAGTCAGCATAATTACTATAAGTGCAAGAAAACTTGAGCACTTATCCTGCACAGTACTTCCTCATGAAAAACATCAAAACAGGAAAACTGTACTCAGTTTCAGGATCCAAAATTGAAATTAATCTAGGGAATCCACGTAAAAAGTTTGAATTGCTGACCAGTAAGTCAGACAGTAGCAGAAAAAGGTCAGTAACAAATGATTGCAATGGAGTTGCTCAAGTGAATACATATAATTTGACTGACAAGGTGATGCAGCCACAGATCCTTAGCTATTAATATAAACACCTGTGAGAGGAATAGGTATACTGAGAATACTTATACTGTCATGATGTCAAAGGCACAAAAATTTATTATTTAGAAAACCGAAAAACATTAAAAAACCCAAAACCAAACCAAAACATAAACCTCCTTAAACATGGGATTAACATCCAAACATCACAAGCTTGCATTCAGTTAATTGCAAGGGAGCTGCATCAGTCTGTTTTATTATTCTGAAATATCCAGCCACTAGCAAATCAAAACATTAGTTTGCAACAGGTTTATAGTGGTGACATGTGATAATATTCCCGTCCAAACACAATACAGGTATTATTTTCTTCACCTATTCATCAAAATCCTTCACCTTCTCCTTTCGATAGTCACTCAACAGTAAGAAAAGTGGGAACTCTAATGCTTTTGCAAACTGCCAGATTTAAAGCATCCATCCTCTTCCACAGCAATTACGCACTGAGACCTCACTACAGAATTACACTGAGTAAGAAATGCAGGCGGTGCCGCGGCTGCAGCGGCCCCAGCGCCGGGCACGGCTGAGCCCCTCAGCCCCGGGGAAAGCCTGGGCAAGGGAGGGCAAAA
>JAYDZK010000113.1:72802751-72815215 GCA_034509185.1 Euphonia xanthogaster
CCCCGGGGAAAGCCTGGGCAAGGGAGGGCAAAACGCTGCCCGGCAGCCAGGGCTGAGCCAGGGGAAGCGAGCGAGAAACAGCGCTGCGAGCCCCGAGGGGCCTGCGGGAGCAGGGACGGGAGCGGGAGAGACCCGGCAGGGATGGCCCGGCGGCCTGGAGAGAGCCCGGCGGGGCTAGGCTTTCCCTGAGGTTCGTGGGAGTGGTCCAGGCTGGAGCAGGGAAAAGCAAGAGGAGAAGGAAGGAGCCGTGAGAAGGAGCTGTTACTCACTAACAACAGTCCCCCATTCTTCATCCTTCATCCTTCTTGGGCAGCTCAGGAATGGAGTGAAGTTGAAGGAGAAAGAGGGCAGCAGAAAGGGTGGGGTGCAGGCGGAGAGGAAAGAATTTTTTTTTTTTCATATTTGCTTTTGCCTCTCACCATGCAACTTTCTCTTAATTGTCAGTAAATGAATTTTCCAGAAGTCAAATCTGTTTTGCCTGTGATGATAACTGGCAAGGCATCTCCTTGTCTTTATCTCAACCCACAAGCTTTCTAAGTCCTGTTCTTGTTTTTCACCCCATCCCTTGGAGGCTGGATGTGGGGTGGGTAGCTGAACAGATGGATGAAGGTTTGGCTGTTGGCCAAAGCTAAATCACAAAAGCTCACTGGTCTAAAGCTACTTCAAAAACTTTTCAGTAAAATGAAGACTTTTACAAATCTGAACTCCATGTGTAATCCCAAATATCCTAGTAGAGAGAGTGCTAATTAGTTCAATTGCTTTATCTAAACTGGAGAACTACGTCTAAACAGCTAAAAGGGTTTACACTATGGAGAAACCCTCACTCCATTTCTGAAGGCAAGTGTAATTTTTTTTTCTTCCAAGGCTCAGCAATGCATTTTACAGATTTTAGACCATTTATTAAGACAGCACAGTGGGAATGAAAAACTCTACCCAAATGTTCTCCTTAGTTCTATTACCCTAGATGGAATGTGATGGGCAGAATACTTAAAAACTATTCAGGAAAAATCTATGAAGTCTTGGCACAAATAAATTATTGCTTCATTATGTGTCTTTTATAGGATGCCACTTCAATAGAGTGGGGTCCATGGATTTGTTGCAGATTTTAAATTATTTTTTTATCTTTCTTTTCTAATAGAAGTCAGCCTAAATGCATATTGTGCATGTATATTATCACAAGTCATGAATGAACTGCCAGGATGGATGCCGTGCATATGTTGGATTAGAAGGAAATATGATTCTACTAGACATTATTAGGTTCCACAAGACTAACTTCTGGTAACTGAACATTCACAGTCTGGCAGCACCTTCACAAATGAATCCAGAATGGTTGTTCACAGTAATTTGCTTCCAGTGCTATTCTTGGTAATTTAATTGTAAATTAAACAGTTTTTCTGTAAACAGAAGTAAGATTCCCTCGCTCTGCTGCCCTGAGAGGCTGAAAAAGTAAAATTAATAATTTTTAACATCACCTTTATAACAATTCTGTATCTACCTACAGATAAACTTTATATTTTCATATAATGATAGCTTTGGTTGCTTAGAACCACATAGTAATTCAGGTAGAAAGGGGCCTCTGAAGATTGTCCCATGCAACTATCTGCCCAAGCAGTCTCAGCTACAGGAGGTTGACTAGGACTGCGTCCAGCTGAGTTTTAAGTTAATTCAAAACGTGCTGACATCCTGTACAAAGTTGGCAAGGAATCCTCAGCTGACTTAAGGGTGGATAAACAAACTATTACCATGATGTTAGATTCATCATTCCCATGAATTCCACTCTCATCTTTGCCACTGGATTGCTATCCATGTCTGATTTGTGCTGATCATTGGTGCTCCCAGCATGAATGACAATTGCCCAGCTCTTCACTGCCTTGTAAGTGAGTGTACAGATGGGTCTCAGTCCCTCAGGACTGGGCTGTTGTGTTAGAAATCCTGTATTATCCACAAGAGTCTAATGCAGTGTCTTCCATTTCCATATAGGACCTCCCAAGCATGTAAAACCCTAGGTTTTGCTGGGGTTGTGGGCTCAACATCAATATGAAGTTGCTTCTGCCTGACAGATCAGCCTATGTGTATTATGGAAACTGATCCTTTTCATTGCATAGGTAGTCATCAACTTTGGTGGCTTTTCAGGGCAAACACTCTGTTTTTGGAGCTCCCGTAACTTCTCTACTGGTTATTAATGGAAAGAATTGCTAGCGTGAGCTGTGTGTCTCAATTGGGTGAGGAGACATCAGTGCACCTTTTAATCAGGCCATTGGTCTGCTCAGTAATCCCATTCTCTTGGGGCTTCTATGGCAAAAGGAACACCCACTTAATGCCCACCTTTCAAGCCCAGTCTTGAAACACTGCATCAGCACAGGACTGGGACGTGCTGGCTGAGCATGAGCCAGCATGTGCCCAGGTGGACAAGAAGGCCAGTGATATCCTGGCTTGATCACCAATAGTGTGGCCAGCAGGACCAGGGCAGTGATCATTCCCCAGTACTTGGCACTGGTGAGAGCACCAATTGAGTATTGTGTTCTGTTTTGGCCCCTCATGATAAAAGGGACATTGAGCTGCTAGAGCATGTCCAGAGAAGGGCAACGGAGGTGGTGAAAGGTTTGAAGCCCAGGTCTTAGGAGGAGAGGCTGAAGGAACTGAGGTTGTTTAACCTGGAGAGAAGGAGTCTCAGGAGGGACTATATCACTCTCTACAGCTACCTGGAAAAGAGGCTGTAGCCAGCTGGGAATCAGTCTCTTCATCCAGCTAACAGGTGACAGGACTAAAGGAAATGGTTTCAAATTACACCAGGGAAAATTTAGACTGGATATTAGGAATAATTTCTTCACTAAAAGGATTTTCAAGCACTGGAACAAGCTGTCTGGATAAGGGATTGAGTCACTATCCTGGGAGGTAGATGTGGGACCTAGGGACATAGTTTAGTGGTGGACTTGGCTGGGTTGACAATTGGACTTAATGATCATAGTGGTCTTTTCCAGTCTTAATTATTATATGATTCCAAATGCCTCTTAAAAACTGAATGCAATGGAGCACTAACCACTTCTCTAGGAAGCCTGTTCCACTGTGTGACTGCCTTTTCTGTAAAGAAATACTTCCCAATGTCAAGTCTGAAAGTCTTCTCTTGTATCTTTGAAAAGTCCCACAACTTATAGTTGTAAGATACCGTGATCAGGATGTCATATTACTAACACATAACTACCACAGAATGCTACAGCATTTCTCCTTTCCCTAGATGACATCTGTAGACTATGTAATGAAGTAAACTGAATCTTGTTAGCAAGTCTAAGGAACCTCTTATCTACTGTGGGTTGGTGACATAGATTCATGCAAATTCCCTTTACTAGGAGCAGTATCATTATGGCCTGAGTTCAGGTAAGGTACAGGACAGTAGGAGGAACAGTAGAAGGACCTAGTTGCCACCAGTGATTACCTGATTTCTGTCAGAAGCAGGTGAGTCAGCAGAGCACATCTGTTGGCACCCATCCTTTGTGATGGCTGAGGCTCTGAAAGGAGGGAATGGCTTGCAGTGGGTTATAGCACACATGGGCAAATCAATGGCAGAAATGTGAAAAAAAAAAAAGAAAAAAAGCAGCTTACATGGAGGTCTGTGTCAAACTCCTCTTGTGTTTGGCTGTGAAGTTGCCCGGCTACAATAAATCACTGGGTAATGAAAGTGACTTTGCACCCTGACCCTTTTGCATCCCCTTCTCCATGCAGATCCAACATAGATTCAACATTAGCTCTTCTCAGATTTTCCTATATGTGCTTTATTTATGTCGCAAGCTATAAAGTGAGCCTTGCTACAGAACCTGCTAAAGTCACACTTTCACAAATTCATGCTAAAACCTGTTTTTTGCTGACACCTTTGATGATTATTCTTTAAATGACTCAAACCACTCAGTTGAATCAAGGATAGGGAATGAGGCTTGCAGTCAGTTCACAATGCTGTGTTTTTGCTGCTCCTTCCTCCCCACTCTCTTCCCCTGCTCCAGCATGGCATCCCACCCTTGTGAGACAGTTCTCCGTAACTCTCCAGTGTGGATCCTTCCCATATTTTTCAGTTTTTCAAGTGCTCCAGTGTGGGTCCCTGTACAGAGTACTGTCCTCCAGGAATGGGCTGTCCCAGCGTGGGTCCTCCCAGAAAACCTACTCCACTGAGACCTGTCTGTGAGCTATTGCTTTCTTCAGGGCACATCCACCTACTCGGGCTTGTGATCCTCCACCAGGCTGCAGGTGGATCTCTGGACCATCACAGTCCCCCGTGGGCTGAAGGGGCACAGCTGCCTTACCATGGTCTTCATCATGGGTTGCAGGAGAATCTCAGCTCTGGTGGCTGCAGAACCTCCTCCCCCTCCTGCACTGACCTTGGTGTCTGCAGGGCTCTTTCTCTTACATATTTTCACTCTCCCAGCTGCTGTTGAAAAATACTTTTACCCATTCTTGAATATGGTATCAGAAAGCTGCTAACAATGTCCACACTTGGCTCAGCTTCGGCCAGAGACAAGGCTGTCTTTAATTCTGCTTGGCATGGCTATTTTGCAGAATCACAGAATTTTCCGAGTTGGAAGGGATACACAAGGATCATCAAGTACAGCTCTGAAGTGAATGTCACATATGGGGAATCTGTCAACATGAGGTCAGCTTCTGTTATCTTTGCACAGAAGCTACCCCTGCAGCCCCTTGCCCCCAAAACTTTGCCAGATAAACCAAATACAGTAAGGAGCAAAAGCAACAACAAAGATCGTAGGTGAAATATGGACAGAACAATTGGAAACATCATTAGAACTATACAGACAGGCAATAGAAAATCTGGCAGAACAAATGACAAGTTAAAATTATGCTGAACTTTTTTTAAACAAATTTAAAGTGACAAGTCAAACATATGCTATGTCAGAAATACACATACCGTTGCTCAAGTTTTTTTGTTTTTTGTTTTTTTTTTGCCTCTAGTACTATATTCCTTCACAGTAATTTTGTTGTCATAATTGAATGTGAATTTCTTTTTAAAAATAAAACACAGCCACAAAACCACTTTCTATAATGTACCTTTTCTCTGCCTTATTCTCATATTTGCCCATCATTTACACCTATTCTGTTAGGGCCTTTTTCTGCTAGTATTTTCATACTGAAAATCTTTCTTGGACATATTCATATCACTTATTTTAACCCTATTTTTTCCTGGTAGATTTCATACCACATGATGAAATAATTTACCATTAGTTCTCTATGTATCTGACTAATTCACCACTCTCAGTACCTGCACTGATGGGATGTCTGCAATATTCCAATCTGTAGCAGTCTTCAGTACTGTATTGATCTTTAGAACCATTGTAGGTTAACTCAAGCAAGTATTATATATTTTGGAAATTGTATTGAAGGTGCATATGGAGCTGAAGGTGGAAATACCTTATTTACTAGTACTGGAAGGTTAATCCTGTTCCTGGATGAATATAAATCAACTGCCTACTTACTTTTGAAGACTCTCTACTTACTTTCCATTGATCTGTTTTACAGCAAAACTACAGAATAGTATCTTTCATCATTTTAGCTGGTTTTGTTTCCACCATGGGAATCTTTTCCAGAACAAATGGCTAACGATGCTGCTTAAGTATGCCCTCCAAAGTTAAAATTGGCCTTCTCGTGCAAGAGTTATTATTTTATCAGTGGTTATTAAATGACTCCACAAATCCTTGAAGATATATTTGCAACAAAAATTATATGTCACTTCTCTTGTGTGACTACTTTATGAATTTTCCACTTAGATTGTACCTGCTCATAAAGCGCTGACTACATAGATTTTAGGTTATTTAATAGATGTAAGGCTTCTGAGGAACAGGAGATCTGTTCTATAATATATTCTCCCTCTGCCTCAGACAATCTAATTTTGGTTTTGCTTTTTAAACCTTGCTCACCTCCCAGCTGATTATTCTGCACATTTATTAAGTTACATTGAGGAAAAAAAAGAAAAAAATGAACCAAACACAAAAAATATGCTTAGTTCACTTTGAGTTCTTTAGCTTTTGCCTTTAACAGATGCACTTTTGGAATTTAGGTGAATGTCCTGTTTGCTTGTTTCAATTACTTTGGGGCAATTACTGTGTTGTGAAATATTTCCCTTCTAGCTTGTATCCCAGCTCTCAACCTGATAAAATTTAGAACAGTAAAGATACTGCTTAAATAAACTCCATTTCCCAAAATATGTTTCATAATGAAAATACTGACAGGCACTTAAATATAGTTACATTATAGCCAATAAAATGCTAAAATATATTCATTTTAAAACATTCAATGAAACATGACCTACTGTCTGGTAATTCATGGTTACCGGAAAATCTAATTATGTCAAATAATGATCGTGTTAAATTCCAAATAGAATTGCATACAGTGTATAACACACCCTCCACATACCCTACCCCCTTTCCCCTTTACAAAGCACTGGATGACTCAGTTACTTGGAATCAAAATTTTGTGGAAGTTAAGACTGAAAAGAATGCAAAAACATTAGAAACTGAAAGCCATGAGATGGATGCAAATCAAACACTGAACAGTCCCCCCCCACTCCTCCCACTCACCCCCTAGCATTTTTAGATGCCTTAATACCTTGGAAAATCTGGAAACAAGAGTGATTGAAGAGCAGCTGTACACTGTTTTGTAACATGTATTAGAGTTAGGGTCCCAAATATCATTTTTTTTCAAATATTATTTAAGAGACCAAATTACTATAGTTTCTGTGCAGCTCTTTCTTATTTACTTTCACAAAGCCATCTGAAAGGAAAAAAGGTAACAGAAAAATAATTTTAAAATACAGTTATTGCACTTGCAAGAAATTCTTGACCAATCTGCCCCCTTCATATATAAAACATTCTATTCAGGACCCCATGCACATTCAGAGACAGAAGTGTGTGCTTACACCCACTACCACCTTGCTAATTAGGCCTTTGGTACTCTACAACTTGTAATGCATTCCCTTTCTGTGGTTTGGCCATTTTTAACTTGATTTAGGTTAAATCCTTTTACTTCCTTCCTTGCAAAGGGTGAGGGGTGAAAGGAAAGAGGGTTGAGAGCACCTTTCTTCACAACTTCAAATGTAAAACTATCTTTTAATACAAAACCTTAGCTCCAGTAATAAATTCAGTCACCTGTAGTAGTATTTATAGGCCACACAAGACATTCCTCCCCTCCCCACTGTCTGTCACTGAGATCCCCCTAAGCTAGGGACTGAAATGACAAATGGTCCAAAAGCTACTCCTGATAAGCCTTATTTTATTAATATTTTCTGGCATGGATTCCTTCTCAGAAAGATGATAAAAATGGAGCAAAAATAGCTAATACCTTCACTACTGAAAGGTATCTTTCATCAGGTGAAGCCACTTGATCAAATGTTATTTTATGACCTAGTTAGAATAAAAATGAAACTTTTGCTTTATAATTGTCCTCAAAATTCCAGAAGTTTTCCCTTCCCTGTGGTGAACAGGTGCTGAGAAATATCTAAACAACACTAATAGATGTTAGCATTTAGATTTAAATTCCTCTAGTATTTTATATTAGCTTATCCACCATATCCATTTTTAATTACACTTCAGCCAGTGCAATTGTATAATTTGAGAATAATAAAAAAAAGATTTTAAATCTCTGGTTTTAACTTTAACCTGAAATTATGTTTTCCTCATAAAATTACACCGCAGAAATCACACAATACCATATTGGGGTTAGAGGAATTTTAGTGGTTAGAACAGACATGAGGAGGACAAGGTCTCCCCTAATTAATAAGGTCAGGAACTAGGAGTGGGAAGAAATTCCAGTGTCAAAAGCTAGCACCCAGGGTCAGGGTGGCAAGCTAGAATCAGAAGAAGAGATTACATGTCAGAAGCATTTATCAGACAGAAAATGACTGTTCTAAAGAAGCTTTTTGCTCAAATACAGTTATGGTCATACGTGCAAACTCTGTGGCTGAGATTCCCTGTGTGAGGCTGAGGATATAATGCTACTGACAACACCTCTATTCCCAGCATGGCTGCATGAAGAAGAGCAAAAACAGCTCTGCCAGCTTTGAGTCACAGTTAAATCTTCTCTCACATTGTTTAAATTATGTTTTAGTTATTAAAAGCTCTACAATATATCTAAGATGCAAAATTCTCACAGAAATGGCACCTGTGTTCTCATAGGTGTTCCTATTTTTCCCAGTGGATGGCTGTACTAGTTACAGACTTCAAGTACATAGGCTTTCTCCCTCTGCCAAATGATGATAATGTCTTAGAAGACATAAAACAATGTATTATGCAACATTAAGTTTTCTCTGTTAAGTTGTATTTGATTTTGACACAGAGCAGTGCCATGTTAAGTTTAAAAAGGTGAAAAAAATGTTGTTTTTGACAAAACCCCATGACAGGTGAGAATTCTAACAAAACTGTTAACTATTATTGATAATAATAGTTACTGTTAGTATCAGTAAAATTATTGTCTGAGACTATTTCTGTCTCTATTTAAAAGAGGAAAGATTTCCTATTGATGTAAGAGGGATTATATTCAGGTGCAAGATGCAGTTATTTATTATTCCCCAGTTCTAAAAATCTTCATTTATTTTTTGGAATATTCAGTAATTTTTTTCCAAAATGCAGTTTCATTTTCATATCACAGTGTTCTTTGCAAGTACAATTCAGCCCTATGTAACTTTAGTGGTCATATATTGCATCATAGCACTGACAAATACATTCACTTTGCAAAAGTGGAACACCAGATATTTCTGTTTCAGCTAATGTGTTCTTTCTTGAAGTTCAGTTTCTGTATGAAATAAGACTTAGGTGACTGTGCCCTGTCTTCATCTGTCATGGATGACAGGTACTTTTGAACACATTGCTCAATCTCAACAGGATTTGACAGAAAAATGTGAAGACAGAGAAATGTAAAGCCCCTATCTTGCTTATGAAAACTGACAGCTGAGTGAAATGTATAGGCCTAAATTAATTTTGCAGGCTGGAGAGGGCAAGTAGAATTCAGTGCCGAAACCTGCTCACTTTGGAAAGCCATAGTGCGAGTCAGCTGCCCAGTCAGGACAGGGGTGCAACCAAACAATCTACAGCAAAGGACTAATTTTACCCAGCAAAATATTTAAAGTATATAAGAATAGACATCAAAGTATTAGGTAAAGGATGGCTTGGCAAAAATTCCTTGTGTGAAAAGAGTCAGTCATTTTAGCTTAACTATTTCTGGAAATATTTTTCTCTCTCTTCTTCCCCTACCAGCCTTTTCTTTCCTCATTCATCAGACAAAGTTCTGAGAACAGAATTAGCTCCTTTTGTGTTAATTTTTGTACATCATCTTCATATCTTTATATTCAGTACATATGGTAGATAATGAGAGGGAAAAAAAAAAAAGATTTAGTTCTTGATCGTGTCCTCTAATGCATCTCTAACTTTTCACAGGGCAGACTTATTGACTAAAAAGACATTACTTCTGTAATCATGTAACACAGTAGAACTGGTGTGAATAAAACAGGAGACATAACCTTTGCCAACAATGATGCCATAGGAATTGAATTAGATGATTTCATCATAGAGTACTCTTCCAGTTGAATATTTGATTTGAGTTTCTTAATGAAGCTTTAATACATTTCTGTTTTTAGACTAATAGCTGTTCAGTTACACACACTCAAAAAAATGATTTATACCTTTTATACTGAGACAATGTCTAGAGGGGATATGTATTTATGCCTACTATGCCTATAATAGAAAGAGGGACCCCTAGGAGTAGAGATCTTTATACAAGGATAAATGAAATATGTGGTTCAGCAAGAAGCCATCAATGGAGCTGGTTGGGCTTGGCACTTTGCATGATATGGCCCAACACACTGGCTACAATTTGTAAATAGTTTTACCTGTAAGAATGTCAGACATGCAACAGAAATAGCCCTGATACTGTCAAGAAATACCTTTCATGAACAGCAAAAATTAATGGAGAAGTTCAGAGGCAACCAGGCTTAGTTATGATGAACACCTCTGTGGATATTCTGATGCCTGGTAAGAACCAGAGTCCTGCAAAATTTCTGTTACTGGGATGATACAGAGTGTCTGTCTGCTCTATCTGCCTATTTTAAGTATGTATTGAGACTTGTAGGTTTTATTTAAGTTTGCTTGAAGGTGGTTAGTGGGTCCACGTGGTTAGTCTGAAATAAAAAAAGGAGGATGAGACATGAGAGACAGTGCTATTACATATGCCTCATACCTTTAAGAAACTGTATTGTAAAGAACTTAATATTGACATTTTAAGGTAATAAATTAAGATATATATGTCTTTACTAAACTGACATACAATATACCATACTATGTCCTTTAAGTAATACCAAGAGATGATCTCCCAAGGAACATCTAGTGTCCTTTACTGAATAATTCCTTCAATTCAGTTTTGTGGCAACAGTTATGAAAAGTCTTTTGAATATTATCCAACAAATGTTCAGCTGAGACTGAAAATAATTGGGAGGAAAGTAATTACAATCATTTCCCTTGACCTTAAAAATCAGTTATGGTGTCACATCCCCCATCCCTTCTCTGAGTCAGGGAATTGCTTCCTTTTTAATGAATCAGTCTCTGTAGTGGTAGAACTTATAGGAAGCACAAACTTAGCATCATCTGCTGTTAAAGGTCTCAGTCCAGTAACACATAATAACCTTAAGGGCAGCCTTAAAGGATTTGCTGAGTAAGAGTGGATATACATGAGCAATTAAATTTGGACATGATCATATGCTTGGGTGACTTCAGCTTTGAATGCAATGCTGTAAGGGTATGAAAAGAGATTGTCTGCCCACGTAGTTGAAAGATTAACCCATCTGAATACTGTGAATTAATACATCTGAATACTGATGGCATTAACCCTGAAAAGCTATTTTACATAGGGACTGAGCTAATAACATTCTACATGTCTATTTGCTATATAAATGTCTGCATGTATATATATATATCTAAACATACAATATCATTATACAATCAGAAATGGAAGAGATACCAGAGGGTTTGAAATATAAGAATAGAAAAGGTAGCTTGTTTCAAGTTCCACATTTACACCAAAATAGATATGCAGGATATCATTATGAAACAAAGTGATCAAGCTACCATCTGAAAATGTCACCCACATCAAAAATAAATCTGCTCTGCAATTGACTATATTTAGATGAATTATGTAAAATCATAAGCAAAATGCTAAGTAGCCCTTTATAGTATCTTGAGCTGAGATTATTTATAACTCATTAAGAGATTTATGGTAAATGGGTATGTGTTAGGCGTTTTTTTTCCTCCTTAATCATCCTGGGGAAGCAAAGTACTGTGAAGGTCTTACAGGACCTTCAAGGCCAGAAAAGTCAAGCATATACATTCCTCATAGCATATCTGTATATAGTCTCACATTTTCAGACTAAAACATTTCACTGCCAAAGGGTTGCAAGTGTAAGTGGAATTTCACAATCTATCTCTTCTGTGCTTACTTGACTGCGCTTAGTATTAAGTAGTTGGTCAGGAAAAAATCAATGGGTTCCAGAAGTATCAGGATAGACATAATTAATGTTATAAATAACTGTTAACACTATACCTGAAATAGTGGCAAAAAAGTATCTGTTGATGAGATTTACTGAGATTGTCAAAATTTTTCAACTGTGCTTAGTGTTCATTCTTGCAATGTATTTAATCAGTCTTAGGATGTACCAATTGCAGCAAGAGTGAAAGAATGAATTAATTGTCTAATTATCAGCACCTTTCCTGTGCTCATTAAAAAAAAAAAAAAAAAGCAAAGCACAACCATAGCACAACCTCATGTCTCCCTATCTTTAAAATAATCAAGTAACTCTTTTTTTGTAGCTTGTTAACCTTAAAGTCCACTACAGCTAAATATCCTGACATCTACATGTCGAGTCATTAAACTGGTACTGGATAGAAAACACTTTCTGATCACTGTTGGTCTTCAGTGAACAATATACACAGGTATAAGTGGAAGGGACATGGGTAGCCTTATCAGTTCTTCTTGTTATTCATTGAAACTCAGAGGCCAACATTTTACCATATTACTAATAGAAGACTTTCTTCTTTGTCTGTAAAATAAATAATAATGCAAGCCCATCAGTTGTATTCTTTGTGGGTGGAATATAAGATGCACAACATTAAACATTATATAGCCAGAATGTCTTGTTTAATTTTCTATTTCTTCTCTATTCATCCTACATTTATAACTTATGGTTGGATACATGGAATGCATGGCATATAAGTACTTCTATTTTAAATATAATTAACCATTGCAACAGAAAATTAAAAGCAGTAGAATGTTCAAAGTAGAAGTAGGATTTTAACATTTGAAACTATGGCTCATAAATCTAATTTATAGGTGTAAAAACTGGTGGTAATAATTTTGAATAGAAAAAGTCTGTGCCCAGATTCACTACTACAAAATGAGGATTACAGACATGATTCTTGCCTGTTTAC
>JAYDZK010000113.1:72815315-72829669 GCA_034509185.1 Euphonia xanthogaster
TGCCTGTTTACTGTCTGCCAGTTTTAATATGACCTAGTTTAGGGTGAAAATCCATGGAATTTTTTAAAAAAAAATTGTTAAGTCAAATAAGTCACACTCTAGGCATTTTAAAAGATGAAATGTTTATGCTTAAGTCAAAGCAGAAAGAGGTAGGGATGGGAATTTTCTTCTATTTTCCATCAATTCTTTTTGGCTTTTTAAATGCCTGCTATCAGCAAAATATTCTGGCTTTCAGTGGAGTTCTGAGACTTCATGTGCAGGTGTAATATGGGAATAGAAATTCTGGGAAAGAGAAGAATTCAGACAGAAAAGTAGTGACTTCAAAATCTTGCTGTTAACCTTTCAGCCTAGGAGGTCTGGAGTATTTTCAGATTCCATTATCTCTCCCCATTGAAAGACCCCAGGGAGACACAGTGATGTAGTTTATTCTTCTAGAGCTAACAGGGTACTGCTTTCCCTAAGTTTACCAGGTTAATTTAGCTATTTTTTGTCTAGATTTTTTGAGTTGGCACTTGATCTTTGGTCACTAAGCCAATCCTTCTAATCCTTTTATGAGAAAACTTTTTCACATCAGTTTGCCAAAGAAGGAAACAAAGACTTTCTAATATCATGACTGCTTCTTACATCCTACTAGCCAACTACACAGTTTCCAGCTATTAAGCAAATATGTAATTCAAAAGTTTATTGAGGAAGAAGTTGTAGACTTACTGAAAGAATTATGAAAATACACTGTGATAGGACAAGCAGTATTTTCCTTTCATTTCTTGCCTCCTAGGATGATTATTGCATTCTAACAGCTCAGAGTCTTGATAGTGAATATTTTGACTCACAATTTTCTTTGCGAAGTACTACTACTTACAGAAGTATTAAACTGCATGTCTGTGACAAAATATACATTTGTTCTTGCTCAACATTTTATACAAGAAGTAAGAAGAAGGGAAAAAAAAATCAGCTTGTGAATTTTCATAAGTACACAAGAACAAAGGAAAATATTTCAGAGTATGCATATCTGAGCTAAAAATAATAATAAAAAAAAATGAAGTCAGCTTGCTGAGAAAGTAGAACAACTTATATCTGGACTTCAGAAAATCATATTTTAAGCTTTTGCAGTGAATGAGGCAGACCAGGCATGAATGCTGCCCCACTCTTAAGGGGAAAACAGCACCCAAGATATGTAGATGCCTGTGGTCAAAAAGGAGTGGCAAAAGTCAGATGGTTTAAAAAAACTTACAAAGTTTTATTAGGAAATTATACACATGGCATGGAAATTGGTATAAGTTAGTCTCTTATCCTGTAGTATAAAATTAATTACAGCAGATTTGGAATAAGGAATAGTGTGAAAGAGAGACAGATTCAAGAGGCAGAGAGGAAGAAATGAAGGAAAGATCACCACTCCTGGCTGCGGTGTCAATCCAGATGGTGGGGTGTACAAGGTCCTGGGGGCTCTGCCCAAGTTTCATGAGGGTGCCTTTTTGTAGACAAGCTTTCCACACCCTGGACCTGAGTTTCTCATGTTCTCTGCAAATTAGTTATCTTGCACAATTAGTTCCTCTAAACCTTTCTGTAATGAGTTGAGGGCTTCAGGGGTTTTTGGTGGTCTTGGTTCCCCTCTACTGGGTCAGCCTTTGGTCACCAGTCCACGGCCACTCCTTGACCTCATTCCTGCTTTTGTGCTGTACTGTGTAGTGCTTATGTCCAGGACTTGAACAAGGATGTTTGTCCAAAAAAATGCTGCTAAAAATCTGTGTAGCCCCCCTCTTCAGCCACATTCTGTTCTTTCTCACAGTGTGGTCTCAGCAACAAACCTTGACTGGTTCCATGGCTATCCACCTGTTGGTGTTTGAAATGTACTCATCAGCCCCTTTTCTTCTGGCCTTCTTCATCCTGTCAGTCCTCGTGTCCCATTACCAAGTTATTTTCATATTAAATGTATTTCCAATACTTTGAAGTTATGGAGTGGAACTGGATGTCTTCTGTTGTGGTACTTTGTATACTGCACTTCAGTACAAAGGATAAGACATTAGTAGGATGCCAGAACTTTTAATCTAACCTCTGACCCACTGAAAGCATAGGAGGACTGCAGTCATAATGGAAAACACCTTTACAAGTGTAACAGCTGTCTCAGCTTGGAGCAGGAGCCAAGTGCCACTGGACAAATCCAAATCCAGCAAAGATTTGCAGCTTCCAACAGTTCATTGGAACAATTAATTTTATTCTGAAGTAAAATAAACCATTTATTTAACTGTCAGTGTAGAGGAAGATAAAAGAAAAAATTTAATCCTGCCTCTGTTGTTAGTAGATTTACTTAAATAAAATATTGTCAGTTAAGATATTTAATTGTGTGGGATTCATGCAAATATAAACTGCCAGGCATTTGCACCTGGAGCATTATTATTCCTAATCTTTCTTTTGTACAGCAAGATCAGTCATAACATTGGAGATGCCAACCCTTAAACTCATTGAATTAAGATAATCCTCCCACTCATTTGCACTTTGACTTTTTGATACCAGATGTTCATTTATGAGAGAAATCACTTGGCAATAAACTCTCGTTTCCAAGCATTTCTAACTTAAAACATCTTTCTTTAATAACTCAGATTTAGTCATAAATGAACTTCTATATGGTATTAGTGAAATGTCAATAGTCAAGAAATAAAAAATTCTAATGTAGAAGCATCAAGAACTATTTGAATTGAACATTTTTAAATCCTCTCTCTCTGTAGTCTGTGGTTTTCAGAGCACCATTCTCTAATGCTGGGCTGAGCACAGACAGGATAACAAGGGGTGCCTGAGCTCTGGCTCCTTCTAGCAAGCTCAGTACTGAACAGGTAATAGACAGAGAATCTTTCATGGAGTCAGGAAGAAAAATTTAGGGAAATAAGAAAACATTATTAATGATTCTGCAGGTTTCAGCAGTTTTGTTTGGAGAAATGATACAGTCCTGGCAGGTGTGTATGCCCATGGGTGTGTAAGAAGGATTCAAAATAAGGTAGAAGGACATTTATGTAATTAAATATGTGTCTAGATTCTTTCCAATATCTTCCCAAACATGCTGCTCCCATGGGATATTTTGCAGATTGCTGGTGTCCCAGGGGTCTCTTCCAGGAATCACACCCAATACAAATAAAGGAAAGTTATAAACGTTTTATCAAATTTCAGTATGTTGAATCACTGTTCTGACTCAAACCCCTGAAAATGCAGTTAATTACTACACAAACTGCCTCTGTCTTCCCAAGAATCAGCACTGAATTCCTTGATCTTACTTCCCTCTTATTCCAGTATTGTGGCAATATTTTTAGAGTGCATGTAGCACCAGATGATAGACTGTAATGAGATTTTAACTTTCTGCCACAGAAGAACAGATAAAGTGCTGATGACATTATAGGTTTTCAGATACTGCCAACACTTTAACAATATTCTCAAGTTAAAAGGTTTTTAAAATGTGAGCCAGTGTAGGTGCAGTCAGTCAAGTCTTTACCACAGATATAGTAACCATTCACACCTTTAATCTGAGGCTTGCTAAACTCCAGGGATATCTTGTGATGCACCATTGGGATGGCCACAAGTCTGCAGTTTGACAAGGTATAGTCTTCACCTTGAAGAGTGCCAGACACCTGAGATTCACACTGATTTAACTGGTAGAGAGAAGAAAAAAGGTGCTTGACTACTCCACACGCTGGGTCAGGTCCTGAAAGCTTTTTTTAGCCATTAGAACACTCTGAAAAACAAATCTACAAAAATTGCTGTAGTTGTAATGAAGGACTTCTTTGGCCTGTAGACCTTCCTACTTAGCAAACTTGTACAGTCATCAGCACAAATTTAACATTAAAAAACCCAAAGTGCAAGTAAGCAGACAACCTGTCTTTTCTGAATAATTTCAAATTATTTCACTCTCCCTTATCCTTTTGGTAAAGATTTGAGACAGATGAAAAGCCAGACAGCCAGCATGACTCCTTTCAAAATGAGATTGGGCAAAATAATCACCTTAGAAGCCTGCCTAACCCAATGCAAATCAAGACATAGTGCTTAAAATTGACTCAAAAATTAAATTAAAATGTACTGGGGACAGCAATATTGTTAGTTCTTCAAACAAGATTTCAAGTTTTAGGCAGTGGCATAACATCTGTTATGCAGAAGCCTAGAAAGTCTGAAGGTTCTGGTAGACTATTTTCCTAAGCAAGTATTTGCTGTGAGGATTGGCAAATAAAATTGGAATCCAGTGAAAGAGTAACAGGTAGGCTTTTCAGGTGGCATTATTTTTGAGCAATATTTTCAAATATCAGTAGAGCCTAGACTTTCAGTTGGTAGAGTTCTTTTTCCTCCATCTTTCTTTCCAGGTATAACAAGCATGATCAGGAGTTCCTATTTATTCCATGACCACTGAGCACTGGAAAGCAGAAGCTAGGTAAAGTTAAGGAGAGTGAAAAGGAAAAGAAAGTTAGTGTTACTTGTTTATCCTTTTCTAGACTCACCAGATCCTGATTATATTTGTTCTGGGCTTCTAGCCTTTTCCTGCTGCCAGATAATGTATTTTCTGAAATTTAGGCTCCTCTTGGGGTTTGAATCTGTTCATTCTGCACAGTGTAGAGTTTGCTTCAGTTAGGGATAACATAATGTACTTTATAGACTTCTAGAGTAAGCTGTAATTTAAAATACATGCTTAGCGCTGCAATTTCAGCTAGAAGCTCTGAGATGTCAGATACCCTTGGATGTCAGACACTCTTAGATGCCCTAGATTGGCCCTGTAGTGCTGTGATTTCACGTTCACAGTTGCCTATAGACCTGGAGGTCATCTCGACCAACCACCCTGCTCAAGGAGGGCCACACAGAGCAGGTTGCCCAGGGCCATGTCCAAATAGTTTTTGAATCTATCCAAGGGTGGAGACTTGACAACTTCTTTGGGAGGCCTTGCCAGTGCTCAGTCATCCTCACAGTGAAAAAGGGAACCTCCTGCATTTCAGTTTGTGCCCATTACCTCTGGTCCTGTCACTAGGCACCACTGAGAATAACCAGATCCCTTCTCTTCACACCCTGCCTTCAGGTACTTGCAGACATTGCTGATATTTCCCTGAACCTCCTCTTTTCAAAGCCAAGTATTCTCAGTCTCCCTCTTCCTACTTCATGAGTTTACAGTTTCATTTAAATGGTTAGGTGTAGGAACTGAGTCAGTTTCAGACAAGGCTCTATGCAAATAAAACCTCAATGCCAAAAACAAAATATCTTTTATAAATGAAAAAAAATTAATACAAGTTTTTGGAGGTCCTTAAAGTTTCATAGTGAACTTGATGATACCTTAGTTCTTTCTGAAAGGGCGGGTGCTGAGACTGCATTTGAAAAATAAAGGAAAATAATTTGTCTTACAAATAGAGAGCTGTAGAATTGAAAGCTGTTGACATTTGGAAAAAAAAATCTAATATGCTTCTGAATACATTAGAATCCTAAATTATGCTTGGGTTTTGTATTTAGACAGAAAAACAAGTGTGTTGGAAGTAATAATAAACAGACCTAAAATCACATTTGGATTAAATTCACCAAGATGCAAAAATGTATATTTCATTTCTAAATTTCATTATTTTTCTTTTCCCTTCAATCCTCAAAGAAAAGCTATTGTTTCTTTTAAGTGGAAACCAAGTGCAGAATGCACTGTTATCCAGAGGAGCAATGCAGTCTTCTGAAGGCTACAATGAAGACCTTGCATTGAATCTCTGGATTTATTTTTCCCTCAGAAAAACATGAATGCAAAGAATATTCGGTATTTTGAGGGGACCTCTCTAACATAGTTTTCAAGTCAGTTGCTTTATAAGATTAGAACCAGAAAACCCAACACTTCCTGCTAATTAAAAGATAACAATTTCTTTTTTTACTCTGTGGCATGTACAGACACAAAATCTCAGACTTTCAGTATTTGTTGCTCTGAGACTTTTTCAAAATATAAACACGATTACAAATTCAACACAGACTTCAGACAGGTGGATTGAATGTTCAGGGGAAAATCCTGGGGAAACTCCACTGAAAGAAGTAGAAATATTCAAGGAAAAATGTGCATTCATAATTCAGCAAGTATTTTCCATGAGGTAAATGTTTATGGGTGAATTGTTTCATTTCCACAATAAACAAAAAATGAGCTCATTGTCAGTAGGGTAATTAATTTTGAGAAGCTATAAATAACCAGTACTGCATTTTGTTATATATTCTGAGAGACAGTTCAGGAATAGAAAAGTGTTCTCAGAGCAGACAAATAAGAGCTAATAACTTTCTGTTCACAAATAAGAGCTAATAACTTTCTGTTTGCTTGCATTTTTTCTTAATTGAACAATATATGGGTTTTTGTAAGTAACAACACATCGTGGACATTAGTCTAAGTAACCAGTCTTAGCAGGTTGGAATTGCATTGATGCTGTGAACAAGTGTGACCCAGTTGCCATGAGGCCCAAGGCACACAGATCAATGAGCAGCAAACTTTACAAATGCAAAGTACAATCCCTCGGTAGGAAAACTCAGTTAGCTTTTAGAGTTCTGACACTTCAAAAGGGTCACAGGACAAGCAAGCTAAAAAGTGTTCAAAGCCACCCCCACCCAATCCTATAGTGAAACAAAAGGGCAAAGACTTGGTTTGCCTTCTGCTAATTAAAATGACCATTCACCAGAAGCTATTGTGGGAATATACACTTACAATAAAGTCTGTCCTCTGTTTGAGTTAAGCTACAGGATTGTTATAAAAGGACTTCAAAGACGGGAAAGGTACTTTTCCATGTTCTCTGTATCTGAAATGCAGTTTGTAGGACTTCCTGTAAATTTGTTTTGTTTTGTAATGAGTTTCAAACAGAAAATTTAAGCAAATATTAGTAATTATGCATATTTCACAAAAACAACAGATGTGCCTCCAGTGGAGATCCTGAGATTTGAGATTTTTATCACAAAATGATGCTCTGCAATTCACCTGCTCCTAGCCTCCTCACATTGCAGTTTTGTGTATGTTACCTCAGAGTTTTCAAGCACATTACTTACTGAGAAAAGGCATTCCAAAAACTGTGACACTTGAAACATTAATTTAGAAAATCTAATTTAAATATATAGTGTATCTGATGTTTAATTCATATCATTTCTTTAGGACGAGGTATGTTTGATATGTTTCTCTGAAGCATTATTTTAATTAGAGTTAAGGCCAAGTGATAATTAATGGGCTTTGAAAAAGAATCTGATACACCAGATTTATTTACATTTTTTAAAGAAATAATAAATATTTAGATGTGTGTGAGACACAGAAATTTAAGAATTAGACTCAAAATTGTTTTGACATTTCAGGAGTACTAGATTCTGAATCCTGTACTTGTTGTTTTTAAATACTCCTACCAGAAATTTACAATGCATTTTTAAGTAGATTTTTTTTGTAAAAACTTCTGCTCAGATCCCTGAATAGATTGGCTTATCACTATTTCTATCTGATAAAAATAGCTCATTCTAACTGCACAGGTTCATCTTTTGATGTTCTTCTAGATGTCAATCTAGATAGATCACTGCTCAGGAATAATTTTTCTCTCTTCTTGGGTGTTGACTTGAGATTTTGTCCCATCAATTTTCTCCATATCTGGTTAGTCCCATGATAGCCATTGCATTCAAGAATCAAAATTAAACAATCAAGTTTGCTTATTACACCAAGCTGTGTGGGGCAGTTGACATGCTGGATGGAAGGGATGCCAGAGAGACCTTGACAGGCTTGAGACATGGACCCGTGCAAACTTTGTGAAGTTCCGCAAGACCACGTATAAGGTCCTGCATCTTGGTCAGGGCGATATTAAGCACAAATTCAGTCTGGATGGAGATGGGATCAAGAGCAGCACTGAGGAGAAGGACTTGGGGGTGTTGGTAGATGAGAATCTTGACATGACCTGTCAGAGCACACTTGCATCCCAGAAAGCCAACTGTATCCTAGGCTGTATCAAAAGAAGGAAGACCAGCAGGTCTGATTCTGCTGCTGTACTGCACTTTTGTGACCCTGCCTGGGGTATTGAATACAGCTCTGGGGCCCCCAAGACAAGAAGTATGTGCACCTATTGGAGAGGGTCCAGGGGAGGGTCATTAAGATGATCAGATAGATGGAGCACCTCTCCTGTGAAGACAAGCTGAGGGAGTTGGGGTTGTTCAGCCTGAAGGAGAGAAGTCTCTGGAGAGACCTTACAGCACTCTCCAATACCTAAAGGAGGCTACAAGAAAGATGGAGAGGGACTTTTCACTAGGGCATGTTGTACTAGAACAAGACTTTAAACTGAAAGAGAGTAGTTTTAGATAAGATATAAGAAAGGAATTATTAATTATGAGAGGGGTGGTGCATTGGAACAGGTTTCCCAGAGAAGCTATGGATGCCCCATCCCTGGAAATGTTCAAGGCCAGGTTAGATGGTGCTCTCAGCAGCCTGGTCCACTGGAAAGTGTCCTTGCCCATGGCAGAGGGGTTGGATCTGGATAATTTTTAAGGCCACTTCCAACCCAAATCTTTCTGTGATTCTATGGTTGTATAAATGTCTACCTCATTAAATAAATAACATACTTAATACAGCCAGCCACTTGTTCTCTATTTGCAGCTCTTCCTATTAAAAATCATTTTACAATACACTTTGACTCCTAATTTGTATGCCTTACAGCACCTTTCATGGAAAACATTGGTCACTTTATCAGTAAAAGGGATATTTCACCTATACAATCTTTTGTTGTAGCATGCCAGTAGTGGCGCTCTCATCCTTGCTTTATCTAAGAAACTGCATATTTTTCCTGTGAGATGTTTTATTTTAGTGTTGATCACAGAGGTCCCTATGAACACTAGGTACCTGAAAAGTTTTGGCATCATGACTGTTTTCTAATGGCATTGTTTGACACTTCTATTCCTCCTAGAACTTTGATGTTGGTGCATATACACATTGTGTAATGTATTCTATAAAAATATTGAATGTTAATTGATTTAAAATAATGTTATGGCTAAGATAGCAAAAATAAATTATCTTGATTGTGAAAATAATAAAATGGATAATAAAGAGAGTCTGCAACTGGATGCATGGGCACAGTGATGACAGTTTTAAATCTATTAGATTATGAGTGTCATAGTGTTTTGCATCTGTGATTGAATTCAGAAGTTAAAAAAAAGCAGGCAGGGAGGAAAACAGTGAAAAAAAAAGACAGGATTGAAAAATCTGACATCTGCAGAGGGTGAGGAGGGATCTACAGAGAATCGTGTTTCTGTCAGTAAAGAATTATTGCGTGACAGCAGACCATAAACTGCAAGGTAAGAACCTTTACATTTTTTGGTAACTAGAAGCACAGTTGTGTCTGTTTCTGATACTCAGAGCCAGACTTTCCTGTCACCAAGTATTTTCTCTGAACATATGTCAAGTGCTGCTGAAGGTATCAGCATAGCAGACTGAAAAAATCTGCTTTGGAACAAAAGCATCAAGTATCTTCTTCTTTGTAAACAATAGTGCAACGAGGTTCCTACTTTTAACTCGCAAAAAGGTGTGGCAACTTTTGTAAAACAGCATAGGAAATGCATCATTTATGAAAGGTACGGAATTGAAAGGAGGTTGTATTTTGAACCACCTTTTGTGTTTTTTCGCAGAATATGCAAAATTCTGATTTTTATGCCCTCAATATTTCTAATTTCTGGTAGCTCAAAATTTTGGACTTGGCCAAACTTTTAGTTTATGTGTTAACTTTTTATAGCTGTGCAAAGATGTTACAAAAATCACAAATGACAATAATTTTGATTATTTTATCTTTATTTATTGATACACTACAATGTAATAACAATAATAATAATAATAATAATAATAATAATAATAATAATAATAATAATAATAATAATAATAATAAATGCGTCCAATCTCCAGATGCCATTTGTGTGAACTGCTGCAGCCTTCTGTGTTTTAACATGGTCCAATCAAAATAAGTTCACGTGATCCATGAAAAATTTATTTGATAAACTCTAGTTGACATAACAAGAAAGACATTCGGTCTACTGGGCACAAGGAGCTCTAGACAAACTATTTTAGGTCTGCATGGTCAAGTTTGTTCCAAGTGCCCTATTTCCTATTCAGCCTTAGGCAAAATAATTCATACACCTAAATTAACAAGATAGTCTCCAAACCTTTGCAGGCATCCAATGAAGAGGCAATTACTAAAAGACAATTCACAGCATTAGATGATCTAAATAATTTCTTGAGAAGCTATTCTTTCCCTGGTTATGTCTAAGAGAGACTCAGGAACGTTTATTGGGATAGGAGCCCTGAACTTGTCCTGGTTTCATGATGGGGTATACATAGCAGATATCTCTTCCTTTCCTAATTATCCCAATGTATTTTCTAAGTATTTTATATTTTTTTAGTAGAATAAATATATCATTCAGGATATCCTCCAAAAAAAAGGGTTCAAAAGTTCAAATTATTAATCATACAAAGAAAGCTATATTACAAATACATTAATCAAGACCCAGTGAAGTTCGAAGGAGCATTTTTACATCCCTTTTCCACAAAATGGTCCTTGAGAAGAAAATCAAGACTAGAAAAAGACTCCAGGGGAACACAGCAATGACATTCATTTGTTTAGTATGCTTTGTTTTGCTACATGAGTACTATTGACATTTTTCAATAAATAGACATAATTCTTAGATGAGTCAGTCTACTTCTCATCAAAAATGAATACTAACCTGCTCTTATAAAAGTTCTGCACTAATTTAGCTTCTGAATAACCTTTCCATAGAAGTTAAACCATTTTTAAAAATTCTCAGTTTTCAGTTTAACTCAATTTTATACCCCATTTTCTTTTTAATACTCCTGATTATATGAAATTAAACTCCAAAGTAAGTTGTGAATTTTGGACATTTTGCAAGACCTAATAGTCTGATTTTATAAGACCCGCTTGTCTCCATTTATAACCAATAAAACCTGCAAAAAAGTCCCACAAGCTCACTCATCTTGGAAGATAAATCTAGCATTCACTTCACAATCATGTGGAACATGACCATCTCCATCAAATATCTGGAATTCAAGAAAAAACTTCATAAAGATTCAGACAGGTTCTTGTAGTTGCATTTCAGTCTGAACTGTGTCCCAGGGAAGGACATCCCTGTTCTTTCAATGAGATTGCTGCAATTGTATTTTATTGCTTTGAACTTTGGAGGACAAGATGACAGACATCTAAACAATACCAAAAATGAACAAATGGATCAGTTAGTCTGAACTCAGGCTAGAAATGCTCCAAAAGTAAATTCACTAAAATTTTTTTTATGGATGTTTTCTCCGTAATTTCACTGAATTTTTTCAACCTAGATATTGACCAACAAGTTTTAATTTTGGCTGTTGCAATATGAAGAATCTCATGGCTTAATGATGATCTAAAAACATTAAAATGGTTTTACTGAATGTTATCTATGTAAGGACATGAATTCTTATAATCAATTAATCTCTAATGTAAATAATTCTCTTAGGTTCAAGGGCTATGATACATTTTGCCCAAGCTGTGTAGCACATCCATGCCAACAGAAGGATAAGGCTTGAGTAAATTTTTAGGGGAGGAGACACCTGTTAATGCTGAAATATCACCCCTATAAAAAAGATTTCAGCTACATCTTGCAAGTACCTCTCTAACACATCAGGTAGAAATAAAGACAATCTGTCATTGTAATGGTCACGAGCAAAAAGTTATTTCGTTTGCTCCCCTTCTGTAATACTCAAAATCCAATTGTAAACAGATTTTATACATCTATAGAGACCCACCAGTTTAACCATTATTTGATAACTCTATTGTAAAAATCTAATTAATTGTGTACATAATATCAAAGCCCATGACTCTGATTTCCTATAATTCAGGTTTACTGGAAATTAATAGGCTTTGGGTTCAAGCTTATGACCAAAGCACAAACTGTTTGAAAGCTGAAGTCTGATCTCCCCAGTCAACAAGTCATACAATCCCTAAACTATCCATAGGGATAACATGCTTGCTAACAGGAAAATTACTGCTTCCCTCAACATCATTGGCTATCGAGAATTACCTGCTTTTGAACAGAAGGCATCTGTCTATAAATCTGTGACGTAACCATTGGAATTGAAGACAGTATAAGCAAAATAAAGTGATTGTGTCAGCAAAACACCTTATTTGTGTAAGGAATAGCTTATGTATTACAGACTTAGAATGAAGTGTATGACACATTTCATTTTTTTCTTTCGCAATAATAAATGAAATACATTTAGTAAAATGGTAGACTTGGCTGAACAAATAACAAATAGTAATGATGATGTCTGCAGAAAATCCATAAAACCTAATTATTCTGGCTTTTATCCAGCATATATAAAAAGCTGGAAACATTTTTCTTTGCTGAAGCAAGATGTTTCTGACAAAAAATATCAATAACTTTATTGAGATATTTTTACTTCACATGTGAAATGGTAATTCCTTGGAAATTTATTTAGCAATGCATTTTGTTGTCTTGATAGAACTACTTCTAAACTCCAGACTTTTTAATGGAAATACTTTACATCAGAGGACAATAATAAAAACAAAAAAGGGGCAAAGTAGGAGACAAGAAATAACACCACAGAGACAGGATAGTATATATAAATACTGTATGGGTAACATTGATTTTATTGGACATAACACAATTGTAGATTGGTAGAAATTTAAAAAAAGGAAAGGAAAAAAAAGGAAAAATAACAACTTGATTTTTAAAAGGCTCCAACCAATCAAGAAAATATATAATTTTAGGAGTTTATAAACTAGAAGTTGACAGTAATTTTCACAAGCACTCAGACACATTGCCCCTTTATATTACTATGCTTTATGAATTATGAATTTGGCTGATGAGGAAGCCTAAGGGTGACAATGTAGCTTCAGTGTCAGTAATGCATTGTCTTTTCACGCTGTGTGAGTTCCTACTATACCTAGATGAATCTTTCAAGCTTAAATAATGTTACTGACTGCCAAAGATTTTATTAAGAGGTCTGATGATATCATATGCTCTGCTGGTAAGATACTAATCCCTATTAACTAGAAAAAGGTCAAATACTTTGAAAGATTGCCAGGGCTTTTTTTGTCTGCCTGGGGTGTTCAGATGTAGTTATACTCCCCCACCACAATTCACCTTTTTTGAGTCAGTTAGTTAAATAGAAAGCCATTTTTCCAGAATCAAGAAGAATGAAATTTGAGTAGAAAAGACAGTTGTTCTGTGATATTTTACATGTCTCTTGTTACCAAGGAAACTATTTTGGCTTTGAAAGCTTTGGTAATGGTTGCCCTAGCTACAATTCAGGCAGTACAGAAAAAGAGGGGCCATTTATCTCATATATACATACACATATAAACACACTTACCCTCACATTAGGGAGGGACAGGTCTAGTAAAATGGAATTATGAAACCACTGAAGTTAGAAAAACATTCTGAACAATATTTGAGGAATGTGTTGGTAGAACAGACACTGGCACTGGCTCAAGTCAATCCAATCCCACATCTGAAAATATGATGTTCAAAAGTTAAAAATAAAAAGGAAAAAAGAAGAAAAAGATAAAGTGCAAATTAGAGGGCTTGTACAATTACTTAATAAGGTAACTAATATTTAAATCGTAGACTCATAAATGATGACAAATACAGAAAATTTATAATTTTGAACTTGTGGAAACAAAAATTTTTAACTTAAAATCTCTGACTAAATTTGAATTGGAAAATCAGATCTATTATTTTAAATAAAACTTTATTATTTTACTGATACATTACAGTAAAACATTCTTTGAGTTAAAATGGAAAGGACAATTCCTAAGAATGGACTTTTAGTCATAAGAGGTGAGTAAAGCAATGATGCAAGACACCAAGTAGAAATCCATTAGCTGATTGGAAAATTGATTGAAAGAGAAAGTTTTGCAGGTGCTGATGGGGATGAAAAATTCTCCAGGAATATCAAAATAACCTATTTTTTCTATACAGAAAATACAAATACATTTTTAATATGATCACATGCAAAGTTAGGGTGAGGTAAGGATAATAATGGGCACAAAAAAGCTTGCATAAATATTGGGTTCAAACCTGTAGTGACAAATCAAGAACAGTAAGAAATGAAGACAAGAAAAAGGAGGAGACTAGGTACAAGTATAAAAGGAAGAAATGTCTGTCTTATAAATTATAGTTCATCTAGATAATGTCTGGATGAGTATCAAAGACTCTACATTTTTAAAAACAAAAGCATATTAAACGATCACCAGATTTGTGGAGAAAAAGGAGACTGATTTATTTGTTTTCTTCTTATGAAGACCGTGATGGTCACTCCAGAAAATATATATTAAAAAAAAAAAAAAAAAAAAAAAAAAAAAAATTTCAAAGGC